>CM062296.1:840287972-841006410 GCA_031216915.1 Pictodentalium vernedei | reverse complement strand
GGGCAATGTCGTAATAGGGGCGGGGGGGGGGGCAATGTCGTAATCTGAATTGTTTGTGATGTCTATCGGGGATTCAACATTCGTGTGCAACAAGAAGCTATTAATAAACTCGTCCCTCCTGGGATAAATTCAGTGGCGGCGCCAGAATTTTTTTTTGTGGGGGGGGGGGGGGGGGGCAACTAGGGGGGCAGACTCCCATGAAGGGGGGCAAATACGTAAAGGATCATATGATTCATATCATTACTTTGTTATGAGGTAGTCCAAACTTGGACCCAAAGTCCGTAATATACTTTTTTGGTTTGGTACGTCCTGTGGACGTACCAAACCAAAAAATTATATTACGGACTTTGGGTCCAAGTTTCGACTAAATGTAATGGTAATTAGCGGTCCTCCTTTCAAAAAATCCTGGATCCGCGTCTGGTGGGTCTGTGTGTGTGTGTGAGAGAGAGAGAGAGAGAGAGAGAGAGAGAGAGAGAGAGAGAGACTTCAAATAATTGAACAGTGCAAGGGAGATAATGCCCGTCTGTCATAATGCGAAATCCATGAATTTTTTTAGACAAGGGATATGGATAGACATGCCTTTGTTGGCTCATAACTTAATTATAACTTATAAGTATCTGCATCCGAGTCTTTAAATCTCTACTGCCTGGATGTGTTCATCAACTAGCCTGAGGCTTTGGGCTAAGTGTGTATGGGAATAAAAAAAGAGAGGGGTGTGTGTGTGTGTGTGAGAGAGAGTGACTGAATGTGTTTGTGTGTGAGGGTGGATGGAAATGCATGCGAGATGGTTGGGGGGGGGGGCAACTGGGGGGGGGGGAAGGGGGACAAAGCCTTCGTTTGGGGGGTGGCAAATGCCCCCCATGCCCCCCCCCCCCCCCCCGTAGCGCCGCCACTGGATAAATTCACATCCCAGGTTGGTTTGAGACTAATTTAACCAATTTTCCAACACAATCAGTAGCGACATCCGCATTAGAACTATTGAAAAACTTAACATTTATATTGATTTACATAAAACATAGCGGAACCCTTTACCTAACATGAAAAGCAGACGACACTTGCCAACAAAATTCTTGAGTAACTCATTTTTTTTTTTGTCTCAAAAATATAGGTTATGTCCCCTCATTGGAACGAGCCCTTCGAGCTCGTTCTATTGAGGGGTTATAACTTATTTTTTTTTAGACAAAAACTGAAAAAAATAATGAAAATTAATTGGCGATTTTTGTGAATGGTGCTGACCGATATCCCCCCATTAGTCAGACACCCCAGTTGTCAGACAGTTTGTAATCACAGGTTATTGGGTTGTTTGAACAGCTAGTCTCTCACTTATCACCTTCAGAAAAAAGTGGGATATTCCAATAAGTCAGACAGAAAAGAAACAGTTAATTAACTTTTAGTGATTTCTTCACGTTAAGTGTGTTTTAGAAATAAACAGAAAATAAATAGAAAATAAATGACAATAAAATGAAAAATATGAAATACAACAAGAAAAGATTTCTAGACATGAATAAAAATACAAAATATTTGTTTTTGTGTTAAATAAACAGAAAAAACAATAAAATTGAAAATATGAAGTACAATAAAGAAAATATTTAGACTTGTTTTATAGTAAATAAATAAATAAAAACTCAAACTTCTTGATAACTCATTTTGAACGTAAATAAATAGAAAACCATGTTTCATAAAAAAAATGTTGGGTAAAGGGTTAAGACTCCTTATTGGAAACTATCGGTGATTATAAACTGTGTTTTGTGAAAAAAGAAAATGAAAAAAGTAATACAATTTGAAGTCCACTACTTGTAATATCACGTGTTTCAAAATATGAGATACAGTATCAGTAAAAATAAATATCGTTGTATACAGGGGTGGGGGCAGTAGAAAATTTGCAGACCTCATGGCCCATTATTCGGTTGAGCCATTTTTTACACCCACCCACCACCTTGTGCAATTTTCTACTGCCATTTTCAGACACCCCACCCCCGCTTCCCCATTGAAATTGCGAATTATTTTGACAGCAACATAATAGGTATGGAAAGAAGTATAGTTCGCTGTTTCCACCAGTGATTCAGGTACTTGTTACAACTTTTTGTTACCCGGAAAGGTTAATTTCCTTTGTGGTTGCAAAATGGGGCTTCATAAATCTTCGAAAACTCATCCAGAACAGCTCAAAAGTATGAAAGATGGCCTAAGATATGCCCAACCCCATTTCCCTGATTTTACGAAAATAAAATATGTTTAAATTATTCCCCTGATTTGTACCATAAGAGTAAGCTAAAAATTACATAAAATTCAGTGTATTCTGATCCATATATTAAATTTGTACTTGATTCTGGCAGGAGTCTGCATGATTGATTTCCAAAGTGACTCCAAGAACTAATCTTGTTTGTACAGTTAACTGGTTGAGGGCTGGATTACTTTTGGTTGTCTGAATTTGTTATTCACAATGTGTTTTATTACAAATTATTGGAGAGTGCCCACAGGCACTCTCCAATAATTTGTAACAAAACAAAATTTATTTTTACAAAATATTATTTGCGTTTGACTGAATATGAAACAGGAGTAGTGAAAATGCTGGCTTTTGCTCTGGTATTTTCATTTTCCTGAAAGCCCTGATAGTGGCTTCTAGCACTCGATCAGTTAAAACTAGAAGTCCTCTCACGAATAGTGCCCTTATCTAGGCTTAATTGCGCGTTGGAATCGCGCACAATTGCCATATCGAATGGCATCCAAAGCACGGCAGGTTCTCCTGGTTACTCATAGCAAACACATGCAATGTTTCTGCCAATGGACCTCCGGGTTACCCGGAGGTCCATTGGCTGAAACATTGCTTGTGCACAGACCATATGTACAGAATTTGATAGCTTTACTTGGGCCATAACGCGTACATTAACGCGCATATCAACGTGTTATTTGTGCGCATTTCATGACAGGACTTCTAGTTTTAACTGTATGGTTTATTTATTTCTTGTTTATTTTTGCATAATTCTCAATTAAAAATCAGTTGAAAATGACATTTTATTCTTTTAACATTTACTTTTGAGTGAATAAGTGAAGCCCTTGAAGTGAATAGAATATTAGTTGATACTAGCACATTTTTACATTAATTCATGATAAAAGTCAGAATTGGCCTTTAAAATCAAAGAAGAACATTGTTGTTTTGCATTTAAATTCATATGCTTTCTCCACCCCGTTGAAAATTAATAGTTTTCTGAGGGCGTTTGCTCGGCAATTTTAGGACACCAATTGTGAATGGAAATGGTGACTGAGTTTTGGGAAAATTGGGGTTGGAATTGTGAAAAATCATAACAGAATGCCACTAGAAAATAGTCTCTGTAGACACACCCACAAGAATCTCTGAGATCGGACTGTCAGTTAGCTGTCAATTTTCCTATTTTTCATGGCTTGCTGGAACCACCGAGCAGTCACAAACTTCCACTTAGTTTTGAAGGTACATATGTTGCATAGTGTGTGGTGTTAAAAGAAACACTTAGCGTCACCGCTGAGCTCCCCTGCACCTTGATGCCCTAGCGAGCTGTTCCGCTGCCTAGCGATAGTTATGGGTCAAAGAAATGTCGGCCACAATAAACTACGTCTGCATAAATATCCAATAAACTGCAATTGGTTGCTAGGTATGATATGAGGGAACATGCCCCCCTCCCCCAAAGTTCAGTCCACCCTCCCCCCCCCCCCCCAGACACACACACAGGTGGTGTGTCCTAATTATTGATGCCTTTCACAACTTATAAATTATGAACACAAATAGACTCAAAATCAAGGAAACTGCGTTTTTTGTCCCGAATTTCAAATTCTTTCCCGGAGGAGCCCCCCCCCCCCCCCCCCCCCATCCTCTCCAGCAATAGGAGGTGTCCCCCTCTTGTGCACGTCCCGTCTCGCAGAAACGTAGCTCGGATGATGCTGCGCATCCTATTCTGTATGCCTCCCGACCTCTGGTAGTTCATCGATCTGAACGTTGCGGCTACCCCCTTCGTAGGGTGGTAGTCACTACGTTCAGATCGCTGGACTAGCTCCCCTACATGCTATTCTTGCTCCCCCCCCCCCCCCCAAACTTTGATATCCTGTCTACGCGCCTGACTGTATCTATATTGCAGTTATCATGAAACCATAGCTACTGAATGTGATCTTAAACGTCAGTCAATAAAATAAACAACTTAAGCGTGTTAACCCTCGGGCCGCACGTTGAAAATATTAATTCGTCTACCTCAAATGACGAAAATAGACTCTTCCAAGTGATGTCATTGAACTGGCATGGGTGATTCCAGCAGTGTCCGAAGGATTAATTGGAGTTTGAGCTTGGCATAAATACAGATCACACATTGTGTGAGAGACAATAGAAGACTGACAACTATCCACTTATTGGAAGCACGTCGCATCCCCAAGTGCAGATTATTTCGGGGTGTGAGAGGAAAACAAACATTAGTGCACCGAATAAGGCAGAACACAACGAGGGCGGAGTAGGTGCATTGAAATTTATCTATTTATTGGTGTTTAAGGTCACATACTTATGCACAATAGCTAATCGTGGCCGTGACAGTTTTACAGGTGGAGGAAACCGGGGTACCCGGAAAGCACCACCGAGCATCGACGAGCAACTGTCAGCTCCTCAACATTCTAACTCTGTTCAAGCTCCGCTCAAGCAGGATTACAGTGGTTGAAGACTTGTGCACCATCGACGCGCAGTACGCCTTAGTACACGGCGTCATCGTGCCCCTGTGTAGGCAGCCGAGATAAAGTGCCTTGCCCAAGGACACAACGCGGGTCGTCCCGGACGGGGATTAAACTCGGGACCTCCGGCATAGAAGTCCAACAGTCTGCCATTGAACCTCCGCGATCCCTGGTACTTGCAAAAAGTCCTTAACTAACTAAAATAAATCATGTTTCGCCTCATAACAATTGCTTAGGATCACCCATAGAACCCAGCTCGACAAACTCGTTCTAGTGAGTTATGTTTTCAGTCAAGCATGAAAAACATTATTTGGCAAATTTTGTGAATAGATCTTTTCTGGTTTGGTTGTTAATTTATGGGAAAGGTTAAAAAACATGATTAGGTTCCCAATTCCATCACCTCATGGTTTGTCTTTATTTCATTTTTGATCGGATATCGATTTATTGTTTGCCTGATAGGTCTACCAACCACGAAGTGTGTGCAGGGGTAATGCGACACAAGCTGTCAACAATTCCATGTGAGTGTATTTGTATATATCTTACCTCCTACAAGTATCTGGGAACTTCATTGGTTCAAAGACGTCACACGCAGACTGCATATAAAACCATATACTGCCTGTCAACATCAATATACGCTGACAGCTATGGGTAATCTCCCCTTTGTTCATTGATTATTCAAACTGGCGGCAACCGATAAACGTTTCAAGTTGGAAGATTGAGTGTTGGAAGCCCATATTTGGCCTGAAGTGCAGGTTAGGCAACTTAAAAGGCTTCATATTCTGTGGATGTGTGTGTCTTGTTACCTTCGAAATGAAACTGTTTGGCATGTATGGATTTGCCTTGTTACAATTTATGGGAGAGTGCCTACAGAACCTTGAGCTTGGCATAAATACAGATCACACATTGTGTGAGAGACAATAGAAGACTGACAACTATCCACTTATTGGAAGCACGTCGCATCCCCAAGTGCAGATTATTTCGGGGTGTGAGAGGAAAACAAACATTAGTGCACCGAATAAGGCAGAACACAACGAGGGCGGAGTAGGTGCATTGAAATTTATCTATTTATTGGTGTTTAAGGTCACATACTTATGCACAATAGCTAATCGTGGCCGTGACAGTTTTACAGGTGGAGGAAACCGGGGTACCCGGAAAGCACCACCGAGCATCGACGAGCAACTGTCAGCTCCTCAACATTCTAACTCTGTTCAAGCTCCGCTCAAGCAGGATTACAGTGGTTGAAGACTTGTGCGCCATCGACGCGCAGTACGCCTTAGTACACGGCGTCATCGTGCCCCTGTGTAGGCAGCCGGGATAAAGTGCCTTGCCCAAGGACACAACGCGGGTCGTCCCGGACGGGGATTAAACTCGGGACCTCCGGCATAGAAGTCCAACAGTCTGCCATTGAACCTCCGCGATCCCTGGTACTTGCAAAAAGTCCTTAACTAACTAAAATAAATCATGTTTCGCCTCATAACAATTGCTTAGGATCACCCATAGAACCCAGCTCGACAAACTCGTTCTAGTGAGTTATGTTTTCAGTCAAGCATGAAAAACAATATTTGGCAAATTTTGTGAATAGATCTTTTCTGGTTTGGTTGTTAATTTATGGGAAAGGTTAAAAAACATGATTAGGTTCCCAATTCCATCACCTCATGGTTTGTCTTTATTTCATTTTTGATCGGATATCGATTTATTGTTTGCCTGATAGTTCTACCAACCACGTAGTGTGTGCAGGGGTAATGCGACACAAGCTGTCAACAATTCCATGTGAGTGTATTTGTATATATCTTACCTCCTACAAGTATCTGGGAACTTCATTGGTTCAAAGACGTCACACGCAGACTGCATATAAAACCATATACTGCCTGTCAACATCAATATACGCTGACAGCTATGGGTAATCTCCCCTTTGTTCATTGATTATTCAAACTGGCGGCAACCGATAAACGTTTCAAGTTGGAAGATTGAGTGTTGGAAGCCCATATTTGGCCTGAAGTGCAGGTTAGGCAACTTAAAAGGCTTCATATTCTGTGGATGTGTGTGTCTTGTTACCTTCGAAATGAAACTGTTTGGCATGTATGGATTTGCCTTGTTACAATTTATGGGAGAGTGCCTACAGCACCTTGAGCTTGGCATAAATACAGATCACACATTGTGTGAGAGACAATAGGAGACTGACAACTATCCACTTATTGGAAGCACGTCGCATCCCCAAGTGCAGATTATTTCGGGGTGTGAGAGGAAAACAAACATTAGTGCACCGAATAAGGCAGAACACAACGAGGGCGGAGTAGGTGCATTGAAATTTATCTATTTATTGGTGTTTAAGGTCACATACTTATGCACAATAGCTAATCGTGGCCGTGACAGTTTTACATGAAGCCTTTTAAGGCAAAGACACGTGTACACATTGTGAGAATTCTCTCATTTAATTTTGATCGCTGTTGTTATTAGTTCTGTGCATCGAAGCAGCAGTCGGTAAGACATATTCGTTACACAGTTTGTTGGTGGGCTAGGATGGTATATATGGTGTCAATTAATTCCATATTGGATTGGAGCTTCGCTCTCGCCCAATATGAAATTAACTGACACCATATATACCATATGAGGCCACCAACAAACTGTTTAACTAATATTATTCAAATCAGGAATCATGAGCTTCCAAATACTCATAACTTAATTTATACAAGACGTGAGTTTATCAGCAAGCTCTAGCGACCATACCACCCCCCCCCCCCCCGCGTGTACACGTGTCTAGATATTCATTTATTTATTTTTTATTTATTTTGTATTTATTTATTTATTTATTCGTGTTTAAGGTCACATACTTATGCACAATGGCTAATCGTGACCGTGACAGTTTGACGGGTGGAGGAAGCCGAAGTACCTGGAGAGAACCACCGAGCATCGACGAGCAACTGTCAGCTCCTCAACATTCTAACTCTGTTCAAGTAGGGTTCCAGCGGTTGAAGACATATGCACCATCGACGTGCATTACACCTTAGTACACGTGCCCCCCCCCCCCCCCCCCCAATGTAAGGAACCGGGATGAAGTGCCTTGCCCAAGGACACAACGCGGGTTGTCCCTGACGGGGATCGAACTCGGCACCTCTAGCATAGAAGTCCAACAGTCTACCACTGAGCCACCGCGCCCCCAACCTTACAGACATAATGGAAAAGAAACCAACTGTTTTTTTTTTTAATCTGGGATAATTATCGGGATAATTATATTCGCAGAACAGGCCACATTCAGATTGAATTTAATACTCTAAACCTTTTGAAATGGTAATATGTGGAGACTGAGATTTTAAATTCCGGTGATTGTATATATAAAAAAGTGTGTAATTGCAAACCGATACCTTTGTTTATCTTATATCTTATATCTAAAGTTTGCATTGATAATTGAACCTACAGAGCAAGGAATGGTTGGTGGGGTGAGTGCTACGAACCAGTACCACCTGAAGACGATATGTGTGTGCATCGATGTACGTGTTTACATATATCAATGCACACACAAGACTTGTAGTTCCTCCATCCACATACTTTCCGCCACATGTGTTTATGTGGGGTGTGTACAGTCAAAACTAGAAGTCCTGTCATGAAATGCGCACAAATAGCACGCGTTAATCTACCGGTTATGACCATAGTAAGGCTACCAAATTCTGTATATATGGCCTATGCACAAGCAATGTTTCAGCCAATGGACATCCGGGTAACCCGGAGGTCCATTGGCAGAAACATTGCCTTTGTTTGCTATGAGTAACTTGGAGAACGATCCTTGCTTTGGATGCTATTCGATATGGCAATTGCGTGCAATTCCTACGCACAATTAAGCCTAGATAAGCGCACAGTTCGTGACAGGACTTCTAGTTTTAACTGTACATATATCCGTGGAGAGGGTTGTGATTTTGGATCGCTTTATTGATTACAAGTGACCATGAATAAGTATACGAATGTGTGTGTATACATATGACCGATTCAACACATGCTTTCTCAAATTTTCCAATAATAACTCACATATCTATATACATCAGACCTCTCCATATTCTATATTCTGTATTTAGTATTTATTTAGTATTTATTGGTGTTTAAGGTCACATACTTATGCACAATGGCTAATCGTGACCGTGACAGTTTTACGGGTGGAGGAAGCCGGAGTACCCGGAGAGAACCACCGAGCAACGACGAGCAGCTGTCAGCTCCCCAACATCGTAACTCTGAACTCTGCACCGCAGCACAGGCAGGGTTAGATTGGTTGAAGACATGCGCACCATCGACGTGCAGTACGCCTCAGTACACATCGTCATCGTGCCCCCATGTAGGCAATCGGGGTGAAGTGTCTTGCTCAAGGACACAACGCGGTTGCCGCAGGTGGGACTCGAACCGAGGACCTCTCGGCTTGCAGCCTGCACCTCTACCAACTGAGCCACCGCGCCCCTATTCTGTATTTAACTCGAAAAATACCTCATGTACTTTGTATATAACATTGAGTAAATAAAAGAAATTGAAATTGAAAATGCGTCAAGGAGAGTTTTTCGCCAAGGTTCAGTTGGTTTTCTGTAAACAATATTAGTGTGTTGATAGAATTCATTTTTGTCCATTTTTTTTTTCATTCTGTTCGGTGTTTTCTTTGCGTGCAGTAGTTTTGGGTACAATGAAATCCTTATCGATACTTTCAAGTGTACGTGAATTGAAGTACTCAGTGGCTTAGTCAATCGTAAATATAACTTAACTTTAGATAAACTGCGTATCACGAATTGCTTGTTTTGTTTTTTAATGGGTGTGGGGATAATTAAGGTCGCTTACCGCATATGTGTCTTTATCATGTCCTCAACAAGAGTATGAAGATAGGGCCGGTGGCACGATTAGACTTACAGTTAAAACTAGAAGTCCTGGCTGTCACGAACTGTGTGCTTATCTAGGCTTAATTGTGCGTAGGAACTGCGCGCATTTGTCATATCGAATGGCATCCAAAGCACGGCAGATTCTCCTGGTTACTCATCGCAAACACAGGCAATGTTTCTGCCAATGGACCTCCGGGTTACCCGGAGGTCCATTGGCTGAAACATTACTTGTGCACAGGCCATATGTACAGACTTTGATAGCATTACTATGGTCATAACGCGTAGATTAACGCACAAATCGACGTGCTATTTGTGCGCATTTCATGACAGGACTTCTAGTTTTAACAGTACAACCCAATGCACTGTCGCAGTAGACGTTGGTTACCGTCTCCAATGTATTTATTTATTTATTCCTTGATTGGGGATTAACAACACTTGTGACAACTAGTGTCATCTTTTCATTGGACAGTTTTACGAGTGGCGGAAGCCGGATTACCCGGAGAGAAACACCGAGCAGCGGTAGCAAAAGGTAACATTTAATTAGATAAAAACTTCATCCCGTCACGAGTAAAGCTTTCTTTGTGAAGCTGATGACCTACAACATTTTATAAAAGAAGCAACAATGCCCCATTGCCACTCACTGACAATTAACGAGATTGTCGATGTTAGCTTGGTGCAGATGGACTCCGACAAAGTAGCAATTTTGCACAACGTTATCCATGTTCCAGATATCCGTATGACGTCATGTTCATATTTAAAATAATACTTTGTAATTCCTTCAGTTTACATCGCAATTCTCTCGGTGTTTCGTTAATGTCACAAAAATTTTAAAAACAGATCATCGTCCAATACTTGGAAATCCCCATCTACGGAAGGTGTGCTACTATTTGAAAAAGTAAACACTTCCTGGTGTACAAATCCCCACCAAAACGAAGAGGTTTCCATAAAAAATGGCCTATTTTCCGACATAACATACACAACCCCAAGGGTCACTACACATCACTTATACATATATGATCACATTGATTTTCAAGATTTTATTGAACAAAAATAGAATGCTCCAAATGGAGCGTAATATTTCAAAGGAGGGTTTCAAAGTTATGATTAACCCTTTGAAACCGAGAGGACGACAGTAGTATGTAATGTGGTTTTGAGGGATGGTTTGGGGGATCTCATCGGGGGACCCCGCAGGGGACCGTTGAAAGGAGAGCCAGAGGTGAAGTGAAGTAGTATGTAATGTGGTTTTGAGGGATGGTTTGGGGGATCTCATCGGGGGACCCCGCAGGGGACCGTTGAAGGGAGAGCCAGAAGGGAAGTGAAGTAGTATGTAATGTGGTTTTGAGGGATGGTTTTGGGGATCTCATCGGGGACCGTAGTGCGGGGACCGTTGAAGGCAGCCAATAAGCTATCGAGCAGTTACTGATAAGTCACTGCTCGAATGACTCAAATCCCATCGAGCAAATGAACTTTAGAGTAATTGCTCGGGGTAATGCCTTGACATGTCACAATATCTTTTTTACTCAATTATCATAGGTTTACTCTCGAACCTATACGCAACTAACAACAATGACGTGCCCTGGGGGGGGGGGGGGGGGGGGCGAGGTGCACCCTCTAAAATTGCCGCCAAACATTGGCCCAATGCAACTTTCACATAACATGGATCACTAAAATGCTCTCCGATATAGGACCAGGGCTGGAAGCAGTTAACGTTTCAAACGTTAACGTGTTAAATTATGTTAACAACGTTAAAAAAAATAACCAAGTTAATAACGTTCAACTTTGAAGATTATATAGAGAGTAATCAATTTGTTTTGAGCGTTACGGTAAATAATTCATCGAGAGACGGGACGTGAGTAAATCACGAGGGCGTTACGGTAAATAATTCATCGAGAGACGGGACGTGAGTAAATCACGAGGGCGTAGCCCGAGTGATTTACGAAAGAGTCCCGTCTCGAGATGAATTAATTACCGTAACGCTCAAAACAAATTGATTACTCTGTTTATTACATGACATTTGGAATAAAGAGGTATTTTCTATAATAATTCAACCCAAACTATTGTCAGATATAATCCAATTTAGTGTAAACACGGAAACATTTCTAAAATTAGCAGGAAGGAAATACGAAATAGTCCTGTCTCGAGGCGAATTATATACCGTAACTTGCCGTAAGAATGGGTCACTCTCTTTAGTAAATGACATTTTAGACCAAAATGTCTTTCATTAAAAATAATTCAACACAAAATATTCGCAAATGCAACTCTGAAATACTTCTGAAATTAGCGCGTATGAATACATCACTTTCTGTGTCAAATCTTCGATTGGAAATGGCCCAGTTTTATTTTTGTGACTTTCGTTGGATATTTTACTATTTTATGTGGCGTTCCAGTCGCATTTGGGGAAAGGCATTCAGCCATAAGATAAAACATTTTTATTTGGATTTTGTCAACTGTGCTAACGAACCTGTGCATAGAAAGGATTTTAAAAAATATTCGGAAGGAAAATTCATTTTAATTAACTGATGTGGAACTGGAAAACAAAACATCAACAAATCGGTGGGGGCGTGGCTTATATATGTCAGTCGTTCCAAAGTTACTATTGAAGTGACATAATTCACTCGTGACATCAACACTTTTTAATCAACATTAAATTCAATGAAAAACGAACTGAGGAATGTAATAAAATTGTATAATATGCAGCATTGCGTCGTTATCTTGTGTTTACCCAAACCGGATCGCTCGTGCCGACGACGTCGAATTTTGCGCCATTTGGCGAAATTGAATAACACGAATAATTTAGATGTCCATCAATTATAGACGACCCATTGATTTGGTGGAGAGTCCAAGAAGCCCTCCTACCAATGATGGCGAAGTTGGCCCGCCGATATTTGGCGATACAGCAAAATCAGTTTCATCCGAACGCCTATTTTCCGTGTAAGGACTGGTATTCGGGCAACGGCAGATGTCTCTTTTTAAGGATACAGCCGCAGTGATTGTATTCTTAAATGAAAATATCGCTGAATGTTAGAATTTACGATAACCTGAGAGAACTATATTGACTACTTGTCGCCTGCGTTCTAATGTGTTCTATGTGCCAGTAGGCTGCCAGTTGGCACATAGAACGCATTGGAACACATGAATCGAACTGTACGTAAGTTCAATTATATTCAAATTCAAATCAATAAAAATGGCCGAAGTTATTAAAATTCTGTTCATTTTAACATTTAATGTCATTTAACTCGTTAACGCAGAAGTATTTAACACGTTACCGTGTTAAGGAAAAATTTAACTCATATCAGTCCTGTATAGGGCTATACACGAATTGACACACATTTGCCCTTAGATCACTGCATTTTGCAAACTTTCTCAGGTGTGGGTAGTCCTTACTAAGATCCTCCGATCATTACCTTCTCTGCCCACTTCCCTGAATGGAAGTGAGAGGGTGGAGTAACGACTGGAGGATCCTCGTTAGGACTGGGGAGGCCCTCCGAATGCACACAATGACCATCATTATATCGTGTTTATCCCCCCCTCCCCCCCCCCCCCACACACACACATACTCACCGAAAATGGCTTGGGCACCCCTATTTTAGAATCCTGTCTACGCGTCTGATTACCAGGTCGAATTGTCACTGTAAATGTGGTAAAGTGTTTAGTGTTTGGAAGTTATATTCAATTAACAAAATTATTCAATTAAGAGATGTCTAATTTAAGTGGAATTCCTTGTATACTGAACTCCCGTTAATCGGAAATAGATCACCAGTGCTTTACTGAATATTCCGATGGAACACAAACATAAAGTAAAATCTAACCAGTCCCTGGTCATCATATTGCTCATTTTAGAGAACTCACGCCACAGAGGTTGCTTTCCTACAGTTAAAACTAGAAGTCCTGTCATGAAATGCGCACAAACAGCACGTCGATATGCGCGTTAATGTACGCGTTATGGCCTAAGTAAAGCTATCAAATTCTGTACATAAGGCCTGTGCACAAGCAATGTTTCAGCCAATGGACCTCCGGGTAACCCAGAGGTCCATTGGCAGAAAAGTTGCATGTGTTTGCTATGAGTAACCAGGAGAACCTGCCGTGCTTTGGATGCCATTCGATATGGTAATTGCGTGCAATTCCAACGCGCAATTAAGCCTAGATAAGCGCACTATTCGTGACAGGACTTCTAGTTTTAACTGTAGTCTTTTTGTACCAGAAAGACATGAGGTTTTACTACAATAAACACACATACAGTTAAAACTAGAAGTCCTGTCACGAACTGTGCGCTTATCTAGGCTTAATTGCTCGTAGGAATTGCGCGCAATTGCCATATCGAATGGCATCCAAAGCATGGCAGGTTCTCATGGGTACTCTTAGCAAACACAGGCAATGTTTCTGCCAATGGACCTCCGGGTTACCCGGAGGTCCATCAGCTGAAACATTGCTTGTGTACAGGCCATATGTACATAATTTGAGAGTCTTACTACGGTCATAACGCGTAGATTAACGCGCATATCGACGTGCTATTTGTGCGCATTTCATAACAGGACTTCTACTTGTGACTGTAGCGCCTCTTTCGGGGGTTTCTATAGAATGCTAGAGGGCAAAATGGAGTCATATTTTTAAAAAATATGTGTTGCGAAGTAACCGTATAGGAACGGGTTGTTGTCTTTTAAGTTGCATATTATCAATTTAAATTGTAGCAGAAAAACGGAAGGTAACACTCGAATAGAACATATCTTCCATCAGAGCCGGACGAACGGAGATACGACGATCGTAAAACACAGGAAATGCAAATTAGAAACTCACCTGACATTCCAATGAAGAATACGCCCCAGACACAACTCCATATCCAACCTATGAAGCATATAACTGTCAAAAGTAGCTGTAAGAATCCTATTCCAAAACTTAAACAACAGGAACCAAACCTTGTCGCCCCAGTCATGTCTTCATTCCTACTGCAACAAAACACTGAAAAGCCAGCAATCATTGTACCTGGATAGAAATTAAAAAATCATGACTACAACTAACTAGGATCAGTCGTGAAGATGACCGACTGGGGCTGGGGGGTGGGGGGTTAAACATGATTTGTCCCGTCAATGATGGCTTTAGACACGACAGATAAATTCCCCCAATTACCTCATTAAGGCATGCCTTCGTCGAAGGAATGCTATATTTTGTAGTTTTGCGCCATGATTACCTATTCTACTATACATAAAACGCCTATGATATAAACACGTCGTCGGCTGAGTGCTAGAATGTTCTATGTCCCATGGGGGACATAGAACATTCTAGCACTCAGGCGACGACGTGTGTCTGTGGTGAACACGCTAGCAATGGGATTTCAGTCGTTAAAAATGACACCTGCAGTGGAATTACATCGAAGCTGACCTTTGGTGACGTCGACCTGAATGCAGCCTTGTCTAAATTTGTCGCTCTTTGCGAGGTAAAATGAGAGCGGCAATTATTTATTACGCTTTTAAATGAGTTTATCTCATAAGATTGCCTAGTGTTATTAAAGCATCCATAACTCGACATAGTATGTTATTATGTTATTAAAATGAAAAAGACCCTGTGATTTATTTTTCCATTTCGTTTCGACAGCAGAACTACCGCTCACCGGTGCTCGTGTAAACAAAAACAGATTATTCGCAGGTGAGAACGGCTGCTGCTCAGTAAAATCGAGAGGAAATAATAGCGACTCTTAATAATCTGACAATCATGGTATAAATAAAATACGGAGCGCGGTGGCTCAGTGGTAGACTGTTGGACTTCTATGCTAGAGGTCCCGAGTTCGATCCCCGTCCGGGACGACCCGCGTTGTGTCCTTGGGCAAGGCACTTTATCCTGGTTGCCTACATGGGGGCACGACGACGCCGTGTACGTCGATGGTGCACATGTCTTCAACCGCTGTAACCCTGCTTGAGCGGAGCTTGAACAGAGTTAGAATGTTGAGGAGCTGACAGTTGCTCGTCGATGCTCGGTGGTTCTCTCCGGGTACTCCGGCTTCCTCCACCCGTAAAACTGTCACAGTCACGATTAGACATTGTGCATAAGTATGTGACCTTAAACACCAATAAATAAATAAATACATAAAATATACCCAAAGTAGATTTGGTACACCAAGCTACTATAGGTATATTCTATATACAATATCAGACAGCAGGGTTTATAATATGGCCTGAAATTTACACATCGTACGCTATGGCCAAATATATTGCCAAAAAATGCACAGAAAAATGATTAGAGTTTCTAGCTGTGATTATAAATGTCTTCTTAGTTGGTCGGGGTCAAGTAACGACCAGCACCAGTGCTGCCATCTATTCTGGGGTGAGGCGAGGCATTGAAGATAGTTTATGTCGCCCGTCTCTAATGTCTATCCCTCGCCACTCAGGCGTGACTGCGTGTATTTCGGTAGCTGTTCTTGAGTCGATGTTGTCGGAGTGTGTGCGAGTATAGAGTGATTTTGTAGTGTCATTTTTATGAGTTGGTAGGTGCAGGGTGAAATCACGAGCAGCGTCCCGCAACCATTGCTGGCATCTGTTCTGAGAGAAGGATGCGCATTGAACGGAGATTGTGCAGTTCGTCGCTAATGCCTATAGGTATATTCTATATACAATATCGCATCCACTGTGTCGATGTTGTCGAAAAGTACGCAAATGTATTGTGATTGTACAGTGAGATAAAAATACTATTTTATATCATCAAATCCACACATGATGTTCTATGGATATACAAAATACCAAATTGAAGAGGTTCGTTTTAATACTAAACTTGAATTTCTTCAGGGAATCTATTTATTTTAAACGGGTTGGAACTGAATTCTGCAGATTTGGCCCCGAACCTCACATTCCTTTTCGCCAGTAGTAATTAATTTAGATGGGGGTTTTGAACCAGATTAGGGGCGCGGTGGCGTCGCGGTAACTGGTTTTCGTCAGATCACTGAAGTTAAGCAACGTCGAACGCGGTTAGTAGTTGGATGGGTGGCCATGTCAGCGCCTGATTCGCGCTCCGCGTTGTGTCCTTGGGTAAGGCATTTAACCCCGATTGCCCACATGGGGGCACGATGACGCTGTGTACTAAGGCCTACTGCACATCGTTGGTGCGCATGTCTTCAACCAATCTAACCCTGCTTGTACCGCGGTGCAGAATTCAGAGTTACGATTTTGGAGAGCTGACTGCTGCTCGTCGTTGCTCGGTGGTTCTCTCCGGATACTCCGGCTTCCTCCACCCGTAAAACTGTCACGGTCACGATTAGCCATTGTGCATAAGTATGTGACCATAAAACACCAATAAATATATATAAATGTGAACCAGATTAAATTTATATGATGACCGAAAAAACTTCTGTGTTTTGTGACTGATAAGCAAATTAGACAAGTGGGATGGTGTAGCTCGTCTGGTGTATTTAAGAAGAAGAAGGAATATTGATTTGAATTTACTGTTGAATCGGAAGACAGTGAAGATCTGAAATGACATGTATAATGTGTTAATACTTTCTGGACCGGGTGATGATGCGTGTCGCACAATTTGTGATTTCAAGAGTGGAGTTTTTTGAACCTATCAAAACAGAGTTACAATAGTGCAATGCAATAGCAACAAATTCATCAACAAGGTACGCTGATGTTGTTTGCGTCAATTAACTCTTTTGGCGCGGAATAATCTGAGAAACAGAATTCTTAGCGCCTAATTTTCATCAGGAATTTTACAAAAAGTATAGGTTGTTAGACTAAAGCTTTATTATGTTAAAAGGTGTTCTAATGATCTCATTGACAGTTTTTCAAATGATTTTCTGTATATATTTAAATGGCACCTTTATACTTTAAAGGGACGATATCGTTGTTCATGGATAGGACATAAATGGTGCATGAAGCATAGGAATACGTATGTTTGTTCAACTTTTTACCCTACGAATCGGCCGCACCCCTCCCGCGTAATATTCAACTTCAGCAGTTGAAAAAATCTTATTTTTCAAAAAATGTCAGCAAGATCATATCATGTGACCCTCGTTGGAACGAGCTCGTCGAACTCGTTCCAACGAGGGGGTCACATGATATGGTTTTGTTGAAAGTTTTTGAAAAATTTGAAAAAAAATGATATTTAAAATAATAAATTTTGATATCGTTTGCGTTGGGTAGAGGGTTAAAAGCACTTGGAAATGGACACACGCAGTTGGCTAAAATGACTACTGCAGTGCCTTTCCGCGGTCTGCCGTCGCTCGTCTTTAGTCGCGTGTCGCGCCAAAAGAGTTAAAGGACGAATGTCACTGATAATACGTGGTTGAGATCACCGAAGTTAAGCAACGTCGCGCCCGGTTAGTCCTCGGATGGGTGACCGTCTGAGCGATCGATTCGGACTCCCGCGTTGCGTCTCTGGGCAAGGCACTTAACCCCGATTGTCCACATGGGGGCACGATGACGCCGTGTACTAAGGCGTACTGCACGTCGATGGTGCGCATGTCTTCAACCAATCTAACCCTGTCTGTGCTGCAGTGCGCCGTTCCGATGTTGGGGAGCTGGCAGCTTCTCGTCGTTGCTCGGTGGTTCTCTCCGGATACTCCGGCTTTCTCCACCCGTTAAACTGTCGCGGTCATGATTAGCCATTGTGCATAAGTATGTGACATTAAACACCCCTAAATAAATAAATAAATAAATAATACGCGGTTGAAAAGTCAGCTCTGACAAACGGGTCTTATTTGCTCATCAGATGTCAGTTTTTCATTAATGGAATAACCAAGATCACGGACACTGCTGCTGAAGGCAATCTTTAATAGTGAGGGACAATATGGATATTTTCTTTAAGTGATGTGGTAGGCTTATGTATGTCACTTACGCTGAATCAATTCGAAGAAATATCCCGCAATCCATGTCTCGATATCAGAAATGCAGTGTTAATTTATCGCGTGTATCGTGTTCTATGTCAGAAGTGAGCCTAATATACGGCTGTGTGTCATCGGCGTAAAAATGAAAATCAGAGCCATGGCTCCTGATACTTTAACACACGGAGAGAACATAACTAGCGCGGGCCTAACACAGACCCTTCGAAGTGTCGCTTGTTCTAATGATTTTTGATGTCAACTATTACGCTTTGTGTGCGGCTTGAGAGATACGAAGTAGACCGTTCACGAGGATGGCCTGTTCACCGTTCCAGTCATTCATTTATAATTTTATAGTCTATGGTGTCGAAGGCATTACTTAAATCTAAGAAAGCAGGGAATTTGATGTTTATCCAATGTCATTTTGCACTCTTAAAAACGCCGTGTTGGTGCTACAGTTCACACTGTGTATAGTCTGGAAGACTTAGGCTAAGCCATCGGAAGCCATAGAAATTATCAGAGAAGCATCAACCCGCCCAATACTTTTAGACAGTAATGCGATATTAAAAGCCGGTCGGTAGTTTTTCCAAATCTCTAGGTCCAGCGATGTGTTTTTTTTTTCGAAGGAGCATGACTAATGCATTCTCCAGGGCTTTGGAATAAGGCAAGGCTGTGTTGAGGCATTTACTATTTTTTTAAGATTGGTATACCCAATTTCGAAAGACATGCTTTCAACAACCACGTCGGATTGATATCGAACGCACATTGTCTAGATGGTGCCTTGAGTATAAGCTTTCGAGTGTTAAAAGTTTGAAATGTTCAAGCTGTGCGACCACCTTTGCGCAGGTGTGTGCCGTAACGGAGTCTGAGCAAAAGAGGGCACTAGTATCAAACGACACTCTTTCTTATACCTTCGATCTTTCCAACGAAGAATCCAGAAGACCGATTTATAATGCCCAGGCCTGGCATTCTTAAAAATGCAGGAGGGCTAAAACTCGCTCCCCTCGTATGGCCTTGGCGAGCGATTAGCTCTCCTCAAGCTTACAAAATCTAAAATTGCAAAATGAAGTTTTTACTGTTAATGAATCCTGCCAAGTGGGCTTACACTTTGTTTGGTGCTGCTAACAGGGTAGTCTCTGTGAGACGGCTACTCTGCCCCTCCCACACCTCCGGGCCTTGGCAAGGCCCGGAGATGTCGGCGGGACAGTGTGCCGGCTTACAGAGACCACTAACATACATGTAGCAGAGATCTTAAAAGATGTGGGTTTTAGGCATAGGTGGTTATGAAAATCATTATTTTCTAAAGGCCGGGAGGGGGGCAGTTTTAGCCCTCCTGAATGTTTTTGAGGCGCGCATTAGGTGAGCGAATAAATCGCTCTCCTGAAAATGCCAGGCCTGAATGTCCCTAGACGACGAATGCTCAGGCAGAATGGTGGTCTTTTGTCGGAGCAAAAGCTTCTTACTGATAATGGACAGAATATGTGAAGAACTTACACTATCGGAAATTAAATCGAATAAATGTTTTTGCTTTGCTGATTTAATAATTTTGTTAACGACGTTTCGTTGGCTGACAATTGTCTCTCTGTGAACAGACAGTTTTGTTGGTCGCCGCAGATGTTCAAACTTACGTCTGGAGGATTTGGCATTTTTGATCCCATCGGGGAACCAAGAGGAACAAGGGCGTATGCTTAAAGGCGCGGACTAATCAATGACTTTCTGAAGTGAAGTAGTGATGGCACATTCAATGCCGGCATCCCCTCACATGAGCGATTGCTTTGGACACAGGAGCCTCAGCAAATTTGACATGATCAATATTTAGGTATTTACGAAGTCAAATGGTTTTGCGAACTTGTAACGGACGTGGTAGTGCAAAGCCAGAGTTTTCGGAAGTGGTCAGAGATTGCCACACCAACAGTTGTTACTCCTTTGCCAAGGCCCTAGTCCGAATCTCTGGTCATTATGAGATGTGTGGCCATTTTTGTGTGTGGTACGATGGACATATTGGTAAAAAATCATGGAGATGCGTAAAGCGACCACTCGCTGGGATTTTCAGCATGAACATTGAAGTCACCGCGTACGGGAGATTTTCCAGGTGAAATTATGGTGTAACCAAAAACATCGCAGAATTCGCCGATAAAATGATTGAAAGTGTGTTGATTGTTTTTGATGCGTGGAGTTCGATAAATAACAATAACACGAACCGACTACGAACCAATGAACGGTTAGCGATATATCACTCCTGTGTGGACCGAGTCTCCCATGCTTCTCACTTAACGTTTACTCCGTTGTCGGAAACTGCACCAGCACCCGCATCTAGTCGTGACCTAGAGTTCTGTAGTTCGCAGTTTTGTTTGCAGCAGAGCGAACATTTACTGCTCATCGCTTCAGGTCAGATAGTTGTTTGGAATTAACATAGCCCAATATAATACTTTTGGTGTGAATTTGTTAATCTATACCTGCTCACTGTGACAGATTAAAATTGTCACAGGTAACACAAAATATGTCAAAAACATAAAACAGGTACAAACTCTAATTTTTGTTTACACCGAGGGGTCTGTAACTGTTACAATTTACAGATATAAAACAACATATACTACTCAAAAAAAGTAGGGGATATCCAAACTGATGTTGATATTTTAGGAAGATGGTTTTGGATACGCGTGATTGGACACATCAATATATTACCAAGTTTAGTGTGGATCATGAATGTCACCGGCCTACGAAAACTTCGTGCAGGTTTCTCGCACGATCGCCGCGCTAATGTCTGTGGGGTACGTTTTGAATTTTTCATTTGTACTGGACGGGTTTTTTCAGAGGTCTCATCGTTCTTTTCTTGGTATACACTCGTTCGTCAATAGTTTCTGGTCCAAACATAACTTTTGAGGTATGTGGAGACTGACACGTGACGAACGTTTACGTGACGTTGGCATGTTGGAAGCTAGCAACAGACAGACTGCAGTTGCTCAAATTCCCAAAGCTACTCAATCGGTGGTTAGCAGGTTGTGGTAAGCTACCGTCAGACAGGCAATGTCGTTGACAGACGTCGGTCAAGTCGTCAAATGGCCACAACAGCTAACAGGATCATTTCATCCGAACCACAGCATTACATAATCGTCATCAAAGTGCCCCAGAAATTGAACAGCAGCTGCACCAAGCGACAGATATGCGAGCCAGTGGTCAGACTATCCGAAATCGCCTACACAGCTGGAATTTGTACGCTCGACGACCTCGAATAATTCACGTTTGGCTGAACGTCACATCGCAGCAAGGTGTAATTGGTGTGGAGCACGACAGCGCTGGGACAATCGTTGGAGGGGCAACGTCATGTTCTCCGATGAATCGAGGTTCACTCTCGATTTCCACGACAGACCAAACAGAGTGTGGTGGCGACCGAACGAACGATACCATGGTGTAACCGTTAGGCAGCACGATCGTTGTGGTGGTGGATCGGTTATGGTGTGGGGAGGCATAACCATTGCAAGCAAAACAGCATTACATGTCATCCAAGGGTGTGTCACAGTGCAGTACTACCGTGACAACATGTTAGCAGCTCATGTGGTGCCATTTGCGCGACGTCACGGCCGTCGATTCATTTTCCAAGATGGCAATGCAAGAGCATACAGGGCCCGTATCGCTACACAGTTCCTCCAGGAGCAGAACATCATTGTACTGCCTTGGCCAGCACTAAGTCCAGACCTTTCACCAATCGAGAACGTCTGGGATATGCTTGGCAGGCGCCCACAACGCCAACAGGCCCCTGCCAATGTTCAGGAACGCTCCGCTGCACTGCAGGAAGAATGGGATAACATCAGTCAAGCTGGTATTGGACGTTTGGTGAGGAGTATGCCACGTCGGATCCGCGCTTGTCTCGCGAACCGAGGAGGATTTACAAAGTATTGAGGTATTGGACTGAATGTGGTAAATTTGCCTCAACTGTC
This sequence comes from Pictodentalium vernedei, assembly GCA_031216915.1. Lineage (NCBI taxonomy): Eukaryota > Metazoa > Mollusca > Scaphopoda > Dentaliida > Dentaliidae > Pictodentalium > Pictodentalium vernedei. Next base: position 840,984,145 of record CM062296.1, on the reverse strand, counting down.
TTTTTGAGGAAAATATAAATATATTTCTTCATATTTCTCATTTTTATCAAATATCCCCAACTTTCTTTTAATAGTATAGATGATTTGACGAACTGTCAACGTGGTGTACCTCATGCAAACGCTCGGCCAGGATTCTGTAATGGGGAGCACACGTCAGTTGTTTTGGTGGACAACATTGAGTTCTGAGGTCCGTTACGGGGGTGGGGGTCGGGTGGGGTGGATGGGGGATCAACCCCCCTAGTCCTATGTGGGACACTTCCGTCGTTATCGGTCAGGGAAGTAGGAGGAGTAACGACTGGAGGGCCTTAGTTAGAACTAACCCCTACCCTTCACCACCACACGAGAACAAAATGCAAAATGCAGTGCTCTAAGAGCGTATCTGAGGCATTTTTAGCGTGTATAACCCTATATTGAGACCATTTGGGGCTTTATGTTATGTGAAACTTGCAACGAATAGTTTAGGAGGGGGGGGGGGTTCCTAGCCTCTCCTAGGACACCCATGTCTACTCTACTGGATTCGTGTACCTCAATACCTCATGCCAGGCGTGTTACTGCCACTCACTCAAAACAAATCAAAATATAGGTACATCATCATTATTCATTGCGCCACCCAGCCGTTCCTGACTGAAACAAAAACACAACCAGAAATTTGAAATTTGGTCGCAATGAATGTCAAAATGTGACACAAGTATGTCAGATGATGAGGGTTTATGTTTGCTCGTTTCTGTCACTAATGTGTACGATAACCACCTTGACAGTCCCGGTAAATAGAGATTATTACCATTATGTGGATGTACAAAATATGCATCCTAGTCTCGCTTCGGGTTCTAAGGGCAGATCACGACGAGTCGAAGAATTTAAAAGTTTTTTATTCTTCACAGGAAAAAAATTAGTAAATCTTATCTTCTAGATTTTATATTAATGGAAAGGGAAGACATGATGCGCACGCTGATGATATAATGGACAGATAAAAAGTTACAGAGCATCAAAAGATGCCGTTTTCTTATTTTTAAATGGATTTTAACAGAGACTACAGTTAAAACTAGAAGTCCTGTCATGAAATGCGCACAAATAACACGTTGATATGCGCGTTAATGTGCGCGTTGTGGCCCAAGTAAAGCTATCAAATTCTGTACATTTGGTCTGTGCACAAGCAATGTTTCAGCCAATGGACCTCCGGGTAGCCCGGAGGCCCATTGGCAGAAACATTGCATGTGTTTGCTATGAGTAACCAGGAGAACCTGCCGTGCTTTGGGTGCCATTCGATATGGCAATTGCGCGCAATTCCAACGCGCAATTAAGCCTAGATAAGCACACTATTCGAGACAGGACTTCTAGTTTTAACTGTAACAGCCACCTTTCATATTTCTATACTACTCCACAATACGACTACACACACACGAACTGACACATATTCGCCCATAGAACACTGTATTTTACAAATTTTCTCAGATGAAGGTCGTCCTAACTAGGACCGTCCGATCATTACCTTCTCTCCCCACTTCCCTGAATGGAAGAGAGAGGGTGGAGTAACCACTGGAAGATCCTCGTTAGGACTGGGAAGGTCCCCCGAATCCCCGAATGCACACAATAACCTTCATTATATCGTGTTTATCCCCACTCCCTACACACACACAAACATACCGAAACTGGCTAGGGCACCCCTATTTTAGAATCCTGTCTACGCGCCTGATTAACAGGTCGAATTGTCACTGTAAATATGGTAAGGTGTTTGGTGTTTGAAAGTTATATTCATTTAACAAAATTATTCAATTAACAGATATCTAATTTAAGTGGAACTAAGTGTGTACGGAACTCCCGTTAATCGGGAATTGATCACCAGTACTATTGAATTGGCAATGGAACACAAACATAAAGTAATATCTAGCCAGTCGCTTGTTAACATGTTGCTCATTCTAGACATTCTAGAGAACTCACAGAGTTTGGAGTTATATTTTTAAAAATATGTGTTGCGATGTAACCATACACACTAAAAACTAAAGTGTTAAAACTGACACTTTCAAGGTGTTAAACCCATTCTAACTCTTAGGGTTTGATTTTAACACTCAAAGTGCAGTGCTTTAGGCACTTAGACATTATAATCGTCAGACATCTGAAACTTGAATGGATGGCACTTCCCATGTGTCTAGCATTGGTGGTTCTTCCAGAATCGTCCATAATTTGATTTGCGCTTGGTGGGTACATAATTAAAAGGACACAACGCAGATGACGCGGATCAGGCTCGAGTTCGAGCCTGATCCGCGTCATCTACGTTGTTTCCTTTTAAGTGTCGCGACATTACACTTGTCAAGTGGTATTATTGTAGCACCTGTCAAGTTCTGGGATATCTACACTTGAACAAAGTGCTAGTTCAGCACTTAGTAAGTGTTAAATACAGCACTTCAAGTGTAGTTTTTAACACTTTAGTTTTTAGCGTGTATTTGAACGGGTTGTTGTCTTTTAATTTGCATGCAGGGCTGGGTGTAGTTAACGTTTCAAACGTTAACGTGTTAAATTATTTTAACAACGTTAACACAATTTTAGCAAGTTAATAACGTTTAACATCGATTGTATAATATGTAGCATTGCGTCGTTATCTTGTGTTTACCCCAAATGGATCGCGCGTTCCGTTGACTTCGAACTTTGCGCCATTTGACGAAATTGATTAACACGAATAATTTAGATGTCCATCAGTTATAGACGACGCATTGATTTGGTGGAGAGACCATGAAGCCCTCCTACCAACGTTGGCGAAGTTTGCCCGCTGATATTTGGCGATACAGCAATATCAGCTTCATCCGAACGCCAATTTTCCACGTAAGGACTGAGGATACGGCCGCACTGATTGTATTCTTAAATGAAAATATCGCTGAATGTTAGAATTTACGACAACCTGAGAGAACTATATTGACTGCTCGTCCTCTGAGTGCCAATGTGTTCTATGTGCCAGTAGGCTGCCAGGAAACACATTGGAACTCAAGAGACGAACTGTACGTAAGTTCAATTATTTTCAAATTCAAATTAATAAAAATGGCCGAAGTTATTAAAATGTTGTTCATTTTAACATTTAACGTCATTTAACTCGTTAACGCAGAATTGTTTAACACGTTAAGGTGTTAAGGAACATTTTTAACTCCTCCTAGCCCTGTCTACAGGAAAATGTCCGAAGCGTTTAAAATGATGAGCGGCTGTATTTCTAACTTGTCTACTGTAATGTTATGTACTGTGTATCCTATCCATCCTACAGTTAAAACTAGAAGTCCTGTCCTGAAATGCGCACAAATAGCACGTGGATATGCGCGTTAATGTACGCGTTATGGCCCAAGTAAAGCTATCAAGTTATGTACATATGACCTGTGTACAAGCAATGTTTCAGCCAATGGACCTCCGGGCAACCCGGAGGTCCATTGGCAGAAACATTGCATGTGTTTGCTATGAGTAATCAAGAGAACCTGCCGTGCTTTGGATGCCATTCGATATGGCAATTGCGCGCAATTCCAACGCGCAATTAAGCCCAGATAAGCGCACTATTCGTGACAGGACTTCTAGTTTTAACTGTACTGTGTTCCTTCTTTATGTTTTATGTTGTGTTACCCAATATTCATTTTCCTCAATAAATGCTGTTTAATCCTTTACCAACGAATCAGCGGCATCCGTCCGCGTAATATGCAAATTCAGCTGTTGAAAAAATATTATTTTTCAAATAATTTCAACAAAACCATATCATGCGACCCCTCGTTGGAACGAGCTCGAAGCAGTCTCTTTCTAGATATATCACAGTAAGCCTTAATACATCATTCATATACACTTGCCCGCAGTTAATTGCTTGAAAAACATGTAAAATTGTCAAAATTAACTCATTAGAGGGCAAAAATCTCCCAAGTTCGTGCGTGCACTGCGAGAGACCCGTGTTTATCGGAATTTTTCATTGTTCACCCAATTGTTTTATATCATCGGCAACTCAGAGCTAATCAAGAAAAAACAGGTGGTTTTCTTATTCATTTTTCCAAGAAGTCACGCCAGAGAATGTTCATGAAAAATGGTCCCATTTCTCACCTGTGGAAATCAGCCCCAGTATGGTCTTGGTTACACATTCAACAAGCCTACGTGAACTTGACCTTTTACCAAAATGCATATAACTGTACACCACTTTCAACCCCTCAAACAATAGTTTTAAGGGAGCATATCAACACTGATGGTCACTATTTACTAGACATACACCATCAAAAAATCACATGATATGGTTTTGTTGAAATGTTTTGAAAAACATTTCAAAAAATGGTATTTAAAATAATAAATGTTGATATTGTCTGCGTTGGGTAAAGGGTTAAACTACAATGATGCCCAAATGGATGATACAAATTCGTTAACACTTCGGAATTTCAATTTTTATTTGAAACTTCCAAACCCTTAGAGGTAAATTAACTGACAGCTCTGGAAAATTAAGGAACGCTGACTTTCCAGTAAATGTCCCACAATGACGAACCATATCTGTCATCACTTAAATACGACACAACCGTTTCCTTGGATACTTAATCTTCCATTTCATACTGGGAAAATATCGCTTATGATCTACCATTTGAACGAGATCGGGTTCATATGCTATGTTTTGGGGATAAAAACTGAACAAATATTAAAATTTGAATAACGATTGTTATGAATAGCGCTGTTACGATGTGACCGTTGTGTTATGTAAAGGGTTGATATAAGAGTACTTACCGAATCCAGGAAGCAGGAAATTTATAATACAACATATGATCGCCATCGGCAATGGCATAGCTGGCACGGCAATCCGTTCCTCTTTCCCCCGTGCCCCTCCTTCGCCGTCCCCTTTGCCTTCTCCCTTGCCCATGGTGGAATATTAATTCCGAATAACAAACGTGTAACACTTCAACTTGATATTTTGTAACACAAAAACGAGTCTGAATTGTTTTTTTTTTTATTCTCCGATCGTGTGTTCAAACTTTCACAAGAAAAGGACTGAGTACCATGTGTATCCAAATAAAAACACGTCACTTTCTGAATTCAATAAATATTCGTATTGGAAAATGATATGCGACATACTATTATTATACGCTTGTATTCCAATCGGGTCTATTAAAACTAACAGGTAATGTCAGATTAAGGGGCCAGTGGCAACTAGCGACAGCGAGGGAGGGGGAGATAGAGAAGGAGGTAGGGGTAAAAAGGGAGTTGTAACAAGTATAACTTGAAAATAATATTGGACAGAATATTAATCAGTTTAAATAGTTTTAGGGGAGGTTTGACAACTGTACATAATATGCGTTTAAATCACACATAGTTTTGAACTCAGTTTTTATAACAGTGTTTACAATATAGCCATGCTTATTCTATTGAACCTATTGGAGCGTTATATTTACATGCTATCGGTAAAGGTATATTGAATGGTTCCCTTTAGTTACATCACAACAAATTCAACCTAGCCTGACCTTTGTTAAGACTGTGTACATTCAGCGAACTGCGCGTTGTGCATACCGGAAAACCTGCAGTCCTACATATTATTTTTTTTTCACAAAAACAGTAACGGTGTTCTCAGTAAACTAATATGAAGTGCGAGCAAAACTTCAGCTTTTGTTCCAGCGCGAAGGTTTGTGGACACAGATGTAGCGTGTAAGCCGGTGTTTTCTATAATATACCAGCGGTCACAAGTGATGAGGGGCGTTGGAAACACTTCACGCATGGGGCGTCCGATCAAAGAAGGCACAGACACACATCTATATATCAGTGGAGGCGCACGTGCCACAGTGGCTTGATAGGAATACAGGTCACATAGCTTCAGTGTGTGGAGCGTGTATTGTCACTAGATCACCCAAAGAGTGGAGATTCCTCAAAAGCAATAATTGCAAATTTGTTATAATGCATAATATGCTGAAGCAAAGTTCCAGCCAATGGACCCCTGTGTTAAACCCAGAGGTCCATTGGCTGAACGTTGCTTGTGTTTTTTGTTCATATGTACATAATTTGAAAGTGATACTTTGGGTGATAACTTCTCTCCGCGGGTGATTTAGTTACAATCCACTCTCCCGTATATCATGTGTTCAGGTCAAACGTACTTTGAAAAAAATGCACATTTTTTGTTGCATATTTAAACACAATTGTTAACCCTTTAACCAACGTAAGGATTAAACCGGCGAGCGCTATTCTCAAAAATCGCCAATTAATTTTCATTATTTTTTTCATTTTTTGTCTCAAAAACATAGGTCGTGACCCCTCATTGGAACGAGCTCATCGAGCTCGTTCCAATGAGTGGTCATAACTTATGTTTGTGAGACAAAAAATGAAAAAAAAATAGTTATACAAGAATTCTTTTCGCAAGTGTCGTCTTCTTTTCATGTTAGGTAAAGGGTTAAATACGGAGCCAAAAATGGTCATTTTTCTCGATTTCAAAGGACGATGAAGAGCAATTCGTGAACGGGGGAGACTTTGGTCATATCTTGTGGGTAAAGAGTATATGTGCCCACTTCTTCCCATTTTCAACAAATCTGCTACGACGGACCAAAAAAAAAATGAAATACAAGTTTCAAGTGGCATCATCTGATTCTCTGATGGTGGTATTATGGTGTAAAATGATATTGGTAGAAAGGATAATGTAGTTCTGATCTCGAGTTCAAAGAAGTACGCAATAGATGCACACACTTTGCAGATGCCATTGACAGCAAAACGTTTTCATCTTATTTTCACAAGACACAAACGTCAAACCTGATCCATGTACATATTTTATAATCAGGGCTGCGAGATCATTCATATGACCAGCTGCCTTATAATTCACAGCCACTGCTGTTGATTCATAATTTGTTTTAATTTTTCAAAGAAATTCAACAAAACCATATCATGTGATCCCTCATTGGAACGAGCTCAATGAGCTCGTTCCAAAGAAGGGTCACATGATATTGTTTTGTTGAACTTTTTTGAAAAATAATATTTTTTCAACTGCTGAATTTGCTTATTACGCGGGCGGATGTTGCAAAGGTAAAGGGACAGCATGGTTGTGTACGAGCCCATCCCTCCCCTGGTACTCTCTGATCCATTCTAATAATCGGAGCACAATAGACTAAGCTCTCGACAGGATAAAAGCAGATGTGCGGCGGTGGGGGCGGGATTTCAAACAATAGACATCGGAATAAGTTAAAACGCGCCCGCCCGACCCCCCCCCCCACCCGCCAAGATCGGCGGCGTTTAAAACTGTAACCGCCATTCAAATCTTCCTTGTCATGTGTGTCTGTGAACGTGGGCGGTTGAAAGCCATGTTGCAAGCAAATCCGCACATTGGTATTGCAGTGTCCTTGAGTGCTGTCCAGAACGTACTTACTGAATGCCATGTGTCCTTAAGCGCTTAGGGTCAGGTGAATTTAATGATGCATGTGGTTCAGAGGCCCCGTTCCTCGGGCAACCCGAAGAGAAAATCCATCTTGGGGTCTGAACTCGATCTCTGTCCTAGCACGGGCATTGGTGTTATCGACTAATTGTTTTTCGCAGATAAATTTTTGAAGCGTTGCTCACAATTTTATCTGGAGTATCTGGACCTTCACTCAGTGCACTTGTGGACCGATAACTCGTTGGCGCTTTATACGGCGATGTAGGTCATGTTGGGCAACAAAAGGTAATAGTTGGTGATCCACACCTTCTGAGTACTCACCCGCCAGTCCCAAGGGACTCTCTCTCCTTCTCTCTCTCTTTCTCTCTTTCTCTCTCTCTCGCTCTATTACTCACTCATTCAATCGACATCACTGCTGCGGATAAGCACACAGCCTTTTAAGGGACTGGCGATCGATACCGGAATGTTTTGAGGAGGGCTATCTTTGGAGTTGGGCAGCAGGAGGATAGGAACATTTGATGAGTGGTTTTTGTGCCGCCAGAGCACTCTAACCCGGATATGGATATCGGTGCTCCAGTGGGGCGGGTCCGCGCATTTCCGAGAGTAACTCCTTAAAATATTCGTTAAGATGGTAGTCCAGGGTTGCCTGTTGCCATGTTGCATGGGTTTACACACAGGCATATCTATGAATGGGGTTGTTAACCGCAAACGACCGTTGTATTACCAACAGATTCCTTCACTACGTCCCTCTTCTGGCAAGTAGTAGATGAAGCGATTCTCCATCACATGTCCTGAATATTGGGGTACGGTCTGGGTATCATTGCTTCAAGACTGGAAAAGTTTGGAACTTTCTCGCTCTGTCTCCATTTTGTGGGTTTGTATTTACGGTAGATATCCAACCAAGATTGAGAACATATATAGAGGATATGAAATGAGTGTTTTTCTCATATAATATTTATGAAACGAGTCTAAGAATTTTCCGTTTTGGCGAACCCAAACGGAAAATTCGGACGAGTTTCATAAATATTATATGAGAAAAACACTCATTTCATATTCTATTTATCATATTTAGTTATTTATTTATTATGGTTTAACGACACATTAACAACCAGGGTCATATCATGTTAGTGACAGTTTTACGGGTGGAGGAAGCCGGAGTACCCGGAGAGAACCACCGAGCAACGACGAGCAGCTGTCAGCTCTGCAACATCGTAACTCTGAACTCTGTACCTCGGCACAGGCAGGGTTAGATTGCTTGGAGACATGCGAACCATCGACGTGCAGTACGCCTTAGTACACAGCGTCATCGTGCCCCCATGTAGGCAATCGGGGTTACGTGCCTTGCCCAAGGACACAACGCTGGAACACGAATCAGTCGCTGAAGTGGTCACCCACCCGACTACTAACCGACTACTAACCACGCTCGACGTTGCTTAACTTCGGTGATCTGATGAGAACCGGTTACCGCAACGCCACCGCGCCCCCATTTATCATATGACACACACACGCACAAATTAGCCACTTAGTATGACTTTTCAACCCATACCTGAGTTACAGATGGCACTTGGAAAAAACATCCTCGTGTAACTAAAAATTTTCATTTTTTGCTTCCAAAACATAGGTTATGGCCCCTCATTGGAACGAGCTCACCGAGCTCGTTCCAATGAGGGGTCATAACCTATGTTTTGGAAGCAAAAAGTGGAAATATACAAAAAAATTAATGGGTTTTTTTCTTGTAGGTAAAAGATTAATACAATATAACCCACCCTAAATAGGACAGATAACGTAAATTCTCCCTTCTGAAATTATGCAAATGTCACCCAGTTGTATTTTGTTTAGCCAATCAAATTTTGAAATTGACCAATGAAAGCTCCCAACTCTAATTATGCAAATTAAGAAAATGTGGCCCACTTTTATTTTGTTCAGCCAATCAAATTGTCTAGTTTTGAAATTGACCAATGAAATTGACGGAAGGTTTTATTTATCACTGATTAATATGAAAACAAAATATCAAATGTTTTAAAGTGAACAAAACGGACGAGTCGTATGATAAAAATGTATCATCAGTAGTTTTCACCTGTCATTGAATCTGACTTTTAGTTGAACGTAAACTATACAGACCGCAATAAACAGGTATGATCCAGCTTTGCGGATCCATGATAAAGAGCGTTCGAAGACCTGGGACGGTGATGACTGGTCCTTCCTCCAGCTGCACCTATTTTGGTGTATTTTTACTTTTTTTTGACACGTGAATAGGCGCGGAGTGAAAGGCGCCATTAAAATTACTTGCTAAGTTTTCTGCCCTCTCAACTCTTTCTTCAAGATCCCAAGGATCACAGCATTCTGTACATCACTCATGACACCAGGAATCTTGAACTTCCCAAACAATTTAGAATAGTCCCGACATCCTGAATCACAACATTAATCACAATGTCATTCAGTGTCATTCACCATCAAAATTCAGCCGATTTAAATATCAAGATTCGATTGTTTTTCTTTTCTAGCGGCGAAAAGAAACGCAAGTTTGTATATGTGGTAAATATTTCAAATATGTTATAAATGATTATTCCATTGCTTGAATTTCGGTGTTATTTCGTCATTACTGACAAATTTTTGACAAGTTTTGCTGTCTTAACACAGACGTCGTTGTGTATGGATAACGTTCAAACGTGGGTACCCTACGCTATTTCCTGATCAAAATCAATAGCGGGTGTGCCCACCTCCGGTTTCAGCCGCTGATCTAACTCTCCTTACTATTGGCCCCATTAAATTGTTTATGGTCCTTTGTTGGATGTTATTCCATTCCTGAAGAAGGGCCTGCGTGAGCTGAGCGACCTTGATTGGGACGCGTTTCTTGACCCTCCAGTTCAGCTTGTCCCACAAATGCTCGATCGGGGACATATCTGGACTGTAGTATGGCCAATCGAGAACTGGGACATTGTTTTGGTTGAGGAAGTCACGACAAACCTTAGCAAAGTGCGGCCTCGCATTATCCTGCTGCAACGTAAGGTTACGCGCATGGATAAGCGGAAGGACGTAATGCACGAGGACCTGATCCCGATATCTTACGGCTGGCTGTAAGATTGCTAGAATTACCACGAGGGGTGTTTTCATGCCAGGGGAAATGCCCACCCCCCAATAAAATCATAACAGCCCCTCCGAATCTGTCGTTTTATTTAACGCACACGTCAGAATATCGCTCACCTCGAGGTCGATAGCAACGTTGACGTCCATCGGACCTGTAAAGCGTGAGCTGAGACTCGTCAGTGAATAGCACACGTCTCCAGTGCACCAAGTGAAACCGATTTGGTGCATGTGCCCTGAACCATTGCAATCGACGTTAACGTTGCCCGGGTGTAAGTTGCAGACCAACGTAGAGACGTCGTGACCTTAAACGGAACTCCCACAACCGATTCCTATCAGTTCTTGGACACACGCGGCGGCCATGAATGCTTACAACCTGACTCGCCTTTTGAAATCGGTTACACAGGTGTGAGAGACGTATGCCTCTATCATGGCGTGACGACGTAACGCGCGGACGTCCACTCCATGGACGGTGAGCCAATACTCCTGTGGCTCTGAGACGTCCAACTAAACGAGCTATCGTGGACCCATGGATCTCGCATTGCTGGGCGACAAGACGATGCGACTGGCCCTGCATAATTAGAGCAATAGCCCTACCCTTATCATATTCACAGTATTTTGCTTTTCAATCGAGTTGAAATGAAATGTTGTGCAATCGATTAGTACTGTTCAAAACTTTGATTTGGTATGGATTTCAATTGCATAGCATGTGGGAGTGCCCCGGATGCACGTTTTGTCGAAAAAAATCGGTTGAAAGCATGCAAAATCGTACTTGGTCATGGTTGACTGAAAATTAAACAAAGACTCTTTAGACAATACACTGAGGTAGCTGTGAATCAATTTTTTTCTACATTTGGTTTACGGATAGAAAATTATATTACCTGAACCGAACTTGCGTTTCTTTTTTCCGTCAGTATATATTTTCAATCTCTTTCGGCGAAACCCTAGTGTCCCCAGGAACTGCTATGGTCGCAAACCACTGCTCCAGCCATAGAGGACCTGATCGAATTAACAGAGCGGTTCGTCTGTCTTAGTGTGTCGAAAAGATCTTCATTTGGCACGTCCAACAGTGCTATGACAATTGGTAACCACATACCACAATGCGTGTCATTTACATCACCTCTGTTTGCGTGTTTGCGTTCGTGTCCAACGTTTTTCGCCAACGTTATGTGTGCAGTAGTGAATCCAGAACTGAAGGCTTAGGTGAGTGGCACCATCCAACGAGCGTAGGGCGTGATATAGTGTATCCCATCGTGGTTGACTGTGATCTGGACTTCTCACTATAGTGTTGGAAGGTCAGTATGGTGCCCCTTTGACTACTTTGCACGTGACCACTATGTTTTCCAGCCTTAATATTCCCGCAATATTTCAAATTCTTTAAAAGTGAAACCAATTGATAATGGGTCTATGGGTTTCCATATATGTATGCATGGGCTACGGTTTGATCCACGATGACATATAGACATCATTTTCTCTGCCCTAAGCGCTCGTGAAGAAAAATTGGGGACAAAATATAGAGGGTTCGCGCACCCCGTGCGCCCCCGCTTACCATCCGCTAAATATGTTTGCGTGATATATTCTTGCTAAGGAAATAACGGACCCAGAATTTCTATGTTCTTTCTTTCTGTTTCTGCCGGGAGTTTTCTTCATTAACTCTTTCAACACGAGAGACCGCTTTTCCGGTCCAGCAACACGATACGTCATAATTCCATTAAGTGGGATGCTACTAAGTGAACGTGTGTGGTAGAACAATTGATATTTTCAACATGCAGCCTGAAGGCTGCACGTTGAAAATATTAATTGCACTACCCCAAATAATGGATATCGACTCTTCCAATTTCTGTCATTTAACTGGCATGAAAGATACCACCAGTGTTCAAAGGGTCAAAACGTATGAAGACACTTCCACAAACTCAATCATCATTATGATAGGGTAGTTCTGTCATCGTTGGCTGGTGGACAGCCTCAAGTCCAAAGACACACAGCTGTGAGTTAAATTTGTATTTTGTAGCAATTTATCTCCTCTGATGTTCTCATTGGATAAGAAAGTCTCAGTTGGTCAATGGTCATTCATGTTTGTTGCTTCAAACTGATAAAATACCTAAATAACTTTTCATATTGTTGGAATGCAGGACGTTAGATTTTCTGTTTAATCATTACTTTAGAAGATTTTATCCCTATTATAGCACGTACGACATTGATTCCAAATTTGAAAATATTAATTGCTCTACCCCAACATAATGGATATGGACTCTTCCAATTTGTGCCATTTAACTGGCATGAAAGATACCACCAGTGTTCAAAGGGTTAAAACGTATGAAGACACTTCCACAAACCCAATCATCATTATGATAGAGTAGTTCTATCATCGTTGGCTGGTGGACAGCCTCAAGTCCAAGAACACACAGCTGTGTGTTAAATTTTTATTTTGTAGCAAGTTATCTCCCCTGGTGTTCTCACTGGATAAGGACATCTCAGTTTGTCATGCATGTTTGTTGCTTCAAACTGATAAAATACCTAAATAACTTTTCATATTGTTGGAATGCAGGGCGTTAGCTATTTTGTTTAATCATTACTTTAGAAGACTGTATCCCTATCGTAGCACGTACGACATTGATTCCAAATTTGAAAATATTAATTGCTCTACCCCCAAATAATAGATATGGACTCTTCCAATTTCTGCCATTTAACTGGCATGACAGATACCACCAGTGTTTAAAGGGTTAAAACGTATGAAGAAACTTCTACACAGCTCATTCATCATTATGATAGAGTAGTTATATTATCTGAGTAGGCTGGTGGACAGCCTCAAGTCCAAGGACACACAGCTGTGAGTTAATTTTTTGTTTTGTAGCAGTTTATCTCACCTGATGTTCTCACTGGATAAGGACGTCTCAGTTGGTCAATCATGTTTGTTGCTTCAAACTGATAAAATACCTAAATAACTTTTCATATAGTTGGAATGCAGCACATTAGCTATTCTGTTTAATCACTACTTTAGAAGATTGTATCCCTATTATAGCACGCACGACATTGATTCCAAATTTGAAAATATTAATTGCTCTACCCCCATATAATGGATATGGACTCTTCCAATTTGTGCCATTTAACTGGCATGAAAGATACCACCAGTGTTCAAAGGGTTAAAACGTATGAAGACACTTCCACAAACTCAATCATCATTATGGTAGGGTAGTTATATCATCGTTGGCTGGTGGACAGCCTCAAGTCCAAGAACACACAGCTGTGTGTTAAATCTTTATTTTGTAGCAATTTATCTCCTCTGATGTTCTCATTGGATAAGAACGTCTCAGTTTGTCATTCATGTTTATTTCTTCAAACTGATAAAATATCCAAATAACTGTTCATATTGTTGGAATGCAGGACGTTAGCTATTCTGTTGAATCATTAGATTAGAAGATTGTATTCCTATTATAGCACGGACGACATTGATTCAAAAGTTATTTATTTGTGTTCTTCCCCATTCCGTTGCTTGGTTTCAGTTCTGTTTTCGGAATTTGCCTGTTTTAAAAAACATATTCAATTACTTACATTGCATGCAAGGTACCAAAGGCTCCGTAATTTCGCGCCTCTTTCTGAATTGTTGAATGCAGGGAGGTGGCAACAAAGGCATTTACGGGATGTATCAACCTCTAATTCCGGCCAAAATGTACAATAATTAGAAAATTTAAGTTGGATACTTCATGTCCCGTCGAAGCTGAAATAGATAAAATAATTTTATCACATTGGGGAAAATTAAAACTGAAAAAACACTTTGATCAGCGAGTAGTGGAAAAAATACTAATCGAGCTAGAGGTATTTCATAAGTTTGAAAAACACCGGTCCCGTGCATTGAGTGGCTCTGAGCCGCGTAGGGGCGAGGTGTTACAACACGGGACAGGTTGCTCATATTCACGAAATACCGACAGTGATGTCGGTAACTTACTTGCATCTTATTCTGTGTTGAATCAACAAAACCCCCGGACACAGGTATGCTTCGTTGACCAACTGTATTCCAGTGACGCCACACTCTAAAATCTGTTTGGTTAAACTCAAGCCAAATCATGTGGGCTGAGTGAATATGAATGTCGATATAAACTGGGGAGGACTCGTTAGAGATCCTCTATAAATGGAACATATCTTGAAATTCTGAGGTAATCACCATGCCATTCAACATCCTTACATTAAGTTTCAGTAGGAAGCATTAATCTTCCCATACTGAGGACAAAGTTCCCTGTGAAGATTCGAGATTTGATTTCAAATCTTAAGTTGACATTCGGTTCGATTCCAAATCGGTTGTCGAATTCGTTTTCCTTCGAATATTTTTACTGGAATTTCGCTTGCTATCATTCATCTTTATCGTCTCACAAAACGTGTAGTTGAGATATTATTTATTTATTGATTGGTGTTTAAGGTCACATATTTATGCACAATGGCTAACCATGACTGTGACAGTTTTACGGGTGGAGGAAGCCGAAGTACCCGGAGAGAACCACCGAGCAACGACGAGCAACTGTCAGCTCCCCAACATACCAACTCCACACAAGTAGGGTTAGCATTGGTAGAAGACAGGTGCACCATCGACGTGCAGTACGCCTTAGTACACAGCGTCAACGTGCCCCCATGTGGGCAATGGGGGTGAAGTGTCTTGTTTAAGGACACAACGCGGTTGCCGCTGGTGGGATTGGAACCGAGGACCTCTCGGCTTGCAGCCTGCACCTCTACCAACTGAGCCACCGCGCCCTCTATTGTTGAGATAGAAATTGAACGGAAATAATGTTGAAAATAAAAACTAAGTGCAATTTTCGCCATATGGACGTAAACACATCGTACCCATGCCACCATCCATGCTACTTCCAGTTTCACAATTTAAAATTCCCAAGCAACATCGACGATGAGCTGACGGTGGCTAGCGGCTAGCCTCGTGCAGTGAGTGCCCAGTCCAGAATTTCTCCACCTGTTTCTGTTTTTGAACAGAAATCCTTACTGGGTAATATTTCAACTGCATCATCAAGGCAACTGTTGATGGCGATTTTACAGAGATCTGTTGTCTAAGAATTGCGGAATTTATTCCAGACAAATACAATAACAGTTCTGCACTACTCCATCGCGACCAGGGGTTATAAAATATTACAACTACATCATCAAGACTAGGGCTGTCACGATTTTTTAATTTAGGAATCGATTAATCGTCGCAAATAATCGATGATAATCGATTGATCGTACCTAGATGACCCCCATCTCCTTCTCTTTGAAGTCGATAAAAATGAAGTTGAAGTCAGTTGACCTACCTCAAGTAAACAACGAAGACGACCCTCTTTTAGTTACATTCAAAGCTTTGATGTTCTGAAATTTTGAACCGTCAGTGTAATAATCAAGACCGGACGGCAGTTGCGAACTTCGCAACTGCCGGCCGGTCTTGATTATTACACTGACGATTCAAAAGTTCAGAACATCAAAGCTTTGATGAATGTACCTGAAAGACAAATGCTTCAAATAGCTTCTTGGGGTTTAACATCGATGTTCTTAACTCTTTACCTTTAGAAACAATAGTTTTTTCAACATATTTTCTTTTAATTATTAAACGTCTAAAACGGGATATAATTTACCGATCATTCGACAACGAAAAATACTAATAGATTTCGCCGTGACCGATAAACAATCGATTAATCGACCAATCGTGACAGCCCTAATCAAGACTTGACTCCGACGAAGGCATACCTTGATGATGTTGTTGGAATATTTTATCAGTTGTGAATTCAAGACGCCTGTATTCGATCTGAAGCTCGATTCTATCTCGAATAATGGACTCAGTTCGATTCGAGAGTCGATTGGAGTCGAATATATGAGATTCGTAGGGCCAGATGAGAAAACCATATCACCAAATCCGGAAATACATGATTTTTCGGGGATACTAGTACAATTCACTAATTCCATGTCATGATTGAAATCTCCACTTGATGGAATGGCAGCGGTGGATGTGTTCGGCAAAATATCAGTTGAACACATAAATCGAAACAGTACTGTGATCACAAAAGTGACGATCAGCTGTCGATCCGGTCGCGACAAACATAACACACCAGTAGGTTTAGTTTCAAAACAAAATACTGTTCGGGAAAAAAGACATAAAAAACATACGAAAATCGCTTGTCCATTGAACAGCACTGATCGCGATTTCGCACTGGCCTCAGTGGCCGAAATGAATAGCAATGATTCCGGTGATTCTAAAAGATGCAAGTAATAAGAGCTCGCGCTGTTGTTACCCGTTAGTTTTGCACGAAAAACATCCAGGTGCTATGAACAACCTTTGACCCCGGCAAACTTGCTTCGACTGGGGAAACTCCATTTGGAATTGTACAGCTATCTCCAAATAATATTCGTATTGATAATATTAATAATAGCAATTTATTTATTTATTTATTTATTTATTTATTAGGTTTTAACGACACATTAACAGCCAGGGTCATATCATGTCGGTGACAGTTTTACGGGTGGAGGAAGCCGGAGTATCGGAGAGAACCACCGAGCAGAAACGAGCAATGACGAGCAGCTGTCAGCTCTCCAACATCGTAAATCTGAACTCTGCACCGCGGCACAGGCAGGGTTAGATTGGTTGAAGACATGCGCATCATCGACGTGCAGTATGCCTTAGCCCTTAGAGTCATCGTGCCCCAATGTAGGCAGTCGGGGTTAAGTGCCTTGCCCAAGGACACAACGCGGGAGCACGAATCAGTCGCCGAAATGGTCACCCATCCAACTACTAACCGCGCTCGACGTTGCTTAACTTCGGTGATCTGACGAGAACCGGTTACCGCGACGCCACCGCGCCCCCAATAATAGCAATGAAAACGTGCAAGTGCTCGCAGATGCCAGTGCAGAAATTATGTGAAAATGCTATTCAAATAATAATTCCACAATTGACAGTTCCATCAAGACTACCAGTGGCAGGGAGTGGAGACACTGTCTGCTTCTTGTCAACAAAATTCATAAGAGGTCTTATTTAAATCCTAAGAGACTTGTCATCAGTGACAGATAAATCTTTTCAGCTTTCCAATGGTAAAATCGAGAAAAAATAATATCGACTCTTAATAATCTGATCTGACGATCATGGTATAAATAAAATATACCCAAAGTAGCTTGGTGTACCAAATGTTCAACACGAATGGCGAAATGGTGTTAACCGCGAGCCTTTGGCGCGCGGTTAACACCACTTCACCACGAGTGGTGAACATTTGGTACACCAAGCTACTTTGGGAATATTATTTTTTTTACGTGCGATAAATTTAGACAAGTTCGCATTCAGGTCGGTGTCACTAAAGGTCAAGAGTGTAGGTGTAAATTTTGACTGTCGAAATACCATTGCTGGCGTGTTCGATACAAATAGTGTGTAAAGCTAAAATGTATGTCATAGGCTTTTCATAGAAAGTACAATAGTTAATCATGGTATAAAATGTGGTTGCTACAGGATCAAGATTTTGTGATGCTGACGAAGCAAAATCAGGTATCTCCTCCCACAGTTCTTCCTAGGCGGGCGGATTGCACACCAGTCGCCCGTTCGCGCATTGCACACTTGCCGACAACAGCAGCAATGATTTTGTTTGTCAAAAATAGTTATTTTGTAATATTACCCTGACGTCATGGATCACCATATCCACAGAGTCAGTAATTAAAATGTATGGAGTGAAATATATCTGGACAAATACACATACCTGATCACACATAACACATTGAACCCACACATATATACACTCACCGCCACTCTCACAATGCCCACCACACACGTGCATATATACATACACCCTCACTCTCACACACTAACACATGCACTTGTATATACATAATTTGGTATCAAGAAGAAGAACGATGATATTACTAAAATCCTCCTCTCAGCTGTAACATCCGCCATATAGTAAAGCATTTGTCTCTGCACTCAGAGAACTCCGCACCAAATTTGGTTCCGATTAGAATCAAAACCCATCGAAAAACCCAAACAATTGAGTCTTCATGTGACCTGGAACCAGACAAATTCACAGTGAGTGGAATGTCTTGTTTATATAAAATATTGACGTCGTGCAACATGACCCTTTACAAAACGAATCGGTCGCAAATGTCCGCGTAATTACAAATTAAGCATTTGAGAAATATATGTTTGTCAAAATATTCCAACAAAACAATATCATGTGACCACACGGTAATGATATGGTAATAATTAAGATAATACATTTTGATATCGTGTGCCTCGAGTAAAGGGTTAACGCACGCATAATGGAACAATTCGGAAGCGCGGCGGCTCAGTGGGTAGAAATACAGCCCGCAAGCCGAGAGGTCCTTGGGCAAGACACTTAATTCCAATTGCCTACGTGGGGGCATGGTGGCGTTGTTTCCTAAAGTGTACGGCACGTCGATGGTGCACTTGTCTTCATCCAATTCTTATCCTACTTGTGTGGAGTTAGTACACTGGGGAGCCTGACAGTTGCTCGCAATTGCTATGTGCGTACTCCGGCTTCCTCCACCCGTAGAACTGTTTGACACGGGATGCCCCTGGCTGTCCAATGTGTCGTTAGAGCCCACTAAATAAATAAATAAATATGATGGAACAATTCGTTCTGACGTTGCTTCGTCGGCATTTTAAAACTTGGTACGCCTTTATATTTTACAGTTTATATAATGTCCAGAATCTTTGAGAGTTAAGTTAATGTGAATGTTTGAAGAACACCTGTGTATGTTTGGTTCTATGAAACTAAATTCGGTTCCCCTACCAGGACAAACTGAAGAACAAGTTTGGGTTCCTGGAGGAACCAAAATTTACCTTTATGTATACCAAGAAAGGGCAGTAACAATTTTAAGAAAAGAACGAGATTTGTGTTTTTTCGTTATTATTAAAATGTCTGAGAAAGACCAAAAACATTTGTACACCTTAAACACATATCTGCAATGCCCTGGGGTAGAACAGTGTCTCCTCATAAGATAGCCGATATCCTCGGTCAATATCAAACTGGTATGTTCGCTGGTATGTGGACAAGATGAGTGGCTAGAAAGTTGGTGTAACCTTCTTGTCCATGAATAGAATCAAATTTGCCAGAATCCAGTTGTAACTTCGTTCACAATATGAGACAGGTGTGCCTATAGTGTTTACAAGTCAAATGTGGATACACAATAATCCCGACTGGTGAACACACATTTTTGTTTAATCTTATTATGACGACCGCTCGTGCACGTGACTGGTGATACCATAGCAACGCTTCAACGAATTTTCTCGAAACGATCACCCAATTGTCAATGCATGAATTGGGGTTTTACATGGTGTATTTATTTCCATTACTGCTTCCTTTTTTGTTATTTTCACTGAAGTGTTGGGGCGTGGGTGGGTGGGTCAAAACTGTTTTGTGTGGTATTACGTTGTGCGCTGTAACGTCGTGTTACGTGGTGTAGTACATGAATATATTTTATATTTAATTTACTCTTTGGACTCTGGTGGTATATTGAAAGCCAGTTCAGTAGCAGCGATTAGAAGAGTCCATATTCATTATTTGGGGTAGACCAATCAATATTTTCGACGTGCAGCCTCGGGGCTGCACGTCGAAAATATTGATTAGTCTACCACACACATATACTGAAAAGCCATAATGACGTTATGACGTATCATGTTCCTGGCCGCAAAAGCGACCGCCAGGGTTAAAAGAGTTAAATATTTCAGGAGAGTTCGAATTGGCATGTATAAACATTCGTAATCACGTCTCGTAAGACATATTGATGACAAGGCATATTCTGTACACGAACACGTTTGCTATGGACACGTTACATGTGACGTGGTGAGAAAAGGAGCAATTATACACACATTGGCTACACGAGTTCAAATTGTGTGTTTAGCTCTTAACCCTTTACCCAAACCACAAGATATTAAAATTCATTATTTCAAATATTTTTTATTTCAAATTGTTCAAAACCATATCATTTGACTCGATGTGCTCGTTCCATTGAGGTGGTCACATGATATGGTTTTGTTTATTTTGCTCAGCTGATTAATTTGTAAGTTACGTTGGTAAATAAGGTTGATTCGTTGAGTAAAGGGCAACACTTCAACTTTTCACGACTATCGGATGGCACCAGCAAAAGCACGGGAGCTTATTCCAGTGAGGGGTCATAAGCTATATTTGGCATAAAATGACAATTTGTTAAATCGGGAGGACAGTTTACTTGCATAACGCTTGCAACATTTGCAAGTTTCGTCAGATAAAGGATAAAGTAAATACAAAACCTATGTTTCATATTTATTTTATTTTAAACGAAAGATTAGTATATTATTAGTTTCAGTGCCGTCGCCGTAGTCTGGTCTCTTTCCACAGGTGAGCAATGTTTCTACGGACGCAGTAATATTAGGATCTAAACACTAATTGTAAGACTTATCATTAAAAATTTAATTAATGAAGCACCGGGTACCACCCGGTGCTTCATTAATTAACATTTTGCTGATAATGATTTTAACACTGCCCACGCGTGAAATATGACAACTCCAGGAAGACTGTACTGTACGCAGTTCGGCGGTGACCTAATATGGTATATACGGAAGCTAAGCTCGAGTCCATTTTGGAATTAACGGGATCCGGATATACCATATTAAATTACTAAAGAACTATGTAACGGATGTATCTTACCCGCTAATCTATCTGCGCAATGAACTAGCAACCAGGATCAATAATAAATGATTGAAATATTACTTGTTTAACGTGAAGCGGTCACCATCTACCGATATTTTGAAAGATTAATAAACAAAGGGGAGATTATCCTTGACTGTGAGTGGTATATGGATTTTGAGTACCCGCATATGGTTGAAATGCAGCTTTCTTGTTACATTTGAAAACCATAATTGTCGGATACTTGTTGGACGTGATATATTAAACAGTTTTGCACGCTTTTCATCGAATGTAAGTTAATAGTTACTCTTAAACACACCCCATTAGTTGTTTAGTAGCGATACACGATGGTTTCGTCCCTTGGTTTCAAACTGAGAAAACTGGTGTGGCACACTCGTTCTATTGACAGATACCATAGACCCAGTCGGTCATATAAATAAGTGTAAGCCGTACCCATGTCGGCCTGCCAGTGCCAAGAAAGACAAACGTTGAGTAAGGTACACTCTCTTCAAATAAGAAGCAGATAAACTTTCAAGACCTCTTGTCAAGACACTCCTTCGTTGCTTTCAACAGACCGGTAATTAGCCTTCATTGGCAATTACTGGTGATGCTTCAACATTAAGTTCTGTTCACCACTGCAAGCTGTTCAGAGCATCTATTTCTAAAATAAATCTCCATCGGAGCAGACAATGGTAGCCCCGCCGGATCCCCTTCCCATTTCAGCTGTTAATCGCTATTTCTGAATACAGGCAAGTAGTCGAATTTTAGGTGGTGTGTCACAAAAGTTTAACGCCAGAATAATCATACTTAGATAAACGGAAATCGCGCTTCACAGAGAATTTTTTTTTTAAAAGAAATTCGTCAAAGGTGGCGATGCATGGCGAAAAGATACGATTTTATGCATTCGATCTTAGGAGTACAGGCGCAAACGAATATAATTTGAGCGTGCATTGCCAATCTCTCACCCATCTGGTTGTGTATATGCTCTCTCAGTACCTCGCATCCAAGTCCACCTATCTGTTCAAACTGCCTCTTCATTCCCAATTCGGACTATAACAATCATGGGGAGGGAATTTGTGATGAAGGAAATTGATGAACCACCCTGTTCAGTAACAAGGGGGATAACGTGTAGTGCTTCAATCAGTTTTTTAGGCAGGAAAAATGTTGCAGTTGGTCAAATATGGCGTAAAACAGGAACTGTTGGTGAGCCATGAGAGAGAAAACCGTTCGGTAAGTACATTTATATTCACTTTTCATACATATGAGTACGCCGAGGATGTGATGAAGTATATCCTCAACACTCGTCAGTTTATTTCAGCTTTGTACAACGAAAATGGGTGATGAATTTTGACCTTCACTGTAGCAGCTTTTTAGGCTGAAAACTGATAATCCATGTGTTTTTCTAGTCGGATAATTGAACGTTTGTGTTCACTGAACCTTAAAAATGATACCTTTATTTCGTTGGCAGTTAAATATTCCGATTACCATGCTGATGCCATTTACGATTTCGAACAGTCAACTGTATGACAAATTTGGTGCCTTGAAGGTTTTAGTTTTTTGAGAAATAAGGTAAACCGGAGACTTTGGTACGGAGATTTGCCAGTGGGATGCTGACACTTGACATGCTCAGACTTCTCTATTTTTACACAAGGTGAAACTTTAGGCTCACAAGTACCAGAAAGGGGTGTGTGGGTTGGGAGGAGCACACAGAGGCACATTGTAAGGCACCAAGCTACATGTAGTACTTTGGGGGGTGGGGGGTTAACGTCTCGAATGAGAAACCATTGACCTTTCCTACACTTCGCCGTTTCATTTGTGTTGTGGATTTTTGTTGCCTCTCCACAAATTGTATATACATGCACGGATATTTTGTTATGAACTTCACAATTGTGTACAGTATTTCGGTAAAACAAATGACCCTTTGAATGAAATAATTTATTACCAACAGACTGATCGCGAATTTATTAGAATCCTGAGCTTTCATTTCAGCGTTTATAATTTCTGGGGCGGCATTGAAAAAATCTCCCAATGCAAATGGAATGGCCGAATGTAGGAAACGTCTGTTGGGAATTATTCCACACCTTGGGCGGGTGGGTGGGGGAGGGGGGTGTAAAGACACAGGGTCCAAAGGGGTGGTCCCCCGAGGCAAAACCATTTTATGCAAATCCACTTTTGTTCATATTTATTTCACAGATAACGTACTTTTGAGCACTGTGCTGTCTTTAATGGTCAGAGAACATAATAGGTATGAGGTGTAAGTTGTATTTGCTTTGAAAAGCTTTTTGTCTGTTGCGGGAAATATTCATAAAATAAGTTCAACAAACGACCTATGTTCTCACTCTTATGGGTGTGGCACGTCGAAATTGGAAATAAATTGCTGAATTTTTTTTATTTTTTGCACAGATTGTGTTTTGGGGTAGGCCAATGGCGGAATTTTGCTTTTTGGACTTTGTGTATTTTTTTTTGACACCTCATCACCCCCCCCCCCCCCCCCCCCTTCGTGAGGCGTTCTCTGGTATGTTGACATGAATACGCTGCTATGCTGAGCTGCCTTTCCGGCATGCCAGCTGCATTTCCGGCCTTGTAGTTAAGGAGGAAATCGGCCACTGTGCCGGGGTGTAACTGGTTGAATTTCGTCGAAAAGTTTCACGTGGCAAGGGTGTACAGTAGCAGTGAGAAAATCCATTTTTTCGGGGCACTTTTAATTATATTTTCCAACCGAAAATTGCACCCAAAGATATGATTCTGCCAGAAAACAAATAGATTTACTACGAACTTAAGTGGACGGGGGTGTGGGTGGGGTTGGGGGAGGGGGGCTGGGGGGTATGGGGGTAGTCTGTAAACGCCCTCCCGAGTGTCTATTCCCCCACCCCCTAACCCACACACCCATGTGCCTCACAATGTGCCTCCATATGCTCTCCTCCCAACATACACCATCTCTTTCTTGTACTTATGAGCTTAAAGTTTCAACTTGTGTAAAAATAGAAAAGTTTGAGCGTGTCAAGTGCCAGCATCGCCCTGCAAATCTCCGTACCAAAAAGTCTCCCGTTTTACCTTATTTCTCTAAAAACTAAAACCGGCAAGGCACCAAATTTGTCATACAGTTGACCATTCGAAACCGTAAATGGCATAAGCATGATAATCGAAATATTTAACTGCAAACGAAATAAAGGTATTATTTTTAAGGTTCAGTGAACACAAAAGTTCAATTATCCGACTAGAAAAACACATGGATTATCAGTTTTCATCCTAAAAAGCTGCTACAGCAAAAGTCAAAATTCATCACCCTTTTTCGTTGTATCGGAGCTCGTGTCTGCACCTTCAATAACTTTTTTGGATGATTAGAGTAAAAAGCTGAAATAAACTGACGAGTGTTGGGGATATGATTCACCACATCCTCGGCGTACTCATATGTATGATAAGTGAATATAAATGTACTTACCGAACGGTTTTCTCTCTCATGGCTCACCAACAATTCCTGTTTTTCGTCATATTTGACCAACTGCAACATTTTTCCTGCCTAAAAAAATGATTGAAGCACTACACGTCCTCCCCCTTCGTAAGGGTAGAAATAACGGGGTGCTCAATAACTCTTTACTTAATAAATCGGCCGCAAACGCTGCTATAATTTTAAACAGGAGTAAAATTCTTCACAAAAAGTCAACAAAACCATATTAATCCTTCTACTGCCACTCCCACTTCAGCCATATATGGGGGCCCTCTATGTACGCCTGTATGTGAGGAAGTGTAATAAAATTTATGACATACTTGAAGCTATATCATCTGATTAATTGTTGGAAAGGACTCTCTGATGGTAGGTTTGATCTGCGAACGCCAGAGCGGACAGATAATCATCATAAAATAGGTGACAATAGTCGCTTTCGGCAGCGCAGGTGTTAATGTGACCCCCTCATTGGGAGGTGCCCAAGTGTCGAGCTAATTCAAATGTGGTGGTTGTATGATAAGGATATGGAGAATGTTTTTGGAAAATTAAAAAAAACAAAATAATGACGTTTGATATTGTATACGTTGCATAAAGAGTTAAAATAACAGTGTATACATATTATTTTTGGGCCTTGTCAATCATCGTTTAGGCTCATATTTGTGTTTTATTTCAAGTTGACAATCAAACACAATGTTTATCTCATATATTAAAAAGTAGTCCCATTTAAAAGTAAAAAAACACACATATTTTAATCCTTTTTTAACCCTTTGAACCCTAGTGGTATCTTCCATGTCAGTTCATATGCAGCAATTAGAAGAGTTCATATTCATTTTTTAGGGGTAGACCAATCAATATTTTCAACGTGCAGCCTTAGGGCTGCACGTTGAAAATATTGATTGGTCTACCCCACCCTTAACTTAGCAGGCATCCTACTGAGCGAAAGTATGAATTACCATGACCCTGGGCCGGACGTTCTTACTATTTGGGTTTAAGGGCTACGAAAAAAAACATTTTATATGTCCATAACATTATTTTAGCCGAAACCCCACCCCTCCACCCTAGAACTTATATTTAACCCTAACCCCACCCTATCCACTCAAAGACCACACCCTAACCCTAGCCCTACCCTACCCTGAACCTAAACACTAAAACCCCACCCCTGACCCTAACCCCCACCCCCTGGGACCTAACCCTCCCCAACCTTAAGATCTGCTCTGTGGCTACCCCTAACCCTAACCCAACCCCACCCTTGACCCTAACCCCACCCTAGCCAGACCAAAAGGATTAGTGGCTATTTCTTGGTTTAGGGGCTACAAAAACTAAAACCCCACCCCTGACCCCAACCCCCACCCCCTGGGTCCTAACCTCCTGCAACCTTAAGCCCTGCCCCGGGGCTAACCCTAACCCTAACCCTAACCCCACTCCTCTCCTAACCCTAATAATACCCTAATCTGGAAGTACCCCCTAAAATGAATACCCCCTAAACAGGTTTAGTTGGCCCGGTAAAGCGGCCTCTTGCGTTCAAAGGGTTAAGTGGGACGTCAATTTGGAATGTTTCACTTTTTTGATGAATAGTGACAAAAGAACCAAGGTCAGTGTCATGTTCGCATATTTACAATAAAATGTGTTTTCCTAACACTTTATGCGTCTGCACAAATTACGCGAAAAGAGAGGGGTGGACCAGTGGTTGGTGTTTGTAGCGTTTTTTATTACATAAGTAACAGGACATACATGTACATTTTAAAATACCTCTCGCGCAGCTCTCCTGTATAACACATTCGATTGGAAATCCACTAGGGTAGTGGAACAGTTATATTTTATATATGGTAGGACACAAGGGCTGGCGTCTGTGAGGCTACTTATATGATGCGGCCACAGGAAGAATAGAAGAATGGCTAAATTTCATTTTAATCTCGCGCCCTTACCGTAATATATTCAAAGATGAAAGTTATACCGACAAACAAATAAACATTAACACAATATTTGTCTTGTTACTTTCAAGTTTCTTTCCACTCGTTCGTTTGTTCGAATAGTCTCGACCTCTAAAAATTAAGTTCGTGAGCACACATGGTTAGGTGCCAGGGGTCGAACCAATTAATTTATAGTTAGCGAGAAACTAGGGCCGCAACTAACATAAATTGTGGGGTTTGGGGGCGTAGGAAGTTGGTGCCCTACGATTCGGTCCAATCGCCCAACTATTTGGAACCCAATTGCTTGTAGCAAAGACCTCCACACTACAAATATACATTCCATCATTAAACTACTGTACTTTAATGCTTAGAAGCCGGGAGTCGAGTTTTCTTGACGTACAACGGCCGGTAATCTGGCTGTAACGGTTCGGCTATCGTTGGGTTTGGGGAGAATTAAACATTAAGCAGGTGCTTCTAGTCAAGTGTCGTCTGCCTGAATAGACAGACGACACTTGACTAGAAGCACCTGCTTACTGTAAGTTGTTCGCAGTATGTCATGTTCAATAAATTCATTCTGATTCCCCGGCTTCTGTGAGTTAAACATACATCTATTACACACCAGCTACTTTCTAATCTATGTATATTTGTGTCAGGTAAGACATGTTGCCCCACTGAAAAGTCCAAATCGTGTGTATATTTACGTCGGGCAAGCAAGGATGTCTGACCACGTTGCTATTTTATAATTTCCTGCCCAATCTCTGCCCGACGAAATCCCTTGTCGTTTTTTAGGGGAGCGGAAGGGTTGAAGGGGGTTGACATACCCCCCCCCCCCCCCCCCCTTAGGCTCTTTCGAAAAACTTACACTATCACTCTCAATAAGCGTCGAGGTTCAACATACGCTCCGATCTGCAAACCTCATACCACGTTACCGCCAATTCATCACAATAAGGTATACATGTACCTTCCAATAAGACCCATAGCCCAAAACCCACATCGTAAAATGAACAATGCAACTGGAATGAATAAGTTTACCTATAACAAATTTAGTAGATAAACCTCCCGTGTACCCCAACAACAAAAAATCAATAACTTTCACAAAGGTCGAGTTACTCAATCTCAGTTCAAACTGAGATGTCGTAACCTGGATTTTTTATAAGTAGGTTGTGGATATGCATTCACAGAATGTTCACTGGCTTCGAAAAAATACAATTGTACAGACAGTATGCACTTTGAATCTCCTCCCATGGTCATCAACAAATGCCAGTGGAGCCATAAACATAGAAAAAATCTACGCGAGCTCCCTTCCAATCAGAGGGCGAGGAGTTTAGTCTTAACGGAACATAGAAAGTTATTTGAAGTTATTCGGAATAAATTCGATAACAGAT
Source organism: Pictodentalium vernedei (assembly GCA_031216915.1). NCBI lineage: Eukaryota > Metazoa > Mollusca > Scaphopoda > Dentaliida > Dentaliidae > Pictodentalium > Pictodentalium vernedei. Next base: position 840,956,351 of record CM062296.1, on the reverse strand, counting down.
GGTCCCTTATCAGTTCTACTATCTCCATGAATTCGGATGTACAACACACTTAAAACGAGTAATGTTTAAATTCGACCCACTTTTAAAGATACTTTCTTTGGACTTTGCGAATCAGATATTTTCGATTCGAATCGAAGCGAGTCTATTATTTGAAATCGAATCGAACATCCAATCGAATACAGGAGTCTTGAATTCACAACTGATAAAATATTCCAACAACATCATCAAGGCATGACTTCGACGGAGTCAAGTCTTGATGATGTAGTTATAATATTGTATAACCCCTGATCGAGATAGAGTGATGCAGAACTGTTATTATATTTGTCTGGAATAAATTCCGAAATTCTAAGACAATAGATCTCTGTAAAATCGCCATTAACAGTTGTCAATTTGTCTACGATACCGGCATAGACAATTTGACAGTCAAGTATATTATACTATTCAAAAAAGTAGGTGATATTTGATAAAAGTGAGATATATGAAGAAATATATTCATAGTTTCATCAATAAGACAGTTGAGGAATTGCACTGCGACATATGGGGGATGATTTCAGCGATAGTTGGTTGTCTGACAAGCCCATCTTCCACGAACTGAGCTGTAGAAGACATGGACGGTCAGTCAGAGAATTTACCACATTCAGACCAAGACCTCAATACCGTGTAAATCCTCCTCTCTTCTCAAGACAAGAGCCGATCCGAAGTGGCTTACTCCTCGCTAAACGTCCAGTATCAGCTTGACTGATGTTATTCCATTCTACCTGCAGTGCAGCGGCGTGTTCCTTGACATTGGTAGGGGGATGTTGGCGTTGTCGTGGGTGCCCGCCAAGCATATCCCAGGCGTGCTCGATTGGTGAAAGGTCTGGACTTAGAGGTAGCCAAGGCAGTGTAGTGATGTGCTGATCCTATAGGAACTCTGTAGTGACAAGGGTCCTGTGTGCTCTTGCATTGTGATCTTGAAAAATGAATCGACGACCGTGACGTTGCACAAATGGCACCACATGAGCTGCTAACATGTTGTCACGGTAGTACAGCCCCGAGACACGTCATTGGATGGCATGTAATGCTGTTCTACTTGTCATGGTTATGCCTCCCCAAACCATAACCGATCCACCACCAAAACGATCTCGCTGCCTAATTGATACGTCATGGTATCGTTCGTTCCGCCGCCGCCGCCACCGTCACACTCTGATCCGCCTGCCGTGGAAGCTGAGAGTGAACATCGATTCATCGGAAAACACGACGTTGCTCCACCGACGATTGTCCAAGCGCTGTCGCGCTCCACCCCAATTACGCTTTGCTGCGATGTGACGTTCAGTCAAACGTGGAAGTATTCGAAGTCTTCGAGCGTACAAATTCCAGATGTGTAGGCGATTTCAGATAGTCTGACCACTGACTCGCACATCATCTGTCGCTCGGTGCAGCTGCTGTCCAATTTCTGAGGCACTTTGATGGCGGTTACGTAATGATGTGGTTCGCATGGAACGATCCTGGTTAGCAGTTGTCGCCCTTGAACGACCTGACCGATGTCTTTCATCAACATTGCCTGTCTGACAGTAGCGTGACTACAACCTGGTAAATCACCGATTGAGCAACGTTGAGCATTTTAGCCACTGCTTCCAACATGCCAACGGCACGTAAACGTTCGTCACGCGTCAGTCTTCGCATAATTCAAAAGTTACGTTTCGACCAGAAACTATTGATGAACGAGTTTATACCAAGAAAGGAACGATGAGACCTCCGAAAAAGCCCATCCAGAACAAATGATAATTTCAAAATGTACCCCACAGTCATTAACGCGACGCTCGTGGGAAACACCTGCGCGAAATTTCGTGGGCCGGTGACATTCATGATCCACACTACACTTGGTAACATATTGATGTGTCCAATCACGCGTATCTTATACCATTTTCCGAAAATATCAACATTAGTTTGGATATCCCCTACTTTGTTTCAATAGTATACATCGGGATAGCAACTTCTACTTCTATCTATCACCAAACTAGACATAGTCTGAGTTTGTAACATTGCATTACAGAAGAGAACCTCTATAAAACAGGATATCTCTATACATATAGGTTTTTACCACCACGTGGGGTTCGGAGATGGTATATTGAACCCGAGACCTTGACTTGGGGCATGTATTGACGAATAATTACATTGCTAATGTAGTTATACGCTTTGGGTCCAAATACTCAATTCCCATTGGTCAGCTGGATGAAAACGTCATGACCAAATGTAATTCATTTTCCAATGAATACATTTGGTCGAAACTTGACCCGCATTTACGGTAGAGCGCAGTCGACAGAATGTAACTCGGGCGGTGTTTGGGTGGGTTTTTAACTTTCAGCGCCTCTCGCAGTGATCAACCTCGCTGCTGTTTCTTTGGATGACATTTCCCAACTGTGACATAAAGCCCATTACTAAAATATTCGTGTCCATTTCTAAGGTTGTGAAAATTAAAAATCAGAGTCGTGCGCTTTGTCTTTTGAGTGAGGGTGGTTTTTCGCCTCGTTCGTTCGTACATGTTTTATTTTGTCTTTCTGCTTTGTTGTTTGGTACAAAGTAGTGTAAACAGTTACGGAATGTAATTATAAGAATTGAATGCAATTTTTATAATCTTTATAGGAGTATGAACGTGTGGAAATGGGTACAAATTTGTACCCATTCCCACACGTTCATACTCCAATAAAGATTATAAAAATTGCATTCAATTCTTAAATCAGTTACGACGAGTCGTTATTTGACCCAAGGGTGAGTTCAAGAGTTCAATACGACAACTTGGAAACTCACAATGTGGTAAAAAACAATTATCTTATAATATTCCTCTCTTTCTTGATTAATTCTTAATTGAGTAGAGTTTTTAGCGACGTCTGTTTTGAGATTCATTCGTTAGTCATGCTTAGTGGCAGAACACAATACCATGATGCCATGCTCTTCATTCAACAAATCAGTTCATAGACGCGTTTGAATGAAGAGCGTGACACCATGGTATTGCGTTCTTCCACTAAGCATGACTAATCCCCATTAATTGTTCTACTTAAAGAAAAACTACGTACAGTTAAAACAGTGATTCAGTTGTGTGTTTCTTTGTTTTAATTTTATGTTTAACGCATGGTTGGCCTATATAACAAATATTATCATGTCAAGAAATGATATAGTGTAATTTATTTTGTTGCCTGGTGATTTATTTAAGAATTGAATGCAATATTTATAATCTTTATTGGAGTATGAACGTGTGGGAATGGGAACAAATTGTATGAATCCCAAAGGGATTCATACAATTTGTACCCATTCCCACACGTTCATACTCCAATAAAGATTATAAAAAATGCATTCAATTCTTATAATTACATTCCGTAACTGTTTAAACTACTTTTTGCCAAACACCAGAGCAGAAAGAAGAAATAAAACATGTACGAACGAACGAGGCGAAAAACCATCCTCACACAAAATACAAAGCGCACAACTCTGATTTTTAATTTTCACAACTTTAGAAATGGAAACGAGTATTTTAGTAACGGGCTTTATGCCACATTTGGGAAATGTCACCAAAGAAACAACAGCGGAGTTGATCACTGCGAGAGGCGCTAAAAGTTAAAACCCGCCCAAACACCGCCCGAATTACATTCTGTCAAATGCGCTCAATCCCCGTAAATGCGGGTCAACGTTCGACCAAATGTATTCATTGGAAAATGAATTACATTTGGTCATGACGTTTTCACCCAGCTGACCAACGGGAATTGAGTATTTGGACCCAAAACGTATAACTACATTAACAATGTAATTATTTATCATTTAATTACTGTTATCAAAAACTAGAATGGTCGCATTTGTGGTTGCTACCCTCAATACAGATTAGTATGTTGTCTGTACGTTTTTACTTGTACTGGGTGAAAGTACTTTCTTGTTGGAAGATATCGTTATGTATCTGCCTCAGAAAGAATGCCTGGCATCCATACATATGTTTTTTTATGGATGCCCTGTTTTTCACCCCCACAGACATCTTTTCTACATGCTTCGAATTTCAATACATAGACCACTCATACACGAACTGACATTACTCAACGACCATTCAGATCCGACATTACGCGCCGATCTACCGTTGTTTGGTACATACTACACAGCCTTAGATGTCCGCTACTGACGCATCAAGGCGAGCTCCATCATTGCAATGTTATATATGTATATTTGGTGTGACTGGCGCCGACACCTGGCTTAGCACTGAATTGTAATTATTGGCTTTCCTTCTTCTAAATGGATTGAATTGATTACTCCTACAGCTCATCAGTTATTGTTGTTAAATATCACTATTTTCGCGTTTGCTACTGCTAGCTACATTGATTATCAAGGGAGGAGAACTGCGAAATTTCAAAATCAGTTTTCGTCACACAGGGCAATCATCCAGCAATATATTGTTGAGAATGCAACATAGTGCCAATCTTTAAGCATTTTAATTGACCTTTCGTAGAAGAAACACTCATGCATGGCAGCATGGGGAACCTGACAGGTGACTCGAAAAACACTCTATTAAATATGGAATATAAACATATTAACACAACAGTGCGCTCCCTTAGATGGTTACAGATATAGTGGTCTTGGGATATAGTGTGTTAACATTTTCTGCCTGTTGCTAATGACAATATTGCTTCTGCAGACGGGACGAAAAACTGCAAAATTCTCAAATGTAAGTCTTCGTAACATTTTGACACGTTATGCATGACAAGCTCATTGGATGGGTATAGGCGCAATCTCTTATAAGTTGTGACGTAGTTTTTATGGGTAATTTGCAGTCAAAACCAATATGCATTGGGACACGGCTTCGAGAGTCCAACAGGCGCGTAGCCAGGAAATGTTTTTTTTTTTTGGGGGGGGGGGGGGGTGCGCTAAGTGGTGATCGACAATCACCGGCGCAACACGTTATGAAAAAAGGAATATCGAATGGAACACACTGATATCATCTGGGAAAGTATTATGTGAAATTTAGGAGCTACATGTAAGATATAAACACTTTTGTACTATAGTGTGTTCCAAAATTATATACAAAATGTATCGAGAAAGTTGATAGGCATATTTTATTTTCCAGATATACAATTAAAGCTATAAGTCCTGTCACGAACTGTGCGCTTATCTAGGCTCAATTGCGCGTAGGAATTACGCGCAAATGCCAAATCGAATGGCATCCAAACCAAGGCAGGTTCTCCTGGTTACTCATAGCAAACACAGACATTTTTTTCTGCCAATGGACCTCCGGGCTACTTGGAGGTCCATTGACTGAAACATTGCTTGTGCACAGGCCATATGTACACAATTTGATAGCCTTACTATGGTCATAACGCGTAGATTAAAGCGCTGATCGACGTGCTATTTACGCGCATTTCATGACAGAACTTCTAGTTTTAAATGTATGTTATACTACCTATTATTACACTTTTTATATACGTGTTTCTCTTAATGTTTGATTCTGGCAGGAAATTAAGCAGCAATAGGCTCGGTCTACCATACAGAGCCTGTGGCACGAAGACCATGCAACTGGTTTCTGTAAAACGCCAAGGCACATTTATAATTTCTTTAACAATTTTAAAACAACTTATCCCGACACATCGGACTCTCCTTGGCTAAGCCCCAGATAGTATGACGAATCGGGAAAGTGCGGTCGCCCCATTTTATCAAAAGTTTCAAATCACAAATGGGGGATAGTCCCTGAAATGGAACTGAAATATTGTGGGTAGGTCCGTTCGCACGGGTCTCACCCTCATGCCTACGCGCCTGTCATCCTTCTCGACTAAAAGCATCACAGTATTTTCTCCCATAAATTGTAAACATGGACAATCAACTGATGATAAGAGATGTGTGGACAGAATGGAGCACCTTCGTTCACTTGATTTTGCGATATTAATTCCTGTGCTTCCTATCAGTTTGTCTCATTTTGATATACTACAGATTTTTCAAATAAATTTCGAAAATCTTTCCGAAAAAGTGGAATATCTTGGAAAGCTCACATCAGAATTCAAAGTAATTAATATGATATGCAAGGGGTTATGACCCAGCAAGTGGTAAAAAAAAATCAGTTTTTACATTTTTATCTGCCGCCAAAAATCAATGTTCTGAGTCAACTGAGACCTCGAATGGAATGTTTCTCTTGTTGATTAAACCTTTCGGCGCAAAACCTACACAGTATGCATAATTGTCACCTCGAACGTAACAATGCATGAACCAGGCACGATTGCATTTGAAAAAAGCCGAGACACTCGTTTCCTGGAATGTGATTAGAATGGCCAAATATGCGGCAATACTGAGGGGACATTTGTCATTTGCCGGAGTCACACTACAAATCTTCTTCCACGAACTGCATGGCGTGGCGTTCTCGAGTGAGTGACAATAGCTGTATGAAACACTCGCTTCACAGGCGTATCAAATTATACATGACCCCAAAATCAACCATTTATCACATATAACCTACATTATCTCCTCTTATCAGTCAACTTTTTCATCTTTCTCTCGTGTGTGTTTATCTATTCATCGAAGCGCCCGGAGTACATATCGACTGTTATATATGCACTTCATTTCATTTAACAAATACTGGGGAAATAGTCAGCTATTATAGTAACACTGGACTAAGTCATGGCTGAAGAGAAACCACACAAGAGAGTTGTACTAATTGCAATGGATGGGAGTGAATATTCTGACTACGCACTCGACTGTAAGCATTAATTATTTTAGCATTAGAAACGTGTGTTTATTGTGGATGCCCGCGACGATCCCACAGAGTGGACAGTCCACAGTGACAGTATTTAGAGGTCATTACTTGGTTAGTTTTATACCAGCCGAGATATCAGTAGTAACTAAATATCATCCGGAGACCGAAGTTTCCTGTTCTTGTTCAGATATCTGCATGTTTCGGCTTCCCCACTGGGGATCGAGTCCAAACTTACAAGCTCGTATCCAACACGACCCAACATACTCTTTGCATTTGTTTTTTCGCCTGGGTACAGGTGCTATTTTTGTCGGCTATGGACCTCCTGCTCCAAAAATTATCACCCCACGGTCATACATATTATTCATTTTCTGGGAGTGAAAACGGTTTAGCATTGTTAAAGTTCTATTTTTCACAGATATTTTACAAGCTGTTTGTGTTCTATTGAAATGACACAGGGGCCAAGTGAATATTGCCCCGTGAGGACCCAGCAAAGCTTCGAGATTCGAATCGATTTCGAAGTTTAAGTTCCTATTCGATTCCATTCGAAATCGACTACCACATTCGTTCCCTGTCGAATCTTTTCGCATGCGTATATTTTGGTATCAGTCATCTACGGCGCCTCACAAAACGTATAGTTTAAGATGGAAATTGTTCAGATGCTGAAACTAAAAACTGAGTTTAATTTCCACTACATGCGGCCATGCGACCATTCCGCCACCGATCTTAATTTCAGTCTCACCAATGGAGCTGTGTGATTTTGATTTCAGTTCGATGTCATTTCCGGTTCGTTTTCAGGAACGGAATTTCCGTTTTCGGTTCAGTTTCTCCACATGTTAATAACATTCACTGAAAAATACTTCAGGCTGCTTAACTTGGAAAAGAAACCCAAACGCCCTGTATGTAACAATCTCCATTTCTTCAGCCTGACTTCCATTTGATCATTCTTGTGGGGAGGGTCTATGGGATCAGTTATTAAGCCACGCGAGTCAGAAAGAAACATAAATTTGGGTGCCGGTAACAAATTAATCCTTTGAACCCTAGCGGCCCTTTTCCGGCCGGGAACTTGATACGTCATAACGTCATTCAACAGGAAGGCTACTCAGTAAATGTGTGGGATAGACCAATCATTATTTTCAACGTGCAGCCTCTGGGCTGCATGTTGAAAATAATGATTGGTCTACCCCAAATAATGAATATGGACTCTTCCAAGTTCTTCCATTGGGCTGGCATGGAAGATACCACTAGAGTTCAAAGGGTTAATACAGATTACTTAATCTATGTTGTGATCTTACTGTTACATTCTCTCCTGCATTGACTCACCCGATGGACGAGTCAATAAGGGTGAAATGTGACAGTGAGACCACAACGTATTCCCCTTTGGCTGATAGATTAAGTGTCCAGAATCAAGAGGGGCCACTAATCCAGATCCTTCCCAGAAAAACAGTCTCATCAGTTTATGTACAAACACAGTAAAAGCATTCTACCAGTTTGTGAAGGGTCTTGGCGAAAAAAAAAGATCTGAACTGGAAGAAAGAAAAAAAAAAGAACGTGCAACTCTATTCACGGGTCACTATCACAGTTGACACACAAGTTAAAGTTTCCAAACAGTGTCGACGATGAACTGTTGTTGGTGGCGAGCCATGTGCAATGCCTAGTTCCAGTAATGCCCGCACCAGTTCCTGGTTTCTTAAACTATGATCCCCAGTGGAAAATATTCCAGCTGCATCACCCAGGCATGCCTTCGAAGAAGACATGCCTTGGTGAAGTAGTTGGAATATTTTTTCATTCAGGATCGGGATTTGAGCCATCACAATCTGAACAAATCCGATTAACAGCACCAGCGCACCCCAAATAGGGTACACCGAAGTCGCCCTGATTCGAGGTTCGATTCGATTCCAAATAAGGAGACAAGAATCGAATCGAAAATGTGTGATTTGGAGAACACTATACGTACTCTGAACAGTATCGCAATAAGAGAGTAAATATGGTTAAATATTGAAGACGATGAGATATATTTAGTTTTAGAAATGAGGAGTTGTGGTTGGCATCCCCTCTCTACGTGTTATTTTTATTCACGTATCTATTCAGTTTTGATCAAGAAGTTTTTCTTGCATACCTTTGTTGATTGTTTTTTCAATATTTCCTTGACCGTCGAACATAGGACAGTCGCCGTGAACTGGTTCTAATCAAGCGTGGGCAGTGAGGTCCACGCGTTCATTTACCAGGAAATAAAATCATCAGCAGCAAATTTGTTTAATTAATGAAACACCGGGTTGTCAAGTCCAACCAATCGCGTATGTCCCATCTTAGAAGATGCCCACCGGGCATTCGTTACCGGGTCCAATTTTACCAGTAAACAGGTCTTTGTCCCTACAGTAAGCACGTACTGCTTTGTCCCTACAGTAAACAAGTACTGCTTCACTTTCTGGTGTCCTGTGGTTAAATCGATCTGCTACCCATCGACTAACATCTTATCTAAGATGAACTTATAGGCCAATCTTGCCAACATTGCTAACTCAAACACAGGTAGTCTGCTAGAACAGCTCTTCCAGTGATATCGCATTTCTTTGACAGTACGTCGATTCCTTATTTGGGATGCGCGGGACTGTTAATCGGTGATGTGCAGCTGCGTGATGCCTATGTTGTGTGAAGTGGTTTGTGCGATAAAAGGGTGACGCCGCACGTCAATTGTGTCTAAATTAGGGTGTCGAAAGCCTGCTAGTACAGCTCTTCCTATGATATCGCAAAAATGTTGTTGACAATACGTCGATTCCTTATTTGGGATGTGCGAGACTGTTAATCGGTGATGTGAAGCTGCGTGATGCCTATGTTGTACCAGGTGGTTCGTGCGATAAAAGGGTGACAACGCACTGCAATTGTGTCTAAATAAGGGTGTCGAAAGTCGACATCTCTGAATGTGAGTCTGGAGTTTGATAATTTGTGCGTTTATGCTGCTTATGCTGTGCATCGAACCTGCTTTATCACGGGTGCATACGATGAAAAACGTTACACCGAAGGATAGTTAATTTCTAATCCTAGATTATTTAAAATGTGTGTCCTGCACGTGGGTTTCCGTAAGTTAACTTCCAGGACGAATGCTCTACGACTGATCTCTCAGGTGGCCTAACAGGGAATGCTGGTATTTCAAGTAGGATGATGGTTATGGCGTTACCCACGAAAATGACCTTTCTTGAGATATACAGGAATATTGAGTACCCGAATAAGAAGTAACGTCATTCTGTCTTAGTTTAAGGGTATCATTGGAGCCCTGCTTGCTGGCATAAAGTGATAGTATCCTGTGTAGTTACGTGTAACCATGTTGTGATTCTTTAGCAACGATTTTCAGCGTACCTAACAAATTTTCGTTGAAAGTATCACGTGACTTCCAACATTTTGACAAATATTTCTACGCAGTTGATAACAAATTCATCAATACTGTATAAAAGAGTTTAACCCTTTACCTAACATGAAAAGCAGACCACACTTGCAAAACAGTTTCTTGAGTAACTAATTTTTATATTTTTTGTCTCAAAACATAGGTTATTACCCCTCGTTGGAATGCGTTCGATGAGCTCGTTCCAACGAGCAGTAATAACCTATGTTTTTTAGACAAATAATTAAAATTAATTGGCGATGTTTGAGAACAGCGTTGGCCGGTTTTGGCCGTTACCTTGGGTGAAGGGTTAAACAGTCTAACAAATCTGAACGTTTAACCCTTCACCCAACGTAATGGCCAAAACCGGCCAGCGCGATTCTCAAAAATCGAAAATTAATTTTCATTATTTTTTCAATTTTTGTCTCAAAAACATAGGTTATGACCCCTCATTGGAACGAGCTCGACGAGCTCGTTCCAATGAGTGGTCATAACCTATGTTTTTGAGGCACAAAATGAAAAACATTAGTTATTCAAGAATTTTTTTTTTGCAAGTGTCGTCTGCTTTTCATGTTAGGTAAAAGGTTAAAAGTTGCAGAACAATGTTTTTGTTTCTATATTATTTTCAACTTCTGCAAAAGTAGCAATCAATAATGTTAGTGAACATCCCATGTTTGATAGAGCACACGTGGTCCTATATAAAAGTCCCTTGTCTGTTAATGACGCCACTCTGTTAATGTTTGTATTGCAGCTTCAGTGATAAGCACTCAGCTCTTCAGAACGAGATTGCTCGAACGTCGCGGAAAAAAACTCGCCACTGGAACTCAACTGAAAAATGACGTCACGTCCATCGACGCGACAACTCCTCCCAATCCACGATATTTGATGATATGAAAGCTTTTTATTAGCAGACGTCATGTTGTTTACATGGCACGAACACTTTATCGACTTTCCAATATTGGCACCTGATTTTTGTCAGTTATAATTAAATATACACCTGGAACGTAATTAAACACCCCCTGTTTTTTTTTTCGCAGTTGTGTTAATATAAACTGTCATTACTTCCAGGCTATCTTTAAGATGGCCAAAAGTGATTGTTTTGCGGAAAGAATGGTCCATTGACAAACGAATGACATCACAATGATGACAATATGAAGTAGTTTAATGGCGCTAATTACGCATATCTGTCACTACTGTTTTTGATAGAAACATGTTCTCTCGACAAAAGTATGGTGCGGGAAGGGTCCATGATGAAGCAATGCCGATAATCACCGGTAATTACTGACAAAAAAAAATAACTTGAGATCTCCTGAACCCAATAGCAGTGTCTGACGTCAGTAGTGTGTGTATAATAATGCAATAATAATTCAATGTTAAATTCTAGAATCCACCGCAGTGCTCTCTTACTTACATTATTACCCCGTATCACAGGTGTTCACACCCTTTGTATCACAGGTGTTCGCATCCTTTGTGTCACAGGTGTTCACACGCTTTGAGTATCCGCCACGTGCCCGGATGACAGTAACTGTAAGATTACTGTAAGCAGTAATTGTGTCTCCACACACTCATGCGACCATATGTGACGTGAGGCAGGAACCTCCTCTCGTCTGACCAATGGGCTCTCCTCCATGTCTTCAGATTCCAAGGTTACCGTGCCATGCACCACTCCAAACGTCGCCTTTGATGCTGATCGGACAAAGCTGGCCGCCCGATGGCCTCCTACCCAGTGCTTTGAGACGGTTTCGTAGAGTTCCGTTGCGCAGACGCCTGTTGGGGAGCCAAATGCGTTTCAAAGCCCACTTGAAGCAAATGGTTCACGCCTAACTTGGCGTGCTAGACTCCGATCATCCCGAGGAAATGTCTTTCGGGGATTTCCAGGCCTTGGTCGGTCCTTAACATCATTGATTTGATGATTGTTCGGACAAATCTGCTGATAAGTGAATGGCTATAGCCAAGTTAACTTCCAATATCTTTGATTGACATACCTGTTGCATGTCAACGATCTGCCATCTTAGTGCCTCTGACAGTCTCCTCCTTGCCATGTCAACATTTACTGATAAAAGAAGTGACAATCTTCTTGTTTTATACCCATATATTGCATGTGGATGATAGTGTTTTTGTGACATTCGTGGGTAGCAAGCTTCATGTGGACGAGAGGTTGTGTTTGGGGTACGCTATCAACCAGAAACATCATGTTTCACTAGATGAAATGTACTGCAAGACAAAGCAATCATAAAAGCATCGCCAGGTAAAGTGTGCACAATTAACATGTTCATTATTCACAGACATCAAGGTATATTCTTTAAAAGGGGTCGGCGATTATGAGACGTCGGGAATTTGAAAATGTTCGAGATTTATTTTGTTCTGGATATAGTTTGCTTCTAGCAACCCCCCTCTTCACCGGTCGATACACCCTTTTACATGTGACTAACGAGCGACCCTGCAAACCAGTTTTAAAAAGATGAGTGACATTTATTTATAATTTAATGACTGTGAATACTTGAAAAGAGTACATACTTAGAGGGTTGGCTGACACCCACCTCATAATCGTTTTTCATCTCGTCGGAATAGGTACTATCGCCTGATATCTGACATTCGCAAAGACATGTGTATAGTGTAAACATGTTACATGTTGCAAGCATGGTGACAAATGTCTCGGACTGATTCAAGAATTTCGTCGCACCAATCGGCTGGGCCGTAGTAAAAATAGTGGCGTTCTGTTACGGCACTTATTACGACATGACCGATATTTTGGCTAATTGCGGTGATTATAGGCTGTTTGACCGAATAGTTCATCGCGACGTAAGAGTGAATGTACATGAGACACGTTCCACTAGTCCTTCTAATGATCGGACAAACATTACCCCACCGAGAGTAATGTTTGAAGGCTGTGGTGAGCCTCCTGCTAACTGCCAATGCTAGACCCAACGTAACCCGTGAACGCATCAGCCCTTAACTCCAATTCTAGAGGGATGAGCGAGTAAAATTACCTTTGGTTTATCGAAAAGATAGTCCTACTAGATAGGTTAAAGATTAGGAAATTGTAAATCAAACTATTATTGTTGTGTGTAACAAACCCACAATCACGGCTGACAAACGTTATCAGTTCATTAAATTCATACATGCTGACAAGGCGATTTTTTTCAAGCAAGACTATACAGTTCGGATCCGTTTTAAACACGATGCCGGTGGTTTATTTAAAACGTCACACTTATTCATCTTTCCGTCTCCAAAGGGCTCAAGTTGCAGGGTTATCTCCATTCGACCATTTGTTTCGAAAATACATTGTGCATAATTCGATAGTGCCAGCCTCTAATTTCCACAATAAATGTCATAAATCTTTATTAAAGGATATCACAAGGTTATCACAAGAATGTCTTCGGTAAATATAACCTCTGGGAAGTACTCTCTCCCTCTCTCTATATATATATATATATAGTGTTGGGGTTCGTTTACGGATATATGTACATATGAGAGAGAGAGGGAGAGAGAAAGAGAAAGGGTAGAGCGGGCAGCGAGTGCGTTAGTATGTGTGTGGGGTATATGTGGGGGCGAAGGTGTGTGTGAGGAATGTAAGCGCGTGCCTCTGTGTGTGGGGTGCTATGGGATGGAAAGGTGGGCTAGTGGAGGGGTGAGCGAGTGTAGGGGTTCGTTTGCGGATATATGTACGAATGAGAGAGAAAGAGAGAAGAGCGAGAGAGCGAGAGAAAGCGGAGAGAGGGAAGTGGTCATATAAGTCTACCATAACATGCGGATATTACTACCATTCAAGAAACTTGTTATACAAGTGTGAATTATTGCTTTCAGTTTATTTATCACCTTGGGTGATACGATAACGATTAAGTTGTTTTCGTAACAACACAACAAACTGTGTACTACAAAAACACAGACAGAATTGACTTGATCTCTGGTGATATGTAGAAACATTGAAAAACGCAGCGTTTCAGATCAAAATATATTTATTATGTTACTCGCTGTCATTTGAACTACTGGTAACGATAAGGTTGAAACAAAAATCCAGTGATACGTGTATTCATTTCATTTTCGGGCGTCAAAGCACCCTTCATTAGAAACACATATAACTACATTCATATATAATTTCGTCAATTTTCCGCCATTTTCGGAAGATTACACCCTTCTAAGCGGCTTTTATTGTTGATTCAACAATGAAAGCCGCTTAGAAGGGAGTAATCTCCCGATCATGGCGGAAATTTGACGAATTATATAAATTATTTGATGAAGTGTACATTCATATATATATATATTTATTTATTTAATGCTCAGGCATCAATTCACGCTGAAAATTTAAGTCATATTCCCCTGTCGGTCGGCAAAACGAAATATCAAAATGATATTTAGAAATCGATATTTCATCGTAGGTTCGGATGACGAATCACATGTACTTTAAACGAGTCAGCAGATCAGTAATGAATTCCAGAGTCCCAAATACAAACGAATTCGAATAATTGATAGTGACAGTGACTAAATCAATTCATTAAATCAGCGGTTTCAAAGTTTGACTTTCTCATTCACCTTCCAGCGAAAAGCCGAAATCACTTTCAAATTTCTTCAGTTCAACTTCACACGTCTTCAGTGCATTGAGTTCAAAAAAAATAAAATGACGTGTCTTGTTATTGAAAATAAGAAAGTGGTGTTTTTTGTTATTGTTCTATTTCTTCGAAACACATTGCGATTATTTCAATTCGCCAGCCTTGGTAAATCGTAAAGTTAGGGGAGAAATAAGACGGGACTACTTTTTGTGCGGATATTCACACATTCCAATAGTTGGAGTTTGGTTGTTGTAATTTTTGTATGGACGCCGGTTCGGCACATAAATTTTGCGCCTTAATGGCAAATAAAGGCCACAAATTGGAGAGTTTGTAGTCGTAGAGCATTAAATAAAAAGAAAATTCACGAAAATTTGATGAATACCGAAAATATCTCGTGAGTGGCTACAAAGAAATATGAGGATCTTCACGAGCGACGCAGTCGGTATTCATCAAATTTTCGTGAATATCCTCTATATATTTATATATTCTGATAAAAATCTGTATCAAGTGTGCTGGAACTGAGAAATGCAAGAGCCTAAAGCGAAAGATATTCGTCTAAATAAAGCTCAAACAGCATAGGAAAAAAACAATTTTTCGGTCTGCTGAAGACCTTCGTCAGGGTACAGACACAACAAGAAAGATACACACAGATGACGATAGAAATGAAACGTGGCGATAAACGTTCTCGTGAGCCAAGTTCTCACTGGACGGGTGTGTAATACAACCCGACAGGAACGAAACTGGAGTAAAAGGGCAAAGCAAGAGGTAAACAAATACTATTAGACAAATTCTGAAAAGTATTCTAGAAAGCCCCAACTGCCGACCGAACCCGATTTTAATATACCCTTCGAAAATTAAAAGGAACTGTAATTTTAAAAATGTCAAGATACTTCCATGTATTGCATGAAAGTATGATAACTGGGTAAATTAAACAAATCTGTTTGCAGTCCGTCGCCTTATAATGCACCAAGTGGTCCGCAAGAGAGGAATTATTTTCTGGCTGGTGCTGAACATGTGGGGATGCACTGGGACTGCCCCCGAATGGGATTGTGCCCCTAAAGGCTTGTATTTCGCTGTTACTGCTGCAGGGAAGAGACAAAGTGAAACTACAATCTACAAGATCATTTCTAGTGGGTTCCAATGCTGCCAAAAGCACTTGGATGATCGGCAGAAGTTAACAGTTGACAAATTTCGCCGTAGGAATAGTGCCGAAAAATGTTCAAATAGGCTAAAAAGACAATGAAGATGATGAAAATAGTAGTGTCGAACAACAATAAAATACGTCCAGGCCGCAGAGTGCATTTGTTGAAATTTACGGATTTAGTACTGCGATCCTTGATAGATAGTTACGTATCTTTGTCGAGTGTCTAGACCGCGTGGAAACAACGTTTGAATTCGAAGTTCTGTTGAGACCGAGAGGTCTATACGCACAAAGCTGGTCGACCCAGAATGTTTCCCGGGCGACGTGCTCAGATTTTGTCCAGTCGGACTTGGAATCAATGTTGATGGCCTGAAAACAAGTAAAAGGGTGACCCGTTGACATGCAGTGTTGTTTAGCACAGTCACGCTCCATTGTTTTCTGAATAACCTGTGGTTATTCACACATATGTGAAACGGGGTACAGGTTTCGCCGACAAACTCGATTTGACAAATTCCACAATGAAGTTGGTAGATCACATTTGAACTTTTGCAGGTGCCGCGGCAAAAAAATTCTTAAAGATTCCCCAGTACTGATGATTTAGAATGAATCGGATGTAGGCATCATTGTGCGTGTTTTACAACCGTTTTTTTTAATAAGCTTGGCTGACACCAAGTTCAGATTTGACTGGACTGAGGCTGGCACGAACAAGAATATAGAACAAGAACAACATTTGTCAACATTCTATAATACAGTACGTGGAGAGTGGATTGTAACTAAATCACCCACGGAGTGGAGTCATCACCCAAGGTATAACTCTCAAATTTGGTACATATCGATAAAACACACAAGCAATGTTTCAGCCAATGGACCTCCGGGTTTAACCCGGAGGTCCATTGGCTGAAACTTTGCTGGTGCTGGTTATGCTTTGCAAGAAATTTGCAATTATTCCTCGGGTGGAATCTCCACTCTGCGGGTGATTTAGTGATGGTACACTCTCCACGTACTTTACAAGAGACTTTATGTGAAAATAATCTTCCAAGCAAGTGCCATTTGTTTTTTGTCTTGGAGTTGTATCATGTGAAAAGATATTTTCACTCCTGCGAATAGTTTTCATTTTAGACAACAGATTAAATTATTAACACATATGGGATGACAATTTTAAACGCTACATTATTCTTTTCATCTCATAACTTTTATCTTCTGCTGTCTCTAATTCAAAACTATAAACATTCCGGGTGAAAACACTGAATTTTCACTATATCAGAAGAGTTAAGTCATAGCGTGACTTTGTACAAAGGTGATACTATTTAAGACGGCACATCGAATGTAAGCATTTTTTATGTCTTAAATCTACAGAGAAAATTTATTGACCAAGTTTCTGAAAAAGCAAATATTTTCCCCGTGTTATTATTAACCTAATAACTCTCTATTTATTGATCAAATTATGTGTTATGTGCATATTGCACTTGTACAGAATCTTTTATCGCGATGAGACTCGTTTTTGGGGACGTATAGCGACGAGTCGCGCTTGCGCGACGAGTAGCTATACCTCCCCAAGAGCGAGTCGAGTCGCAATAAAAGATTGTACATTTATCTACTCTTCAGTCAAAAATCCCCGATAACCACGACTTCTCAAAAATTATTAACAAACAACATAAATCCACACTCAACTGATCAAAATAATGGATCTCCATTTTCAGTTCTCTCAACCCGACTGCACGTGAAGAATTTCCTTCAGCATTAATGAAATTGTACATTGTGAAAAACAAATTTATCAAACTCCGCTCAAGTATGCTTTTTTTCCGTCGAGCAATGATATTTCGAACCAAATTCAACTCATTTCAAGGCACAGATGGCTGGATTGCGAAAAGAACTATGGAATTATTTTTTTTTGTGCGCAAGAATCGCTTTAAATACATGACGTCACTTCATTAATAATTTTTAGAAACAATCAAATCACATTGAGATTGACATTACGTTTTAGAATTTTATCGGTCTAACTTTCAATTTTTGTGATTCATATCCATCTTTTTTGTTTTGGTGTTTAGCGTGGTGGATTGTACATGTAGTGGACCGTGCAGTTCCCTGCGACGTGGAATGTATGTTGAGGGAAAGTTGATGCATCTTTCATTGCAGCATTATTAGTTTTTGAAGGAAATGACTTGTGAATGCAATTGCCATTGAAATAGACCGTCCGGAGCGCGTGAGTTCTTTTCTCGCGATGTCATGTGTCTTTTATCGGCGAATTTGTATCGGAACTGATATTGTTGTTGCGATTGCGTTTTGTGATAATTGGTACTTTAACCCTTTCAATCCCAGAGGCCGCTTTTCCGGCCCTGTAACATGATACTTCATAATTTCATTAAGTAGATTGACTTTTGAGTGAAGGTGTGGTGTAGACCAATCAATATTTTCAACGTGCAGCCTTGGGGCTGCACGTTGAAAATATTAATTGGTCTACCCCCAAATAAAGAATATGGACTTTTCCCGTTGCTGCCATTGAACTGATATGGAACATACCACTACGGTTCATGGGGATAAATAATATTCTGTACTACTCGATAGACATTTACCGAATTTATGGTATTGCAGTGACCGAATTGCATCTATATAAATGCGTGTTTAGAGATGGTTGGGATTGGATGACACTGACAGGATGGGAGTATCCAGCGGTAAGGAACGAAACAGGGGCAGATATTTTGAAATAGTATTTTTACGATATTATTTACGTTGTGGGGGGAGGGGGGGGGGTATGCAAATACATCGATGGTAGGGGTATACAAGTGCGTCAATATTCTGAAAGTCGTGTGATATACTATGTAAAGCTGTAAACAAATTTAGTTGCATTTGGCCAAAGAATTTCACCCTCGGTTGGTTCAGGATTTCAATGGGACTATCACTTGTGCTAACATACAACAAAAGGAGGAAGTGGACATTCGTAAAAGGGTGTGCGACGCGGATATACACCTAACGGTCGTTTGCTTGTCATCGCTGGTATCAGAGGTGGGTAACTATAATTCAGTCAGTGATTTCCCTGCATGTTATGGATGCAGCTAAGGCGAGACATTTGTTATTCAAGGTTGAGTCGAACATATCAATTCTCTCATGCTTCCATTCAATCTTAAATTTGATACGGGGATTTGTGACACACACAGTCGGTTATACAAATGGAGGGCTCACATGTAAGTACCAGATACGTTTGGCGTTGAAGGCCATATGTGTGCAAACGGAGGTTTGTAACACCCGATTCAGGCATTAGGAGACACAACGAGGCCCATGTGGAGTAGCAGCACGAATGCTTCTTATTCCCAGTTCCTTATTCGACGTTCGTTATAAAATGATTTTATCCGTTGATAACGAACGTCGAATAAGGAACTGGCAATAAAAACTGTCGTCACTCCTCGCCCGATCCGACTACTACACATGCATTTGATTCATCCGTAAATAAACTTCTAAGAAGTCTTGAGTTGCTTAATTGTATTCCCGACTGATTAATATTCCAACTACGTCATCAAGGAATGCCATGTAGAAATTTAATTTCCATGCGCCAACCCACATCTTATATTCAAGCCCAATTCGACAGGACATTGCTGGAAATCGCATTTTAGGACCCTCACCTTAATGCATTCCCGACGTTCGTACATGTATTGTCACTCTCCAACAAGTGGGGGGAGGTCAAACATTTAGAAAGTGGGCCACGCTTATATCTCAAGCATACTTTGGACTACGGAGATGAGTGTGACACTAAATGGGTAAAAACCCAATGGAGGTTCAACGTGTGGTCACCCGGGGGTGGGGGGGGGGGGGGGGGGGGGGGGGCATTAACCGATTTTTTTAGAATTGCTTGAATTTGCATTTTATGACCCTGTAATGCATTCCTGAAGTCCATAAATGTATTTTTACACTGAAAAAGTGGACTCGCCAAACATAGTGAAAGTGGATCACGCTAATATCTCAAGTATGGTGTAACCTATGGACCTGGGACAAACACCAAATGAGCCGAAACTCAATGGAGGTTCAAAATATGGGCCAAGGTCACTGAGGGTACCCATTGACTGCATTTTTCAGAATTGCTGGAATCACATTTTGCACCCTAATGTACCCCCGAAGTTCATACATGTATTCTTACACTCAAGTCGACATGACCTAACATTTTGAAAGTAGGTCACGCTGATATCTGAAGACTAGTGTGACCTACGGACCACCACCGAATGAATCGAAACTCAGCGAAGGTTTGATAAATACAGATTATCATGATGATGTGCATGTCCTGTGATCTGTATCAGATTCGAGGTGGTGTCCAGAATGGGATCAGAACGAACCGGCTTTGCCGGCGAGTTGTGATCCCATTCTGGACACCATCGAGAATCTGATGCAAATCACAGGACACGCACAATATCATGATAATTCATTTATCTACTAATTCTGTCAGATAAAGAGATTAAGTCTTAAATTATTAATACGGCATTGGGACATAATGTTGGGCGTGAAATTTAAAAAAAAAATTATATTTTTATGGAACAATATTGTTGTGCACTTTAACAAACGATGAGTAACGCGGTCACCGCAAAGTTGCGTTGTACAATTATTCACTCTCAATGTCACTTCCTATGATGCTATGTTTGTGTGTAATATTTAATTGTACAGTTTCTATTTATTATGGGGGGGGGGGGGGGGGGGTGGGTGGTGGCTATTAATAGTTCTGTCGCTAACTGTAAGGAATTTTGTTTTATTTTGTAAGCGATCTCGGATGAGTCGATCACTGAAACGCACGTAGAATGTATACATGCGACTGTTATTATTGCCCGTTGCTTTCCCGGAAACGAGTCGTCTATATGATACGGAATCAGAATGAATCGTCTATATGATACGGAATCGGAATACATTATGTGATACTTACCGTTTCTCGAGGTTTATAGGCCAAAATCCACATGATTGTTAGATAAGTCGATCAAAGTAAAGTCACCCAAGAATCATTGAATATATTCTCCAGAATTGCTGGAAATCGCATTTTATGTTCCCTTAATACATTTTCGAAGTTCAAACATGTTTTTCATCACTCCGAAAATTGGACGGAGCCGAACACTGTCGACTTCTGTCTTCTTTATTAAGCACGTCGAATTCGGGATGTAGTGAGACATTATGCAACCAAAGGGGTTTGCACCGGACCGTAGCCAAGCTCTTGGTTTAGTACTTTGACATTGTCTCTTAATGTATAACGCAACTAAACAAGTTCTGAAATTATGAAACCATCCGGAAGTTTTAGTTTTTCTACTAATAAATGAACAGACCAGGAAGTGATTGTTCCCCAAAATAAACTAATCATGAAATGTCCAGCCCCTCCCACACTACTTCTGGTGGTCCGTAGAAATTCACACACTTAATCCATTACCCATGACACATAGGAGACCATACTTGCTATAACATTTCATGAATGAGTAAACATTTTCATTGTTTGCTACCAAAACATTGCTCGCGACCCCTCATACACAGAAGGACAAGCGTGTCTAAATGGTTTAATTGATACGGCACGAGTGCCAGCGCGGAAGGATAGAACGAGAGGCCGCAGACCTCGAGTGCCACATCGATTAACCTATTCACACACGCGTTTCGTTCTGTGTTATTACTCGCCTTCTCCCACATAAAAACAATTATTAGGACACTCAGCAATTCATTTGACAACTATCAACAGAAACACATTTTATCGCCAACCAAATTTGCGAGGGGAACCCGTCTTGCTATTTCGTCCCCTGGGCTCCAATGAGTTCTATGTGCCTACTGGCACATAGAACACATTGGAGTTCAGGGGACAATTTTCAGCTATCGCTAGCGATTCAAATTTTAATTGCGTTGCATGTTCAACCTTTCACAAACATAGTGACAGGTCCATCTACTTGTACTTTTGGTTCGACGTTACATACACAGAACGACACCAGTGTGTGAATGGGTTAATCGATATGGCACGAGTGCCAGCGCGGAAGGATAAAACAAGAGGCTGTAGGCAATTATTAGGACACTAAGTAATTCATTTGACAACTATCAACAGAAAGAACACATTTTATCGCCAACCAAATTTCCAAGGGGAACCCATGTTACTATTTTGTCCCCTGAGTTCCAATGTGTTCTATGTGTCTACTACAACAGAGAACACATTGGAACTCAGAGGACGATTTTAACTATCAATAGCGATTCAAATTGTAATTGCGGTGCACGATTTGTAGAAAATTCCTTTGAAGTTTCGCTTCTTTATAAAAATAGTCGGTCAACGATTTCCATTCCGCACATGTGTGCGCAACGGATTTTCATTTTCGGCATGGTTTGGTGTTATTGTAAGTGGGAAATTCATAGAACAGGCGTGTAATAAAAAATACGCATCACCTTGCCTAATTTACCAATAAAGCCGTAGAAAAACGATATTTCCAAATACTTCAAGAAAACCATATCGTTGAGCTCGTTTCAGTTCCTGGTCACTTTCCTCGGGTGGGCAATATTTCCACGGACGCAATAATATTGTAGCGGTCGAGGTATAAGGGCCATTTACCAACCAGCCTGGTTGGTCCGGATCTCTTAGTCTCGTGGTAAATCTCTCGCTTTGTGTGCTAGAGGTCGACGGTTCGCACCTCGGCTCCCGCACTTATCTATCATCCTGTTACATTTGGGGGCTCGTCCGATCCTCAGCAGTAGGTGGCATTGCGGGTGTTTCGACCGCTCTGAGGGAGGAACTTGGGTGAGATTCACATGTGGTGAATCTCAAAAGAAGGGGAGAGTAGTATAGCGGTCGAGGTATAAAGGTCATTTACCAACCAGCCTGGTTGGTAAGTGACCTTTATACCTCGACCACTACCTGGTTGGTCCGGATCTCTTAGTCTCGTGGTAAATCGGTCACTTTGTGTGCTAGAGGTCGCCGGTTCGAACCCCGGCTCCAGCACTTATCTCTCCTCCTGTTACAATATTAAATTCCAAATTCTAATTATAGGAATAATCATCAAAAGTTTAATTAAATTAGCACTGTGTACAATCTGGTGCTTCATTTATTAAAATATTTGCTGATGATGATTTTTATTTTCTGGTAAACTCATGCGTTGACATCACTTCCCACGCGTTGATTACAATACGTCCACGGCGTCTGTACTGTACATGATCTCGCGTTGTGTTGAAAGTATTGGAAAAAATAAAAATAAAACAGTAATTAAAATGTTTGTTAAAACCTGGTAACCAATTCCAGGGTGGTGGTCCCCTAAAATGGACGACATGGGTAAAAACGATTGGCTGGACTTAGCTTTATATCCATGTTACGTCACGATTGACCATTAAACACCAATAAATAAATAATTATAATAATATTTTTTTCTTTTCCAGGGTACACTGAAAACGTACATAGAGATGATGACCGCGTCATATTGGTCCATTGTCCAGAATATCACTCCGTTATACATCAATGTGAGTAGCTAAACACGTGGTATTATTTTCGCCGTATTTTTGTCTTCTTTATCAACAGACCAATCGAGTTTTTTGCCGATTTTCTTTTCTTTGTTGTTTTCTGAAAGGAGTTGGCTGTGTTTTTCTCATTTCTTGTGGCCATTATTGTACAGCAAAATAGTATCACATTATTCTGATCAGCTACAGGACGAAGGAATGTGGTCTGGTAGTGGTCCGATACGCACCATTAATTTTGTGATGTTTTCCCTCCCCTTGATTAAGTACTTTTTCGTATCATTCTCTAATGATTTCGTTGATGCCGAAATAAAAAATCTTGTTGATGACGACTGTTAAAATGAGTTCAGGTTTTTCACGAGTTAACTACGCCTGGAGTGCCGAAACAGCACAACATCTAACTTGAACCTGACGCCAATGGTTATCCAGAACTTTTCCAACATGTGCGGCCACAAATATGAAAAAAAGGTTTAAAAACTCTATTTTAATTCAACAGAGTACAAAATAATAAAAAAAACCAACATATATCTGACACTTTACATCCCTGGATGAATGATTTTCAGAGATGTGGGACTGTGGTTTGTGTGGGAATGGAATGGGGTGTTCTTCAGCCCCATCCCTGCATGTTTTTGACCAACAGTGTTTCAAATACTTGAAAATAGTAAATGACTGAATCTCAACAAGGTACAGGGTTTACGTATTTAGCTGCTTGTTATTAATCTAGTTAATCATGGCTAACAATTTCCGTTATTAGAAGAGGTTTATAGGAAAGTTAACCTCCCTTAATTTCCGAAACAATGTCTGCAAAGGTAACATAAAAAAATTGAAAGGTCAAGATGTTAGCGATTTTGTATCGCAGAAGTGAGCATCATTTCATAGACTTATGGTATTTTCCTGAAGAGTAGTTTAAAAATATGGAAGCTGGCTGTTTACATTTTTTTCCAAATCAGTTTCAACTCTCATTTATTCTAGGTTAAAGCCTGTTGAACCTACGAAAACGGCGTTTTCACTGTCTTGTGATGTTCGTTTTTTTTCTATTATATATACGGAGTCAAAAAAGAAAGTATAATAAACCCCGAGGAGCAATGTTTTTAGTATTATCGACTTTAATCCCAAACAAATTATTGTAAATTCATATTTCGAGTCCAGCTGTAAGAATTTGAATAATTTCATGTTCCTACTGTTGCCAGCGTTACAGTTAAAACTAGAAGTCCTGTCAGGAAATGCGCAGAAATAGCACGCTGATATGCGCGTTAATGTGCGCGTTATGGCCCAAGTAAAGCTGTCAAATTCTGTAAATATGGCCTGTGCACAAGCAATGTTTCAGCCAATGGACCTCCGGGTAACCCGGAGGTCCATTGGCAGAAACATTGCATGTGTTTGCTATGAGTAACCAGGAGAACCTGCCGTGCTTTGGATGCCATTCAATATGGCAATTGCGCGCAATTCCAACGCGCAATTAAGTCTAGATAAGCGCACAATTCGTGACAGGACTTCTAGTTTTAACTGTATGTTGTTGTTTCGGCACTCCAGGCATAGTTTACTCGTGAAAAATCTGAACCTATTTTTACAGTCGTCATCAACAAGACTTTTTATTTCGGCATCAAAGAAATCATTAAAGAATGATACCAAAAAGTGCTTAATCAAGGTGAGGTTCATTGGCTGAAATTCCATTTACCTACCACTCTTAGACTTGAGATCCTCACAATGGGGGCCGTTCGGGTACATCTCCTACTCCTGACTGGTATTCGTGCAACGGCGGATGTCTCTTTCTAAGGATATACGGCCGCAGCGATTGTATTCTTAAATAGAAACATCGCTGAATGTGAGACTTTACGATAACCTGAGAGAACTATCTTAACTACTCGTCCCCTGAGTTCCAATGTGTTCTATGTGCCAGTAGGCTACCAGTAGGCACATAGAACACATTGGAACTCAAGAGATGAACTGTACGCAAGTTCAATTATATTCAAATTCAAATCAATAAAAATGACCGAGATTATTAAAATATTGTTCATTTTAACATTTAACGTCATTTAACTCGTTAACGCAGAATTATTTAACACGTTAACGTATTAAGGAAACTGTTAACTCCTCCCACCCCTGCAAATGCCACAAAATTATTGGAGTATAATCATACAGCAGCCTAAACAAAAAACTACATTGGGCATCCTTCGTTTCACATCAAAGAACTCTCTCGTGATTCAATACTAATTGTTATCAACTGAGTGGGTTTGACCCGTGGAGAACTTCCTAGACGGTAAACAGACACAAAAAGGCTGCTCTTCCGAGATGTAGATACCCTCATTTAGATTCAGTCTTACTACCCATTTATTTCATGAATGTGAAAACGATCTTTCCGTGTCTGTCCAAGAAGGATTCAGTTATAAGAGTAAAAAATTAATCCACTTTCTCGTGGTTAACAGACAGTTGAAGTTTTCATATATTTCGAGAAGAAGGGGAAAGTGGGGGTGTGATTATTTATTTATTTATTTATTTATTTATTTATTTATTTATTTATTTATTTATTTATTTATCATTGCTCAACTCCACATCACCATCTGAGGATATATTTTGGCGATTAAACAATATTTAATGTATAAGAATATATATTTCCTTTCTCTCTGTTAATTAAACAAATTTTAAACTCCACCATTACTCCCCTTAAATATATTTCCGTGATGTACTTTTGATGAAAATAAAAACTGTTTTTTTTATATACAATCCGCAGAGGATGAATCATCTGTGACCAATGCGTCAAGGCGCCTTTGCTATCCAGGAGAAATAAAGGGGAATAATACTAGGCCGTACTCCCGTGAAAACATGAAGTAATATATGTGTGTTAAGGGAAGAATTATAACCTTAAATTTACAGATATTCGCGCCCCCCGCCCCCCACCCCCACCCCCCCCAAAAAAAAAAAACCCTACCAGTTGAGATAATTTTGTCCAGTTCAGATATTTGTATGGCCCAGGCACGTTTCGCCCACAGATTAAATACAATGTCACGTCATGTTAACGACAATATGCAGTGTACTTCTCGACATGGTTCCCACCGTTTAATGCTTCAACGCGAGCTATCGGTCCACCAGTTTAATTTCCTAAGCAATCCGACGCTGCTATGGGCTATATATTTTCCCACTTAACGTGGAGTTTGGCGTACATTACCGTTGACGTTATTTTATTCACGGTGATATACATATACTATTTAAGGAATAGTGCATGGCTTGGAGTTGACTACGCCCATATAGTGCCCAGTGAGGTGGTGTAGTTCCCGCCGCGAAGCACTATATGGGCGTAGTCAACGACAAGACATGCACTAATCCTTGTATTATATCGAACATCCATCAAGAAAAAACATCTGTCCGATTTGTTAATCTATTACCAAGGTAGCAGCCCTACCATCCAGCGTTATATAGAAAAAAATACCATGTAGTTTTAAAAAAACATTTTCTTCTTCCAAAACACGGCTAACTTGGATTATTGATATGAGCAGAAGACAGATTTTGTATCGGTCGACAAGGGTAAACAAAACATTTCCCCCAAACGGAACTGTGTATTCTAGAATCGCGCAACTCGCGAATAAAAACTAAAATTTTCGAAATTTGACAACGCAGTTTGATAATTTCCACACATTTGTCACACATATACATTACCGAATGGGTCAGCACGGGATACAAACTCCGAAGATTCAATTGAATTCCATTATTTATTCATTTACTGCCCAAAACATACAATTAAATAGCGAAATAATATGAGCAGCGAAACAAACGATTTTTCATATCCGGACGTGTTCTCATGAAAGTTGGACCTAGGTATGAATCATTCTCTTCGAAACGAGATATGGATCGTCTTCTCAAGGAATAAAATGAACGCCTCGAAAAATGTGACTTCAACAATGGAAAAGCGATACATTTTCTACAAAGATTTCTTTCCGGGTCGTATTGTGGATGTTGTGCCTCTGTGAATCGATATTTAAATTTAGCCTGATCAGTTTTATTCGCCCAGTATGAAAAGAAAACTGATATAGTAGTGTGCTAAAAATAGAAAACGTGTAGTGCCTGGGTGTAGTGCCTGGTCAGTTCTGTGGATGCAAACTACACGAAATAGGATATCATCTTTCAGCCAATCAGAATGCAAGGAAGTCACGTGAGATATAATATTTCCTATTACAGGCATAGATATTTCAATCAATGAATACTTAATTCGCCTTTATAACATCAAGATATTAGCATAATTCATGTAATTGCACGCTGTAATCATCAACTAAATCAGTGGTACGTTTTCATTCATAAATGTTTATTCTACAGGCAAGTATAACAGCATTGCATTGTCATTAATGATTCGGTCACGTGAATTCCAGATTGAGAAACATTTCTAGATCAAATTTATAAGAGCAAAAAATTAATCAACTTTCCCATGGTTAACAGACATTTGATGTTTCATATATTTCGAGAAGAAGGGGGAGGTGGAGGATGTGATTCGTCTGCGTCAGTACATTGCATAAGTAGGCAGACATTTACGAGGATATGGATAAATGCGGAACGTTACGATCATCACCCAACACTGTCTTATTTGTGTCAAATATGTCTGCGAACAGCCACGTAGCATTAATTGATATAACTCGATATTCGCAGTATGTCGAGCTTAATGATTTTGACAAAGCGTGGTAAATATTATCTGGGAGTCGTGTTCTTACGTTTTTGACCTACGCTGTATTCTGACTTTGTTGTATCCAAAACCCAAGCTCGACTTAATCCATCTGCCTTATTTTAATATGCGAAGATGCCCCTCCCTAACTATTTTTGAGGAAATAGTTCAGACAGACAGACAGACATCAAGAGAGAAAGAGAGACAGAGAAAGAGACAGAGACAGAGAGAGAGAGGGACAGAGAGAGAGGTGGAGAGGGAGAGGGGGGGATGGAGATAGGGAGAGGGAGAGAGAGAGAGAATGCGAGAGAGATACAGAAAGAGAGAGAGAGAGAGGGAGAGAGAGAGAGAGAGAGAGATAGAGAGAGAGAGAGAGCTATAGACAGAGAGAGAGAGAGAGATGGAGATAGGGTGAGAGAGAGTGAGAGAGATATAGAGAGAGGGGGAGAGAGAGGACGAGAGAGAGAGAGAGAGAGAGAGAGAGAGGCGCGGGGAAATTAGACCAGGAGTACCAGGAGTACCAATATGATTTTGCATCACCACACCATTACTACCACAGCCTTCCCCAACACCATAAAATCTGAAAGATAATCACTTGTAACCTGTATTTCTCTTTTGAGGATTCGTCATTTCATTCTTATTGATAATTCGGAGGGAGGTTGTTTATCCTGAAACCTAAGTTGCTACCCAAAATACTATTGAATGATATTTGGCCTCCAAAGTCGTTGGTCGACTCAATATTTCCAAAAAAAATAACATCAAGGGCCAGTACTATGACACTTTTACAATTGTATTTTCTAGAATTGTATTTTCAGTCTATTAATATGACTGACTAAAATGAATCATTAGCATTTTAAAAGCTATGGCAATTTGCCAACTGGCAAATTGCCAGATCTTTGAAAATGCTAATGGTTTATTTTAACCCATTCAAAGCAATGACTAGAAAATACAATTCTAGAAAATACAATTGTGAAAGTGTTATAGTATTGGCCCCAGGTCGCAACATTCCAAATATCAAACTAAACAAGTGCTCTTTTCTCAACTTTTTCGCAACTATGGTTTTGTGCCTTATATTCCTACCACTCTACCAAGGCATATGGACCACCAGTAGTTTTTTTATAAGTATGCGGGTGTCAATGTCTTACTACCCTCTTTCTCCTAAGTTGGAAACACTTCCGAAGCCACTGTGTGCGAGGAAAGACATGAAGTCATGCAGAATAATACAGAGCTGGTATCATTCGATTTTATTTATAGTTATTCAACTTTGATCTATAATTTGTAATCTCATATATTTGTACAGTTGATAAGCCGATGTAGAAAACTGCGTATAGACAAAAAAAAACCGCACAAATATAACTGACAAACACTGAAGAAGCATTTACAGCAGTGAACAGATTTAGTAGCATTAACTTTAGTGGTATGTTCGTTCAGTGTCAAAGCCTCGACATTTCATTCGACTCAAAATCTTTGTGATGTTATAGAAATCCTTCCAAGTGCCTCCTCTTGTACTCCTTTTCTATCAACAGGTCTGATATAGGGCTGTCACGATTTTTTTAATTTAGGAATCGATTAATCGTCGCAAATAATCGATGATAATCGATTGGTCGTACCTCGATGACCCCCATCTTCTTCTCTTTGAAGTCGATAAAAATGAAGTTGAAGTCAGTTGACCTACCTCAAGTAAACAACGAAGAGGACCCTCTTTTAGTTACATTCAAAGCTTTGATGTTCTGAACTTTTGAACCGTCAGTGTAATAATCAAGACCGGTCGGCAGTTGCGAACTTCGCAACTGCCGACCGGTCTTGATTATTACACTGACGGTTCAAAAGTTCAGAACATCAAAGCTTTGATGAATGTACCTGAAGGACAAATGCTTCCAATAGCTTCTTGGGGTTTAACATCGATGTTCTTAACTCTTTACCTTTAGAAACAATAGTTTTTTCAACATATTTTCTTTTAATTATTAAACGTCTAAAACGGATATAATTTACCGATTATTCGACAACGAAAAAAAATACTAATCGATTTCGCCGTGACCGATCAACAATCGATTAATCGATCAATCGTGACAGCCCTAGTCTGATATACATGAGAGACCGGAAGATAGTAAAACGGTTTCATTATATTACCATTCCGAAATAATTTAGATAAACGTCTCTTGATGTGTTAGACATTCAGGAATCTGACTATGGAAACCCATTTGTTAACTGGCCCCGAAGGGGTGAGTTAACCCTTTACCTAACGTGAAAAGCAGACGACACTTGCCAAAAAAATTCTTGAATAACTAAATTTTTTTCATTTTTTGTCTCAAAAACATAGGTTATGACCCCTCGTTGGAACGAGCTCGACGAGCTCGTTCCAACGAGGGGTCATAACCTATGTTTTTGAGACAAAAAATGAAAATATTTTGAAAATTAATTGGCGATTTTTGAGAATAGCGCTGGCCGGTTTTGGCCGTTACGTTGGGTAAAGGGTTAACAAATGGTTTTCCATAGTCAAATTCCCGAATGCCTAACGAAACAAAAGACGATTAGTTACATTGTAATTCCTGCCATCGTTAGAAGTGAAAACATTTCCCCAACCATTTTATTTGAAGAAAAAAACATATCAATTGTCATTTTCGTTCTCGGTCTGTTTTCCATGGTCGAATTTACGAGGTGAGCTTCCAAGCGCGGACGCTAACCGCCGTTGCCAACGAAAACAGCCCCGAGGTGTGTTCGATATGTGATAGGAGGTGTTTAGCGCAGTAGCTCGCGCGTAGCGTGGATACAGACGTGTTCTAATTTACCCGCTTTTAGAGCACGATAAGAGTGAATTTACCTGAGATTACGTAACGGAGCCGATCGGCTCTCAGCTAATCAAATTGCGGGTTCAGAAAGAACAACGAGGTCGAGTTTGATTAATGTCAACTTGGGATATTTCGCTTTCTTGTTTGATTAGCCCAAAGAGAGGATTCGCGGTTGCATACAAAACATTAGAGAAAAGTGACAATTTTAATGGTTGTAAGAAGGTGCAATATCCCTCACCTACAGTACGTGGAGAGTGGCTTGTAACAGAATCACCCACGGAGTGGAGTTATCGCCCAAAGGATCACTTTCAAATTCTGTATATGTAGACAAAAAATACAAGCAAGACTTCAGCCAATGTGCCTCCCGGTTTGACCAGGAGGTCCATTGGATGGAACTTTGCATCAGTGGAGGCGCTACGGGGGGGGGGGGGGGGTATGGGGAGCATTTGCCCCCCCCCCTCCCAACGAAGGCTTTGCCCCCAGTTGCCCCCCCCCCCCCAACCATCTCGCATGCATTTCCATCCACCCTCACACACAAACACATTCAGTCACTCTCTCTCACACACACACACCCCTCTCTTTTTATTCCCAGTAATTTCCCATACACACTTAGCCCAAAGCCTCAGGCTAGCTGATGAACACATCCAGGCAGTAGAGATTTAAAGACTCGGATGCAGATACTTATAAGTTATAATTAAGTTATGCGCTAACAAAGGCATGTCTATCCATATCCCTTGTCTAAAAAAAATAATGGATTTCGCATTATGACAGATGGGCATTATGAGTCTCTCTCGCTCTCTCTCTCTCTCTCTCTCTCTCTCTCTCTCTCTCTCTCTCTCTCACGCACAGACCCACCAGACGCGGATCCAGGATTTTTTGAAAGGAGGACCGCTAATTACCATTACATTTAGTCGAAACTTGGACCCAAAGTCCGTAATATAAGTTTTTGGTTTGGTACGTCCACCGGACGTACCAAACCAAAAAAGTATATTACGGACTTTGTGTCCAAGTTTCGACTACCTCATAACAAAGTAATGATATGATCCTTTACGTATTTGCCCCCCTTCATGGGAGTCTGCCCCCCTAGTTGCCCTCCCCCCCCCCCCCCCACAAAAAAATTTCTGGCGCCGCCACTGCTTTGCATGTGTTTACTATGCCTTGCAACAAATTTGTAATTATTGCTTCGTTAGAATCTCCACTCGGTTGGTGATTTAGTGATAATACATTCTACACGAACTGACAAAAGCGGAGATATTCGATGCAATTCGAAACCCTCTGCCCGAGTCGTGTCAACCGAAAATTAGGATTCATAGGACCCCATAAATTAACCACATCCGGATTACGCGTTGGAACGTGATGTAAGAAGGCATCTTATAGGACGGTTAACCCTGATTGTGCGGGGTTATTGCTTTGGGCAGCCTGGCAGTTACACGCCGCTGGTCGGTGGTTCTATCCGAGTACTCCGACTCCATCCATCCGTAAACCTGTTCGACACGAGGTGGCCCTGGCTGTCAAAAGTGTAAATAAATAAATAAATAAATAAATAGATAAATAAATAAATAAATAAATAAATAGGTTTGGCGATTTCGAATCACTGTAAGCTACTTTCAAATGTGACGAATTGCAAGTAAATCATATTTTGGTAGTATGAGACCATGTAAAGGGTCGTCCAACAAAACCTTCGTGTAATTTCGGGTAAATTTTTCCAAAGTCCAAAATTAGTCACAAAGAAATTACTGAATAGTTATATTCTGCAGTCCTTCTTGGACAGACATGGACAAATCGTTTTCTCATTCATGAAATAAATGGATAGTAAGAGTGAATCTAATTGAGGGTATCGATATCTCAGAAGGGCAGCCTTTTTTGTGTTGGCTTACCGTCTTGGAAGTTCTCCACGGGTCAAACCCACCTAATTAATAAAAAATAGTTCTGAATCACGAGAGAGTTCTTTGATGTAAAACGAAGGATGCCCAATGTGTTTTTTTTATTTTGTTTAGGCTGCTGTGTGATTATACTCCGATAATTTTGTGACATTTGCAGGGCTGCGAGGAGTTAAAATTTTCCTTAACACGTTAACGTGTCAAATATTTCTGCGTTAACGAGATAAATGACGTTAAATGTTAGAACGAACAATATTTTAATAATCTCGGCCATTTTTATTGATTTGAATTTGAATATAATCGAACATACGTACAGTTCGTCTCTTGAGTTTCAATGTGTTCTATGTGCCTACTGGCATCCAACTGGCACATAGACGACATTTGAACTCAGGGGACAAGTAGTTAAGATAGTTCTCTCAGGTTATCGTAAATTCTAACAATCAGTGATGTTTTAATTTAAGAATACACTCGCTGCGGTCGTATCCTTAGAAAGACACATCCCCCGTTGCTCGGATACCAGTCCTTACATGGAAAGTAGGCGTTCGGATGAAGCTGATATTGCTGTATCGTCAAATATCAGCGGACCAACTTCGCCAACGTTGGTGGGAGGGCTATGGACATCTAAATTATACATGTTCAAAAATTTCTTCAAATGGGGCAAAATTCGACGTCATCGGCACGCGCGATCCGGCATGGGTAAACACAAGATAACGACGCAATGCTACATATTATACAATTATAATCGTCAAAGCTAAACATTATTAACTTGGTTAAATTTTTTTAACGTTGTTAAAATAATTTAACACGTTAACGTTGGAAACGTTAACTGCCCTAGCCCTGGACATTTGGCACAAGATCTGTGTAAAATTTGGAAACATACACCAAAATGGATAAACTACCTTACTTCAGTATCATGTGTGACTATTTCTTGTGTGGCATGACCAATGAAAACTGCTATGAGTGTCAGGTGAATGCTCAGATATTGCCAAATATAACATAAATGACTTTCGCAACACACAGAAGGCATATCGGTCACTTTCTTCAAGTTTGAGGCTTTGAATTAATATTCGGTGTTGTAAATGGACCCTGTATGCTTAATTATTTTAGTTTAAACATTATTTTTATTCAATGAATATGCTACACGTTACAGAATTGTACACCAAAAGAGTAACAGCATATATACTGAACACCAAAAAATATAACACATATTTTATCAAAAAAAAAAAAACAACCAATTGCTTAGTAATGGAGGGTTTTGACAGAAAGCTCGGAGTTTATATTAGTCATCTATCTGAGTCATTTAAGAAATAACTGTTGTTTTCCTTCGGTTTATGCGATATAAACAGAACATTTTCAGCACAAGCTTCATAATTCGCGTAGGGAGTTATGATTAAGCTTGTGCTGCACATTTTCGGTTTATATCGCATAAACCGAAGGAAAACAACAGTTATTTCTTATAATTTAATCCGGCTGTAATATTAAAATATAAAAACTATATGTACGTGAACGAAAAACTTTTAATTTTCGCAAAAGAGAACAATCAAACTCAAGAAAGTGTGCCACAAACAGGTCACGTCAATCATTGTCAAATAGTTTGTTGTTTTGATTTTCGATCTCAGACGACAGCTATTTAGCAAGTCACGTAACAATATCATTAAAAAGATTGTTCTTAAGTTGGATGTATGATCTTTTATTCGTCTCCCACTTCGGTATATTTTATTAAATTCAATTGTTTCCGAGAAATTATCATTGACTGGCGGCGATGAAAAATCGATCATTGATCTTTGTTTACAAGCTTGTTATCCATCTATCAGTCTGCCGTCACGCCTTCACGGTAACAACTGGATTGAGTGGGTGGGGCTTCCAGAGTCTTCAAAGTTGGATCGGATGTGCGAACGTGTTGACATTTCAAATCATACAGTTAAAACTGGAAGTCCTGTCATGAAATGCGCACAATTTGCACGTTGATATGCGCGTTAATATGCGCGTTATGGCCCAAGTAAAGCTACCAAATTCTGTACATATGGCCTGTGCACAAGCAATGTAACCCGGAGGTCCATTGGCAGAAACTTTGCATGTGTTTGCTATGAGTAACCAGGAGCACCTGCCGTGCTTTGGATGCCATTCGATATGGCAATTGCGCGCAATTCCATCGCGCAATTAAGCCTAGATATGCGCACTATGCGTGACAGGACTTCTAGTTTTAGCTGTAACGTCATTTGGTTTATACGATTTCGACGACTTTCACGCTGTATGCTTTCAATCAATCAAACGCAGAGGCGGGGCAAATGATTAAATTATTCATACATTTTCTCAGAAAAGTGGTATACAGTAGTAGAAGGACCCATATATCACCGTCTGGAACCCATGGCCTATGGTCGATGAGTAAATTGATCAGCAACCCGGTGCCAAGCCGGGGCACCGGATCCATACACCCACAGTAAGGGCTGGCTAGAGGGGCTAAAATGTAGACCTGTGAGCAAGTACATAAGAGATCATTCACATTTAACAGGTAACCACGAGTACCAGGACATGACGTCTCGACCCTTCACAAAACAGGGGCGACAGTTAATGGTAACTTTAATCATAGAAAGATGAGCATGGGGAGTCAAACTACCAGCGACGATACATGATATTAAACCTTGCACATGAATGAAGGATGAGACGGAAATAGAGTACAAAGAAGAAGTGTAAAGGAGAACAAGGGAAGACATCTTGAAAACATAACGTGTTATCTTCACATTCAAGACACACGCAAGTAAGCAGCATAAGCACCGTTAATTAGACGTGAGACGGAAGCAGCCTTCGTGGTGATGAATGCGAAGAAAATGGAAAAGGAAATAATAATGCAGGGGAGAATGGGGTAAAATTCACACTATAGTAGTAATCGCACCTGCTAATTGAATCCTCACCATTCATATTATCGAAACGCCCACTTGATAAACTGATGTCATGCACAACTTCAAAAAGTAGCTGGTTCTCCTGATTATTCAAGAATTCAGATCCAAAAAGAAGTGTCGATACGTCTATAGTAAATGGGAGATGGTTGATAATACTATTACTGACATTTGATTAGAATGGACAATGTCGGAAAAATATCATCCCACACTGACGGGAATGGGTAGGTGACATGAGGATTAACGCATAAATGATAATTAAGGCTATTACAACGCAGTCGCAACCTACAGTTGTATATTTGGGCTGCGCGTGATTTCGCACCACTGTAAAACACAGGTGGCCGTTAATTTCCAACATTTAGGGACGTCTTGAAATTGGTCAGTGGTGAATGCTCCATTGGTCTGTGACGCTGAGGCTAAAAGAAGAGTGATACAATTGTGTCCGACAAAAAGGAATTCTGTGGTTATGATTTGATCGGAGATTGCGCGATAGATTCGACGATGAGACGATCGAAGGAACTTTATTTGCAATATATGCGGGCGATATATGATGACACCTTTTGAAGTACTGTAACAGCTTGTGTTTGCGTCGTCTTTCTTGTAGAGAGTCCCAACATGTTTCGAAATAAAGAAAAGACTTACTACTGACAGTTTTCCCGGTAATGATCTTTGCGGCTGCAACCTGTATTTTTTTTTTCTAGCTCGGCGATTTTAGCTGCTTAACAATTATTCCAGACAGCTTCTGCGTATTCGAGTACAGGCCTAATGAAGGGTAAAGTATATTTTGTCTAGGAACCGCGATCGAGATTAAATTTCTGCTTCCTCAGTTGGTCTAAGTTGGAGTAAATACAGTCAATGTGGTCGTTCCATACACTTGTGCTATTTAATACAACTGCTAAATACTTATGACTACTGATATCCGTGTATCACCTGAGAATAATGGGGGTGGGCAGTTGGGTTGCTTTTACATGATATAAGCATACTCTCTGTTTTACTTGGATTACACTCAACCAACCACGTCTTTATTTGTTTTGATACCCCCCCCCCCCCCCCCCTCATAGAAGCTGCCTAGGGAGGTTTTATTGTTGCTTACGTCCAGGAATGTAACAGCAGTAATAACTAATTTATTTAACGATACAAATTTGGCTGGCAGTAAATTACAGGCCTGAACTTTTTTCAAAACAATAAAACAGTTGTGTTGGGAGTGTGGTCTCCCAATGAACATTTAAACGTGAAATAATCCCCCCACATAATAATTGAATCTGGGTTGGAAGGCAAAAAAAACAACATATTACCTATAGGTATGATGGAACTAAATATTTTCCAATAGGCGACCATTATAACGTTTAGACGAAAAACAATATGATCGCATCACATTAATTTTGGTATTCAAATATCTTTTTCAAGTATAGCCCTTCGGACAACTTTTTGGGACCGAAAACAGGAGGTCATGCACACATAGGCGAAAAACTGACTGGAAGGGAAGTGCCGGTCACGTGCACAATATTTCAGAGAATTCCCTACAAAAACACATCAAAAGTAAATTGTACTTTTAGGTCTACAAATCAAATCTTCCTCTTTTTATCTGTTATATTCAACAATAATGCAAAGTGTCAATAGAATGTTTCAAACGTTTATTGAAACAATACCATTAGGGTATGTCCGTAGGGGAGCTGAATGTGGGTCACGCCCATATCTCAGGCATGGTATGACCTATTTACCAGGGACCAACGCAAAATAAGTCGACATTCGATGGAGATTCAAAATATGGGTCGGAATTGCTGGAAATCACATTTTTGACCCCCAAATGCATTCCCGAGTTCATACATGCATTTTTGTACGAAAAGAGTGGCGTGGCCAAACAATTTGAAAGTGGGTCACGCTTATATCTCAATCATTGTGTGACATATGGACCTGGGACTAACAACAAATGAACCGAAACTCAATGGAGGAAGGTTCAAAATATGGGTTACAGTCACAGAGGTGACCAAGAGGTCACCGTGTGCATTTTTCAGAATTGCTGGAAATCATATTTTTCGATCTCCTAATGTATTGCCGCAGTTCATACATGTATTTTTATTCTGAAACCATTTGGCGGGAAAAGGGGGTTGGGGGCACAAATTTGGAAATAAGGTGGGTTCAGTTCAATAGAGTCACACAGGTCTCATTAAGTGCGGCTTTCATAATTGCCTGATATTTCATTTTAAGACCCCGATGCATTTCTGGGGTTCATACGGGTATTTTGTCCTCTCAACAACGTGACCAGAGTCAAAAATAGCCATTCCTGTGTCCTTTATAGTACACATTTAATGATATGCATGTAAGTAATCTCAGGTTTCTTGAAAACTTTAATCTGCATCCTGAATGAAAATCGTTAAATGCTGTTTACGAAACCCTATTTCTGATTTCTTGAAGATTTTTTACTCCAGAAAATAAGTCTCCATAAATGCTTGTTTCTATATAATTTAGTTCTGATGCTTTCCCCATTTCCACACAGACTGAAATTTACTGATCGCAGTAAATTTTGTTTTTCTAGTTCATAAGTGAATTTGGAAGGGTCGAATTTTTAACTATAATTCTAGCTGACTAATATTCCAACTACATTAATGAGACACACTTTCGACATGTAATGAAACAACGGAAAGACAGAAAAGTCTGACGAAATTAGATTTTAAAAACTCGTTGATAACTACACTCTGAAATACCAAAAAAATAACATATATTTCCGTCTTGGAAAGCATAGTAGTAAAAACAAAATGTTTGCTTATCAATCTGATAGGATTTTTTCTTTTCCAAATTACAGTATAACATTACCTTTTTAAAAACACTGTTATCGAATTTTATTACTTTCCAAAAAGTGATTAACTGGGATTTCCGGGTTTGATGATAAACGATAACTTCACAAGTCAATTATACAATCAACAATTGTGTCATGTACCCGTGCGCGCAAACGAAGACGCCTTGCCGTGGGTGTAATGGGGCCTTCGTTGTTTTTTGTTTATTTACCCTTTACCTAATATGAAAAGCAGATGACACTTGCAAAAAAAATTCTTGAATAACTATTATTTTCATTTTGTGTCTCAAAAACATAGGTTATGACCCCTCATTGGAACGACCTCGTAGAGTTCGTTCCAATGAGGGGTCATAACCTATGTTTTAGAGACAAAAAATTAAAAAAATAATGAAAATTAATTGGCGAGTTTTGGGAATAACGCTGGCCGTTTTTTTTCCGTTACGTTAGGTAAAGGGTTAAATAATATAATTATTGTTAATAATAAAAAGTAGTAAACAGAGTAATCGCTTGACGGGACGGACTAGTTACGTGAAATAATTTATTCGAGGCGAGGGACTTTTTTTGAAAAACACCCGTGCGCATTCGCGCACTCGTGTTTGTACAACGTCACTCACCTCTCGTGAATTATTTCACGTAACCAATCCAGTCAAGCGATTACTCTCTATTTACTACAAGCAACAGGTTTTCACCGTAATGACATTCTTCGCATGTCCATATAGTTCTCACACCGCTTTTGTGCAGGAAGTAAATTATCAGGGGGGGGGGGGGGGGGGGGCAGTATTGACGTGTAACGTATCTGCTAATCAAATCTGGACCGAATTCTCAATATTACCTCATTAAATTCCTGACTCCTCAGTGTTGTCTCTACGTGAAACACAATAGTACTCAATGTTGCTGATTTTCATTACGTTCTCGTAGGGTTATTTCATGTTTGCAACTCTAATGCCGCCATTGTTACCGCACTTATATCTACCAGAGACATCGCAATTCCTTTCTTAATTGTGAATTAATAACGCTGTTTTCTGTTTTAATCATTTGAGCCCAAGAGGTCGTTTTTTCCGGCCGGGTCAAAACTACATCGTGATGTCATTAAGTGGGATGGCTACACGACCAATCAATATTTTCAACGTGCAGCCCTTAGGCTGCACGTTGAAAATATTAATTGGTCTAACCCCAAATAATAAATATGGTCTCTTCCAATTGCTCCCCTTGAACTGACATGGAAGATACCACCAGGTTTCAAAGGATTAATTTCCAGGATCGACGTTGTTAGCTCAACCCGGAATTGTTTTAAGTCGAAAGGAATGCGCACCAATTTGTTGCTTCCAGAAATGAACCACGGAAATAAGCTATGTGGCCAAGTCGACAGTATGTAAGTTAAGAAATATTAAGCCCTACAGAGTATTGGAGCTTATCACTCCACGGGTTAATTGTGCAGTGCAAGGATCAAATTTGTATTTACTTTAGAATGACTATGCACACTTCGGAAAACTTTACACCACGTATCAAAATTGACACTGTATAAGGAATCTCCTGCCTGAGTGTGAATATATCTTGAGTAGCACATGACATTGCATTTATGAAGTCGTGACAATACATATATGAGAAATGGGGATCTAGAAACGTCTAATGGGTTTTTGGTGCATTATATTAGATACCTCAGTTCTAAATATAAAATAAACTACCGCTTGAATTGCCCAACAGTGCACTGCCACTATTTCTCATAAATAAGCAAGTCCCTCACTTTCAACTCAGTGTTCCTTTTTCAGCTCCTGCACTGGCGATATGAGAAAGTCAGATAACCTGAACATTCCATCAAGTAGCGGCTGACAGTTCTAGAATTGTTTAAATTTTACTCAAAACGAAGGAAATATCACGGATCGGTGCGAACAGTGTTCACACTGGCCCGTATATTTTTTTCTGTTTTCTTTTTTTGTGTGCCAAGTGGATTTGTTGTTCGGTGCCAAATGCAATTCTTTTTGGGGGGCAAATGGATTATTTTAGTGCCAAATGGAACCTTAGGTGAAGCATGACGCTTTCTACAATGCTAAAACATTGTAGATGGCGTCTTGCTGCACTTTATTTATTTATTGGTGTTTAAGGTCATATACATGTTATTGTGGACAATGGCTAATCATATCCGTGACAATTTTACAGGTGGAGGAAGCCGGAGTACCTGGAGAGAACCACCGAGCAACGACGAGCAGTTGCCAGCTCCCCACCATAGTAACTCCGCACTGCAGCACCGACAGGGTTATATTGGTTGAAGACGTGCGTACCATCGACGTGCAGTACGCCTTAATACACGGCGTCATCGTGCCTCATGTGGACAAACAGAGTTAAGTTCCCTGCCCAAGGACACAACGCGGGAGTCCGAATTATTCGCCCAGACGGTCACCCATCCAATGATTAACCGGGATCGACGTTGCTTAAGTCCGGTGATCTGTCGAGAACCGGTTACCGCAACGCCACCGCGCCCCCTTGCTACACTTTAATTTATTATAACCTGGAATTTTGTTAAGAAAGTAGTTGCAAACAGACAAACTCAAATGGGGAGCGCAGTGGGTAGAGGTGCAGGCTGCAAGCCGAGAGGTCCTCGGTTCGAATCCCACCTGCGGCAACCGCGTTGTGTCCTTGGGCAAGACACTCCATCTCCATTGCCCGCGTGAGGGCATGGTGGCATTGTGTACTAAGGCGTACTGCACGTCAATGGTGCACTTGTCTTTAACCAATGCTAACCCTGCTTGTGTGGAGTTAGTATGTTGGGAAGCTGACAATTGCTCGCCGTTGCTCGGTGGTTCTCCGGCTTCCTCCACCCGTAAATGATTAGCCATAGTGCATAAATATGTGACCTTAAAACACCAATAAATAAATAAATAGACAAACTCAAATATGATCGGAAGTATTGATAATGGACACTAAAATAAGTAAATAATAAATAAAAAACAAAACACCATTACAAAATTATTATATTATTATCATATTTTACTCACTGTTTATTCACTTCAAATACACTAGTAGGAAATAATATATTATTTTCCAGAAGGATTATAAAAACCAAGATAAAAAGGGATTAAGTAACACAGAAATGGTTTGATGAGAATCAAATTAAATTGATAAATTGTTCATTCAGTTGACCATAACAAAGGGCCAGGTTTACAACTCGTCGCCTGAGTGCTAGAATGTCCTATGTACCCTAAGGGACATAGGGCATTCTAGCAGTCTGGCGACGAA
The DNA here is from genome assembly GCA_031216915.1 of Pictodentalium vernedei. Classification (NCBI taxonomy): domain Eukaryota; kingdom Metazoa; phylum Mollusca; class Scaphopoda; order Dentaliida; family Dentaliidae; genus Pictodentalium; species Pictodentalium vernedei. Next base: position 840,914,914 of record CM062296.1, on the reverse strand, counting down.
CTGTTGTCGACAAATATAGGTTCCCCGACAGGCGTGAATTCTGTCTCGCCTGTGTCGGTTGGCAGCGATTTTATCGAACATCACTCACTGAAATAATAAACCGCAAAGCCTTTGACACATGCACAAAAATATTTTCGTGCCAAACAAACTGTTTTAGTGCAATTGTCACCATTGGCACCCGACATTGTGAACACTGACACCGAATAATTGATCGTGAACAAAAACAGATTCAGACCATTACTATTTATTACAAGATGTCTCCAGCCCAGACTTACGAACCCAACACAAAGCTTACACACAAAGTATTACACACCACTACTGAGGAAAAAAAACAAATACGCTTCAAACGCTTAATCATCAACAAAACACTCGACCACGGGCAAACAAACAGACGGACAACGTTCAAACTAACACGAATACTTCTCGAGATGTTCACTTTTCAACGGCAACTAAAAATAGGAAAAAAATTATCGATCTTACCGAAAGAAAATGTGCAGTACGTGGAGAGTGGATTGTAACTAATCACCCGCGGAGTGGAGTTATCACCGAAACTATTACTTTCAAATTGTATACATATGGACAAAAAATACAAGCAATGTTTCAGCCAATGGACTTCCGGGTTTAACTCGGAGGTCCATTGGTTGAAACTTTGCCTGTGCTTGTGATGCTCTGCAACAAATTTGCAATTATTGCTTGGGTGAAATCTCCACTCTGCGGGTGATTTAGTGATAATACACTATCCACGAACTAGAAGTGATGCTTCTGTCAATCTGGGTTCCGAGCTTCTTCAATTCCCATTAAAATCGAAATCAGGTAAGTTGCCAGTTCAAGTGAAAAACAAATCTGTTCTGTAGTTTGTCTGTTTGTTTATGTGGGTGTGACACAGACATGTCAACCGGTACCTGTACCGGTACCGGTACCGCCGGTTTTCTCATGCCCCAACCGGTAAGGGTACTTAATCTACTGTCCCGCCGGTACGGGGACAAAATTGTTTTATGTGGGAGTTCCCACTTGAACGAGGGCTAATAAACATGTATGGAACACTTTACGACGACTGACTTTCAACTTATTTGCGAATGAGCATTTCAAAACACTCTGAAGGTGCATGCTCTATCTACACCACGACTCCGATAAGGCAGATCATTTTGCTTTTTCAAACGGGGCATCAAAGGCAATGAAAGCTCCGTCATCGGCTACTTTAAAGAAATTATTCTGTGCCGACATTTAAGTAATCATAAAGCATGACCCTCGTGATTTATGATTACTTTGATGTCGCCGCAGAATAATCAGCACGATGCCATGTTTGTCTCGCGACCTTGGGGACTGGGCGGTTTAAATGCGAATTTCTCCCACCTGACTGCGATATGTCACCCAATTGCTGATGTGTCCCGGTACCGTAACCGGTTTCGTCGGGACATACTCTGTACCATCCCGATACCGGTTTTGTTGGTACCGACGGTGCTTTGACATGCATGGTGTGACAAAACTTTGAACAGCCAGGGTCACATCGTGTCGAACAATTTCACCGGCAGCGTAAGCCGGAGAGAACTACAGAGCAGCGGTGAGCAACTTTCAGACTCCCAAACGGGGTTATACACAACATAACTTGTACCTTAATTCTTACCCCCACTTTAGAGCATGAGCTCGTTGCAATGAGGTTTCACAAGGTATGTTTTGTATCAAACAATTTAGTATTTTATTATATTAATTAAAGAATACAAACTGTTGTCTCGATGTCGTGTTTTGGTTGTCAATAGCAATGTGTCACATCGGGTCGGATAGTTCTATGGGTGAGGAAAGCCGAAGTACACGCAGAAAACCAGTCATCCGCAGCAAACAACTGTCAGAACCCATCCCCTCCATCTCCCCTTCTAAGCGTACTAACGTGACTGAAGGCAAATACACCATCGACGTGTAGCATTCCTAAGTACACGGTGCAGCCACACACCATGTCGGTAGTATGGATTAAAGTCACTGCTCTAAACATTGAGCCGCCACGCTCTCAAATCTGTATTTTTATTTAACCCTTTACCCAACGCAGACGATATCAAAATTTATTATTTTAAATATTTTTTTTAATTTTTCAGAAAATTTCAACAAAACCATATCATGTGACCCCTCGTTGGAACGAGCTGGCCGAGCTCGTTCCAACGAGAGGTCACATGATATGGTTTTATTGAATATTTTTTTTGAATATTTTTGAAAAATAATATTTTTTCGACTGCTGAATTTGCATATGACGCGGGCGGGTGCGGGCGATTCGTTAGGTAAAGGGTTAATATTTTCCCTAACATAACACCAATATAGTGCTAGCGGTATTTACAACATTCGCGAATTTATTTATTTATTTATTTATTAGGGTTTAACAACACTTTAACAGCCAAGGTCATATCGTATCGGTGACAGTTCCACGGGTGGGGGAAGCCGGAGTACCGGGAGAGAACCACAGGGCAACGACGAGCAGCTGCCAGCTCCCCAACTTCGTAACTCCGAACTGCAGCACAGGCAGGGTTAGATTGGTTGAAGACATTCGCACCGTCGACGTTCAGTACGCTTAGTGCACGGCGTCATCGTGTCCCCATGTGGCAATTGGGGTTAAGTACCTTGCCATGAGTAGTAAGGAAATTGGATTTCGACCCTATTCTGGGGGAGGGGGCCGAGGGGGTCAATGACGTCATCATAATTAAAATGTTACGTAAGGTAATTAATATTACTTAATGATTTTTTTTTTAATGACTTTAATAATTAATGTAATTAATGACTGTTGCATAATTAATGTAATTAATGTAATTAATGTAATTAATGAGTGTAATTAGGGTTGATTATAATAATTAGTATATTAATAAATGAATTAATATTGACGTACTGGACATGCGCATGCTATCGGTTGACTGACCCGCACAGGTCATCACGTGTCTGGGTATCATTAAATCGATTTTTTCTTTTCAAACGCCAACTACTGACAGATGTTGAAGCAATTAAATCTATTGTCACACTTTAACGACCGGTCATAAATATCGTTAGACTGGACATGCTATCATGTATTTAAAAATCAATATATCACGTGACAAGATGTGTCTTGCTTTTACCTGAAGACTGTGAACGACTCCATTGTGGCTATTTTTATAGGTATAATTTGATTTAATAACTTGGCGTGATTCTTACATATTAATAATACAAGTTTATTCTTCTCGTTTTTATGGCTGTCGAAAAACTCTCATAGACCAAGATATTCTGATTTTACCCCTCACGCGAAAAAGTATTTTTTTAACGGTCCAATTTCTACGTTATGACGAGTTCTCAAAAAAAAAAATCACAAGAGAAATCGCCATGAGACTACTGTACACGGGGGAGAGGATATACATGGCTGTACTTTATGCCCCAATACTTTGATGAATTAACGGATCTTCTGAAAACCCACCAAGAAGGTGCTTTGAACTGTCAATTTTGTGTTTCAATAGCAAATTCAACAAAAGAGAGAGGCAGTGTACATCGAACAGACGTCGATGTCAAGATGTTCCAGTGGACGTTTTGTCTGAAATCCTATACTAGGAAAGATACATTAGAAAAAAACATGGAGAAATGTCAAAACTCGACATTTAACTGCGCGATTTGCGGGTTTCAGCTAATTCAACTTAACCGTCATCGCGCCACAAGTAGCAGAAATGCACAACTCGATTGGCCGGTGGAGACGTTCCTCATCAAATAAGGGGGGTCAAACGAGGTTATGAGGAGGGGTGAAGGAGACAAGTGTGCGGTCATATGTTTAACATTTTAATAACCTTAATTGCTATGACGTAATCTCCTTAATAAATAGCGTATATTCATTTAATATAATATATTAATAATTTTCGTTAAATAATTCATTTTTTATTCCGCACCCCTGTATCCCCTCACAGTACCTAAAACTTCAATGAACGCTCCTCCTCCAGGTCATCCAATACTAAAAAACTTTTGGAAACCGCTCTCCCCCGCCCCCACCATAATCTTAAAAAGAGTTGCTTTGTCACAAACACACACTTTTTTAACCAATCATACACCTCCGTTATCCCACACCCTCACCGTCACACCCCTGTATCCCCTCACAGTACCTAAAACTTTCCTGAATTCCCCTCCACCAAGTCATCCAATACTAAAAAAAAACTTTTGGAAACCTCTCTCCCCCCTCCCCCAGCCCTCACAATAGCTAAATTATCTCGAACCCCAGTTCAGTTCTCTAAATGTAATGGACATGTCAGGCCCCCGAATACGCCTTCCCCACAATTTTGAGCGATCAAATTACCCCGATTAGTCTCCTCTCATAACTTACCACTCTCTTAACCCGTATTTACTATGAGATTGTCCCCTTAATAAATAGCGTATGTTCATTTAATATAATATATTAATAATTTTCGTTAAATAATTCATTCCACAAGACACTTGTCGAAAAAACAAAATGGCGGATTAGTTTGACAGAAATACGCGTATCGATTTATTCAGGAATGTCTGTCGGTTGTGTCCTTGGGCAAGACACTTCATCCCTATTGACCATGTGGGGGCATGGTGACGCTGTGCACTAAGGCGTACTGCACGTCGATGGAGCACCTGTCTTCAACCAATGCAGACCCTGTGTAGAATCTTGACAGTTGCTTGCCGTTGCTCGGTGGCTCTCTCCGGCTTTCCCCACCCGTAAAACTGTCGTGGTCATGATTAGTTATTGTGCAGACCTTAAAATCCAATAAATAAATATAAATAAATAGTCGGTTATCAAAACAGCCCTTAAGTGTTTAACAGTTGATTGTGGACCAGTGCGTTTAAAAGTGAAAAAAATTAGGTGATAGCATAGGGACTGTGTTTAATCATAGAAAAATCACACCCGCGCTATTACTAACCTGTATGATTTATTTTTGAATGTTCGCTGAAGAATAACCCACCCATCTAAGTAAAAGCATGAAAGAGCTACCATTATCTTATTACCTATGTGAGGTGGGGGTGGTCGGTAACGTTGTGTACTATGGCGTACTACCTTCAGCCAATGATAACCCTGTGTAGAACTTTGACAGTTGTTCGCCTCTGCACGATGGTTCTTTCCGGATTGCCCCAACTGTCGTTAAATAAATGAAAAAAACTACAATTCTATAATAACAGGCCAAGACCCCTTCGTTTTGTCAGGGGGAAAATCAACAGTACTTTCACCCCCCTCATTTTAATAGTTGAAAAGTGCTGTTACTCGATCAAAAAGAAATGGTAAAAGGATATGCGACTCTATATTAGCCACCCATATTTGCGAGACTTGGGGAAAATATAACCCACCTAGAGCTGCACCAAAGCTACGTACACTATTCGAATTCCCGCATTGTGTCCTTGGGCAAGTTAATTTACCCCGATTATCTACATGGGAGCACGATGACGGCGTGTAATAAAGTGTACTGCACGTCGGTGATACGCATATTTTAGAACAATCTAACCCTGCTTGTGCGGATTTCCGACGTTGGTGAGATGACAGTTACTCGTCGTTGCTCTGTGGTTCTCTTTGGATATTCCGGAGTCTACCCGTAAAATTGTCACATTTAATTATAACTTGAACTTGATGTCCGGGTGTAATGAAATAGCGTATTTTCTGCAGACATTCTAAATAAACGCAGCTGGTTTACAGACCTGTATATAATTTTTTCAATTGAGTAAAAATATAGGATAGTTACTGATGTAAAACGCCGATTAGTATGTTTAATGAATCTAACTACGCCAGTCCGACCGACCCTTTGCCCACCATGATCACAACAAACGTTTCAATTCTCTCTCTCTCTCTCTCTCTCTCTCTCTCTCTCTCTCTCACCGATACAGTACGGGTGGAAACTAATTGCGTTCAAGCTGTTGTTTTTTTTTCGAGCTTTTACCACCTCCGTTACAGCGCAAATCGAAATGAAATCTGATTCACTGAACCATACTACAGTGCATGTCAAAATTAATTTTTGAACGCCATTTTTTCTATGTGCCGCTATCAGCAGCTATGACCATAGCGTAACTTTGTGGTAAAATGTTTATTTTTGTACAAAACTCAAGACCTTTCTCTGACAAATGCCTATATAAAAACAAGATAATACGTGAGAATGCGTTGTGTACCTACATTTTGTTGATAAAATATGGCATGACCACATTCCCGGATATTATTAATGTACCCACTTAATAACAGCCGAATATTTATCGGATCACAGTTTTTGATTTGAATAATTGCCGATTTTTGTATTAAATCACTTTCAGTAATTTATGCAGATTTCCTGAACTGGGCGAATGTCAAGAAAGGCACTCTGTAGTTTAGGAGACACCACAAATAAAAACAAAATAAAAAATCTGAGATATATTGCATTTTTTTTTAATTATCCATATTAACCAGAAGTCAAAACTAGTCAAATTAATTAGTATTAAATTACAAATGGTTATGAAATTTGCAGTAAAATGAACACTGGTATATGCTGCTGGCCGCATTTTAGGTGTCTGTAATAGCTGTTGTTCAGAATGTCACCCTATTGGTGTGAGTTTTCGCTTTTTCGTCCAGTTTCATGAGAGCTTCCACGAAGTCCGTTCCACATTCGCAATCTTTCCCAGGGGCCATTCTTCAAAGGCTGGTCCATCGCAGCTTTACAGAGATATTGTTTTCTGGACGACAATGTTCAAGGCGTTCTGGGTTTCCGATGAGACCCCTTGGGATATTTCGATCTTTAAGGATGTTTGCCAAAATTTTCCACCCTGTCGGTTGAAAATCTTTTCTTTTTCGCAGCAGATCATTTATTAGATCACACATATTGGAGCCCGAAATTGTAATGCTGTTATACACGAGTCGATCTTTCTCATCCCAGGATAAATTGGGTATATTCTTTATTATCTGGAGTAACAAAAGCGCCTTCTGCTGCATGGAATTTGGTATAACGGCTAACCAGTCCGGATGATTTTCCACTGAAAAACTTGTCGTTAAGGAGTGTGGTTTGGTGTTTTCTTTGCGTAAATTTGATTGGCGCTGAAAGATTGTCTGGTTCAGCAGCCCTTTCTCTTCAGAACCCGATGTTGAAGATTCAGGAATTGGTCTCATACCCTGGTCTATGGGCGGGACAGCTACAGCATTCAGGGGTGCGCGTATTTCCTGCAACTGTTCACTCCCCCATGGTTCAATACACTGAATTCTGCTTGAGGGGAGGCTGATTGAGTCATCTATAGGTTTTGCCCTCAGTGATTCCCCCATCACTAGCGATTTTACTGGCTCTAGCTTATTTGCAAGCCCCAAAATATTTCCACTTGTTAATGCATTGTTCCAACTAAAGGCTGATTTCATATGCACTGGAGGATAGGGTGGCTGGTTACAGACAGATCTGGTTGTTAACTCGGCTGTATTTGGGTTCGCTCCCCCTATAGTGTGTTTAAAATTTACATTTTTGTGTAATTGTCGTCTGTGTCGATAATAATGAGTTTTATGAGAGTAAGATTTTTGACACAATTCACAGACGTAGCGCGCGTTCATCCTTTTCAGAAGCGAGTTAATAGAGTGGCAATACAGTTCCAACACTCTTCCATTTATATGTAAGATCAACAGATTGGGGTAGAACCTACCTTATCTTGATATATAATTAGCCAATCAGCGATTGACAGGTTGGGGTGGGACCCATCCTATTCATACATATAAATGGAAGAGTGTTGGAACTGTATTGCCACTCTATTAACTCGCTTCTGAAAAGGATGAACGCGCGCTACGTCTGTGAATTGTGTCAAAAATCTTACTCTCATAAAACTCATTATTATCGACACAGACGACAATTACACAAAAATGTAAATTTTAAACACACTATAGGGGGAGCGAACCCAAATACAGCCGAGTTAACAACCAGATCTGTCTGTAACCAGCCACCCTATCCTCCAGTGCATATGAAATCAGCCTTTAGTTGGAACAATGCATTAACAAGTGGAAATATTTTGGGGCTTGCAAATAAGCTAGAGCCAGTAAAATCGCTAGTGATGGGGGAATCACTGAGGGCAAAACCTATAGATGACTCAATCAGCCTCCCCTCAAGCAGAATTCAGTGTATTGAACCATGGGGGAGTGAACAGTTGCAGGAAATACGCGCACCCCTGAATGCTGTAGCTGTCCCGCCCATAGACCAGGGTATGAGACCAATTCCTGAATCTTCAACATCGGGTTCTGAAGAGAAAGGGCTGCTGAACCAGACAATCTTTCAGCGCCAATCAAATTTACGCAAAGAAAACACCAAACCACACTCCTTAACGACAAGTTTTTCAGTGGAAAATCATCCGGACTGGTTAGCCGTTATACCAAATTCCATGCAGCAGAAGGCGCTTTTGTTACTCCAGATAATAAAGAATATACCCAATTTATCCTGGGATGAGAAAGATCGACTCGTGTATAACGGCATTACAATTTCGGGCTCCAATATGTGTGATCTAATAAATGATCTGCTGCGAAAAAGAAAAGATTTTCAACCGACAGGGTGGAAAATTTTGGCAAACATCCTTAAAGATCGAAATATCCCAAGGGGTCTCATCGGAAACCCAGAACGCCTTGAACATTGTCGTCCAGAAAACAATATCTCTGTAAAGCTGCGATGGACCAGCCTTTGAAGAATGGCCCCTGGGAAAGATTGCGAATGTGGAACGGACTTCGTGGAAGCTCTCATGAAACTGGACGAAAAAGCGAAAACTCACACCAATAGGGTGACATTCTGAACAATAGCTATTACAGACACCTAAAATGCGGCCAGCAGCATATACCAGTGTTCATTTTACTGCAAATTTCATAACCATTTGTAATTTAATACTAATTAATTTGACTAGTTTTGACTTCTGGTTAATATGGATAATTAAAAAAAAATGCAATATATCTCAGATTTTTTATTTTGTTTTTATTTGTGGTGTCTCCTAAACTACAGAGTGCCTTTCTTGACATTCGCCCAGTTCAGGAAATCTGCATAAATTACTGAAAGTGATTTAATACAAAAATCGGCAATTATTCAAATCAAAAACTGTGATCCGATAAATATTCGGCTGTTATTAAGCGGGTACATTAATAATATCCGGGAATGTGGTCATGCCATATTTTATCAACAAAATGTAGGTACACAACGCATTCTCACGTATTATCTTGTTTTTATATAGGCATTTGTCAGAGAAAGGTCTTGAGTTTTGTACAAAAATAAACATTTTACCACAAAGTTACGCTATGGTCATAGCTGCTGATAGCGGCACATAGAAAAAATGGCGTTCAAAAATTAATTTTGACATGCACTGTAGTATGGTTCAGTGAATCAGATTTCATTTCGATTTGCGCTGTAAGGGAGGTGGTAAAACCTCGAAAAAAAAACAACAGCTTGAACGCAATTAGTTTCCACCCGTACTGTATCGGTGAGAGAGAGAGAGAGAGAGAGAGAGAGAGAGAGAGAGAGAGAGAAAGAGAGAGAGACAGAGAGAGAGAGAGAGAGAGAGAGAATTGAAACGTTTGTTGTGATCATGGTGGGCAAAGGGTCGGTCGGACTGGCGTAGTTAGATTCATTAAACATACTAATCGGCGTTTTACATCAGTAACTATCCTATATTTTTACTCAATTGAAAAAATTATATACAGGTCTGTAAACCAGCTGCGTTTATTTAGAATGTCTGCAGAAAATACGCTATTTCATTACACCCGGACATCAAGTTCAAGTTATAATTAAATGTGACAATTTTACGGGTAGACTCCGGAATATCCAAAGAGAACCACAGAGCAACGACGAGTAACTGTCATCTCACCAACGTCGGAAATCCGCACAAGCAGGGTTAGATTGTTCTAAAATATGCGTATCACCGACGTGCAGTACACTTTATTACACGCCGTCATCGTGCTCCCATGTAGATAATCGGGGTAAATTAACTTGCTCAAGGACACAATGCGGGAATTCGAATAGTGTACGTAGCTTTGGTGCAGCTCTAGGTGGGTTATATTTTCCCCAAGTCTCGCAAATTTGGGTGGCTAATATAGAGTCGCATATCCTTTTACCATTTTTTTTTGATCGAGTAACAGCACTTTTCAACTATTAAAATGAGGGGGGTGAAAGTACTGTTGATTTTCCCCCTGACAAAACGAAGGGGTCTTGGCCTGTTATTATAGAATTGTAGTTTTTTTCATTTATTTAACGACAGTTGGGGCAATCCGGAAAGAACCATCGTGCAGAGGCGAACAACTGTCAAAGTTCTACACAGGGTTATCATTGGCTGAAGGTAGTACGCCATAGTACACAACGTTACCGACCACCCCCACCTCACATAGGTAATAAGATAATGGTAGCTCTTTCATGCTTTTACTTAGATGGGTGGGTTATTCTTCAGCGAACATTCAAAAATAAATCATACAGGTTAGTAATAGCGCGGGTGTGATTTTTCTATGATTAAACACAGTCCGTATGTTATCACCTAATTTTTTTCACTTTTAAACGCACTGGTCCACAATTAACTGTTAAACACTTAAGGGCTGTTTTGATAACCGACTATTTATTTATATTTATTTATTGGATTTTAAGGTCTGCACAATAACTAATCATGACCACGACAGTTTTACGGGTGGGGAAAGCCGGAGAGAGCCACCGAGCAACGGCAAGCAACTGTCAAGATTCTACACAGGGTCTGCATTGGTTGAAGACAGGTGCTCCATCGACGTGCAGTACGCCTTAGTGCACAGCGTCACCATGCCCCCACATGGTCAATAGGGATGAAGTGTCTTGCCCAAGGACACAACCGACAGACATTCCTGAATAAATCGATACGCGTATTTCTGTCAAACTAATCCGCCATTTTGTTTTTTCGACAAGTGTCTTGTGGAATGAATTATTTAACGAAAATTATTAATATATTATATTAAATGAACATACGCTATTTATTAAGGGGACAATCTCATAGTAAATACAGGTTAAGAGAGTGGTAAGTTATGAGAGGAGACTAATCGGGGTAATTTGATCGCTCAAAATTGTGGGGAAGGCGTATTCGGGGGCCTGACATGTCCATTACATTTAGAGAACTGAACTGGGGTTCGAGATAATTTAGCTATTGTGAGGGCTGGGGGAGGGGGGAGAGAGGTTTCCAAAAGTTTTTTTTTGGTATTGGATGACTTGGTGGAGGGGAATTCAGGAAAGTTTTAGGTACTGTGAGGGGATACAGGGGTGTGACGGTGAGGGTGTGGGATAACGGAGGTGTATGATTGGTTAAAAAAGTGTGTGTTTGTGACAAAGCAACTCTTTTTAAGATTATGGTGGGGGCGGGGGAGAGCGGTTTCCAAAAGTTTTTTAGTATTGGATGACCTGGAGGAGGAGCGTTCATTGAAGTTTTAGGTACTGTGAGGGGATACAGGGGTGCGGAATAAAAAATGAATTATTTAACGAAAATTATTAATATATTATATTAAATGAATATACGCTATTTATTAAGGAGATTACGTCATAGCAATTAAGGTTATTAAAATGTTAAACATATGACCGCACACTTGTCTCCTTCACCCCTCCTCATAACCTCGTTTGACCCCCCTTATTTGATGAGGAACGTCTCCACCGGCCAATCGAGTTGTGCATTTCTGCTACTTGTGGCGCGATGACGGTTAAGTTGAATCAGCTGAAACCCGCAAATCGCGCAGTTAAATGTCGAGTTTTGACATTTCTCCATGTTTTTTTTCTAATGTATCTTTCCTAGTATAGGATTTCAGACAAAACGTCCACTGGAACATCTTGACATCGACGTCTGTTCGATGTACACTGCCTCTCTCTTTTGTTGAATTTGCTATTGAAACACAAAATTGACAGTTCAAAGCACCTTCTTGGTGGGTTTTCAGATGATCCGTTAATTCATCAAAGTATTGGGGCATAAAGTACAGCCATGTATATCCTCTCCCCCGTGTACAGTAGTCTCATGGCGATTTCTCTTGTGATTTTTTTTTTTGAGAACTCGTCATAACGTAGAAATTGGACCGTTAAAAAAATACTTTATCGCGTGAGGGGTAAAATCAGAATATCTTGGTCTATGAGAGTTTTTCGACAGCCATAAAAACGAGAAGAATAAACTTGCATTATTAATATGTAAGAATCACGCCAAGTTATCAAATCAAATTATACCTATAAAAATAGCCACAATGGAGTCGTTCACAGTCTTCAGGTAAAAGCAAGACACATCTTGTCACGTGATATATTGATTTTTAAATACATGATAGCATGTCCAGTCTAACGATATTTATGACCGGTCGTTAAAGTGTGACAATAGATTTAATTGCTTCAACATCTGTCAGTAGTTGGCGTTTGAAAAGAAAAAATCGATTTAATGATACCCAGACACGTGATGACCTGTGCGGGTCAGTCAACCGATAGCATGCGCATATGTCCAGTACGTCAATATTAATTCATTTATTAATATACTAATTATTATAATCAACCCTAATTACACTCATTAATTACATTAATTACATTAATTACATTAATTATGCAACAGTCATTAATTACATTAATTATTAAAGTCATTAAAAAAAAATCATTAAGTAATATTAATTACCTTACGTAACATTTTAATTATGATGACGTCATTGACCCCCTCGGCCCCCTCCCCCAGAATAGGGTCGAAATCCAATTTCCTTACTACTGCCATGCATGGACACAACGCGGGAGTCCGAATCGATCGCTCAGACGGCCATCCATCGCTAATCAATATATCTGCAGTTTTCACCCCGAAAACATGATTTATGATAATTATCCCACCCCTCCTGTTGTACCGTATTGGAAAAAGCTCCCCGATATTGTCCCATTAATGTGGTCATAAACCATGTTTCGTATGAAAGATGAAACATTTTTGTCATTCGAAAAATTCTACAAAGCTGCCACGTGTTATTTAAATTGTTAAATATATCTCGTACTTATTTTTTCTGTTGTCAATCGACTCAACATACGCGAATCACAAAGAAGTAAACGTGTTGCGTTCCGAGGTCTCGCTGGAAACTGAAAAATTAACGTCAGATTCTAGGGTGAGGAAAGAGGTGGTTCCCAGTTTTGAACCCAGATGTAAAAGCCTGCCGTCAATGGATATCCACATTGGTCTCGGTGGCTCCAGACCCAAACATGACCCTGTACCTATATCTGCTTTTTCACACAAGACGAGAACTGTTACTGCTTGATTGGAAATTTCTTTTCACGGGCACTTATTTCGATTTTTTTTTGGGGGGGGGGGGGGGTGGGGGGGGGGGGGCTTTTTTGGTGACAAGTCAATAACCTGTTGTTGTGATAGCAGTGACGCGTTAGCTGACGTTATTTTGACAAAATACTTTTGAACAGGTTGTAAACCATCCGATGATAAAACTCTACCCCATGATAACATTATAGCAAGCTAAGATGGAATGTTATCTCTAAATCGATATCAGTGACGGTTTCTCAAACAACGACCAAAATACCATCGTATCTTTGATAAACTTTATGTTCACCCATCCCGTAAACAGTCTCGTCCGCACGCCAACCCACTATTTGTGTATGTGCGGGACAATGATGCTCTGGGAAGGTGGGAGGTGATCGAATTCCACCATATGACTTACAAACTTATCTGCACTTTTCTTTAGTTAATAACCATCAGGAGGGTGTGAATAGATGGCGCAAGCGAAAGGGATCGCTGGCAGTCTTCACTGGCTTTGGTTTTCGAATATGAATGCTGTACACTCCATGATCTGTGTATCTCCATCGCACATGCGGGACGCCAGAGAACTTGAGTTCATGTTTGCGACTGTTTTTATTTCCGTTGGAAGCTATGCGACTCGTCGTGAAGGCCTATCACTATAGGTGACGGGTCATACCAGGGTTTGACATGACAGAAAAACCGGCGTTGTCAGCGCAGTCTTAAATAATGTTACCTTTCGCCAAAGATTTCAGTGCGGGCTGGTGGAGCCTTTATAATACTGGTAGAATTAGTTGCATTTCAGCAACAAGCAGAACGATAACGACAAAAAACGTTCTTGAAGTTTCCATTCCGGTCGTTTATTTGTGAGTAACATTAAAATCGAACTAAAATAAACAAAAACTTATTTTTTTTTTCAACATCCTGTATTTTTAATTATGACCCTTTTTCTGGTCTGATAGTGATATTGGACTTGGGCTATTCCCAAGAATCACTAATAAATAGAGGATATGGAATGAGTGTTTTTCTCATATAATATTTATTAAACGAGTCTAAGAATTTTCCGTTTTGGCGAGCCTCTGGCGAGCCCAAACAGAAAATTCGGACGAGTTTCATAAATATTATATGAGAAAAACACTCATTTCATATTCTATTTATCATATGACACACACACGCACAAATTAGCCACTTAGTATGACTTTTTAACCCATCACCTAAATTGAGTTGCAGACGGCACTTGGAAAAAACATCCTCGTATAACTACAAATTTTCATTTTTTGCTTCCAAAACATAGGTTATGACCCCTCATTGGAACGAGCTCGTTCCAATGAGGGGTCATAACCTATGTTTTGGAAGCAAAAGGTGAAAATATAAAAAAAAATAATGATTGGCGTTTTTCTTGTAGGTGAAAGATTAATATAATATAACCCACCCTAAATAGGACAGATAACGTAAATTCTCCCTACTGAAATAATGTCAACCAGTTGTATTTTGTTTAGCCAATCAAATTGTCCAGTTTTGAAATTGACCAATGAAAGCTCCCAACTCTAATTCGGAAAAAAACATCCTCGTATAACTAAAAATTTTCATTTTTTGCTTCCAAAACATAGGTAATGACCCCTCATTGGAACGAGCTCGTCGAGCTCGTTCCAATGAGGGGTCATAACCTATGTTTTGGAAGTAAAAAGTGAAAATATAAAAAAAAAAATGATTGGCGTTTTTCTTGTAGGTGAAAGATTAATATAATATAACCCACCCTAAATAGGACAGATAACGTAAATTCTCCCTACTGAAATTATGCAAATGTTACCCAGTTGTATTTTGTTTAGCCAATCAAATTGTCCAGTTTTGAAATTGACCAATGAAAGCTCCCAAATCTAATTATGCAAATTTGTGTGGTTGCTTCAATGTTTCACCACAAGGGTGAGTTACCTGGCCGAGTGGTGTGCCTGTTTTAGTATAGTTTCGCCAGGCGGTTGGTGCCGAAAGAAACTCTCTCGGCATGGGTTTGAACTCCCGCCATGCCATGGTGAATTAGATAGGTTTAATTTTGAAACAATATCATATTTTACTGAACACGGTAGTTTCCCTACTTGTATTACATCTATTAGTGTTACCAAATAATTTACGGTGACATAATCTGGAGCTGGTTTCCAATCAATTTAACGGATTTACAATGAACATTCGTGGCCAAGTATACCTTGACTTGTATATTCGTCCTTGGGAAATTATTATTTTGTGACGTTTTGCAACGAAGCTTGGTTTGCGGATAAAGCCCTGTTTTCAAACTGCGGGCTGAAAAAATCGTAGACGCTTTGTTGTTGCTTGCACCGCATGGACTATGCAAGACTCTTCACTGTCGTGGTTGTATCCGGATCGGCCTATTCTGTCTGAACGAGAACAAGAATATATTTACTATTTGAAGCTATGTAACATCTATATTTCTCAAACGTGTATTATTTTTGAAACCACGAAGCCACACATTAACGTCGAGCTGTCACGCCACCAAATGTAAAGATATTAGGACTTCATCCAGGATGCATAGAGGATATCTACTGTTTTTGAGTGGATACCGAAAATTATCTCATGAGTGACCGAGACAAATGTTTTTCGCGAGCGCTTGCTCAAGCGAAAATAACCATTTGTCTCGATCACCAGTGAAATGATTTTCGGTATCCACTCAAAAACACAAGATTTTCTTTCTGTTATACGCCTTTTATAAGAATCTGATCATTTCTATCGATAATTCCATTCGTTTCAACCGTGAAGTGACGCAAGGAAGGAAACAGCTGATGCGTATTGATACGGGAAGTGATTTGATCGATACTCAGAAGAAGTAGCGTCTTGGGATCTTATTCAGCTGGCGGGTTGCATGCATCAATTCAAGGTGAATGCACGTTGAAGTTTTGCTGGAAATGATCGGTATCCAATCACAAACACTAGACTATCTTTTCAGTCTATGCATTATATATTTTTAAGAACAAATCGATCATTTCCAGTGATAATTTGACTTGTATTCACCTTGAAGTGATGCTTTGTAAGCCGCCATTTTGATTGATAGCGTGAAAGTGAAAATTTCTGTATCTTCAAAGTGGGGAATACGACTTCTATCTTTCCGCGTTTTTTTTTTTTTGTTTTTTTTTGATAATCTATCCTTTAGTGTATAATAAAACCATTTACTTACAGTTAAAACTAGAAGTCCTGTCACGAACTGTGCGCTTATCTAGGCATAATTACGCGTGGAGATTGCGCGCAATTGCCTTATCGAATGGCATCCAAAGCACGGCTGGTTCTCCTGGTAACTCATAGCAAACACAGGCAATGTTTCTGCCAATGGACCTCCGGGTTACCCGGAGGTCCATTGGCTGAAACATTGCTTGTGCACAGGCCATATGTACAGCATTTGACAGCCTTACTATGGTCATAACGCGTAGATTAACGCGCAAGTCGACGTGCTATTTGTGCGCATTTCATGACAGGCCTTCTAGTTTCAACTGTAATACACCCGGGAACGCTATGGTTCAGCGGTTAGAGCATTGGACTTCCAAACGAAACGAAAGGTCGACAGTTCGATCCGGACCAGCGGTAACACCGTTGTGTCCTTGGTAAAGACGCAGAATGGCGATTTCTCAAGTGGAGCAAGGTGGCGTTGTATACTAAGATATACTATACGTCGATCGTGCACTCATCTCTACAAAATCTGCCTGTGCAGAGTCGGTAAGTTGTGGAGTATAACAGTCGTTACACCCCAACAAAGAAACGCACAAACCTAACACGGCATCGAGACAACGGTTCGTTTTCATTAATTAATAATAATAATAATAATATATCACTTATATAGCGCCTATCCTAATAAAAGCCCTAAGCGCTTTACAAAAGAAATCACGAATAAGATAGATAAAAATCAATAAAGTCACCCGGTTTGTGTGTCAGCGAAGGGATAGCCTGGGAAGTTCCTTTGGTATAAGTATAGTTTCGAAGAACAACATAGCTTATGGCACCTCATTGGAACGAGCTCAACAAACTCGTTCCAACGGGGGTGGGGGGGTGGGGGGGGGGGGGTCATACGAGCCGTTTTGGAGACGAAACTTATAAAGTAAAAAAAATAACGCTGATATGTTAAAGCCCGTTGCATTGGATATATGGTTAAAATTGTGCACGTTATAATGTATTTCACGAGTAAGCAACATGCTATTGGTTAGTCAGTAGAGACCCCTTTTCTTTCACGAATGGTCACAATGGTTTGAAGGAAGTATATTTACACAGTCAGTTTTTTGCATGTTGTGTTTTTTGAAGTTCCACGTGAAAGATGCGATTATGCGTTCTTGTCAACAATGTTGCAGTTTAGTGTTCAATTACATTTGATATAATTAATATTAGATAAATAAATTTGTGTCTGCATATTTCCTATATAGATTTGGTAATGCCTGATAAGGTTGGGAATAGTGGACTGCTTAATTCATCGCGACCATGTTATGGTTTGGAAGATGACAGGTGGGGTCTGAATTAGGGCTGTCACGATTTTTTCAATTTAGGAATCGATTAATCGTAGCAAATAATCGATTAATCGTACCTAGACGACCCCCACCCACTCTCCCTCTCTTTGAAGTCAATAAAAGTGAAGTTCAAGTCAGCTGACCTACGTCAAGTAAACAACGAAGACGATCAACTTTTAGGTACATTCAAAGCTTTGATGTTCTGAACTTTTGAACCGTCAGTGTAATAATCAAGACCGGTCGGCAGTTGCGATCTTCGCAACTGCCTATCGGTCTTGATTATTACACTGACGGTTCAGAGATTCAGAACATCAAAGCTTTGATGAATTTACCTGGAAGACAAATGCTTCCAACGGACTCTTGGGGTTTAACATCGATGTTCTTAACTCAATACCTTTAGAAACAATAGTTTGTTCATCAAATTTTCTTTTAATTATTAAACATCTAAAACGGGATACAATTTACCGATTATTCGACAACGAAATAATACTAATTGATTTCGCCGTGATCGATCAACAATCGATTAATCGATTGATCGTGACAGCCCTAGTCTGAATACAAAATAACACAAAGTAGTAGTCATCGCAGTAACTCCGTGTTTAGAATCTGAAATAGTAACGGAAATAAGTATCTTATTATCGGAATACTGGACCACTGTGATTTGTTATTTTGTTATTACTCTTCCAACACGCACCCATTACTCTCTCCCAAATATAAAAGAGAAAATAAAATACAAATATAACGTCAATGGAATCACCATGCTTCAATTGCGATCTGTTTCAGCTCCGTTTATGGCTGATTCAACCGTTTGGGCCGATCTGATGATGGACGAGGAAAAGAAGAATAAAGAGTTTGTTGAAAAACTGGGCGAGAAACTCAAGAAACATGGGGTGAGTTTTTATTTCTTTTCGCCACCATTTTTGTTTCGTTTTATACATTTATTTCTTTTCTTGCATATATGTTTTGTCATTTCTTATGGTGGTGTGTTATGCAATGATGTACAAAAATCGTTGTGCGTATTCAGCGTTGTCCGATACAATAGAGACAGGGAGAGATGTGCTAGGTAATCAAGCATGCAATTCGACCTACGTGAAGGAGCATTATGGGAATTGGGCGTTACGCATCTGGTGACGTTATGACGTGAAATGAAATGTTTTGACACAAAACAGCGTGAAGCAACAATGTAAACAGATTGCCGATGGTGATGTGTTTCTTCTATAATTACTAGATTCATTCACTTAACCCTTCACCTAACAAGAAAAGCAGACGACACTTGCAAAAAAAAGTTCTTGAATAACTATTATTTTCATTTTTTGTCTCAAAAACATAGGTTATGACCCCTCATTGGAACGAGCTCGATGAGCTCGTTCCAATGAGGGGACATAACCTATGTTTTAGAGACAAAATAATGAAAAAAAATAGTGAAACTCAATTGGCGATTTTTGAGAATTGCGCTGGCCGGTTTAGGTAAAGGGTTAATACAAGTTTATTCATTGTATAAATGCCGAACACAACTCGGGTAGAGCATGTGGGACAAGAATTATCGACCCCTGTTGGAGTTGCCTTCGGCGCTCGTGAAATACAAGAAAAAAAACTAAAACTCGGGTCGCTGAAACCATTCCCCCCGTTCACCATTCGTTGTGGTCTGTTGTTTAATGGTTATATGGATTCATCATATTTTATGCTTGTTAAGTCAAGTTATAGCAATAGAAATCGATATTGTTTTTATGTTCAGAAACTGAGGCGTCGTCGCAAGTTGACTTGGGGTGGAGCTGTAAACCCGACTTGTCTCTACTGAGATGGATAAACGATGCAACTCCATCACCAAGGCATGCAATCATAGCTGGAATATTGGCCTGTCTGGATTACAGTTAACTTGTATCTTATTCGTCATGCTGAGCCTCCAACTGCACAAAACAGTTCCTACAGCCGTCTATTTATATGACTGTCTGTGTTTGACATCAGTCCAAGAATTCAACCTAGTCTCGTAAGAAAGGACGTGATTTCGAACATGAGCGAGGCGGTATTCAACACCCCAATCAAGATGAAATTGTCCTTCCTGGGAAATTCTTCGGAGAAGGGTAACACACCCCACCCCACCCCTCATTCACGACGCCTCTGTTAAGAATGAATGTTGTTTATTGTAATTACATATGATAATTTTATATACATGATCCGAATACTTTAAGCAGATAAGAAGCGCTCGTGATTTTTCCACCAAAACTACCCAGAACGGCGATCATGTGCACATTTGAGTTTCCCTCTGAGGCAATGCCGTACGTTTTGTAAACAAAATCAACACTAGCAATGATTTCAGCCAATGGGGCGACGGGTTCAGTCCGAACTAGGGCTGTCACGATTTTGTAATTTAGGAATCGATTAATCGTCGCAAATAATCGATGATAATCGATTGATCGTACCTAGATGACCCCCATCTCCTTCTCTTTGAAGTCGATAAAAATGAAGTTGAAGTCAGTTGGCCTACCTCAAGTAAACAACGAAGACGATCCTCTTTTAGTTACATTCAAAGCTTTGATGTTCTGAACTTTTGAACCGTCAGTGTAATAATCAAGACCGGTCGGCAGTTGCGAACTTCGCAACTGCCGACCGGTCTTGATTATTAAAGCTTTGATGAGTGTACCTGAAAGACAAATGCTTCTAATAGCTTCTTGGGGTTTAACATCGATGTTCTTAACTCTTTACCTTTAGAAACAATAGTTTTTTCAACATATTTTCTTTTAATTATTAGACGTCTAAAACGGGATATAATTTACCGATTATTCGACAACGAAAAATACTAATCGATTTCGCCGTGACCGATCAACAATCGATTAATCGATTAATTGTGACAGCCCTAATCCGAACATCCACTGAAATGCTGTTTATACATGATTATCCACACTGCATCAACACAAATACCAGCGTGAACCAAGTAATCAATCCACCAGTCAAAGTATGTAAGAAATTTGACATGGCGAGAAACCAGTCTAACCTTCAAATAGTCCCACGTCCATATTCAGATTCAATCGTCTGGTATACTCTTTGTCGTGAAAGAGAACCGATGGTTCGCTTTTCCAACCAAATGAAATATTCCATCCCAATGAATTTAAAAAAAATACCATAAACATTATTTATTATACGCTAAACGAAGAAATTGCGAGATAGAAATCGTATCCCCCACTGTGAAGATGGACTTTTTCACTTTCACGGTAGCAATCAAAATGGCGGCTTTCAAAGCATCACTTCAAGGTGAATACGATTTAAATTATCACTGGAAATGATCAATTTGTTCTAAAAATGTATAATGAAAAGACGATCTAGTGTTTTTGAGTGGATACGGATAATTTCCAGCCATAATTCAACACGTATTCACCTTGAATCGATGCATGAAACCCGCTAGTCCAAACATGGCCTGAAAGTCCGTAATATAAGTTTTTGATTTGGTACGTCCTTTCAAACTTATATTGCGGACTTCCAGGCTATGTTTGGTCTGGAAACCCGCCAACTGAATCAGATCGCAAGACGCTATCTGTTCTGAGTATCGATCAAATCACTTCCGCGTATCAATGATTCAATGCGCTGTTTACTTTCATGCATCAGTTCATGGTTGAAACGAGTGGAATCATCAGATTCTTATAAAAAGTGTATAATAAAAAGAAAATCTAGTATTTTTGAGTGGATACCTAACATTATGTTGTATCGGTCACTCGTGAGATAATTGTTGGTATCCATTCAAAAACACTAGATATCCTCTATTTCCAGTAGCGTAGATAAAGTGTGGGGGGGGGGGGGGGAGGCGGAGCCCCCCCCCCCCCCACACACCAGAAGTTTTGTCGGAAATGTTTTGGGACCATTTTAGGCGAATTTATGCCTAATAACATTAAAATGCTGGCTTTGGGGTTAAAAACATGCCATTTGGGGTAAATTTTGAGTAGAAAAGACCAATTTTCAGTAGATTTGCAGTAAACAACAGATTCTTTCTGTTTGTTTGGGTTTTTGTGTTGTTACACTGTCGGAAAATTTTCGGTCTGTCGGAAAATTTTGGGCTTGCCCCTCCGCCAGCGAAAAGCTATCTATGCCACTGTCTATTTCTCTTTGAATCAATGCAAGAGATGTTTCTCGGTCAGACTTCATTTGACCGAATCTTCAGTGACTCTATCAATACTAATAGACACACGTTTTTTTACTAGATGGTTATGAATGAAGACTCGCCACATCTGGGGCTTAATGATCACGCCGAGTAGTTCCAATAATTCTGTTAACGGCGTCAGATTATTTTGAGAATTGCCTGTTGCCGTGAGAACTTCACCACGTCCTTTTTGTAGGCAATGAGAGTGCTACAGTTTAGAGCAAGAGGAGTGATCTGTTGCAGTAAATATCGTTTTTTGGCAAACACAGTTGACGAATTCGCCTCTACCTGGTATATGGCAATTATAACCAACCAGCACTGTTTATACAAATCGACATTCAAATTTAATTTGAGCCAACAATTAACTGCTCCAATAATACTAAAATCCTCGCCCATTCATTGAACGAAACCTCGCGTAGTTGTTTCGATGTTTACGGCTCCGGTAGCATATGTGGCATTTGACATCATTACGCGTAAAATTGGAAATGCGTCTTTGCATATCCAACATTGATTTGTTGACTTTTTGCCCATTGACATCGTAGGGTACACGAAAAGCTTCTTTATTTACTGAACTCGTTATTTTTCAAAGTTTCATTGTTAATTTCATGATGTGGGTTTTGGGGTATGGGTAGGGTCTTATTGGAACATCTATGTCATTGTGATGAATTGACGGTAACATGGTCTGAGGTTTGCGGCTGGGTGCGTATGTTTAACTCCGAACTACTACTTCAGACCATGTTACCGTCGATCAGTGGCGGCGCTACGGGGGGGGGGGGGGAATTTGCCCCCCCCCAAACGAAGGCTTCCCCCCCAGTTGCCCCCCCCCCCCAACCATCTCGCATGCATTTCCATCCACCATCATATACAAACACATTCAGTCACTCTCTCTCACACACACACACCCCTCTCTTTTTTTATTCCCAATAATTTCCCATACACACTTAGCCCAAAGCCTCAGGCTAGCTGATGAACACATCCAGGCAGTAGAGATTTAAAGACTCGGATGCAGATACTTATAAGTTATAATTAAGTTATGAGCTATCAAAGGCATGTCTATCCAGGTCTCTCTCTCTCTCTCTCTCTCTCTCTCTCTCTCTCTCTCTCTCTCTGTCTCTCTCTCTCTCTCTCTCACGCACAGACCCACCATAATGTTATATAAATCTTCTTACTGCTACTGTATATTATAAGTTATATCCGCCAACATGTATCGTATATGGAGATTTAATATCTGAATTTCGGTTTTTAAAACACCAAGCCACAGGCGAGGTGTTCAAATGAGATATCCATGTATTACATCTCCATATACTATACACGATGGCGGAGATTACGTTTTTGTCCCGTTTGAAACACAATAGAAAAACAATGGAAACAAAGTTGTTGACGTGTTTCTCACGCTCCGTAATCAGTTGAACCAAACTAGTAAATAATTGTTTTGTTTTTACAAAGACAGAAGACAAAAGATAGAGTTACATCCCTTAGGTCGTTATCGCAAATGAGTGAACAGATCGGCCAGGCTGTTTTGTTGACTTATTTGCACTTATTTTATTTTTATCAAGTTATTTGATTTAATTATTCGACTATTTAATTTACAGCAGCAAAATAGGATCGAACTGTCAAAAATCTGATGATATTCGTGACTATGTTCAGGTTGTTTGCTTCGATATTTATACTGAGGCGGACGAAAGTGAAAAGCTTTCATTTGAACCATGTGCCCCGGTATTGCACGTGCTCTTACATCCTGGATGTTGCGCATGCTCTCATATGCCTTGGATATTGGGTGCGCCCTTTGCCATGGCTATTTGTCCTAGGCATTCTGACCAATTAGGGAGAAATGTGTCGGGATATAGGGACAACTGTGTTTAAACAGTATCTGCCCAAGATCTAAACCTTTGACATGCCATTTCAAAAATAAAACCTGAAGCGATTCCAAAGTACTGCTACGATTTGTTTGTCGCAAAATGTATTCTGGTATACTATGAACTTTGTTTCACACATTGGTAGCCTTGAAATAAGTCTATTACGACGTTCACGACGGAAACCCCCAACAGGGTCGTCATTGCATAGAATACTATCCATATTTCGCCACAGCTATCGCATGTAGGACAATATATTAGCTGAGGTCCAGAAATATTATACTTCGAGGTGTAAATTATGACCACTGGATATGAAGAAATGAATTCAAGTGGAAGAGTTCTCCACTTAAGCTCACCTCCCTCCTAAATTTTCCTAATTTTCTGATAAGTGATTATGTTACCATTACCAGTTATTTTAACTCGGACATTGTTTTCAACTACCTACGTAATCACATTACCCAACGCAGACGATATCAAAATTTATTACTTAATTTTAATTGTTTGTTTTTTCAAATTTAAAAAAAAATTAAACAACTCCATATCATGTGACCAGGTCGTTCCAATGAGGCGTCACATGATTTGGTTTTGTTGCATTTGTTTGAAAATTGGTAGTATTTCTTTCGGTTAGATAGCTAAGCGGATGCAGAGAGACGTCGTACCGGGATGAACCGCCCCGCATTGCTGAGCAATTATCGGGATTTCCAATGTATTAACAGTTCCAGGGTGTCTGGAGATATAATTGCAATGGCAAGCTCTCGGACCACCAGTCTAATATTGTTCGGAATTCGACACTGTTATGGGCTGTTTGTTAACCCCGTTTTGAGGACGCGAGTTGGTGTAATATGACGTGCCTAACTTACAAAGCTATACATATATTCTTTCTTGTCCCAGTTACAGATATTCCAATCAATAATTATTTAATTCCCTCTTAAAGCATCAAAATGTTAATATAATTTGAGGAATTATACACGATGTAATTATAAATCTACGATTGTTGTGAAGTTTCCTTTCTGATTGTAATCTCATCAAAATCTCTATCAAAACATTTCTAGCTTTGATTCAGAGATAACTTCATCGATAGTCGATTATCATGAAGTGGTGAGTCAGGTATGGTGCCTTCGACGACATGGGTTGAACACCCTTGCTGAAACTCATCTTGATTGCTTGGCTTTCCATGGTCGTGGCTAACTAGATGTTAATATGTTCACCAGAATACAGGATAAAAGTCGAAATAAAAGGAGCATAATAGGGAACAACAGATTCGTAATTGAAAATGATACAGGGCGAGTGGGAATTTACGTCCTGATTTTATAGACTGTGTTTTGGTAAATACGGTTATGGGTTGGGTTTGTTTGTTCGTTTGAGCTGAGGCAACTTTCCGTGAAAATGCTACTGTTTAAGATAACTTCATGAATGTAATTTAACACTGCAAACAGAAAAAAATAAGAAAATAACAAAGAAAAGAAATGCATTTGTTTCAGGTTTTAGCTATTCATTTTTGTTTCTCTACGAATCTGGTAAAAGTTGAACGTATTTTTATCATTCTTTCAGTTCGGCGGTAAAGTGAAAAGCATTAGCGGAGAACCAGGAGAAGTAATTATTAATGCTGCTAATGAGGAAAACGTTGATCTCATCGTAACAGGCTGTAGAGGAATGGGTAGATTTCGTCGCACGTTCGTTGGAAGTGTCAGTGATTACGTTCTCCATCATTCCCACATTCCCGTTCTAACGTGTAAACATATTGATCACGGCCACCATGGTCACCACCACAGCCATGATAAAAAACATAAACATTAAACTGTTAACCCTTTGAACAACAGCGGTCATTTTTCAGACCAGGAGCATGATAAGTCATAACGTCATTATATAGGATGGCTGTTCCATAAATGTGTGGGGTAGACCAATCAATATGAGGCTGCACGGTGAAAATATTGATCGGTCCACCCCAAGTAATGAATATGGACTCCTTCAAGTACTTTCATTGAACTGGCATGGAAGATACCACTAGAGTCCAAAGGGTTAAACATACTAACTAACGGACTATATATAACAATTGATCACGGATTAGATTTTAGTAATTAAGCTATAAACTAACTGTACACGATGCACAATAAAATCTTATAAATATCGATGTTTAGGAATTAATCAGCAACGATTATAGACTGATGTCATCAATATTACCTTATCAACTTGGAAAGTATAGTATGTATAATAATTCTGTATTATTCTCCTCCACTATTTACATATATTAGATGTCACGTGAGTTTACCGCGTTCTGATTGGTTGAACATAAACACCCTATTTTCCGACAGTTCGTCAGCGAAATCGCACAGACCTACTATCATTTTTGAAAAAATAATAGTGCACGGTAATAGTGCACGGTTATAAATAGTAACATTGGAATTCGCTTAGAAAATTCCATTGAAGCGTAAATACTTTACAAGACATCTCGTCCCATATACATTATTATATTTAGTTTGGAGAAATAAAAATATGTGTATCGTATCTTTCGCCAAAGGTTTTATTTTTACCGTAGCCGGATTTCGGGTTGAATTAATGGGGGAGGGGGGGGGGGGGGGAGGTGTTAATGAAATAATGGTATTGTGTTTGTTGGGGTTTTGGTTCTCTACCTCTCTATCCCAGAACTATGAGTGGCTGAATTAACTTAGTTTGCCTGTTTAAACCCTGAACCATTTTCTTTTCTCTTTGGCTGTGAATAAGAATATTATCTTGCATATATGACCGATGAAGACCCCCCCCCCCCCCCCCCCCCCACACACACACACACACATCTAATGTAATAGATATAGCATGACTTTTCGTTGACTATGCCAAAATAGTGGTCCTCGAGGAGAGAATAGTCCCTCCGCTACGCGTCGGGACTATCCTCTCCTCGAGGACCACTATTTTGGCATAGTCAACTCAAAGCTATGCTATATTTATTAAATACTTGTTATCTTCAGATGGGTCGACTCCTTAAAATTTTATGTAGAAAAACCACAGTGTAACCACTGTACATAAAAGCGTATCATTATCCTATATTATTACCACTTTATAGGGCGCTCCTTGGGTTATTAAAATGATCTGAGGTGGACGATAAGGCTCAATAACAGCCCGCAACAATAGCGTTAATAATGAAAACGGCCCGCTAGCCCAGAATTGTGGGAAATTTATGTTCCGGAAAAATAACACTAATGTGCTCGAAATTTTGTTGTCCATTTATTCCAACAAAACGGATAAACCATGATTTATTTTGGATTATTAACTTCATTTAGGATTTAAAAGAAGTGGTGCGTATTGATACGATAAATAATCTCATTTTGTAAATAACGGCGTGAGTTTGTAGTAAAAGTGCTTCAGCCAAATTCCATCAATCCTTTTTTCGAGTCATCCAAATAAATTGTGCTCAACTTTGAACTTTGGCCTTTGTTTGTAAATAAACAGACGACAATCCGCTTCTATTTCTAAATCAAAAATGCCTCAGTGACTTGAAATGGCGTTCTTCTATTTCTAAATCAAAAATATCTGCAGTGGCTTGAAATGGCGTTTTTTGGTAAGTGGTAATAATAGCAATAACATATTCCTTTTCGGGCGTCATGGTACATTAACGGCCCTCGAAAAATGATTGACAGCCCTCGGGACCATTAACGGCCCTCGACTTCGTCGCAGGCGTTTAAGTGGCCATCGGGCTGTTAATCATTTTTTAGGGCCGTTAATGAACAATAACGCCCTCAAAAGAATATGTTATTGTCATAATAACATAGCAAGGAGCACGCCACGCTTCTCACCGAAGAGCAATGTTCGAATGATTAAAGTTACGAATTGATAGTGTACTAGTCGTCGAAACATCTATCACTGTACTGTTTAGGTAGGCTTTTTTGTACGACTGGTGGAGTATATTTTGCGGACGCGTGTTCCACTGCTATAATCATTCAGATATCTACTTAAATTTGTTGACTGCAAAATGGATGGCAGTGCATTGTTTGATGAGCTAACTACAATAAGTCTTCAATATACGATGTTCCAGTGTTGCAACATTGCACTATTAATTATCTTACTCGTCATTTCGTGTTTCTTGCTGCATGGTTTGCTCATCTACGCCCACACTGTACGCCTAGCTCTGTTTAGATTAAATTATCGATAGGTTCAATGTGGTGAGGATAATTCTAAAATAAGTTGTGGTATTGTACCGTTAGTGTCAGCAAAGACACGAATAGCAGGCTGTGCGATACCAGAGACTTGCATTAACCGTTTAAACCCTAGCGGTCGCTTTTCTGGCCAAGAACATGATACGTCATAAGATCATTAAATAGGATGACTGCTCAGTAAATGTGTGGGGTAGACCAATCAATATTTTCAACGTGCAGCCCCGAGGCTGCACGTTGAAAATATTGATTACTCTACCCCAAATAACGAATATGGACTCTTCCAAGTGCTTCCATTGAACTGGCATGGAAGATACCACTAGAGTTCAAAGGGTTAAGGTAGACGAACATACAGCAGCAAACTGCAATTCGTTCCAAATGCCAGGCGCTTTTAAAGCCGTCGCCATTTATTGTACAGTATGACAGGCGTGGACTGGTCACATTCCACGTGTGGGCAATATTTCTACGGTCACAATAATATCAGATTCCAAACACTAATTACCGGAATAATGATTAAAAATTTAATTAATGAAGCACCCGGCTTCGTTAATTAATATTTTGCTGATAATGATTTTCAGTACCAGGTAAACGCTTGCATGAACACCCCTGCCTACGTGTGTAAGTAGAAAGGTTCACAATATTAACCTTCGGGATGTTCATATGTGGCAATGCAATCGTTTATTTTCGTAAATTTCGCGGAAGACACCGTCTAATGCTTTAAATCTCTTGTAAAACAAAGAATCAGTTGAGGTTGAATAAATTATACTACGTTTGAAACAGATCGCCTGTGTTCTGAGTTAACATTCTAAACCACATTAAACCCACAAATGTCTGGGCATTACTTCCTTTTAGCCTAACTTGACAAAGTCAAGATAAGCTATTGCCATCCTTCGTGCGGAAGTCTGTTATGTCTGTCAGACTGAGTCTGTTCACATTTTCTTTGGCACATGCTACACCCCATAGTTCTTATCCGATTATCACGAAATTTCAGCATTCGATGTCATGTTAAGATGAGAACGTTCCCCTTTGGTCGCGATTGGTCAACTGTGACGGCTGCGGGAGCCCGAAACCCGAAAACGTTTAACACAGTCAATAGGTCGTATTTATGAAGGGATTTCATTGTAACTTGGTAGGATGACTCCGTATTATGTCTAGATGAGAACGTCCTCGTTTGGTCGCGATCGCTGAACCTTGACGACTGCGAGAGCCCGAAACTCGAAAATCTTTAGCGCAGTCTATAGGTTGTCGTATTTATGGAGGGATTTTCATTGTAACTTGGTAGGATGACTTCATATAATGTCTGGACGAGAACGTCCCCTTTTGATCGTGATCAATCAACCGTGACGGCTGCAAGAGCCCGAAACCCGAAAACAATTAGCACACTCCCCGGGTCGCATTTTTGAAGGGATTTCATTGTAACTTGGTAGGATGATGCCGTATAATGTGGAGATGAGAATGTGCCATTTTGGCCGCCCGCGACGGCTGCAAGATCCCGAAACCCAGACATATGTAACACAGTCTACAGGTCGTATTTAAGAAGAAATTGCAATGTGACTTAGTATGATGACTCCGTATGCGTCTGGATGAGAACATCCCCTTTTGGTTGCGATCGGTCAACCGTGACTGCTATGCGGGCCCGAAACCGAAAACCTTTACCACAGTCTATATGTAGGATTTATGAAGGGATTTATTTGTAACTTGTTAGGATGACTCTGTATAATGTCTTGATGAGAGAAAGTCCTTTTTTGATCGTGTTCAGTCAATCGTGATTGCCGCAGGCGCACGTTACCTAGATTCCTTTAGCACAGTCTACAGCTTGCATCTATAAAGGGATTTCATTGTAAATTTGTAAGATGACTCAGTATAATGTCCAGATGAGAACGTCCTATTTTGGTCGTGATCGGTTAGTCGTGACAGCCACGCAGGCACGTGACCTAGATTTGTTTCGCACAGTCTGCAGTTCATATTTTTGAAGCAATGTCATTGTAACTTGAAAGGATAACTTGCTATGATGTCTAAATGAGACTGTCGTATTTTAGTCACAATCGGTCAGTTGTTACCGCCGCCTGGTCACTTGACCTAGATACCTTTAGCTCTGCTTACAGGTTGTTTGTATGAAGGATTTTTAGTAACTTGGTAGGGTAACTTGGTATGATATCTAAATGGAACTCTCCTATTTTGGTCATGATTGGTCCGCCGTGACCGCCGAACAGTCTCGTGACCTAAATGTTTTTCAGCAGGGTCTACGAGTTATATCTATGAAGGGATTTCATTGTAACTTGGTAGGATGACTTCATATAATGCCTAGATGAGAACGTCCCCTTTTGATCGTGATCGATCAACCGTGACGGCTGCGAGAGACCGAAACCCGAAAACAATTAGCACAGTCTCCAGGTCGCATTTTGAAGGGATTTCACTGTAACTTGGTAGGATGATACCGTATAATGTGTAGATAAGAACGTCCCATTTTGGCCGCCCGCGACAGCTGCAAGAGCCCGAAACCCGAACATATTTAACACAGTCTACAGGTCGTATTTAAGAAGAAATTGCAATGTGACTTAGTTTGATGACTCCGTATGTGTCTGGATGAGAACATCCCATTTTGGTTGCGATCGGTCAACCGTGACGGCTATGCTGGCCCGAAGCCGAAAACCTTTAACACAGTCTATAGGTAGGATTTTTGAAGGGATTTATTTGTAACTTGGTAGGATGACTCTGTATAATGTTTTGATGAGAAAGTCCTTTTTTGGTCGTGTTCAGTCAATCGTGATTGCCGCAGGGGCAGGTTACCTATATTCCTTTAGCACAGTCTACAGCTTGCATCTATTACGGGATTTCATTTCAAATTTGTAGGATGACTCAGTATAATGTCCAGATGAGAACGTCCTATTTTGGCCGTGATCGGTTAGTCGTGACGGCCACACAGGCACGTGACCTAGATTTGTTTCGCACAGTCTGCAGTTCATATTTTTGAAGCAATTTCATTGTAACTTGAAAGGATAACTTGCTATGATGTCTAAATGAGACTGTCGTATTTTAGTCACAATCGGTCAGTTGTTACCGCCGCCTGGTCACTTGACCTAGATTGCTTTAGCAGTGCTTGCATGTTGTTTTTATGAGGAGATTTCTAGTAACTTTGTAGGATAACTTGGTATGATATCTAGACGAGACTCTCCTATTTTGGTCTTGATCGGTCAGCCGTGACCGCCGAACAGTCACGTGACCTAGATTCCTTCAGCAAGGTCCACGAGTTATATTTATGAAGGGATTTCATTGTAACTTGGTAGGATGACACATTTTGGAATGATTTTACTATAACTTTGTAACTTTGGTTGACATACATTAACTGTGAGGGCCTCATCAACCCAGGTCTAAATTCTTTAGTGTAAGGTCTACACTCAAATTATTCTTATTGAGAACATAGCATACAGGGAACAAACTTCAACATATTCTCAATTATTACAATTCTTGTCTTATTTCATAATCCCTTCATAAACATTGAACATTATCCTTTTCACCAAACACTACACACAGTCAAGTTAAGCTACAGTGTCATTGACACTTTCATTTTTTTCTAATAACCTCGAGTTAACGAAATGGCAATAAAGACAATATAATTTAGTCAATCTATTCGCTGTTTCCGTATATGTTCCGTTCGGTAGATAGAGGATATGAAATGAGTGTTTTTCTCATATAATATTTATGAAACGTATCTGAGAATGCTCCGTTTTGGCGAGCCTCTGGCGAGCCCAAACGGAAAAGTCGGACGAGTTTCATAAATATGATATGAGAAAAACACTCATTTCATATTCTATTTATCATATGACACACACACGCACAAATTAGCCACTTAGTATGACTTTTTAACCCGTCACCTAACATGAGTTGCAGACGGCACTTGGAAAAAACATCCTCGTATAACTAAACATTTTCATTTTTTGCTTCGTTGTGCTCGTTCCAATGAGGGGCCATAACCTATGTTTTGGAAGCAAAACGTGAAAATATAAAACAAAAGGAATGGCGTTTTTCTTGTATTGCGCGAGACGGGTTTTGCCATTACGTTAGGTAAAAGATTAATACAATATAACCCACCCTAAATAGGACAGATAACGTAAATTCTCTCTTCTGAAATTATGCAAATGTCACCCAGTTGTATTTTGTTTAGCCAATCAAATTGTCCAGTTTTGAAATTGACCAATGAAAGTTCCCAACTCTAATTATGCAAATTATGAAAATGTGGCCCAGTTGTATTTTGTTCAACCAATCAAGTTGTCTAGTTTTGAAATTGACCAATGGAATTGACGGAAGGCTTTATTTATCACTGATTAATATGAAAACAAAATATCAAATGTTTTAAAGTGAACAAAATGGATGAGTCATATGATAAAGCAAATTATTTAGTATATTTGTTTTATATGGCTAATCTTCTTATAATCGTCATGAAATTTAATATGTTTTTTATTACACGCCTATTCTATGAAATGCTCATCTACAGCATCACTACACCATGCCAAAAATGAATATTGCAGTATTATCCTCATAGTTATTGAGATACATTTGCTCATTTTAGATGTCATTCCTTTGCTTTGTAACATGCCATTTCGAGAAACAGAGTTCAGGAGGACAATGCTGGTGGATCTTCTCCTTCATTGATATTTCCCATCAGAATAGACCAAATCTAATCTGTGCCTTTCGTAAAATAACCAACAAATAGATATCATAATACAGGCGTCCTCTCCAATTAACAAAGTGTGTAGAATAAGATCCGAGAAAACACAAAGTTCACACAATTTCGAGAATCGTATCTTGATAAGGCATCTGAAATGAGGGCGGTAGTATAGAATTTGGTTTCCATACCTGATTTTGGTGGTCTATTTGTTGTGGTCAACATGGAACGCATGTGTCTCTCCAAATGTTGCACACGCCATGTGGAATACGTATCTCATGTACATACAGTAGTAAAGTGAGATATGCTTTAGATATGCATTAATGTGTTTAAGCGAGTGGGGTTCAAGCAAATGAAGTGGTCTGATTGGATATTGTTTAGACTTGGATAAGGGGTCTAAACATGATCTGAGATAGTGGCTAGTACGTCTACAGTAGTGCTATGGGTGATGAGTACTGGTCGAAGTACAAACTAGAAGAGTGAGAGAAGACTACAGGTTTGGATGAAACCAGTTGAAGCTGCGCATATGACAGACCAATGGCCGTTGACAGTCCTGTAACAGTGATCACTAGCAGTAAGATCAAGGGGCCGTTTAGGACCCGCGAATGTCATGAGATAATCTAGGTGTAAGAAGTCAAATGCTACGGGCCAAGACGTTAAAACTGGGAGATGAATGGCAACTACAAGCCAAGAAGCCATAATGGAATGCAACAGTTATAAGTAGTAGTCCGTGTGATACAGAACTGTTGTTGTTGTTGTGGTGCTACTTTAGTGCTTGATCAGTGGAAGTAATGAACCACACGTGAGAAAGAAAGGAGAGAGATTCTTTCCCTATCCCAGAGTAATATAGAATCATAAAATAGTAATAAAACATTTCTGATAATAGTCAGCATAGGCCTCAAAAAGGTAAGTAGTGTAAAAAATCCGACTTCACAAAAAGTTTGGTACTCTTCTGTTATACCGGAGTGCATATTATTTTACCAATCGAACGGATCCTTAGATATGATTATTTACGGGAGCCTAAGGCCACACCAGCATCTGAAGCTATATCGTTGCGACTCAACGGTGTGTAGTGGAAGAATGTGGTTATATTTTTAGACGTAAAAAAAACAATGAATCACAGAGAAATAATTGTGATAGCAGTAATGAACAAAAGTACAAGTGAGGAATAAAGACTGTTTAAATAAACCTGTTGATTGCAGTAGATCAGAAGATAGAAACCAAGTATGAGAGAAACTACATTACAATGGCCTCTTATAAGGTTTAACCCTTTTTCAACGCAGTCAGTTTCAAAATCTATTATTTGGAATACTATTATCTTTTTTTTCAAATATTAATTTCTTAACCCTTTACCTAACCTGAAAAGCAGACGACACTTGCAAAAAAAATTCTTGAATAACTAATTTTTTTCATTTTTTGTCTCAAAAACATAGGTTATGACCCCTCGTTGGAACGAGCTCGACGAGCTCGTTCCTCCGAGGGGCCATAACCTATGTTTTTGAGACAAAAAATGAAAAAATAATGAAAATTAATTGGCAATTTTTGAGAATAGCGCTGGTCGGTTTTGGCCGTTACGTTGGGTAAAGGGTTAATCAACTGAAAAGATCTGCAAGTACCCAAACTTAGTTACATACACTACACTCTGCACTACCGTACTTGGCCACCAAGCATATCCTCAAAACATAGCATGGCTCACTATCACGTTTTTGATCGTTTTCGATTTATTGGAGTTCAACGACATTTTTAATAGCCAACAGGGGTACAAAAAGTCTGTCCCATACTACCCTACCAGACGCTCAAGCATGCTATACGACGTCACACGATTACCATCACGTACTGCATACAGCAAACACACAATGATATTAATTAGTTGGCGGATGAGTAGTAATGATGGCTTTAGTAGATCAAAAGGGGTGCAAACCCTGCATTCTATGCTTCCATGTCACTCGAGTTCGATGATGTCATCGTGACGTTATTGGAGTTGAGAATCGTTTTGCGGGGGGAATCTTCTGGAAAGATCTCGCTTTCCCATCGACCCCATCATCTTCTGTCACATATCCATACTTTATGCTCAAAACCAGGTATTTATTTATTGTCTAATTCATCGTGCTTAAGGTCACATATTTCTGCACAGCGGCTAATCGTGATTGTGACCCTAACTGCAGTATACCTCATTTTAGTAAAGTAGATACTTGCAGTACGTATATCAAGTACCAGACCCACTATTTAGATAGTGGGTCCGGTCTGTGATATACGTACTGCAAGTATCTACCACAAACACGTCTCCTGTAGGCTCCGAAAAACGCCGGACAGTGCTTTACCAAACCACTGGTACACGGGCATGAAAGCCGCATGCTGTACTACTTCGTGCTACCGAATTGCAATAGCATACAGGGGCTGTCTATATGAGCTTTAGCAGCAAAGAAACATGTCGACATGTTTTAAATTCAATCAATCTTCCCTTTTAGCCAATAATCCAACCATTGATGTCTTCAAGTTCTGGCCATTGTTGTCCAATGGATGATGGCCTCCCATTGAAACATTTCTGTGTGACTTGTTTTTTTTTTTATAATTACCCGTTTTTGTACATTCATTCGGTAAGAAGTAACATCCCATTTTCGTCGAAAAGCCAACACAATGGCTAATCGTGATCGTGACACATAACTGCAGTATACCTTATTCTACTCTGTAGATACTTGCAGTACGTATATCACATAGCGGGCCCACCATTTCGATGAAACCACAAACACGACCCATGTAGGCAAAATGACAGGCACATCGGGCATTAACACCACAACCGACTTACACGAGCACACATGGTATGTCAATATTCGTTTTGGTAGCTAAGATAGTGTCGACGTGTATTAAATTCAACCGATCTTCATGGTTAGCCAATAATCCAACCATTGATGTATCCAGGTTTTGATCATTGTGGTCCGGTGGATGAAGGCCTCCCATTGAAAATATTTCCGTGTGACAGCTTTTTATAATTACACGTTTTGGACATTTATTCGGAAAGAAGTAACATTCAACTGTCGTCAGAAAAACAAAATAATGGCAAGCTTCGTGAACAACATTACACCCTACCTAGCGACATCTACACCTTTATATTAAAGTAGATCGACTGAAACAAGTTAAAACCTAAATCAACTGAGAAACACTTTTGCAGAGAGTGGTGACAATGTGGAATTAGCGGGGTTCCCCTGCCCCCAATCCCCATAGTAATACGTTTTATGCCTCAAACCACCAACAGTTACAAATTTCAGACCCCTTTGATATTCAAAGATTTCGTGCCACTTTATCTGCAGTTGTGGACGTTTGTAATAGATATTTCGTCGACTGAGTGATAGAATGCCCTATGTCCCCTATGGGACTATCTATTATCTCCTCTATGGGACATAGGACATTCTAGCACTCAGGCGACGATTTAGTGCTTTATAAACCACTTTTTATAGGTTTTTTCTAACTAGAGTCAACCCTGCGTCTCGTGAGTGCAACAAGGTGCCATGTTAAACATAAGATATCATTTCCAACTCGAGAACTCAAAGATCATACATTTCCAACACAAAGAAAAAGTAATAGAACTCAAATGTCATAAAATTTCCAGTACAAGGAGAAAGCGTGCAGTCCGAACTCAAATGCAGTGTGTTTCCAACACAAGGAGAGATGGGGGTGTGTTTAGAACTCAAAGACCATACATGTCCAACACTAGAAGACAGGGTGCCTTCAGGAATTAAAGGCCATACATTTCATTTCCGACACAAGGAGAGAGGGTGCATTCAGGAATCAAAGGCCATACATTTCATTTCCAACACAAGGAGTGAGGGTGCATTCAGAAATCAAAGGCCATTCATTTCATTTCCAACACAAGGAGAGAGGGTGCATTCAGGAATCAAAGGCCATACATTTCATTTCCAACACAAGGAGAAGGGATGCATTCACAATTCAAAGGCCATACATTTCGAACACAAGGTGAAAGTAATAGAACGCAAATGTCATACATTTCCAGTACGAGGAGTGAGCGTGCAGCCCGAACTCAAATGCCGTACATTTCCAACACAAGGAGAGATGGGGAGGGGGGCGGGGGGGGGGGGGGTTATTTAGAACTCAAAGACCATACGTGTCCAACACTAGAAGAGAGGGTGCATTCAGGAATCAAATGCCGTACATTTCTTTTACAACACACGGAGAAAAGGGTGCAGTCGGAACTCAAAATTCCGTACATTTCCAACACAAGGAGAGATGGAGAGTGTACTTTAAAATCAAACGTAATACATTTCCAACACAAGGAGAGCGGGGGGTGCATTTAGAACTCAAAGACCATATATTTCCAATACGAGAAGAGAGGGTGCATTCGGGAATCAGAGGTCATACATTTCATTTTTAACTCAAGGAGAGAAGTCATACAATTCAAAAGTCATACATTTCGAAGACAAGGAGAGTGTGCATTCAAAATTCTTCAGCAAATGCAAATTCACACGAAGCACATGAAACGTTCTCACGGATGTGTTGGTGGGAAGAGGGAAGGGGTGCAACTATTTTTTTCTTTTTATTAAACTTGGATGATCGACACAGTTGGGAATTCAGATGGGATGTGGGGGGGGGGGGGGGGGGACACTGCACAAATCAAGAGCCTCTAGCCACGTCACTGCATTTGTTTTCTCAAATCCTTTAAAAAGTGAATGGTTTATTAAGGGGCACAACTCTCAGCGTACATTGCCCAATCACCACAGTTCTGTCGTAATTCCTAGTTTATGTATTAATGTGTTTGAACTCGTGTCACGTGAAAGACGAATCGGTATTAATGTATTAGTTATACAATATGGCCGCCGCCGTGGACTGGTCACTTTCCACCGGTGGGTAATATTTCGAGAGACGCAAAAATAATAAATTCGAAACACTAATTATAGGAATAATCTATTTATATTTATTTATTTATTGGTGTTTAAGGCAGGGGGGGGGGAGGGGCGGGGGGCACCAAAAATTTGCAAGTCGTGACGTGGGGATGGGTGGGTCTCTTGAGTGCACCAAAAATGTGCATTTCCAACTTGTGCAATTTTTTGATTTTTTTAAAAATACAGTAGAATCCTCTTAATTGAATATCCATTTTGCCAGTGAAAATTATTCAATTAACATGAGTATAGAATTAACAGGGATTTGGTCAGTTTCATGTGTTCTGGAGGTAAACTGAGCATTTATTCTATTATATCTTGTTTGACAGAGCTCTATGAGCTCTGTCAAACAAGATATAATAAAATAAATGCCTGTATTGGATGTAGTGAGGCCAAAAAGGTTGATAAATAAGGGGAATTTGGTGCATGTCACAGTAATTTTTTCGACATATTACAAAAATTTATATACAATTAACAGGAGTTTACGCTACAACCCATATGCAATTAACAGATCAAATTTGTACTGAAAATATGGTAAATGGTTTTGTGTTTGAAAATTATATTCAATTTACATGGATATACAATTAAGAGATATCCAATTAAGTGGGCTCGACTGTATGTCAATATATCAGCTAATATATACCATCATTTGTGTTTCAAGCCTTAAAGATGATGTTGTACATCACACTCTTAACATAAATACAACATCAGGAGGCTTTATACGTGAGAATATTGGGCTTAATCTGGGAAAATGTCACACGTTAGTAGGAAAGTAACAAACACCTGAGAATACTGACAGAACAATTCAAATGAAAATTTGTTCCCGTATTTGTACACCTGCTCTGGCCAAGCAAGCCTGATAATGAACAGCTTGTCATTTGTAGATTGGGACCCAGAGCAGCCCACAGAGGTTTAAA
The DNA here is from genome assembly GCA_031216915.1 of Pictodentalium vernedei. Lineage (NCBI taxonomy): Eukaryota > Metazoa > Mollusca > Scaphopoda > Dentaliida > Dentaliidae > Pictodentalium > Pictodentalium vernedei. The sequence continues at coordinate 840,876,670 of CM062296.1, read as the reverse complement.
TTGGCCATACCAGTTTAAAACATTATGAAAACCCCCTAAAGATAGCTGTGCTTACTAATTTTATAAGTTTATTTTGGATTTTAATGGGAGAGTGTGGGGGGGGGGGGGTGGGGGTAGGTGTCTGAGAACGGTAGTAGAAAATTTGCACGTAGGGGTGGGCGGGTGTAAAAAGGAGCTGAATAAAAAATAGGACGTCACGTCTTGCAAATTTTTAGTGCCCCCCCCCCCCCCCCCCTGTTTAAGGTCACTTTTTTTGCATGGCCAAGCATGGCCATAAGAATAATCATCAACAATTTAATTGATGAAGCCCCGAGTACTACCCATTTCTTCATTAATTTTGCTGATAGGGATTATATGCATGGACATCACTGCCCGCACGGATTACGACTGGTACGCGACGAAGGTACTCAAGACCTTCTAGTGTGAAATTGGAGAATCATGAAATATAGAATGATAGATAGAAGTTGGAGAAAATTAAACACATGAACAAAACGGCATTAACAGGACCTCGGCAGAAGCCAGGGCTCGGGGAAATGGGGAGGGACTGAGTTTTGTCCGATTATTCTAAATAATAGCATGTTACATAAAAACAACACTAACCGATATCCATTAAAAATGTATTTCAGTAATTTATCACACACAAAGTCCAAGTAAAGTTCTCTCGAATACATTCCAGTAGGACAACTCTTTATTATTGTTATGATTCTTTTTAACCCTTTACCTAACATGAAAAGCAGACGACACTTGCAAAAATAAAATCTTGAACTAATTTTTTTCATTTTTTGTCTCAAAAACATAGGTTATGACCCCTCATGAAAATTAACTGGCGATTTTTGAGAATAGCACTGGCCGGTTTTGGTAGTTACGGTTGATAAAGGCTTAAATAAATAAGATTCATATTCACTGAACAGGAGGACTTTATATAATCACGTCATCACCACTGAGACAATGCATTGCGGAACTCTATACATTGAGCCCTATGAGCTTCGTCACCAAAAGACATGCATTCCCTTGTTTAATGATGGCGGTAGGAAACATTATGCTTCTGAACTGCACCACAGGGCGGATCTTCAAAAGATTTCACTTCTGATTGTTCGAATGCTCCATAAAGCGTGGTCTCCATGTTTTTACCGAATTCGTCCGCAAGATTGCTTGTATCCGCAAGCTGATTGCGGCCGCAGAAAATACGAAACGACTGTGTGTGCTGGTAAACCACAAATCACTCACTTGTGCGGAGCTGTTCGGCTGAAATACCTGCGCCACATAGAAAAAAATAAGACTACGTGAAAGATGGTTGTTTCAACGATTTTCAGGTATATATTTTTTCATGCATACATCATTTTTTAGGCTTTTCCCTCTGGAAAAGACTATTGTTTTTCTACGGATTATTTTTTTATTTTTTTTTTTTTTCCACACATTTTGTCCGTACGATTCAGAAGCCATTTTCGAACCGATTTTCACGCCGATGCACACGCATAGAGGGGCACAAAATCTAAAAATGTACCGAAACGGAATTTTCGATTTAACCCCTATTTCGTCAGAATTGGCAAAAAACTGTCAAAATTGGGGTTTATCGGCACTTTCTCGAAACACGTCTTGTAGATTTTTTTTATACATTCGTAATTACTAGACCTGTCAGTGACACGCCCTTCCGTTCAGTACATGTGTGCGGAACGTAGTTTCATTTTCCGCGTGGTTTAGTTGCTGTAGATGGGTATTTCATAGAACAGGCGTGTAATAAACAGCAGTGTCGCATTCTTTATAGAATTAGACTGTTGGCATGGGAGCTTGATGTTGTTCTAAAAGCCTTTGAAAGCATTTTACAGCATTAAGTTTTATCATCAATATGGAATAGATAATGCCTCTAGAAGAGAAAACGAGATAATACAAAACGGAAGTCGAGATATATTACTAGCGATTTGAAAAGATTAAGTCATATTCCTGTAAGGGGGACGATGGATTAACGATGGACGAACACGACAAATATTACAGGTGACAGACACTCTTTCGAGTTTGCTACTGAAATTAAAATGGGACAAGTACATAAAAACGATTACCGGAAACAATCACAACATCCCGTAATTGTCAGTCTCGTCCTTTAGGCTTAAGATGGGTTCTGAGTGTGAAACAAAATACTTGCGTTTTTTTTCCACGCTCCTTGGAGAGTGTGCGTTAGATCAGTTGGTGGTGACAAATCATTCAGGGCGAGGCGATGGAGATTGCAGGTCTCTGTACGAACCTCGTCGATGTTGCCGTTAGATCAGTTGGTGGTGGCGAGGCGATGAAGATTGCAGGTCTCTGTACGAACCTCGTCGATGTTGCCGTTAGATCAGTTGGTGGTGGCGAGGCGATGGAGATTGCAGGTCTCTGTACGAACCTCGTCGATGTTGCCGTTAGATCAGTTGGTGGTGGCGAGGCGATGGAGATAGCAGGTCTCTGTACGAACCTCGTCGATGTAGCCGTTAGATCAGTTGGTGGTGGCGAGGCGATGGAGATTGCAGGTCTCTGTACGAACCTCGTCGATGTTGCCGTTGCTGGCTTCGGAAGTCTTCTGAATGTTCAACTCATTGTCGATAAGAGCACGCGAATGATATGGTAATTGCGTGACATAGACGATATAGCTGATACTATGGCCAATCAGTGGCGGTGCTACGGGGGGCCAATCAGTGGCGGTGCTACGAAGGCTTTGCCCCCCCCCCCAGTTGCCCCCCCCCCCCAACCATCTCGCATGCATTTCCATCCACCCTCACACACAAACACATTCAGTCACTCTCTCTCTCACACACACACACACACCCCTCTCTTTTTTTATTCCCAATAATTTCCCATACACGCTTAGCCCAAAGCCTCAGGCTAGCTGATGAACGCATCCAGGCAGTAGATATTTAAAGACTCGGATGCAGATACTTATAAGTTATAATTAAGTTATGAGCCAACAAAGGCATGTCTATCCATATCCCTTGTCTAAACAAATTCATGGATTTCGCATTATGATAGACGGGCATTGTGAGTCTCTCTCTCTCTCTCTCTCTCTCTCTCTCTCTCTCTCTCTCTCTCTCTCTCTCTCTCTCTCTCTCTCTCTCTCTTCACGCACAGACCCACCAGACGCGGATCCAGGATTTTTTGAAAGGAGGACCGCTAATTACCATTACATTTAGTCGAAACTTGGACCCAAAGCCCGTAATATAATTTTTTGGTTTGGTACGTCCACAGGACGTACCAAACCAAAAAAGTATATTACGGACTTTGGGTCCAAGTTTGGACTACCTCATAACAAAGTAATGATATGATCCTTTACGTTTTTGCCCCCCCCCCCCCCCCCCTTCATGGGAGTCTGCCCCCCAAGTTGCCCCCCCCCCCCCCCACAAAAAAATTTCTGGCGCCGCCACTGTGGCCAATAGAGTTTATATCCCTTAACGACATCCCTTAACGACATCCCTTAAACAATTGGAATGGACTGAGACCGTGTTTTGTTTCACATTTAGAACCCGCGCCAAGTTCGATAATCGAGAACTGACGATATGATTCGTTTGTGTGGTACTTCGGTATTTGAATACGATGACTCCAGTTTGTTTCTGAGCTCATCCACTAATCTTCTACTTTGCTACAGTTAAAACTATAAGTCCTGTCGGGAACTATGCGCTTATCTAGGCTTAATTGCGCGCTGGAATTGCGCGCAAGTGCCATATTGAATGGCATCCAATGCACGGCAGGTTCTCCTGGTTACTCATTGCAAACATAGGCAATGTTTTTGCTAATGGATCTCCAGGCTACCCGGAGGTCCATTGGCTTAAACATTGGTTGTGCACAGGCCATATATACCGAATTTGATAGTCTTACTATGATCATAACGCGTAGATTAACGCGCAGATCGACGTGCTATTTGTGCGCATTTCATGACAGAACTTCTAGTTTTAACTGCACTTGATACGAGTTAGAATGGCAAATTGTTATATCGGTCTGTGGCCACATTTGGAAACTTTCGGGTTACAATTGCATTTTATAGTGAAATGGGCACGCTGTATCACCGAATTGATGTATGCTGGTCAAGATTGTTTGACGATAACAAAGAAGGTAGAAAACATTAGAAGACATTATTTGCTATTTGAACTCGGTTCCTGTCACTTTGTGTGCCCACTTTTTATCACCACAGAAATGGTGTTCACAATTATTTCACCTAGTGTTTAAAATGTAATTATTTATTGACGTGTTATTTCTGCAATTTACAAATAAATTGTTCAATTATTGATCAAATCACAATTTTGCAATGTTTAACATTTATGGATCTTTAGTTTAAACATATTTTATTTGCCACAAATTTGCAAAAAGGATTGGAGTACAAGGTATGCAACTTATTTTACTCCATAAATACAACAGAAAAACAATACATAGATGCGGCTATAAGATATATAAGGGACCGATCAGGACTATTTAAAATACGCTCTAGCCTCGGAGCCTATTTTTTCAATTCATGCGCCAGCTTTCAATTTACGGAGTCACACTGCTGTTTGTAACACACACTGCAAGTATGTAATAGCTCTCATCATTTTCATTTAGTACACTTTTGCAAACAATAATCGTCACTGTGGTTTCTGATCAAGTCTTGGCTGCCTATTTAGGCAGCCAAGACTTGATCAGAAACCACAGTGACGACTAATGCTTGGTAATTAAGACTTGAAGTATTAACTTAAGCACTCTACAACAATGATAAATGATAATCATATATATAATACATGTAAGAGTGTCTCTCTCGATTATCCATCGAAAGAATGTCAAAATATGATCTGAGAAGTTACGCGCCAACTGAGAAGCCTATTTCTGAGATCTAAGAGCCAGGTCCTGATGTTTCAGAACCAAATACGCACTGGCGCATGCCCAGGTCGGTCCCTGATATATAGAGTAGTTCACAAATGAAAAAGGATTTACACTATTTACAGTTGAAATGTAATGTAAGTTGTTGAAACAGGCAGCAAAGTACGTAATAGGGTCGCGACACTGTTGCCTTTCTCTGCGAAAGCTCTTGGATGACAAGTTAAAGGATGAGGGATATGACGTTTATAGAACGTTTCGTCCAGTGCAAGCGAAAGGCTAGTCCGAGAATATAATGACTCAACTGAAGCGGCCACTAGCTAGGATGAACGCTTGGGTTTTCAGAAAGATATATTCGTTTTGTTTTGTTGTCAGTGTGGGTTTACCGAACAAGAGATCGGTTTCGGGTGATATATCTTATTTATTTATTGGTGTTTAAGGACACATACTTATGCACAATGGCTAGTCGTGACCGTGGCAGTTTTACGGGCGGAAGAAGCCGGAGAAACCGGAGAGAACCACCGAGCAACGACGCGCAGCTGTCAGCTATTAAACATTGGTTGAAGACATGCGCACCATCGACGTGCGGTGCGTCTTAGAACACAGCTTCATCGTGCCCCCGTGTAGGCAATTGGGGTGAAGTGCCTAGCCCAAGGACACAACGCGCGGAGTGCGAATCAGTTGCTGAAATGGTCACCCATCTAACTACTAACCGCGCTCGGCGTTGCTTAACTTCGGCGATCTGACGAGAACCGGTTACCGCGACGCCACCACGCCCCCGGATGATATATCAAAATCTCGAAGAGAATCGAGTTGTGTAATCCTGTGGTCAGTGTATCGAGGGCACACCAGGAGATAGTGATGAGCATTTTCACAGGGATAACCACACATACACTTTGGCGTGGCCAAAAGATAGCTTTGGAACTTGTCATTAGTTAGGTCGCTGCAATTATTACGCAATTTTGAGTGTAAAATGTTGGCATTTCTTTTACCCACACGGACGTAAAGAGGTGGTTTGGGGATATAGCCCAATTGGGCATAGGTTTGTTTGAACCCCGTTAGTGTTATGGATCTTTAAATGACATAACCCAAAGCAGGGAGGATCTATACTGCTGTCAGTAAAAAATCCGTTCTGAATTAGTTTTTGTGCCAAAAAAATAAATTAAGTGCGAGGGTGTATACTTTCGGAGTACCTATGTGTACAACCACAGCATACTATACTGTTGTCAGTGATGGATGATAGACTTTAAACTGAAAATGCGGGAATGGATGATAGACTTTAAACTGAAAATGAATGACTCTAAAACTGAATTCTTAGTGATATCCGGGGTTCGCATGCCTACACCCCCTGTTACAACTACATCAATTCTGGTTGGAAACAACATCACTGTGAAAAGTGAATCGGACAGGAATATTGGACTGATTATGGACTCAAATTTAAAACTAGACATCCATATCAATAAAATATGTCAAAAATGCTGCTGGCAGCTTCGTAATGTTGGAAGACTGAGACCTCATCTTAAGCAGTCAGCACTTGAAAAACTTGTTTACTCCTTCATTACCTCACAACTAGACTATTGTAATTCAGTGTTAGTGGGACTGTCCCAGTGCCTGATTCAGAAGCTTCAAACAGTTCAGAATACTGCTGCTAGGATACGTACTGGTACCAAACGCTCTGAACACAAAACACATGTTTTAAGACAACTACACAGGCTTCCAGTTAAACAGAGAATTGATTTCAAAATATTGATCTTAGTATTCAAATGTATCCACAAACTGGCTCCAGTTTTAATACTGCAAGAGCTCCTCACTGTATATAAACCATCACGCAGTCTCAGATCAAAAAAACAAATTCACCTAGTTGTACCTTTTAGCAGATCTAATCAGGCTCATGATCGTGTATTCTCCATCGTGGGTCCCAGATTGTGGAATTCCCTGCCAAGTAGTGTCAGAATTTCAGAAACTCTCGATGTCTTCAAAAGAAATCTTAAAACTTTCCTATTCATTGGAGCGTTCTCCTGAACCTCTGTAAGAGGCAACCAAAACAGATGTGGCTCTTTATTTCAGAAAAGTGTATTTATTTCCGTCAAGCATTTTAGAGCACTATTTGTGGTTTTACACTCTAGAAAATAAATTATTATTATACGGATCCTAGCTGGTTGGAGAAATAGAGTGAATACGGATTTTTGCTGGAAACAAATTAATTGATCATTTTTTTGAGTCAATGAACTTTTCGAGCTAAAATATCTTTTGGCGATTCAGCGTTGGTGAATTGCAGGCCCGACGACTCCCTCTCAGAGCACCCGAAACATATACAGTGCTTTGCCAAAGCACTCACAATGCCACCAACTTCCGAGGGCTGGTCAATGCCACCAATGTTACAGATCGGGAGAGAACTGACGAGTCGATTCTCGCTCGATTTACCAGACTAAGAGATCCGGGCCAACCAGGCTGGTTGGTAAATGACCCCTATACCTTAACCCCTTTCACTCTGATGACGAAACGTCTGATTTGTCATCCATGGTTATCCCCCCTGTGTTGTCAGAAATTCAACAATTTAGGTTTTGGTTGACAGAGCTCCAATTGAGCTCTGTCAACCAAAATCTAAATTGCTGAATTTCTGACAACACAGGGGGGATAACCATGGATGACAGGGAGGTGTGGTGGGGCTTAGAGTGGGGGAAGTGTCGAGTATTCTCGTCATCAGAGTGCAGGGGGTTAATCACTATATATGTAAGTCATTCCATTTTTAATGAATTACATGTATATTTGTTGGTCGAGACAGTCTGTTGATGGGCTTATTAAGAGATTAAAATTTAAAAAAAAAACTTGTTGTTTAAGACGTCCCGCGATACCATTGTCATTTGCAGGACGTGGGAAACCAGAGTGTATAACAGTGAATGATACTGGGAATTATTGGGTTATTTGGTGCAGGATATTGACAAAACGCGTCTTTTGGACCCTAACCGTTGTAAGGTCTCTCCGAAGGCAGCTTTCAGACCGTCACCCCTCTTGTCCAATATAGCTACTGTGGTCACACAAGTCGACTGAGTATTTCAGCTTGATCGCAACACAGTCGAAATGTTCTGTCCACCTTTCTCCCCAAAGTACTGTAGAATCTCACCTCGTCCCAGTAGGCACACAGAACACATTGGAACTCAGGGGACGACCTGTCAAAAAGGAAATGAGAGAATACTAACCAAAGAGATGCAACTCTCATTTCTTTTTCTTGGTGTGAGCTTGAAATAGCAGTATTTGTTTAGAAAAATCACCCAGTGCTGTAAGTGTCTCTTCTCTGTCTCACAATCGAATGGTGGTTCAATCGTAAAAAAGACTTCTTTTATGTTCACAGAACTGTATATAAGTCAGGCATGTAGCCAGATTCTGTCATAGAGGTGCCCTAGTAGTTTATTTTGGGAAAAAGGGTTTTTAAAGGTTGTTCCTTAAAAATCCAAGACTGCATTATTAAGTTAAGATTTGGGTTCCACGGGGAGCCTAAATATGCAATTAGTGACTTGATTTGTACACAGCTGAATCTCTGACTCCACTAAGGATTGCTGCAGATGGGTTAATAAAACAATTAAATAGAAAAAAATATGCCTTCTATGCAGCTAAGCTTCACGGAAACATAACAGTCTAATCTGCTTGTCATACATTCATCATGCCACTTTTCAAGAAAACTGGTCCATAAATGCAACCTATTGGGAGTAGTTAAGAAATCCAAGACTGTCACATGTGCAATGGCAGCCATTATGTGCAGCCAACAATGACCAATAGGGGACAGTTTCATCTATTCATCATAATAATGAAGCTGCATGAGTTTCAAGAATATTGACGCATACATGCAGGGTGTTATGAAGAAATCTAAGAATGTTGTCCATAGCGTCCATTATGGATGGCCAGCTATTACCAAAATATGGTGTTCTCATCAACTCATCATGCTAAGTTATCCAACCGAATTTTAAAAAAAAATAGAGAGTGATGTATTTCAAGACGGCTTCTATGGCGGACATTGCAAGTGGATGACTGTAACCCCAATTGGACGTTCCGAGCTACAGTTAAAAATAGAAGTCCTGACACGAACTGTGCGCTTATCTAGGCTTAAATTCGCACAGGAATTGCGCGCAATTGCAATATCGAATGGCCTCCAAAGCACGACAGGTTCTCCTGGTTACTCATAGCAAACACTGGCAATGTTTCTGCCAATGGACCTCCGGGTTACCCGGAGGTCCATTGGCTGAAACATTGCTTGTGCACAGGCCATATGTACAGAATTTGATAGCCTTACTGTGGTCATAACGAGTAGATTAAGGCGCAGATCGACGTGCTATGTGGGCGCATTTCGTGACAGGACTTTTTTTTAGAAATCCATGCATAAATGTGCTGAAGAAATCCAAGATGGCTATTGTTGCAGGTATTGTGGACAACCGACCATGTCCATGTTGGTAGTCATATTACGTTCTCATCTAGGCTTGGACCTGAACATGCATATGAAGTTGGGTGACAGAAAAAGAACTGTGAACTGTCGAACAGACTGTGAACAGACTAACAGACTCACAGATGTCCTTTGTCAAGTTAAGCCAAAATAGTAAAATCTGAATGCTATTTTTGTGTGAACAGTGCCTGCATACATCGCCGTTAAATATTGGGTGAGGAGTTAATGGTGGAATTTATGATTTGTGTGCAAAAACTCCAGGATGGATTTTCAACCCAGGCAATGGTTCATGCATTTTAAGAAAGTGTAAGAATCCCAAGTGGAGTACATTTCAGACAATGGACTGCTTTAATTCAAAGCGAGTGTTTGTTAGGCTATTTTTGTAAGCGGAAACTCCACTACATAGGTGTTTTAGTAATAATTATCCCTTAGATTTTTTTTCAGATTCAGACTGTTTATTTTTCACGATACAAGCATATAACACAAAATTGTATACACAATTGTTAAAACGAAGTACTAATTAAAAATAGCGAGGAGATAACATCGTCAGATTGGCTGTCTACCTGAAATCCCCTTATGAAAAGTATTTTAAATCTCTGCACATAGTCTATATTCTATGCTCTCCTGGAGTCCTGTCAAACAAAATTGAATTGGTTAAATTCCTAGTTGAATAATGAGAAATTATTCATCCTCCCTCACAGAAATATAAAACTCTATATATACTTGGCACTGGAAGTGGTTTACAATCATTTGAGATGACTGCAGTTAAAACTAGAAGTCCTGTCGCGAAATGTGCCCTTATCTAGGTTTAATTGCGCGTAGGAATTGAGCGCAATTTCCATATCGAATGGCATCCACAAGCACGGCAGGTTCACCTGGTTACTCATAGCAAACGCATGCACTGTTTCTGCCAATGGACCTCCAGGTTACCCGGAGGTCCATTGGCTGACACGTTGCTTGTGCACAGGCCATGTGTACATAATTTGATAGCCCTACTATGGTCATAACACGTAAATTAACGCGCAGATCGACGTACTATTTGTGCGCATTTCATGACAGGACATCTAGTTTTGACTGTATGTTTGTAGTGTGGACCTTTGAAACTCACAGTTTACCAATGTATGCTATTTGGAAAGACCGCTATCAGCCTGTCACTAGTGTGAATTTCTGCTCTTTTTATCTGAGTAAAATGATATCGACTTGCTTATATGTATTCACTGAGTGATACATCGGGGTTACAAGAAGAAATGAATTGCTCTCCACACACAAGGCGCGTTAGTTTACAGGAATGCCAGCAACAATCCGTACTTCTCCACAACATTGATCTGTATCCATAGGACATATCAACAGTTATTTCACGAGATCACAGCCGCTTCCTTTTTTTATATACCCCTTCCAAGAAATATGCCTCATATTGAACACATTGTGTTTTTGGACGACAGCAATGGGGAATATATTGATAGATGGATGTTTGCTCTATCTAATTCTACAAATTTTGATCCAAATTTGCTTTTCATTCAGCTCTTTCGAGGTCATAAATGAGAAATTTAACATCACGATTGGAACCTAGTGGGCAAAGATTCTGTACAAATTAATATTTCAAGACATAACCGCTATACATTATTTTATCAGCACCTACCCTGATACTTTATACACAACCCTGCAAATCTTCGAGTGAAGAATCTTCTGTAAAATAAGTGTAAAGTACATATTTAACGGGACATCATACTTTGGACTTCGGTTGTTTAACAAGACATCACCCTATATTGACCAGCACGCATCAGTTCCATTATACAGAGTGAGAGGGTTGACGGAGGACTGATGACGAAGTTTTGCAACCAAGTGAAAGATCCATTCAATAAAGGACAACTAAGGAACTACACTCCATTCGTTCTTGGATATTTAATAACAGAGAACACTTTCTAAGCCATTCTTCTACCAGAAGAAGAACCTAACAACCTTTTACTTGTTGGGGTGTTTTCTTTTTCCGATTTTTGAATTGGCAAGGTCAGTGACGTAAGAGTAATATAGGGGGCCCTTAGGCCACGTAGTGTAATTATTCAGTATATAATAATGTTTTATTCTAGCACTCTGACTGGGTACTAATAATCAATCTATTCAATATAATATCCAGCCCCTAGACTACCTTACGATGTTCGAGTGATGCCAGTACAGCTGTGCGGTTTTGAAAATTCAGTTCGTTTACGGTTCGTTTTTTCTTTAAAAAATCGGTTTATGGTTTCGGTTTTCTTTGTACAAAGATAACAATGCATTCACTGCTTAATGGAAGATTATTATAGTATATAACAAAAACTTGTAATTGACCCATCAATAAAATAAAACAGAACATGATACTTTATCGTGATATCCAAGTCAAATTCAATCTTTGATAGTAGCAGGGCCAGGGGAGTAACACTGGGGTCCGGAACATGAGGGCACCTTGGTCCTGATTCCTATGTCAAAAGTTAAAGTGGATGGGGGTGGGGGGGGGGGGAGGTTATCGTAAATGGCCAACAGTGGTTATTTTGGACTAAATTATTATTGAAGTAATAGGTTTATTAAAGTATCATTTCAAGAATTGTGCAGTCACGAGCCATAACTCTGGAACACTGGATATTCTCTGTAGTTTGAAATTTTCAACATGCTGTCCAAACGTCATTTTGACGGTTAAAAATAACGTGATTATTTTGTCCCAAAAGACCGAAGACTTCTCCATTTAATAAGTGATTTCAAAAAGATATGTCAGATTCCCCTATCCCACATCATAGCTTGTGCTTTCATCAGTATCATGACACTTTTAAAAGGTGAGGAGGGCGCACGTCACAAAATGATCAGCACTTCCTGTCCAATTGATTGAAACTGTAATGTACTAAACTCATCTGATGGAACTAAAGTAAGTGGATATTGGGTGGTGATTTATTGTTAAATAGCAGCCGAAAACATTAATTTAATCCCAAAGTGTCCTGACAAATAAATTCAATAAACATGAAATACAGCGCAATAGGTACTAACTCATGCGGGGGGAGGTGGGGGGGGGGGGGGGGGCAATCCATTATCAAAGCAAAGCACGTGTGTAATACAGTCAGACTTTTATCTCAAAAGTTTCAGGTTTAAACGATTTCTTGCCTTGAGCCCGTTGTAAAATGTTTTGTGTGCCGTAGTAAAACATTGTCTATAATAGTCTCAATTACCTTATTCAATTCAAGTAAAACGCAGATGCGTGAGAAGTCAATCGTGTCACATATTTTCACAAAATTCAGATTAATGCAGCGCTCGAACGCGATACAAATTACTAGTGTACAGTACAGTCGCCGTGGATTGGTCGTAATCCACACGTGGGCAGTTATGTCCACGCATGTGTTTACCAGGTAGTAAAAATCATCATCAGAAAATTTTAATTAATGAAGCAGAATGATTATTCCTGTAATTAGTGTTTGGACTCTAATATTATTGCGTCCGTGGAAATATTGCCCACGCTTGGAAAGTGACCAGTCCATGGCGACTGTACTGTATCTGTTCTGCAAAAGGTGTATCGCGACTCTAGAGTTTCAAAGTAAACTAACTTTGTGTATTCCGGTTCATTATTCTGAGAGGTGAAAACCTGATTTTTCAACATTTCATTTGGAAACCGGGACGACTGGTTTTCTGTAATTGATTCGGTCTCGTTTTCGGTTTGGATAATAATAATAACGTATTAGGGGAAATCATCAATCCTGATTCTGGATATCCCACGGAAGCCCCTTTTTGAAAATGACCGTGGTTATAGAATCACTTTTTCCGAAATGAGTTGTAGAACAGTATGTGGAGTTACTCGAACGAGCAATTACTCTACAGCTCATTTGCTCGATGAGATTCGAGTCGTTCGTGTAATATATGTTCATGCTCGATTGTTTTTTGGGGTTTGGGAATCAGAGATGTCTTCGCTTTACACAAGGGAGATAAATCTGTATGGTTTGGTACAGATTATGGAAAATCAAGCAATTTGGTCGGTTAATTAGCTGCAGTAAAGTGAACTGATTGGATGATCTTGACAAACGAAACAAGAACAAGACTACTTGGAATAGGGTTGGAACTAGCCTGAACCGATCAGAAAGTGTTGAAAATAGTAACAAGACGCTTCCAACTAATAGGCTCTTCTACTTTACAGGAAGAAACCGAGGATCCTGAAAAATTTCGAACTAGAAACGTACTCCTATACGAAGGAACGTGCCTTAGAGCACTATGTGCAACTCTTATAAGCCCAAAATGGTGGCTTTGCCAAGTCCGTTTCGGTGGTTTTGGACAGTTTTTGATGATTTGGGGGACTCTCCAAACTTACCCCCGTCCTGTGGTAGCCCATTGGGTCAACGTGCTACCGTAGAAACCAAAATGGCTGTTTCCATTATACAAAATGGACGAAGGAAACAGGTATCACCCCCAACAACACATGTTGCACATGCGCACTGCTACTATGTATCAGTATATGGATGACGTCACGACATGGCCGCTCACGCGGGATACCATAACAACCCAATATGGCGCCACTGGGTCACGTGATATGGCGTCACTTCCGGGGTCATCCATCAGGGTCATCCAGAATCAGGGTGAAAACCACATTACATATCACTGCTACGTATTGTCTTTGAAATGAAATTATTGAATTCGTAAGGATTAGACTTGTTACAATTTAAATGTTTTAATCATTTGCCCCGCCTCTGCGTTTGATTGGTTGAAAGCATACACTGTGAAAGTCGTCAAAATCGTATAAACCAAATCACGTAATGATTTGGAATGTCTGCACGTTCGCAATAACTTCGCACATCCGACCCAACTTTGAAGACTCTGGAAGCCCCGCCCACTCAATCCAATTGTCACCGTGAGGGCGTGACGCCAGACTGCTAGATGTAAACAAAGATCAATGATCGATTTTTCATCGCCTCCGGTCAGCGAGAATATAATGATAATTTCTCGGGAACAATTGAATTTAATAAAATATACCGAAGTTGGAGACGAATAAAAGATCATACACCCAGACATGCTTTTGGGAGAACTTAAAAAAAGTGTTTTTAATGATATTGTTACGTGACTCGCTAAATATCTGTCGTCTGCGATCGAAAATCAAAACAACAAACAATTTGACAATGACTGAAGTGACCTGTTTGTGACACACTTTCCTGAGTTTGAGTGTTGTCTTTTGCGAAAATTAAAAGTTTTTCGTTCACGTACACATAGTTTTTATATTTTAATATTACAGCCGGATTAAATTATAAGAAATAACTGTTGTTTTCCTTCGGTTTATGCGATATAAACCGAAAATTTTCAGCACAAGCTTAATCATAACTCGCTACGCGAGTTATGAAGCTTGAGCTGAAACTTTTCGGTTTATATCGCATAAACCGAAGGAAAACAAAAGTTATTTCTTAATGAAACTATGCCTATGGGCTCTTTCCCATAAATTGTAACGAGACAAAGACATGTGGACGCACTCGGATAATCAAAAATAATTTAGCACTCTATCAGTTAACATAGGGAAAAAACGTAGATATTTTAAACGCATGTCATATTGGAATGCTTTACTTTTTGTGATGAATAATGACAATGGAACCAAAGTCAGTGTATCATATTAAACATGCCATGAACAACAATGAGACCTAATGACTCTCGTATCGGAAAACATCAACAAAAGTGTTTTCTTCCCCCAGTCTGCCGGCTCAAATAACTTGCATATTTGAAGCCAGTGTGACGCTTTCCTTGTTTTTCTCTTTTTTAATAATGTATTACAGTTAAAACTAGAAGTCCTGTCATGAAATGCGCACAAATAGCACGTTGATATGCGCGTTAATGTACGCGTTATGGCCCAAGTAAAGCTATCAAATTCTGTACATATGGCCTGTGCACATGCAACCCGGGGGTCCATTGGCAGAAACATTGCATGCGTTTGTTATGAGTAACCAGGAGAACCTGCGTGCTTTGGATGCCATTCGATATGGCAATTGTGCGTTTTTTTCACGTGGCAGACGAACGTGTAATTGGAGCAGTACTTTGATCGTGGACGTAGACGTAGCTATAAATAGCGCATTACACATTACTGACAGTCTAGTAGGGTTTTGAACGAAGTAGGTTGTAATTATTTCTTTATTACAGCAAACTAAACTGAAAATTTACACGTTTATACTTATAGAAAATATGTCATATATATTTCGATTAAATTTCACTTGCTCCTTCAACGTAGAATTCAAACTTGCATTACGAAGTTTATGAATGAATGAAAATGGAATCGAACGAGGTCAAAGGCCGTTCGCATAAATTATAATTATATACAACACCCGCTGTATATACTTCAAGTATATACAACGGGTGTTATACTCTATGGTTATCAGATAAAAAGCGATAAACAAAAAAACAAACATTATAATATTTGTCTTGTTACTTTTAATTTTGTTTCCACTCGTTTGTTCGAATGGTCTGTGACCCCATTAAAACAAGTTCATGGTTACAGATGATGAGTTGACAGGGGCAGAACAAGTGGCATTGTTGTTAGCGAGAAATCAGGCCCGAAACTAACAATATGTTTTACTTTTTTGAGGGTTGGTGGAGTGTAGGACTTTGGTGTCCGACGGTACGGTCATATCACTCAATTCTTTGGAGCGTTTAGCAAAGATTTTTACGCTGCAAATATACTTCTCATTGACAAAATACTATATTGTAACCCTTTGAACAGCAGAGGCCGTTTAACCGGCCGGTTCACAAGCTACGTCATAATGTCAGTAAGTGGGATGGCTCCAAGGTAAATGTGTGAGTAGGCCAATCAATATTTCCAACGTGCAGCCTTAGGGCTGCACGTTGAAAATATTAATTGGTCTAACCCCAGATAATAAATGTGGACTCTTCCAATTGCAGTCAAAGAACTTACATGGAAGATACTGCTAGAGTTTAAAGTGTTAATTTAACATACAACAAATATCCACCAACTCGGTAGACGCGCCTTACCATCTGGGTGCTGCCAACGGGTCATGGTCATAACAATCATTCGTTAATAGTCACTCTCTCCCTGGATGTGGTACACTTAGTAGGGATTTTGTTGCCTTTTCTAATCTGTGTATATTTTTGTCGGGCAACAAAGAGATTTTGCACATCTGCAAACTCCAAAGCGTTTGTATATTTTCGCCGGGCAATCATGGGCGCCTGCCCAACTTGATTTTTCATAATTTCATTCCCAACCTATACCCAACGATATTTTTGGAAGGGGTGCCACCCCCTCAGAAGTTACGACCCCGTGAGAAACTTATGCTACCACTTTCGTTTCCGACAAGAAGTAACCCTGGCTGTCGAAAGGGTCGTTAAACCCCGATTATTAAATAAATAAAATAACTCTCTCGTCAATACTAGTCCTTTACAGTGTTTGCGACATTATAACTAGTTCATTTTAAATTAAGTCGAACTCTCTACCCACCGAAATGCTCCAATGCACCCACGTAATTTATAAATTAAGCAGTTAAAAATATATATATATATATTTGAAAATTTTTAAAATCATATAATGTCGCCCCTTCACTAGAGCAATATCGTTATAGTGGAACAAGGCGCGCTATAGCATTGCTGATGGTGACTTGTCCCTCCCAAGGGACGATAAATAAGGCAAACTGGACGTGACGCGATCTTCACAATCGCTTCAAATGACATGTTAACCCTTTCAACTCGAAAGACTGTTTTACAGGTCCATACCGATCCAAAATTCAAAAAGGAGATAGTTGCAAGGTGCATTTGTGTAGAGGACCAATCAAGATTTCCAACATGCAGACCTGAAGCTGCACGTGGAAAATCTTGATTGGTTTTCCCCCAAGTAACGAAACAAAGGCTCTTCCAATCGACGATCCTGAATTGGCGTGGAAGATCCCATCAGGGTTCAAAGGGTTAAGGGAATGATCCGTCTAAATTGTCTTGTAGCTAGGCTGGATACAACACAAATCGATTGTTAAAAATTGATTACGGCACCTCACGTGTAAACGAAAATGAAATTGCATTAACAATTTACCTGGCAAATCGGGGGCATTCGCCTGCGTAATATCAAAATGAGCAGATTAAAGAAATATATTTTTAAAAAATTAATGAAAACCATTATAATCCGAGGTCGTTCTGATGAGGGCTCACGGCACCTCACGTGTAAACGAAATTGAAATTGCATTAACAATTTACCTGGCAAATCGGGGGCATTCGCCCGCGTAATATCAAAGTGAGCAGATTAAAGAAATATATTTTTAAAAAATTCATGAAAACCATTATAATCCGAGGTCGTTCTGATGAGGGCTCACGGCACCTCACGTGTAAACGAAATTGAAATTGCATTAACAATTTACCTGGCAAATCGGGGGCATTCGCCCGCGTAATATCAAAGTGAGCAGATTAAAGAAAAATATATTTTTAAAAAATTCATGAAAACCATTGTAATCCGAGATCGTTCTAATGAGGGCTCACATGCTTTCGTTTTGTTTAAATCTTTTGAAAATGAGAAAACCAAATAATTAAAATCCTATTTTACATCGCCTGTGTTGGGTAAATTGTTTAGCAGCTAATTAGGGTTGTCACGATTTTTTTAATTTATGAATCGATTAATCGTCGCAAATATTCGATGATAATCGATTGATCGTACCTAGATGACCCCCATCTCCTTCTCTTTGAAGTCGATAAAAATGAAGTTGAAGTCAGCTGACCTACCTCAAGTAAACAACGAAGACGATCCTCTTTTAGTTACATTCAAAGCTTTGATGTTCTGAACTTTTGAACCGTCAGTGTAATAATCAAGACCGGTCGGCAGTTGCAAACTTCGAACAGCCGACCGGTCTTAATTATTACACTGACGGTTCCAAAGTTCAGAACATCAAAGCTTTGATGAATGTACCTGAAAGACAACTGCTTCCAATAGCTTCTTGGGGTTTAACATCGATGACCTTAACTCTTTACCTTTAGAAACAATCATTTTTTCAACATATTTTCTTTTAATTATTAAACGTCTAAAACGGGATATAATTTACCGATTATTCGACAACGAAAAATACAAATCGATTTCGCCGTGACCGATCAACAATCGATTAATCGATCAATCGTGACAGCCCTAGATGTTACCATTGACGACATGTGTTGAACTCCCTCGCTCAAACCCATTTTGATAACTTAGCTTCTCCTGGTTGTGACTGTAAGTATTGGAATTGATGTCATTATGTTCACCAGAATACCAGATAAAAAGTCAAAACAAAACGAGACAATTGATTTCGCCGTGACCGATCAACACTCGATTAATCGATCAATCGTGACAGCCCTACAGCTAATATTTATCCTCAGCGTAGAAATATTTCAGAGTAACGACTGACAATACCGAAATATAAATTTGTCTTTATGGTGAACCCATATTCTGTTTCGTTTATAATGGATTTACTTTGTGGAAATTGTTGAATAAAACATTCTTACAGAGATAGAGCTTGGACATTAACGTTGTTTTTAGAAATGAATGTACGAACGAATCTTTTGGCATGATTATTTCCGTTTGTAATACTGAGAGGAATATCAGCATTTCCATTGAGTCCGAGTTGTTCGTTTTGAGAAAATCCCTGTTTTCTAATTTGGAAGGACGGAACTTTATTGGAAATGACCGTATCCATAAGGACTGCCTCACAACTGCACCACTGCTGAATTTGATTACAAAAATCGACTCAAAATCCATTTACGGACACGGGTAACATTTTTAAATTGGAGGATCAGCCACAAAGCTAGTGGGATGTTGAGGGCGGTTAGCCTCCCCACTCCCATTTGAAAAAAAAGTTTCCCATTTGACGATATCACAATTTTCATTATACAGAAATACCCAAATGTTTCAAATATCTATTGATGAAAGTGCCCGTCATAATTAAGTCATGTACACTAAGCTTATTCGTGGATTATAATTGTTTTGCTAACAATAATAATCGATCGTTTACTATTGTTAGCAAAACAATAATAATCCACGAATAAGCTTAGAATTATATTTATATTTTTTATTATTGTTCTAAAGAAGTGTATTGAATTAGGTCCAGTTTCACACCCATGAATAAACTATCCTGGAACTACTATCAGAATTTAGTAACTCTCGAGCCACCATGTCGGCTAATTTTGAGATCCTTGCTGTGGGCCTGTGGGGGAATCAAAACTATTGAAAAAAGTAGGGGATATTTGTTAAAAGTGAGATATATGAAGAAACATATTTATATTCTGATCAAAAATTCAGTTGAGGCATTGCACTGTGACATCTGGTGAAGGATTTTAGCGACAATTGGGTGTCTGACAAGCACACGTTCCACGAACTGTGCTGCAGAAGGCGTGGACGGTCAGTCAGAAAATTTACCACATTCAGTCCAAGACCTCAATACCTTGTAAATCCCCCTCGGTTCGCGAGAATAGCGCGGATCCGACATAGCATACTAAATTCTGAATGTTTAAGACGACAGATCCCTGTATTTAAATATTGGAATTAACTGACACCATATATACCATATTAGGCCAACAACAAACTGTGTAACGAATATATCTTACCGACTGCTGCATCGATGCACAGAACTAATAACAACAGCGATCAAAATTAAATGAGAGAATTCTCACAAGGTGTTCACGTGTCTTTGCCTTGTTACAATTTATGGGAGAGTACCTACAGGCACTCTCCCATAAATTGTAACAAGGCAAATACATACATACCAAACAGTTTCATTTCGAAGGCAACACGACACACGTCCACAGAATATGAAGCCTTTTAAGTTGCCTAACCTGCACTTCAGACCATACATGGGCTTCCAGCCCACAATCTTTCAACTTGAAGCGTTTATCGGCTGCCGCCATTTTGAATAATCAATGAACAAAGGGGAGATTACCCATATCTGTCAGCGTATATTGATGTTGACAGGCAGTATATTGTTTTATATGCAGTCTGCATGTGACGTCTTTGAAGCAATGAAATATCCAGATACTTGTAGGAAGTAAGATATAGTCTAATTTATTTTCTTAGCCTGGTGATTTATTTATCTTTTATTTATTGTTATCAAAAGCTCGATGGCAATTGAGTGCAGGTAAAGGACGTTCTCTATAACTCAAATGATCCTACGTGTGGTTGGTACCCTCAGCATAGATTAGCTTTTTGTTTATACTGTTTTACTTGTATTGGGGGAAATGCAGTTAAAACTAAAAGTCCTGTCATGAAATGCGCACATATAGCACGTTGATCTGCGCGTTATTCTACGCGTTATGACCATAGTAAGGCAATCAAATTTTGTATATATGGTCTGTGCACAAGCAATGTTTCAGCCAATGGACCTCCGGGTAACCCGGAGGTCCATTGGCAGAAACATTGCCTGCGTTTGCTATGACTAACCAGGAGAACCTGCCGTGCTTTGAATCACATTCGATATGGCAATTGCGGGTAATTCCTACGCGCATTTAAGCATAGATAAGCGCACAATTCGTGACAGGACTTCTATGTTTAACTGTACGTTCTTGTTACAAGATAATATTATGCATCTGCCCCAGAAACAATACCTTGCACCCATACATATGGTTTCATGTATGCTCGGTATCTCACTCTACATGTAATGTGTCATCGTGTCAACATGCACCTAATTTCAGTACACCGACTGACAATACCCAATGATCATTCAGTTCCGATATTACGTCCAGAGCTACCGTTGCTTAGTTCATACTGCACAACCTTAGATGCCCTCTACCGAAGCGTCAAGGCGAGCCCCGACATTGCTATGGCATCTATGTATATTTGATGTGACTGACGGCGACACCTTGTTTAAAACTAAATGGTAACTATCGGGTTTTCTTCGTCCACATGGATTAAATTGATCATGCCTACAGCTCATCTGCGATTGATGTTATATGTCACTATTTTTGAGCTTGCAACTGCTGACTAAACTGATTGCAGACTGAGGAGAATTGTGGAATGTCAAAATCAGTTTGAGGGTTATGTTTACGGTGTTTTTCGTTACATTGGGCAGTCTGCAGCAGAATGTTGTTGAGAGTGCAACGTAATGTCCCTCTTTAAGTATGTTAATATACCCTTTTTTAAGAAACCCATATGAATGGGTTGGTAAAAATAATTTTTAGCATATTTATCCGTCCCCAAAGTCCATGCCCTTTGTCAAATGTTCCTGGACTAAGAAGACCCCGAATGGATTGATTTTCTTACTTATTAAACCGTTCGGCGCAAAACCAACACAGTATACATAATTGTCGCCTCGAACTAACAATGCACGAAACAGGCACAACTGCATTTGAAAAGGCTAGGAAACACGTTTCCTGGTAAGTGATTAGTTAGGGCCACAATGTGGCGATACAGAGTGGTATTCTTCATTTGCCGAAGTCACATTATAAATCGTGGCGTTCTCTAGTGAGTGTCAATACCTGTATCTATCTTCACCAGCATATCAAGTTTCCCATGTCCCCTTAAATCAACCTTTTATCACATATAACCTAAATTGTATCCTCTTATCAAACAACATTTCTTATTTCTCTCGTGTGGTGTTTATCTATTCATCGAAGCGTCCAGAGTACATAACGGCTGTTACACATGCACTTTATTTCATCCGACAAACACTGGGGAAACAGTCAGCTATAACAGAAACGTTTACGTTGAGTAAAATTGGATTAAGTCATGGCTGAAGAGAAACCACACAAGAGAGTTGTACTAATTGCAATGGATGGGAGTGAATATTCTGACTACGCACTCGATTGTAAGCATTAATTATTTTAACATTAGAAAACGTGCGTTTATTGTGGATGCCCGCGAATGGACAGTCCACACTGACAGTATTTATAGGTTATTACTCGGTTAAAGTACAGTCGCCGTGGATTGGTCGTAATCCACACGTAATCCACACGCATGTAGTAAAAATCATCATCAGCAAAATTTTAATTATTGAAGTGCCGGGTTGTACCCGGTGCTTCATTAATTAATTTTTTGATGATTATTCCTGTAATTAGTGTTTGGAATCTAATTTTATTGCGTCCGTGGAAATATTACTCACGCGTGGGAAGTGATCAGTCCACGGCGACTGTACTGTAGTTTGGTATCGGCCGAGATATTAGCCGTAACTTTATATCAGCCTGAGACCGAAGTTTCCTCTTCTAGTTCAAATATCAGCAAGTTTCGGCTTCCCTGTTTTGGGTCGAGTCAAAAGTACCGCAATGACAAATCCATGCCCAACACGGCCCAACATACGCTTTACATCGTCTTTTTTCGTCGAGGTACTATTTTGTGTCGGCTGCTCGAAAACATTATCATCCCACGGTCTCACCTATTGTTCATTTTGTGGGAAAGAGAACGGTTTATCCTTGTTTCATTTCTATTTTTCACAGATATTATACAACAAGAACTTGAGCTTTTTGTCATTGGGTGCTACGTGAATCTTGCCCCGTGAGTGCCCTGCGAAGCTTCGCTATTCGACTCCATTGAGAATTGTGAGCTCCTATTCGATTCCATTCGAAGTCGACTACCGAATTTATTCCCTTTCGAATATTTCCTCATGAGTAGAGTTTGGCAGCTACAGCGCCTCACACAATGTATAGATTAAATGGAAATATGTACAAATGCTGAAAGTGAAAACTGAGTTTAATTTCCGCTATATGCGGCCATGCCAACACCGAGGCTAATTTCAGTCTCACCAACAGAGTTTTTGATTTCAGTTCCGGTTAGTTTTCAGGAAAGAAATTCCGGTTTCGGATCAGTTTTTCCACGACGTCCACGTGTTAAGAACATATAGCGGATAATACCTTAGGCTCCTTAACTTGGAAAAAACACAAAAGACCCTGTCTGTAAGTATCTCCAACTGTTCAGTCTAACTTCCATGTGTTCATTCTTAGAGGTGTGTAGGGAGCGGGGGTGTATAGATCAGTTACCTAGCTACGCGAGTCAGAAAGAAACATAAATTAGGGTGCCGGTAACAAATTAACCCTTTGAATCCTAGCGGCAGCTTTCCCGGCCAGAAACATGATATGTCATAACGTCACTAAACAGGATGGCTACTTAGAAAATGTGTGGAGTAGACCAATCAATATTTTCAACGTGCAGCCCAGAGGCTGCACGTTGAAAATAATGATTGTTCTATCCCAAATAATGAATATGGACTCTTCCAAGTTCTTCCATTGAACTGGCATGGAAGATACCACTAGAGTTCAAAGGGTTAATACAGTTCTCTTAATCTATGTTGTGATCTCATTGTTGCATTCTCTCCGCCATTGGACCAGTGGCGGCGCCAGACATTTTTTTGTGGGGGGGGGGGGGGGGGTTGGAGCGGGTTGGGCAACTAGGGGGCAGATTCCCATGAAGGGGGGCAAATACGTAAAGGATCATATGATTCATATCATTACTTTGTTATGAGGTAGTCCAAACTTGGACCCAAAGTCCGTAATATACTTTTTTGGTTTGGTACGTCCTGTGGACGTACCAAACCAAAAAATTATATTACGGACTTTGGATCCAAGTTTCGACTAAATGTAATGGTAATTAGCGGTCCTCCTTTCAAAAAATCCTGGATCCGCGTCTGGTGGGTCTGTGCGTGTGTGAGAGAGAGAGAGAGAGAGAGAGAGAGAGAGAGAGAGATAGAGAGAGAGAGAGAGAGAGAGAGAGAGAGAAAATAATTGAACAGTGCAAGGGAGATAATGCCCGTCTGTCATAATGCGAAATCCATGAATTTTCTTAGACAAGGGATATGGATAGACATGCCTTTGTTGGCTCATAACTTAATTATAACTTATAAGTATCTGCATCCGAGTCTTTAAATCTCTACTCCCTGGATGTGTTCATCAGCTAGCCTGAGGCTTTGGGTGTGTATGGGAATAAAAAAGAGAGGGGTGTGTGTGTGTGAGAGAGAGAGTGACTGAATGTGTTTGTGTGTGAGGGTGGATGGAAATGCATGCGAGATGGTTGGGGGGGGGGGGGGGGCTGGGGCGGAGGGGGGACAAAGCCTTCGTTGGGGGGGGGGGCAAATGCACCACCCCCACCCCACCCACCCCCATGCCCCCCGTAGCGCCGCCACTGCATTGGACGAGTCAATAAGGGGGAAATGTGACGGAGAGATCACATTCGAGGTTCGATTCGATTTCATATACAGAGATAGGAATCGAATGGAAATTGTGTGATTCGGAGAACACTATGCCTACTCTGAACACCATCACAATACGAGAGTGAATATGGTTAAATATTGAAGACGATGAGATATATTTAGTTTTAGAAATGAGGAGTTGTGGTTGGCATCCCCTCTCTACGTGTTATCTTTATTCATTTACATATTCAGTTTTGATAAAGAAGTTTTTCTTGCATGCTTTTGTTGATTGTTTTTTCAATATGTCCTTGACCTTCGAACACAGTACCGTCGCCGTGAACTGGTCGCAATCTACGCGTGGGTAGTGAGGTCAAAGCATTCATTTACCAGGAAATAAAAATCATCACCAGTATAATTTGTTTAATTAATGAAACACCGGTTTTCAAGTCCAACCAATCATTTATGTCCCATTTTAGAGGATGTCCACCGGGCATTGGTTACCAGGTCCTATTTTACCAGTAAAACAGGTGTTTGTTCCGACAGTAAACAAGTACTGCTTCACTTCCTGGTGTATACCACTGCCTGTCCTATGGTTAAATCGATCTGCTACCCATCCGACTAACATCTTATCTAAGCTGAACTTATCGGTCAATCTTGCCAACTTGATATCTGTCAAACACAGATTGCCTGTTCGTACAGCTCGTCCAGTGATCTCGCAGAAAAGTCGTTGAAAATACGTCGATTCCATATTTGGAATGTGCGAGACTGTTTATCGCTGATGTGTGGGTGTGTGATGCTTATGTTTTGTCATGTGGTTTGTTCCGCCACAGAAGTACCTAAGATAAAAGGGTGACGCCGAACGGCAATTGTGTCCAAATAAGGGTGTCGGAAGTGGATATCTCTAAATGTCGGTCTGAAGTTTGATAGTTTGTGCTGATGTTGTGCGTCGAACTACCTGCTATATTATGGGTACATATGATGAAAAAGGTACGCCGATGGACAGCTAATTTCTTATACAACATTATCGAAAGAGGGTGTCATGCATGCGGGTTTCCATAAGTCAACTTCCAAGGGGATTGTTTTATGACCGATCTCTCAGGTGCCTCAACAGGAAATGCCGGTATTCCATGTTGGATGATGCTAATGGTGTTACCCACGCAAATGACCGTCATTGCGGTATGCAGGAACATTGAGTATCTGAATAAGAAGTAACGTCATTCCGTCTTAGATGGGTGGGTATCATGGGAGCCCTGTTGGTGGTCATAAGGTGATAGGACTTCGTGTAGTTTCAGGGTAACGCACGTGAGTAACCATGTTGTGATCCTTAGCAACGATTCTCAGCGCACCTAGCAATTTTCGTTGAAAGTATACTGTGACTTCCAACATTTTGTCAAATATGTCTAAGCAGTTGATAACAAATTCATCATCACTGTATAAAAGAGTATAACAAATCTGAACGTTTAAAAGTGGCAACAAAATGTTTGTGTTTCTATATTGTTTTCACCTTCTGCAAAAGTAGCAATTAATAAGGTTTGTACACATTTCAGTGAACACTGCAGCCACCGGAATCCCATTGCTACACTCGATTAGAACACAGCGTGAACCTATATATCAGTTTTTAGTTTCTTGCAGACGCAACTCTGTTAGTACTTGTGTTGCAGCTGCAGTGATGAGCGCTGATCTCTTAACAAAGAGACTGTTGGACGTCGGCGAAACGCCTCGCCATTCGAACTGTACCCCCCTTCCACACACACACATAATAACGTCAAATCCATCGACGCGACAACTCCTCCCACTCAACGTCATTTGATTACATGTAAGCAGTTACTTTGTGGCTGTTGTCACAGCGTAACAGCTCTCACTTCATCAAACGTAATGCTCTTTACATGGTACGAAAACTAATAACATTGTATCAACCTTTCAATGTAGGCACCTGTTCTGTGTCAATAATAATTAAATATTCCGTAAATATTGGATTCGCACCTCCACGTAAAGTGTGCAAACATCAACATATTCATTTTTCACCGACATCAAGTATACTCTTTAAACGTGAACGGCGATTGCCAGGCGTCGGGAACTTGAAAACGTTTGGGATTTTTTTTTTGTTTCTTGATCTTGCTTACTTCCACCAAACCCAACTCTCCACCTAAAGTTACGACGGTGGATACTCATTTTTACAGGTGACTAACGAGCGATCCAGCAATCCAGTTTTAAAGAGATCAGTGACAACGTATTGTATTTAATATGTAATGACCGCAAACAAGGGGCGTGAATCCTTGATAAATGTACATATTGGGAAGATTGGCTGACATACACTCTCATAATTGTTTGTCTTGTCAGAATGGGTAATATTGCCTGATATATGACATGCTCAAAGACCTTTGTACAGTAAAAACATGTTACATGTTGCAACCGTGGTGAAAAACAAGGTATCGGACTGATTCAAAAATTTGGTCGCACCAATTGGCTGGGCCGTAGTAAAAATAGTGGCAGTCTGTTACGGTCCGTTTGGGCCCTTATCACGACATGCCCGATTATTGGGGCTAATTGGGCCGATTATAATCTCTTTCACTGAATAGTTCATCGCACCGAAAGTGTGTGTGTACATAAGAAACGTCCCACTGGTTCATCTCATGGTCGGACAAACATGCCCGCAACCCGCGCAATGTCTGAAGATGCTGGCGAGCATCCTGCCAACTGCGTACTCTAGAGAACGTGTGAACCCCACGTAAGCCGTGAACCCTTGACTCTGATTCTAGAGTGATGAGCGTGAAGATTTACATTTTGATTTACCAAAGGAATAGTCGTAGTAGATAGGTCAAGGAGATTTAGAATTTATTAGTCAAACTGCTATTGTTGTGTGTAAATCAACTGATAAATCACCGATGACAAGTGTTATCAGTTTATTAAATTTCATAAATGTTGTTAACAAGTGGGATTTTTGTCAAGCAAGACTGTGGAGTTCAGAACTATTTTAAACATGATGCTGGTTGTTTATTTAAAGCGTCGCGTATATTCATCTTTCTATCTCCAACGGGCTCAAGTTACAGGGTTATCTCCATTCGACCATTTGTTAAGAAATTACATTATGCATAATTCGAAACAGCCAGCCACTGATGGCCACAATAAATGTCATAAATCTTCAGCAGAGATTATCACAAGAATGTCTTCAGTAAATCAAACCTAGGAAAGTATTATCCCTCTCTCTCCCTCTCTCTCCCTCTCTCTCTCTCTCTATCCCTCTCTCTCTCAACGGGAAATTGTATGAAATAACGTGTGAACCCAATGTAAGCTGTGGTATCTGCGTTTTGTCCTTGGACAATGCACTTAATCCCAATGACCCATGTGGTGCACTGGTGGCGATGTGTCCGAAATCGTACTGCATGTCGATGGTCCACTTGTCTTCAACCAATACTACCCTGCTTGCGCGGAGTTAGTGCGTTGAGGAGTCTAACAGTTGTTCACAGTTACTCCATCGTATATGTCAATGCAGCTTCGCATTTGGAAAATTTGTGTTGAAAATAATGATACTTATCGTATATGTCAATGCAGCTTCGCATTAGGAGAATTTGAAAGGAAAATAATGATAAATGTACATGTATTTCTGGAATTCTTAAAATAGTTTTCGTGTAATGTCCACCATTAACATTCTGTAAATCTACAGGTCTCTCGAAAAAGAAATACAGAGAAAAATAAAAAAATTATGTCAATAACTCATTTTAGCTCAACTTTGGCGAAGCCAAATTTGAGCTTTTGTCATGGTCCATCTGTCCGGGCCAACATTGGGGGTTTAGGGAATATTATTATTAGGGGCTACCTCCAAATTAAGGTAGTGTTAGGGTTAGGAGTTGGTTGGGGTTAGGGTTAGGGGTAGCCCCAGAGTAGGGCTTAAGGTTGGGGGATGATTTGGGGGGGGGGGTAGGTTTGGGGTCAGGGGTGGGGTTTTAGTTTTAGTAGCCCCTAAACCGAAAAATAGCTCCTAATCCTATTGGTTTGGCAAGGGTGGGGGTTGGGTCAGGGGTGGGGTGGGGTGGGTGGTGTTAGGGTTAGGGGTACCCCAGAGTAGGGCTTAAGGTTGGGGGTTAGGTCCCGGGGGTGGGTGGGGGTTAGGATCAGGGGTGGGCTTTTAGGGTTTAGGGTCAGGGTGGGGTAGGGTTAGGGTTAGGGTGTGTTTTTTGGGTGGAGAGGGTGGGGTTAGGGTTAAATATAAGTTCTAGGGTGGAGGGGGTGGGGTTCTGGGTAAAATAAGGTTTTGGACTTACAAAATGTTTTTTTTTGGTAGCCATAAACCCGAAATGTTGGATCGTCCGTCTGTCCGTCTGTCCGTACGTCTACAATTGGATACGGCTCGGGCTAGAGGCCGTATTTATGAACCGATCTTTACGAAACTTCTTGGGTACCTTTGTTATGACCGTGGGACGAGAACAAGTGTTTTGTGGTGCGGTCTAAAATTCAAGATGGCTGCCAGCCGCCATTTTGTACCGACGATGCAGAAATCTGTTTTTGTACAGAACTTCCATATGAAAGCTCTGATTTGAATAATTTGTTGTATGAATGTTTAGTACCATGAGGTACATCACATATCATACGGGTTTTTTTCTCGTGCTTAAATTATGCAAATTAGACTAACTTTGATTTATTCATTGGTACTTTCAGCACTGTCAGTGCAAAAGCCAATACGGCTCGGGCTAGAGGCCGCATTTATGAACCGATCTTTACAAAACTTCTTGGGTACCTTTGTTATCACCGTGGGACGAGAACGAGTGTTTTTGGGTGCGGTCCGAAATTCAAGATGGCCACTGGCAGCAATTTTGTTCAAAATTTGGGGCAATCAGATTTTTGCGCAGAACTTCCACATGAAAGCTCTGATTTCAATAATTTTTTGTATGAATGTTTAGTACCATGGGATACATCACATATAATACGGGTTTTTTTTCTCATGCAGAAATTAGGCAAATTAGATGAACTTTGCTTTTTTCAGTACTACTTACACACAGTAAATACACATGTCAATACCGCTCGGGCTAGAGGCTGTATTTACCAACCGATCTTCACGAAACTTCTTGGGTACCTCTGGTATCACATAGGGACGAGAACGAGTGTTTCTGAGTGCGGTCCAAAATTCAAGATGGCTGCCAGTGGCCATTTTGTACCGAAATTAGGTCTAATCAGTTTTTTGTACACAACTTCTATACGGCTCAGGCTAGAGGCCGTATTTATGAACCGATCTTTACAAAACTTCTTGGGTACCTTTGTTATCACCGTGGGATGAGAACGAGTGTTTTCGGGTGTGGTCCGAAATTCAAGATGGCCATCAGCAGCCATTTTGTACCAAAATTAGTGCAATCAGTCTTTGTACAGAACTTCTGTATGAAAGTTCTGATTTGAACAAATTTTTGTATGAATGTTTAGTAAAATGGAATACATCACATACAGTACGGGTTTTTTTCTCGTGCTGAAATTATGCAGATTAGATGAATTTTGATTTATTTATTCCTACTTATACACTGTAAGTGCACATGTCAATGCGGCACGGGCTAGAAGATGTATTTATCAACCGATCTTCACGAAACTTCTTGGGCACCTTTGTTATCACCTTTGGACGAGAACGAGTGTTTCTGAGTGCGGTCCAAGATTCAAGATGGCTGCCAGTGGCCATTTTGTACCGAAATTAGGTCCAATCTGTTTTTTGTCACAACTTCTATACAGCTCGTATTTATGAACTGATCTTCACGAAACTTCTTGGGTACCTTTGTTTTCACCTTGGGACAGGAAAGAGTGTGTTTTGGGGTGCCTTTGTTATCACTGTGCTATGAGAACAAATATTTTGGGGTTCAGTCAGACCCACTCTGGGACTCAAAAATTTCTTTTCTAGTTTAGCATCTGACTGTCACCCACCTTTACAATACTTTATCTATACATTTGTTACAAGCTACGGTCAGTATTTATGTACAGACCGTTACAATACTTTATATGTACCTTTGTTATTAGGTCATTACCAGGATGTTTGTCATTGCTGTGTCACATACTATACATGAACATGTCTTGACAAGTTCAGCTACAGTGTCATTGACACTTTCATTAAAATGCACTGTGGTTTTTGTTGTACAATATCTGAAACAGATTATATCATAATTGGAGATACACACATATTGTTCTCTTTAACAACAGGATTTTTACATCTTTCTTTAAAAGCGTTAAGTGATAGTGTGCCTGTGCAAATGCGATACCATTACCGACGGTGGGGGCGCGGTGGCTCAGTAGGTAGAGGTGCAGGCTGCCAGCCGAGAGGTTTTCGGTTCGAATCCCACCTGCGGCAACCGCGTTGTGTCCTTGGACTATACACTTCACCCCCATTGCCCATGTGGGGGCACGGTGACGTCGTGTACTAAGCCGTACTGCACGTCGATGGTGCACTTGTCTTCCACCAATGCTAACCCTGCTTGTGTGGAGTTAGGATGTTGGGGAGCTGACAGTTGCTCGCCGATGCTCGGTGGTTCTCTCCGGGTACTCCGGCTTCCTCCACCCATAAAACTGTCGCGGTCATGATTAGCCATTGTGGAGAAATATGTGACCTTAAAACCGCAATGAATAAATACATTATCGACGGCACATCTAATGTTAAAATGTTTATGTGTTGAACCAATGGAGATAATTTATTGACCCAGTTTCGGAAAAGCAAATATTCTCCCTGTGTTAGTATTAACCTGATACCCGGTAACTATCTATATGTGGTATAAATAGTGTTCTGTTCTGCTCGATAAAAAATTACAGAATTAACCCTTTATACCCTGGTGGTACCTTCCATATTAGTTCAATGACAGCAACTGGAAGAGTCCATGTTCATTATTTAGGGATAGACCAATTAATATTTCCAACGTGCAGCCTTCGGGCTGGTCTACCACACACATGTACTTAGCATCCATCCTATTTAATGAAATTATGACGTATCGTGTTCCTGACCGGAGAAAAGGTGGCCAGGGTTCAAATGGTTGATGGTATTGCTATGACCGAAATGCGTCTGTATAAATGTGTTTTTGGAGATGATTGGGGTGATTGAGATTGGGTGATAGTGACAGGATGGGCGTATAACGGCAAAAAAGCTGGGGCACATATTTTGAAATACTGGTTGCACGATCAGATTTACAGTGTGGGGGTATGGAAGTGCGTCAATGATGAGAGCATACAAATGCGTTTATATTCAGGAAGTCGCGTTCTGTCCTATTTAAGGCTGTAAACAAATTTAGTTGTATGCGACCAAAGAATTTCACCCTCGGTTTCTTCGGGCTTTCAGAATGTGACTAGTACTTGGCTTGCATACGGCAAAACGATGGAAGCGGACATCCGTAATTGGGCATGCGATGCGGATATATATCTAACGGTCATTTGCTGGTCATTTCTAGTGTCAGTGGTGGATAACTATAATTCGGACATTTCCCTGCATGTATTGAATACAGGGCATCGTTAAGGCACGTTTCAGTGCCCCCCCCCCCCCCCACACCCTATAATTTTTCGAGAGTCGAGACACTTTCTTCGGGAATGAGTCGAACATATCACTTCTTCTCTCTTGCTTCTAATCATGCACTTTCCTTTTCTTAAACGACTTGATTTGATACTGGGACTTGGGTCACATACACAGTCGGTCATACAAACGGTGGGCCGAACTATCCAATAGTCTGTAGCACCCGATTCAGGAAGGGTGACAGAGCATGGCCCATTTGGCGTACCGGTACGAACGTTACTTATTCCCAGTTCCTTATTCGACTTTCGCTATTAACCGATTTTACCGGTTGATAACGGATATCGAATAAGGACGTGCAGTAAGTTACGCCTCCTCCTCCCCTTTTCCCTCTCAATACGACTACTATATGTGCATTCAGTCTTAAATAAACTTTTAACAAGTCTTGAGTTGCTTAGTTTTAATGGCGACTGATTAACATTCCAACACGCGTCATCAAGGCATACCATATGGAATTTTTAAATGGTCACGCGGCGATGCCCTTCTGAGTTCAAGCCCAATTCGGCAGTAGCTGGAAATCGCATTGTATCCCCCCCCCTCCCCCCACGCCCAACCCGCAATGTATTCCTGACGTTCATACATGTATGTTCACATTCCAACAAGTGGGCGATGTCAAACATTTTGAAAGTGGGCCACACTGATATCTCAAGCATGGCATGGCCTACGGACATGAGTGAAACACCAAATGAGTCAACGCTCAACGGAGGTGGGTCGAGATCATTCGTGAATTTTTCAGAATTCCTTCAAATCGTATTTTATGACCCTGTAATGCATTCCCGAATTTCATAAATGTATTTTTACACTGAAAAAAGTGGGCAAGCCAACCATTTTGAAGTAGATCGCGCTAATATATCAAGCGTGGTATGGCCTATGGACCTGGAACGAACACCAAATGAGTCGAAACCCAATGAAGGTTCAAAATATGGGTCAAGGTTGCTGAGGTCACCCAGTGATCATTGATAGCATTTTTCAAAATTGCTGGAAATCACATTTTGCCCCTTAATACATTCCCGAAGTTCATACACGTGTTGTTACACTCAAAAAACTAGACAGGGTCAAACATTTTGAAAGTGGGTCAAGCTTGTATCTGACGAATGCTTTGACCAAATTAGTTAAAACTCAATGGAGATTAAATATATTGGTCAAAGTTACTAAAGTCACCCGGGAATCATTAAGTGCATTTTCCAGAATTGTTGGATATCACATTATAACATTTTATGGTCCCTTAATGCATTCTCGAAATTCATACGTGTATTTCATCACTCCGAAAATCTGGCGGAGCAAAAGATATCCACTTCTGGTTTCTTCACAAAACACGTCGAATTGGGTTTTCAGCAAGGCATGCAACTGAAGGGGTCTACACCGGGCCATTGCCCAGTTTTTGCTTTTGGTAGTTTTTTCCCCTTTATTTCTAGTTGTATAACGCAACTAAACAAGTTCTGAAATTATGAAATCTTCCAGAAGTTTAAGTTTTCCTACTAATAAATGAATTACTCGGGCAATTATTGTTCCCCAAAACAAACAAACCATGGAAATTCCAGACCCGCTCACGCTACTTTTGGTGGTGCGTTGAAAAAGACACACTTAATTCATTGTCCAAATCGTATATGAGACGCCCTTGCTATACAATTCCATGAATAACTAAAGATTTTCATTGTTTATTACCAAAACATTGCCTTCGGCCTCAAAGGTTTCGAGGCAAAGTGGAAAGCGAAAACTGAATCGCGATTTTTTAAAATTCAGCAGTCTGTTATAGGCGTTACAGAAGGTAACGAACTAACTGTATTATTTCTTTTCCGGGGTGTACTGAAAACGTATATAACGAAATCCGCATCACTCCACATAATTTATCAACTGAGCCGTGGAGAAAAAAAAACGATATTTCAGAATATTTCAAGAAAACCATATCGTTGAGCCGTTACAACGAGATGTTACAGTAAGGCTGCTCTGGGCTGGTCAACTTCCACGCGTGAGCAATATTTCCACGGACGCAATAATATTAGATTCCAAATACTAATTATAGGAATAATCATCAACAATTTAATTGATGAAGCACCGTGATGATGATGATTGGGGGCGCGGTGACTCAGTTGGTACAGGTGCAGGCTGCAAGCCGAGAAATCCTCGGTTCGAATCCCACCTGCGGCAACCGCGTTGTGACCACGGCCAAGACACTTCACACCACTGCCCACGTGGGGGCACGGTGACGTTGTGTACTAAGGTGTACTGTACGTCGATGGTGCACCTGTCTTCAACCAATGCTAACCCTGCTTGTGTGGAGTCAGTATGTTGGGGAGATGACAATTGCTTGCTGGTTCTCTCCGGGTACTTCGGCTTCCTCCACCCATAAAACTGTCGCGGTCATGATTAGCCATTGTGCAGAAATATGTAACCTTAAAACACCAATCAATAAATAAATAAACACTGATATTGACTTTTATTATCTGGTGAACGCATGCGTAGACATCACTACCCACGCGTGAATTACGACAAGTCAACGGCGGCTGCACTGTACATGGTCTCCTGGTGTTGACAGTACTGGAAAAAAAAATGGAAAAAAACGAATAATTAAATAGTCCCGTGGGAACCCACAGCAGTGTTTGTTTACTGAGGTAAACACGCTATGTCTTATTGGTAAAACCTGGTAACTAATGCCTCGGGTGGAGGTCCTCTAAATGGACAACATGAGTAAAACGATTGAATTCACTTGACTTTATATACATGATATCTGTAAATACCAATGTATAAATAATTATAATAAATTTTCTTTTCCAGGGTACACTGAAAACGTTCACAGAGTTGATGACCGCGTTGTATTGGTCCACTGTCCAGAATATCACACCATTGTACATCAACGTGAGTAGTTAAACACGTGGTTTGTCTGTCTTAACAGACCAATCGATTTTTTGCGTATTTTTTCGTTTGTTTGTTATTTTTTTCTTTTTTTCTGTTTTTTTTTTTTTTGTTTGTTTTGTTTTGGGTTTTTTTCTAAAAAGAGTTGATGGTGTTTTTTCTCATTTCTTTTGTCCTTTATTGTACAGCCACGTAGTATTGCCTTTTTCTTATCAGTTACATCGCGTACAGTTAAAACTAGAAGTCCTGTCCTGAAATGCGCATAAATAGGACGTCGATTTGCGCGCTAATCTACGCGTTATGACGATGGTAAGGCTATCAAATTCTGCACATACAACCTGTGCACAAGCAAAGTTTCAGCCAATGGACCTCCGGGTAACCCGGAGGTTCATTGGCAGGAACATTGCTTGTGTTTGCTGTGGGTAACAAGGAGAACTGGCCATGCTTTGGGTGTCAATCGATATGGCAATTGCGCGCAATTCCTACGCGCAATTAAGCCTAGATAAGCGTTCGTGACAGGACATCTAGTTTTAACTGTAGGAATGGTATCCGAGAGTGGATCGATGCGCACAATTTTCTGAGACGGTATCGGTGTTGTTGGAGTAGTGGCTATCACGATAACATGCGAGAGTACACATCGTAGACTTGTTATGTGATCTAATGTAGTTTACGGCAATAGTGAACATCAACTATACTGTACAGTCGTCGTGGATTGGTCATATTCCACGCGTGGACAGTGATGTCGACGCATACGCTTACCAGGTTATAATAATCATCAGCAGCACAATTTCAATTAATGAAGCACCTGGTGGTACCCGTTGCTTCGTGAATATAACAAAACATGATTTTGAAGGGCATTACAGAGTATTAAGGGCTCAACAGAAATGCTTAACAGCCCAAGAGTTTATTAGCGGCCCGCGACGAAGTCGAGAGCCGCTAATAAGCTCAAGGGCTGTTAACCATTTCTGTTGAGCCGTTGATACACTGTAATGCTCGTCAAAGTCATGTTATTTCTATTATTGCCAC
This sequence comes from Pictodentalium vernedei, assembly GCA_031216915.1. Lineage (NCBI taxonomy): Eukaryota > Metazoa > Mollusca > Scaphopoda > Dentaliida > Dentaliidae > Pictodentalium > Pictodentalium vernedei. Next base: position 840,840,984 of record CM062296.1, on the reverse strand, counting down.
TTTCGTACATCGGAGACCTTACAATTAAATTATATGGGAAATAAGATAAATAAATGGAGTTTGACGTTTTAGAATTTAAAAAAAACAGCGACACTATCGTCTGATTTGTTGACAAACAAACCGGGTAACATGAATATCGTCTGATCAGTCTACGGCGAAATTTGGAAAGTTAGATGATGAAATATATCTTCGAATTGCGAACTTAAGGCAAAGAGTTTATTCTTCATAGATGTCATTACATACTTTGTGTGTATCGCTTCATATATTTGATACATTATCTATCCGTGACACAAAGGGAAACACTTGAAACAAATGTGTTAATTGTGTTTACAAATTAAAAAAAAAATCCCAATTGAATTTCGATCAAAAAAGAAATCTGGGAAAAAGATTGTTGATCGGCTGAGTCATGTGACGTCATTGTCTATATTTCGACGTGTCGGGCTGTTATTGACGTGTTGGGTTGTTATAGTCAATAACGGCCCAACACGTCACATGATTTGTACTTGTTGAGCATTACGAGGTTTCAACGCCCGGCAAAACATCGTTAATGTGCTAGGAACGCCCGCAAAAGTGGTAATAATTAAATTTGTTATGATTATTATTACTATAATTATTGTTTGGAATCTAATATTATTGCGTCAGTGGAAGTATTGCTCGCCCGTAGAAAGTGACCACTCCACGTTTGCAAGTCTATACTCTTCAACCATCCGGGTTGTTTCTTCTGGTCAATATACATTATCATGACCATATGCATATCATGTAATTTGTATCAGATTCGAGGTCGTGTTTACAATCAGATCGCAACGAGCCCGTCAGGGCGAGTTGTGATTCGATTGTAAACACGACCGAGAATCTGATACAGATTACAGGACATGCATTTGGTCATGATAATACATTTATCGAACAATCCCGTTACATTAGGCCCGTTTCCCCCGTTTTTCAGTTTAAATTCGGTTGAAGTTGGTCAAAATTTGGAATTTCATATTTTAGTGCGCTATAACAATGCATATAATGATATTATTTGTCATAGCGCGGTGTTTCCGGAAGTTGAATCTATATGATACGGAATCAGAAAAAGTCGTCTATATGATACGGAATCGGAACACATTATGTGATGCGTACCGTTTCTCGTGGTTTTCAGGCCCAAATCTATATGACTGTTAGAAAAAATGTTTTACATGCTCACTGGGATCCTTCGAGCTTTATTCGCTGCCACTGATTTGGGTTGCAGTCGAAATCCAAGTCGAATATTCTTGACGAGCACGTCGATCTGATGTTTCGTCGCCTGTAGTTCGACAGTAAAATACGAATTAATAAAAAACAAAACTCTATAACAAAGATGTGCAGACAAATTAATGGCGATGATACAAAATGATGATTTGAAGTATTTGAAGTATTTATTTATTTATTTATTTATTTATTTATTTATTTATTTATTTATTTATTTATTGTTGCCCCACTCCACATCACCATCTGAGGATATAACTACGCGGTGTGGGTGTTTTGTATCCTGACTTGCTGCTGACAGGAGACGATAACTGATCGTTCAATGACAAAAACTAATTCATTAATTCAACAAGTCTTTGCCTCAGCATTGTAATCAAGAAGGTTGGTCCATTTCAAACGATTTTCCACCAACTTTTGGTCTTGCTATCCTACAATTGTACGAAATCAATTCCAATTTTTTCCAAGGGATGAACCTTTTTTTCTCGACCTTTATGCAGAACTCTGGGCCTGGCACTTTGTTTAGGTGAATTCAATCTGAAGGCAAGTCAATTGTCAAAACGTATAGTTAAAACTAGAAGTTCTGTCACGAAATGTGCGCTTATTTAGGTTTAATTGCGCGTAGGAATTTCGCGCAATTGCCATATCGAATGGCATCCAAAGCACGGCAGGTTCTCCTGGTTACTCATAGCAAACACATGCAATGTTTCTGCCAATGGACCTCCGGGTTACCTGGAGGTCCATTGGCTGAAACATTGCTTGTGCACAGGCCGCATGTACACAATTTGATAGCCTTACAATTGTCATAACGCGTAGATTAACGCGCAGATCAACGTGCTATGTGTGCGCATTTCAGGACAGGACTTTTAGTTTAAAAAACATTTCGATAAAGCAGCTACAAAATAGCTGAATGAATTTCATGTAGACAGGTTTAGTTTTGAAATAATATTATATTTTACTGAACACGGCAGACTCTCTATTAGTATTACATCCATTAGTGTTACCAAACAGTTTACGGTGACATAATCTGGAGCTGATTTCCATTTTGATTTAATGGATTTGCAGTGTACATTCGTGCCCAAGTAAGCCTTGATTTATATATTCGTTCTTGTGAAATTGTTGTCTGCTGTCGTTTTACAACGATGCTAGGATTACGGATAAAGCCCTGTAATTAAACTGCGGGCTATAAAAAATCAGAGACGCCTTGTTGGTGCTCGCTCCGCGTGGACTATGCAAGACCTTTCATCTACGTGGTTGTATCTGGTCAGTCTATTCTGTTTGAGAGTGAACAAGAGAATATATTTACTATTTGTAGCTACGTAACCCTCTATATTTCTCGAATGTGCATACGTTTGTGAACCACAAAGCCACAAATTACCCTTGAGCAGTTACACCACAAATTGTAAAAATATCAGAACTCCATTGGCGACCACGATACAACCATTCATCTAACACGACCGGGAACGCAATTGTTGGAGCATTGAACTTTCAAACGAAAGGTCGACGGTTCGATCCTGACCAGCGGGGACACCCTTGTGTCCTTTGTGTCCTTGGTAAAAATACACAGTGACGATTCCACTCGTAGAAGCAGGATGGCGCTGTGTTGTAATGCGTACTGCACGTCGATGGTGTACTTCTCTCTGCTAAATCTGCTTGTGCAGCGTCGGTTAGATGCGGAGTATAACAGGTGATCGGTGGGTCTCACTGAGTACTTCGGTTCCCTCCTCCTGTTCAGCAGTTCGACACGATGCGAACCAGCCCGTTGAACGTGTCCTTAAACCCCAACAAACAAACAGACAAATCTCACACGACATTGAAACAACAGTTCGTTTTTTTTTTAATTAATAAAACTTCTGCTTAGTTTCGCCGAACAAAATAGCGTATGACACCTCATTGGAACGACCTCATTGAGCTCCTTCCAATGAGGGGACATACGCTCTGTTTTGGAGGCCAAACTTATAAAAAAATAACGCTGATATGTCACAGCCTGTAAATAAAATATACATGATGACAATAGAATCACCACGCATCAACTACGATTTGTTTCAGCTGCGTTTATGGCTGATTCATCTGTTTGGGCCGATCTAATGATGAACGAGGAAAAGAAGAATAAAGAGTTTGTGGAAAAATTGGGCGAGAAACTTAAAAAACATGGGGTGAGTTTTTATTTATTCTTACCACTATTTTTTTGGTTTTCTACATTTAATTTCTTTCTTATGTATATTTTTACTGGGGTCTAACGACAGTCAAGTTACTTATTATGGTGGTGTGTTATGCGATGATGTACAAAACTCGCTGCGTGTATTCAGCGTGTACCGATACGAGAGAGAGAGAGAGAGAGAGAGAGAGAGAGAGAGAGAGAGAGAGAGAGAGGGAGAGGGGGAGGCAGGCAGGCAGAGAGAGGGAGAGAGATGTACTGGGTACACCACGCGTGGAATGTTGCCTACTTGTAAGAACCTTATTGGAGAACGCGGCTGATTGGTCATTTTGCATGTGGTGTCGTTATGGCCTGAATGAAATGTTTTGACACAAAACAGCGCGAAGCAAGATCGCCGATGGTGTTATGTTTCTTTAAAACAAGTGTATTCATTGTATATATGTAGCACATAACTCGGATAGAGCACGAGGGACAATAATCAGCAACCCTTGTTGGAGTAGCCTTCGGCACTCGTATTGTTGACACCATTTCCCCGCACACCACCCCCGCCGTGTTCTATATAGGTGCCTCATTTTCTAAGCTTTTTAAGTCAAGTTGTAACAATATAAATCGACACTATGCTTACGTTCGGAAACAGGGGTTTCGCCGCAAGTTGACTTGGATGGGGGTGTAAAACCTCTTGTCCCGACTGTTATGCACCAAGTTCCGTCATACAGAACATTCCGACTCAATCACCAAGGCATATAATCGTCGCTGGAGACTTGGCCTGTCTGGATTACAGTTAGAACACTCAAGACGTCGTATTAATTTATATAGTATTCGTTACTGGATTCCTTACATAATTAACTTGTACCGTATTGGTCGGACTGAATCCCCAACTGGTCAAATCAGTTACCCACAGCCATCTATTTATATGTCTGACTGTGTGTGTGATATCAATCCAAGTATCCCACCTTTTCTCGTAAGAAAATGCAAAACTTCTAACATGCGCGAGGCGGTATATAACACACCAAGCGATATGGAAATGTCCCTAGTAGGAAATTGTTTGGAGAAGAGTATCACACCCCGCCCTCCTTCAAGACGCCACCATTACGACTGAATGTTGTTTATTTTGATTAGGAGTGGTAAGTGTATGTACTTGATTAAACTAGGTTCAAGTAGATACGCAGTGTTCGTGATTATTCCACCAAATACTACGAAGAACGACGATCATCACAATATCACATGCACAGTGGAATTTTCCTCTGAGGCAATGACGTATTCTTTGTAAAAGATGGAACGTCGGGCTCAGTCCGAACAACATCCACTAAAATATTGCTTATACACGGATATCCACTCTGTACTAACACAATTACGAGCGCGAAAACAAGTAAACAAGCCACCAGTCAAAATATGTGAGGAATTTGAAGCTGTCAAGGTGAGAAACCAGTCTAGACTTCAAATGATTCCACGCCTATACTTAGATTCAATCATCTGGAATACTCTACTTGGTTGGAAAAGCGAACCCATCGTTCGATTTTCCGACCAACTGATATATTCCATCCCATTAAATTTAAAAAATACCCTAAACATTATTTTTCGATTATAATGTTTCTCAGTCGAGACTTGTTTTGACTGACTTTTATTAGATAGTAATCCCCTGCCAAAACGAAGTCTGTGACGGATATAGAAATGGGTTCCGTCCGTCCGTTCGTCCGCCCGTAACAACTTTGGGCCTTGATCTCTCTGTCAGTGGATGTTGGATTTAAATGATCTGTGTGATACCGATGCCCCACCAGGGGGGGGGGGGGGGGGCAGGATATCACAAGTACCAGGTTCTGTCCATTTTGTTTTCCAGAGTTATGGACCTTTTCCCGCTTTTTTAAACTTAGAAACCTTTCAACTTAGAAACCATTGGCGAGGGATGCCGGTGGTGTGCCACTTGTTATGAATGGAGCCTCGCCACAGCTGTGGTGTGATGATTACGCCGAGTAGTTCTAACAGTTCTGTTAGTTTTCAAGGTGAATTAAATATCTATTGATGGAAATATCTATAACTACAGCACGAACAAATATTTGTATAGCTTTGTGAGTCAGAGGACATCACATTAAATAAACCGCACTCTGCGCGCAAACTCCATACAAGTGGGTAAACAAACTGAATATAACGCCGTCAGATTACTTACAGAATTGGACTGGTAGGATGAGAACGTTCGTGTGTCCTTGCTTGTAGATAATGAGAGTTTTATATTTTAAAGTAAGAGGGGTTACCTGGTACATAAAATATCGACACTGTTCTTTAAAAATCGACATTCGAATGTAATCTGAGCCATCAATTAAAAGTTCCAATAAGACTGAAATCATCGCTCATTCATTGGACGAGATCTCGCGTAGTTTTTCCTATGTTTACGGCTTCGGTAGCATATGCTGCGTTTGACATCACTTCGTGTAAAATTGGAAATTAGTCTTTGCATATCTAACACTGATTTGTTGATTATTTAGGCATTCGCATCGTGGGGTATACGAAAGGTTTATTTATTTACTAAACTCGTTATCTTTTAAATTCCCCTTGTTTATTTCACGATGTGCGTTTTAGGGTATGGGGAGGGACTTATTGGAACATATATACGTCATTGTGATGAGTTGACAGTAACATGGTCTGAGGTTTGCAAATCGGAGTGTACGCTCAACGCCGAGCCGCAAACTTCAAACCATGTTACCGTTAACTCATCACATTAACTTATAATGTTGTAGGTATTCAATACATTGGTTGTCGTATCGGGTAAAGGGTTGATATATGAAGCTGTCTACTGGTACTGTATATCTGCGTTTAGACAATGCATGCGCAAAAACTAAACTTTTGACATAATCTTTTAAAAGACGACAGAAAACCTGAAATCGTTTCCCAAACTATCGTGCAGATTTATTGAAACTTGTCGCAATGTATATTATGGTATCCCACAAGTTCATAGCCTTGAAATTAGTCTATTATGACGTTTACGGCGGATAACCCAACAGAGTCGTCATTGCATAGAATACTATCCTTAGCTCGCCACAGCTACCGCTTATGAGACAGAAGACATTTATATTAGCTAGGTGGCACAAATAATATTATATTCTGAGTCGTAAAGTTATGACCACTCCATTTGAAGAAGTGAATTCAATCGAAGGTGTTCTCCTCGTTCGCCACCTCCTACATTTTCCTGATTTCACAATAAGTGAACAAGTCGTCACTACCAATTATTTTGGCCCAGATATTGCTTTAAATTACCTACGTAATCGCATTAACCATTTATCCAACGCAGACGATATCAAAATTTATTATTTTAATCTTTGTTTTTTTCAAATTTAAAAAAAAATCAACTATGCTATATCATGTGACCCCCTTATTTTAACTAACTCGTTCCAATGAGGGGTCACGTGATATGATTTTGTTGAAATATCTTAAAAATATATTTTTTAACTGCCTAATTTGTAAATTAGGCGGCCAGTTCCGAAGGCAAAGCGTTAAAACGTCTGTATTTTGTTTGAAAGGAAAACAAAGAAAAGAGTACCTACAATTGCCAGTGAATTTTGGCAGAAGGAAATAACTGCACACCGTGCATTGTTCTAAAACAACCTCTGTTCACAATGTTAATGCACTGGTATACCAGGTTATAGAGGGCAATACAATATGAGAAGCGGAAGGATTAAACTTGTTGAACAACCGTTGGGGAGAGGGGGGCGATGGGACTTGCGAATCCACATTGGCACTATTTCTTTCGGTTGGACGGCTAAGCGGATGGAGAAAGCCGTCATACCGAGTAAAGCTCCTCGCAGTGGTGAGCAGCTATCGGAATTTCCAATGTACTGATAGTTCGGGAGTGTCTGGAGTCTTATTTGCAATGGCAAGCTCTCGGACCACCGGTCTGATTTTGTTCGGAATTCGACGCTGCTATGGGCTGTTTGTTAACCCAGTTTTGTGAAAATTTGTGCGGAGGTGACGAGCGTCGGTGTAATGTGACGTGTCTTTATTTACAAAGATACACATACATTCTTTTTTGCCCCAGTTATAGATATTCCAATCAATATTTATGTATTTCCCATTGAAATCATCAAGATATTCATATAATTGAAGGAATTATACGCGGTGTAATTATAAATCTACGGCTGTAGTGATCCTTCATGTTTCTGATGGTTACTCATAGCAAACACAGGCAATGTTTCTGGCAATGGACCTCCGGGTTACCCGGAGGTCCATTGGCTGAAACATTGCTTGGTGGCACAGGCCATATTTACAGAATTTGAGAGCCTTACTATGGTCAGAATGCGTAGATTAACGCGCAGATCGACGTCCTATATGTGCGCATTTCATGACAAGGCTTCTAGTGTTAACTTTAGAACAGTTGTGTAGCTCCATGGGGGTCCCATTCGATTATTTTCCTCTTGCATCTGTGGGTCAAAATCCGCATTTTCCACCTGAGCTATATCCCACAGACAATCTTTCATTTCTCTTTATTTTTTTATCACTGCTTTAGTTTCTTTTTTAAATTTACGAATTTGTTCCTCAAGTTCTATTTTGCCTCGTCCTTTCATTATTCTGGGCCAGACTTCTCTTCTATTCTCTTCACTGCCTTGTTTCCTCAGAAAATATATTAACTTTATTACAGACAACAACCGATTTCCGACATAATTCTACCAATATCACGCCCTATTCTGTTTACACTCAACACCAGATTCTTAGACCGCCAGTCAAATATGGGCTGTTTGTTTTCACACATTTTGCGGAAATTTCTGTGCACACGACCGTTGATGTAATGTCATGTGTCTTCACTTACAAAGATACACTGGTATTATATCCCGCCCCAGTTTCAATTGATTGCAGTCCATAAGTATTCAGTTCCACCTAGAAATATCAATATATTAACATAATTTGTGGAACTATAGGCGCCGTAATTATAATTCTACGGCTGTAGTGAGCCTTCATTTTTGATTTTATCCCACAATCAACATGTATTTTGTCCGTATTGAATTTCTGCCCCAAGGGCTTTAAGGGGGTGGCTATTGTTCTCTGTTGAAACCCCCTCTGAAAATTAAAAAAAAAAGGTGTATTCAACATCATTTGATGCTCTCTAACATTTTAATGTTTTTTTCTTGATAAGAATAAACGCTTGCATATAACTGTAATAAAACACGTTCGCTAAACAAAGAGCCAAAGAGGACAATATGTATTGGGAGGGTTGATATTGATAGGAATTGTAAATGACGGGTATGTGAACTTGTTGCTTCTAACTGCGTTGATATAACAAGCCAAGTTTCCTTTTAATATTTTTAAGAAACGAAAAGAACAGACAGCTCCGGGAGCTGTCTGTTGTTTTCGATTCTGAAAAGTAACAAAAGGAAACTTGGTCTTATTTTCTGTCATAGGACATATGTGCATTCTCAACAATTGTTTGCTTCTTAATTGGACCTTCCTCGCGCGTCTAATAATTTCGTGGGAAGCAACTTTATTGAAAGTATTTTTTGATGACGATATTAGTTAGGGATATGTGGTTTGAGAGCTTGCTGGCCGCCTTACTACCATTTGTACAAACAAGGGTTAAGGGGGCGCGGTGGCGTTGCGGTAACCGGTTCTCGTCAGATCACCGAAATTAAGCAACGTCGAGCCCGGTTAGTCCTGGGATGGGTGACCGTCTGTGCAATCGATTCGAACTCCCACGTTGTGTCCTTGGGCAAGGCACTTAACCCCAATCATCCACATGGGGGCATGATGACGCCGTGTACTAAGGCGTACTGTACGTCGATGGTGCGTATGTCTTCAACCAGTCTAACCCCGCCTGTGCTGCAGTGCGGAGTTACGATGTTGGGGGGGGGGGGGGGGGGGGGGGGGGGGGGGCTGGCAACTGCTCGTCGTGGCTCGGTGGTTATCTCCGGGTACTCGGGCTTCCTCCACCCGTAAAACTGTCACCGTCATGATTAACCATTGTGCATAAAAATGAGACCTAAAACACCAATAAATAAATAAATAAATAAATAAATAAATAAATAAATAAATAAATAAATAAATAACAAGGGTTAAGTGCGCTGATCAAGGTTGCAGAGCAAGAAGCGTCTGCGTGGACCGAATCCACAACCGTTCTATCACTTTGGTGTACAGTGCAACGCTATAAGTGTATTGTTTAACCCTGCCGGTTATGTGGTCCATGTGCGGCTCCCATCGCTAACAATTTTCGTCCTTGGAAGAGATTTCACTCCAGGTAGCTCCCCTTTTTTGTAAAGTTTTTAGTAAATTTGAAACTTAGTGTATGGTAATTTCATATAAAAAATGAAGTTGCGAAATGTTAGCGATGTTGCATCATTATATGCGCACCATTTGACAAACTTTGGGCGTTTCCGGTAGAGTAGCTGGCTTTTTAAAATTGTTTTGCCAATCAGTTTGTACTATTACCCTCTGCTTAACCCTTTACCTAACACGAAAAGCAGACGGCACTTGCAAAAATTTTTTTTGAATAACTAATTTTTTTTATATTTTGTCTCAAAAACATAGGTTGTGACCCCTCATTGGAACGAGCTCGACGAGCTCGTTCCAATAAGGGGTCATAACCTATGTTTTTGAGAAAAAAATGAAAATTAATTGGCGATTTTTGAGAATAGCGCTGGCCGGTTTTTGCCATTACGTTGGGTAAAGGGTTAAACACATTTAAAATACGAAAATGGTGCACTGACCATCTTTTGATGTTCTATAGCCTTTTTTGCCTGCTCATTATATCGATAGTGAGTATATTGTGACATATAGTACCGACACTTTTCTTTCTATTAATATAAATATTTAGGAGGTTCGATTTTCTGGGGTTTTTTTCTGGAAAGAATCGAAACTTGCAAATTTATGTAAAAACACATTCGCTAAACAAAGTGCCAATGTGGACGGTTACATAATTGCTTCTAATTAGCTTGAAAAAAAATACCAAGTTTCCTTTTGATACTTTTAATAATTTAATAATTTGCCCCGCCTCTGCTTTTGATTGGTTGAAAGCATACAGCGTGAAAGTCGTCAAAATCGTATAAACTAAATCACACGTTCGCACATCCGGTCCAACTTTGAAGACTTTGGAATCCCCGCCCACTCAATCCTATTGTCACCGCGAGGGCGTGACGGCAGACTGATAGATGGATAACAAGCTTGTAAACAAAGATCAATGATCGATTTTTCATCGCCTCCAGTCAGCGAGAATATAATGATAATTTCTCGGGAACAATTGAATTTAATAAAATATACCGAAGTGGGAGACGAATAAAAGATCGTTACGTGACTTGCTAAATATCTGTCGTCTGCGATCGAAAATCAAAACAACAAACAATTTGACAACGATTGAAGTGACCTGTTTGTGGCACACTTTCCTAAGTTTGACTGTTGCCTTTTGCGAAAATTAAAAGTTTTTCGTTCACGTACACAGTTTTTATATTTTAATATTACCGCCGGATTAAATTATAAGATATAACTGTTGTTTTCCTTCGGTTTATGCGATATAAAACGAAAATTGTCAGCACAAGCTTAATCATAACTCGCTACGCGATTTATGAAGCTTGTGCTGAAAATTTTCCGTTTATATCGCATAAACCGAAGAAAAAGAACAGTTGTTTCTTAAATAACCGAATACAACACATAGATCCGAGAGCTGCACGTTGTTTTCGTTTATAAAACGTAACAACAAAACACTTCGCTTTATTTTCTACTGATTTCATAGGTGCTTTCTGAACAATTAAACGATTATAAATTGGATCTTCCTCGCCAGCCCAATAATTTCGGGAGAGATTACTTTATCGAAAGTCGGTTATCATGAGGTGATGAGTCAGGGATGTTACTAGGGCTGTCACGATTTTTTAATTTAGGAACCGATTAATCGTCGCAAATAATCGATGATAATCGATTGATCGTACCTAGATGACCCCCATCTCCTTCTCTTTGAAGTCTATAAAAATGAAGTTGAAGTCAGTTGACCCACCTCAAGTAAACAACGAAGACGATCCTCTTTTAGTTACATTCAAAGCTTTGATGTTCTGAACTTTTGAACCGTCAGTGTAATAATCAAGACCGGTCGGCAGTTGCGAACTTCGCAACTGCCGACCGGTCTTGATTATTACACTGACGGTTCAAAAGTTCAGAACATCAAAGCTTTGATGAATGTACCTGAAAGACAAATGCTTCCAATAGCTTCTTGGGGTTTAACATCGATGTTCTTAACTCTTTACCTTTAGAAACAATAGTTTTTTCAACATATTTTCTTTTAATTATTAAACGTCTAAAACGGGATATAATTTACCGATTATTCTACAACGAAAAATACTAATCGATTTCGCCGTGACCGATCAACAATCGATTAATCGATCAATCGTGACAGCCCTAGATGTTACCATTGACGACATGTGTTGAACTCCCTCGCTCAAACCCATTTTGATAACTTAGCTTCTCCTGGTTGTGACTGTAAGTATTGGAATTGATGTCATTATGTTCACCAGAATACCAGATAAAAAGTCAAAACAAAACGAGACAGTAGTACACTAGAGAACAACAGATTCGTAATTGAAAATGATATAGGGCGAATTGTGATTTACGTCCTGATTTGATATACTGTACTGTGGTAACTATGGGAGTGGGTGTATGTGTGTTCATTTCAAGTGAGGTAATTTTCTGTGAATATGCCCCAGTTTAATTAAGGTCACTATATGCATGTAATTCTACATTGGACGCAAAACAAGTGACAAAGAAAAGAGACACAGTTGTTTCATTGGTTACTCTTCATTTTTGTTTCTCTACGAATCTGGTAGAAAATGAACATAGAGGATCTCAAACGAGTGATGTTTGGATGCAAGATTTTTTGAAACGAGTTTGATGAATTTGATTCACAACGAGCCTTTAGGCAAGTTGTCAGGGCTCAAAATAAGTGGTTTCGCATCGCTATTTGCTATGCAAAACACGCTACAAGCTACACAATTTTCAGTTATGTACAGCATTTTGCGATACAATATATTCAACTGCAGCCTAATAGGCTGCAGTTGAATATCTTGTATTGCAAAATGTAAAAATGAAAATTTGCAACAAACTTTTCAAGCTAGTTCACTGATGCTTTACTCCTGATATAAGATTAACTCTCCGTCTCGCATTAGCAACTTCATATGTAACATGAATTTTATTGGTTTAAATTCATCCAGCATTGTTTCTGCATTTTGCATAAAATACCCAGTCAAAATAACTTTAAGCCCATCAAATTAAAAGATGTTACGCATTTGGAAATATCTAAGAAGTCCACGCAGTGGTTAAAGGCAGTTCTGTTGAAAAGCATAGCTAGTGCTTCATGTGTTGCAACTCTTTTGAAAAAGCACAGAAATGGATGGATATTATTCTATCTGGTCAGAAGAGTTTAATACAAACAGTATGGCATAACTCCGGTATACAAGAACTGCTATGCAATTTAAACAAAATGCTATTCATTTTTCGGAAATGTGTAGCATTTTGCTAAGCATAGAAAACAAGGTATTTTGAGTCCTGGTTGTGAATCGAATTCATCAAACGAGTTTCAAAAAATCTTATATCCAAACATCACGAGTTAAAGATTCTGTATATCACATGAATTTTCGAATGTTTTTTACACTTTTTATTTAATTCATTGTCGCTAAATTCTCACAAAACAACCGACAATCAGTTCGTTTGCTCAGACGCTTCACACCATGATGCCATGAACGCGCTTTACATGCAACTGTTGTCGTAGTTGACGTCATGTGAACGTCTTGTCAAGAATACAATGCTGCTGCTATGGGACCACGTGGCAATTAGACACTAGTTGATAATCAGGAAATAAGACATGGGTTGTAACGTCGAAATTAACGACGTTTCGTGTGATATATATTTTTATCATTCTTTCAGTTTGGTGGTAAAGTGAAAAGCATCGGCGGAGAACCAGGAGAAGTAATTATTAATGCTGCTAATGAAGAACACGCTGATCTCATCGTAACCGGCTGTAGAGGAATGGGTAGATTTCGTCGCACGTTCGTTGGAAGTGTCAGTGATTATGTCCTCCATCATTCCCATATTCCCGTTCTAACGTGTAAACATATTGATCACGGTCACCATGGTCATCATCACAGCCATGATAAAAAACATTAAATTGTTAACATACTAACTGATGGACTATATATACACAGAACGACCTTTTAACTGGCCTCGAGTTCTATCCATTCGCGATGGCACAAGTGCCTTCACATCTATAAAACAATTATTAGAAGGACACTCAGCAATTCCTTTGACAACTATTAACAAAAACAACACATTTTATCGCCAACCAAATTTGCGAGGTGAACCCGTGTTACTATTTCGTCCTCTGAGCTCCCATGTCTTCTATGTGCCTATTGGCACATAGGACACACGGGAACTCAGGGGACGATTTTCTGCTATCGCTAGCGATTCATTTTTAACTGCATTGCACGATTTGTAGAAAAGTCCAGAGGAAATTCTTTCTGTTTGAAAATAGTCTGTTAACGATTTCCGTTCTGCGCATATGTGCGGAACAGATTTTCATTTTCAGCATGGTTTAGCGTTGCTTTGGGTTGGGATTACAAAGAACAGGCTTGTAATATATAATAATTGATCACAGATTAAATTTCAGTAATTAATCGATAAACTAACCATACGTAATACACATTAAAATCTCATAAATATGGATATTCAGGGAATAATTAGGAATGGTTGTGGTTTAGACTGATGTCACCAATATAGCCTTATTAACTCCCAAGTACATGTTTGTATAATACTGCTTTATCATTCTCTTCTACTATTTGCAAATACTTGTTGAGTTTAGGAACGTCGGCTCCTTAAATTTTTCTGTAGAAAAATTATAGTTTCGCTATTGTACATAACGCGTATCATTATCCTATAATAATATAGCACAGAGCGCGTTACGCCTGTCACAAAAGAGCAATGTGGTCGATTGTTCAGTGTTATTCCATACGAGATAACAGACTTTAATCAGAATTATTGGTTTGGAAGGTTTGACAAACCTATCCTATTTAAAATTTTGCGCTCAGTCCAAAAAGCACTCTCATTGACCCCACTTACGCCATTTTGAGCCCATTTTGTCCAAAAATAACCATTTTCAAAATTTATGGTCAAACAGTAGATATTTAATGAGAAAGAAATTTTGGTGGCGAAGTTTTGACACTCCTATCCTACGTAAAAGTTTGTGCTGCATCAAAACAAATAGCCCATATTAACCCCACTTACATCGTTCTGCACAAAAGTTAGCCACGTTTGGGTGAAAAAATGAACATTATCATTTGTGGTCAAATATTAGATTTTTAATCATAACTTTTGGCAAAGTTTTAACAAGCTATCTTTAGTTTGAAGAGTGTGTTTTTTTGCCAAAGAAGTTACCTTACTGAACCTACTCAAGACAATGTACTACACACTAAAAACTAAAGTGTTAAAACCGTCACTTTCAAGGTGTTAAACCCCTTCTAACTCCGAGGGTTTGATTTTAACACTCAAAGTGCAATGCTTTAAGCACTTAGACATTACAATCGTCAGACATCTGAAACTTAAATGGATGGCGCTTCCCATGTGTCTAGCATTGGTGGTTCTTCCAGAATCGTCCATAATTTGATTTGCACTTGGTGGGTACATAATTAAAAGGACACAACGCAGATGACGCGGATCAGGTTCGAGAGTTCGAGCCTGATCCGCGTCATCTACGTTGTTTCCTTTTAAGTGTCGCGACATTCAACTTGTCATGTGGTATTATTGTATCACCTGTCAGGTTCTGGGATATCTACACATGAACAAAGTGCTAGTTCAGCGCTTAGTAAGTGTTAATTACAGCACTTCAAGTGTAGTTTTTAACACTTTAGTTTTTAGCGTGTATGTTGTTGGGTATTACGAACTGATAGTGCACTAATCGTCAAGGAATATATATGTTTACTTTAGGTGAGGTTTTTTTAGTGGGACTAATAGAGTATATTTTGCGGTCACCTGTTTCAGTTCTATAACATTTCGATGTCGACTTCATTTTGTTGACAGCATAAGGGTGGTAGTTCTTTAAGCTGAGTCCAATAAGCCTTAAATCTACTGTGTTCCAGTGTTGCAACATAACACTATTAATGATCGTCATTTGGTGTTTCTTGCCGCTCATCTATCCTCAATCTGTACGCCTAGCTCTGTTTATATTAGGCTCTCGACATGTTCCATGTGGCAAGGCTAATTCTAAAATAGTTGGTGGTGTTGTGCAGTTTTTGTTAGCAAAGACCCGAATAGCAGGTCTAACATTCAATCTCTGTCAGGCTGTTCGATACCCAAGAATTGTATTAAGGCAATCTAACATAATGCAACACGTTCTAACTCGTTCAAAATGACACTCGTGCTTTTAAAGTCTGTATCATTTCGTGTACAGTACGGCGACCATGGACTCGTCACTTTCTATGGGTTGGCAATATTTATGTGGACACAATAATACTAGATGCCAAACACTAATTACAGGAATGATCATCAAAAATTTAAATAATGAAGCACCGTGTACAACCCGGTGCTTCATTAATTAAAATGTTGCTGATGATAATTTTTATCACCTGGTAAACAGATACGTGTTCATCACTGCACTCGCGTTTTTCACATGGTAAACACCTGCGTGTTCATCACTGCGCTCGCGTTTTATCACCTGGTAAACACCTGCGTGTTCATCACTGCACTCGCGTTTTATCACCTGGTAAACACCTGCGTGTTCATCACTGCACTCGCGTTTTATCACCTAGTAAACACATGCGTGTTCATCACTGCACTCGCGTTTTATCATCCGGTAAACACATGCGTGTTCATCACTGCACTCGCGTTTTATTACCTGGTAAACACATGCGTGTTCATCACTGCACTCGCGTTTTATCACCTGGTAAACACATGGGTGTTCATCACTCAACTCGCGTTTTATCACCTGGTAAACACATGCGTGTCCATCACTGCACTCGCGTTTTATCACCTGGTAAACACATGCGTGTTCATCACTACACTCGCGTTTTATCACCTGGTAAACACATGCGTGTTCACCACTGCACTCGCGTAGATTACTGCCAGTCCGCGGTGGTTGTACTGTATGATGCGACTAGAAAACGTCATATTCGCCGTGGCTTCCGATATCTTTTGGAATATATTTGGCTTCGTTTATTGTCTACGGGATATTACGATAACAATGTCCCCCCCCCCCCCCCCCCCCCCCCCCATTCATTATATTTTTATTAATCTCAGCACGTTATATACATATGACTATACTTGGTATTTAAACCTTTTTCACCATGATATGACTGTGCGATCAACAAAACATGAACAGCAGATTGATCACTCTGTTGTGTTATTTATGGGACGCTCCTCTCTCTTCGTACGTTTGCAATCGAACTCATTTTCCCTTTAGTGTGGCTGACAAAATCTTTTTGGAATATATTTAAGCCTCATTTGGGGAATGCGTGGACATCACTGTCCGCGTGTGGATTACGACCATTTCAAGGAGACTGTACTGTAAGTGGAAAGGAACACAGCTTCAACCTTCTGGATGTTTGGAGGTCATGATTCAATCGTTTATGTTCGTAAATATCGTGAAAAAAAACGTTTAATGCTTTATATCGATTGTAAAACAGATCATCAGATGATAAATTATACATCGCTTGAAACATATTGTCTTTGTTCTACGTTAACATTCTAATCCACGCTAAACACACAAACCTCTGGGCGTTACTTCTTTTTTCCTTTGTTTTAACCTCGTTCCTAACGCGAGTTTACGAAATGGCAATACAGAAAATAGAAACTGGCCAGTCTATTCTCCGTCTCCGTATACTTTCTGTTTGATAGAACAGTTTATTGCAGTATTATACTCATAGTTTTTTAAATACGGTTGCTCATTTTAGATGTCATTCCTTTGCTTTGCAACATGCGAATAGAAGAGGACAAGGCTGATGAATTTCCTTCATTGACATTTCCCGTTAGAACGGAACAAATCTAAACTAAGGCTTTCGTAAAATAACCAGAATACAGAGGTCAGTATACCGGCGTACCTCCATTTAGCTAAGTGTGTAGGATGGGATCCGTGAAAACACAAAATTCACACAACATTGAGAAATCGTGAAATGGCGTTTGAAAGGAGGGCGTTCGTATAGGCTGTGGTTTCCATACCTGATTGTTTAGGTCTATTTATTGCGGATAACATGAGACGTATTTGTCGTTTCAAATACTGCATCCGCCATGTGATACACGTACAGTTAAAACTAGAAGTTCTGTCCTGAAATGCGCACAAATAGCACGTCGATTTGCGCGTTAATCTACGCGTTATGACGATAGTAAGGCTATCAAATTCTGCACATACGGCCTGGGCACAAGCAAAGTTTCAGCCAATGGATCTCCGGGGAACCCGGAGGTCCATTGGCAGGAACATTGCTTGTGTTTGATATGGTAACAAGGAGAACCTGTCATGCTTTGTGTGCCAATCGATATGGCAATTTCGTGCAATTCATACGCGCAGTTAAGCCTAGATAAGCGCACAGTTCGTGACAGGACTTCAGTTTTAACTGTACCATATGTACATGCTATAGTAAAGTGAGATATGCTTTAGTTATGCGTGCATGTGTTTAAGCGGATGGTGTTTAGGTAAATGGAGTGGTCTGATTGGATATCCTCAGTCTTGATGGGACATCAAATCAAAGGTAATCTCATGATCTGAGATTGCAGCTAGTACATCTGCAGTAGTGCTACGGGTGATGAGTAGTCTACAGAGACCTTTGATCAGTGTACATAGAGATTATCATGATAATGTGCATGCCCTGTGGTTTGTATCAGATTCAAAGGTGGTGTCCAGAATGGGATCTCAACGAGCCGGCTTTGCCGGCGAGTTGTGATCCCATTTTTGGACATCACCGAGAATCTGATGCAAATCACAGGACATGCACATTATCATGATAATTCATTTATCTAACAATTCTGTCACACAAACAGATTAAATCTTAACCCTTTTACCCAACGTAACGGTCAAAACCGGCCAACGCTATTCTCAAAAATCGCCAGTTAATTTTCATTATTTTTTTCATTCCAACGAGGGGCATAACCTATGTTTTTGAGACAAAAAATGAAAAAAATTAGTTAATGAAGAATTTTTTTTGCAAGTGTCGTCTGCTTTTCATGATAGGTAAAGTGTTAAATTATTTTCAAACATTTTTGAGACATAATGTTCGGTCGACCACTGAAACGCTCATAGAATGTATCTATGAACCTGTTATGAAAGCCTGTAGCGCTACCGGAAACGAGTCGTCTATATGATACGGAATCAGAATGAGACGTCTATATGATACGGAATCGGAACACATTATGTGATGCGTACCGTTTCTCGTGGTTTTCAGGCCAAAATCTATATGATTGTTAGATAAAAACTAGAATAGTGATAGAAAACGTCTGTATTGGATCAAAGCAGCGGAAGCTGTTCATATGGCAGATAGCAGTGGCCGTTGACAAGCCTGTATCAGTGGTCAGCAGAAGTAAGATCAAGGAGCCGTGTTGGACCTGCAGTCGTAATGAAATGATTTAGGTGTCATGAAAGCAAATCCTAGGGGCCAATAAGCTGAAGCTGGAGGCTGAATGGGAACTACAAGCCGAGAAGCCACGATGGACTACAACAACTATAAGTACATGTAGAAATTCGAGTGATACAGAACTGTTGTAGTGCTACTCTAGTGCTTGATCAATGAAATTAATGTACCGCATGTGAGAAAGAAAGGCTTCAGTATAAGACACTGATACCAGAGAGATATTTTCCCTATCCCAGAGTACTCTGGAATCATAAAATAGAAAAAAAAAACTGTTCCGGTAGTAGTCATCACAGACCACAAAAAGCTACTAAAGGTAGCAGCAAAACACCGATTTCACTACAAGTTTGGGACTATTTTGTGATAGCGGGATGCGTTCCTGTACCAATCGAACGGATCACAAGCTATTTATGGAACCCTATCACCACGACAGCATCTGAAGTTATACTGTGGCGATGGAATGATGTGGTTATATTTTTAGACTTAAAATTAAAACAAAAAAATGGATCGCAATAATAATAAATAAGTTGCGATAGCAGTAATGAACACAAGTACAAGAAAGGATTAAAGACTGTCTAAATCAGGTTGCTTGTAACAGATCCGAAGGTTGATCAGTAGGTAGAGGTGCGGGATGCAAGCCGAGAGATCCTCGGTTCGAGTCCCACCTGCGCAACCGCGCTGTGTCCTTCACGTCCATTGCCCACGTGGGGGCACGGTGGCGTTTTGTACTACGGCGTACTGCATGTCGATCTTTCACCTGTCTTCAACCAATGCTAACCCTGCTTTTTGGGGTTGGTGTGTTGGGGAGCTGACGGTTGCTCTCCATTGCTCGACGGTTCTCTCCGGTTACTCCGGCCTCTTCCACCCGTAAAACTGATATGGTCATGATTAGCCTTTGTGCAGAAAAATGTGACCTTAAACACCAATAAATAAATAAATAAATAAATAAATAAATAAATAAATAAATCAGACGATGAAATCTAGTATAAACGAATACAATGAAACTAAAATTTATTAAAATGGTCGAGCAGGAATTTATAAACCGGTATCTAAGAGAAACTACATGTACATTACAATGGTCTCATACATGATTTAACACTGGTCCACAGAAGACGATGTCAAACTCCATTATTTTGAATATTATTTTCAAAAACAATATCAATTACTGAATCATCTGAGAAGATTTACAGGTACTCAAACATGGATGCATATAGTATACCCTGTACTGCACCGCTTGGCCACCAAGCATATCCTCATTACACTTACACGGCTCGGCATCACTTTTTTGTTTGCTCTTGTTTTATTGGAATTCAACAAGAATTTTAATAGCCAACAAGGGTACAGACAGTCTGTCCTACACTGCCCTACCAGAAAACCTAGCGTTCCCCACGACGTCACACGATTACCATTACGTATTGCATGCAGCAAACATACAATGGCATTAATAAGTTATTGGGTGAACAGTGATTATGGCTTTAGTAGACCTGCAGGGGTGCGAATCCTACATACTATGCTTTCATGTCATTCGAATACGACAAGTGTCAACCGTTTGGCATGGAAAATAATATGGAAAGATATCACTTTTCCCATAGACCCCATCAATCTCATGACACACACCCATTCTATATGCTCAAAACCAGGTATTTATTCATTATTTAATTATTGGTCCTTAAGGTCACGTATTTCCGCGCAACAGCTAATCGTGATCGTGACACATAACTGCAGTATACCTTAATCTACTAACGTAGATACTTGCAGTACGTACAGTTAAAACTAGAAGTCCTGTCACAAACTGTGCGCTTATCTAGGCTTAATTGTGCGTAGACATTGCGCGCAACTGCCATATCGAATGGCATCCAAAGAACGGCAGGTTCTCCTGGTTACGGATAGCAAACACAGGCAATGTTTCTGCCAATGGACCTCCGGGTTACCCGGAGGTCCATTGGCTGAAACAATGTTTGTGCACAGGCCATATGTACATCATTTGATAGCTTTACTATGGTCATAACGCGTAGATTAACGCGCAGATCGACGTGCTATTTGTGCGCATTTCATGACAGGACTTCTAGTTTTAACTGTATATCACATACCGGACCCACTATTTAGATGGAAACGGAAACACGTATATTGTTGGCTCCGAAAAACGTCGGGCAATGCTTTGCCAAACGACTGGTAAATCGGACAAGAAAGTCGCATGGTATTCTACTGCGGGCTACCGAATTACATGAGCGTACAGGGCCTCTCTCTGTGAGCTATGGTAGCAAAGAAAGTGTCGGCATGTGTTAAATTCAATCAATCTTTTTTTAACCCATAATCCCGCCATTGAGGTGTTCAAGTTCTGACCATTATTCTCCAATGGATGAAAGCCTCCAATTGAAAACATTTTGTGTGACTGTTTCTTTTGTAATTACCCGTCTTGGACATTCATTCGTTAAAAAGTAGCAGTCAATTGTCGTCGAAAAGCCAACACAATGGCTAGGTGCGTGAAAAACATTGTACTCTACATTGTGACATCTACACCATTACATTAAAGTAGATTGAAGAACATTGTTTTCCATCACTGAAACAAGCTAACACTTCCGTCAACTGAGAAACATTTTTGAAGTGGCGACACTGGGGGATTAGCAGGTGTCCCTCCTCCAATTTCAGCCACCATTTCAAATAATAATAGATTTTATGCCTCTATCTACCAACTAACCGCCAATTGCATGTCCAGTGGTGCCAGCAGATTCCGTGGCATTTTGCCAGTAGCTGTGACAGTTTGTAATAGATATTTAGTTATTTTTGAATGTTCAACTTTTAAAAGGATTTTCTAACTTGAGTCAATCAGCTATCTCTTGAGTATACTTAAGATAGTATTTCGAACTCGAGAACTCAAAGGCCATACATTTCGAACACAAAGAGAGAGGATGCATTTAGATCTCAAAGGTCATACATTACCAGCACAAGGAGAGAAAGAGGGTACTTTCAAAAATTCAAAGGTAACACATTCCCAACACAAGAATAGAGGGTTCATTCATAACTCAAAGGAAATACACTTCCAACACAAGGTGATATGGTGCATTGATAACTCAAAGGTAATACATTTCCAACACAATAATAGATTGTTCATTCATAACTAAAAGGAAATACACTTCCAACAAAAGGGGATATGGTGCATTCATAACTCAAAGGTAATACATTTGCAGCAGAAGGAGGGAGGGAGCATTCAGACCTCATATGCCAGACATTTCCAACACAATGAGAGAGGGAGGGTCAATTTAAAACTCAAAAGCTGTACATTTCCAGCACGAGAGGAGAGATTGCATTCAGAATTCATAGGGCGTACATTTCCAATACGAGGTGACAGGAGGATGCATTGAGAACTGAAAGGGCAATATATTTTCAACACATAGAAAGTTGGTGGATTCAGAACACAAAGGCCATACATCTCCAACATGAGGAGATAGGGTGCATTTAGAACTCAAAGGTCAAACATTTCCAACACGGTGAGAGAGAGGGTGCATTCAATTTTTAGCAATTTCAAATTCACAAGAAGCACATTTATTTTACGTTAGATGTTCGACAGAGTTGGAAACTCAGAGGTGTGGGATGGGTGGGGAAGAAGGTGGGGGTGGGGGGGGGGGGTTGCTCACTGCTCGAATCTAGCTGCATTTGTTTTTCTCAAATCCAAGTGAATTAATTACACACGCCAAAAACATATTAAGGGGCACAACTCTCTGTGTACAATCACCATAGTTCTGTTTGAATGCACAGTTTATGTATTGATGTGTTTAAAATCATTTCATGTGAAAGGCGAATCAGTATTTATGTATCAGTTATACAGTACAACTGCCCTGTGCTGGTCACTTTCCACGTGTGGAAATACTTCCACGGATGCAATAATATTAGATTCCAAACAGTAATTATAGCAATAATTATCAAAAATTTAATTAATGAAGCACCGGGTGCCACCCGGTAGTTCATTAATTAACATTTTGATGATGATTGTATTTATTACCCGATAAACGCATGCGTGGACATCAGCAGTGCCCACGCGTGGGTTATGACCAGTCCATGGCGACAAGTGAAATTTGAAAGTCACGAAATATGTACAGATTGTCACCACAGTGTGTGTCTCCGGGAATTCAGATCAAGTCGAGTTGTAGGAACAGAACAGTATTTCGACGAGCCCGTTAGGGCGAGTCGAAATGCGATTCTGTGCCTACATCGATACTTGATCAGAATTTCCGGAAACACACACTGTGGTGATGATAAATTTATCTCACAATATTGACCACAAAATGTGCTGTAAAACTATTTTAAGGGGAACATTTTCATTTGCCTTATCGATGGAAAGACGCAAATTTAAAAATAGAATATTCATTGATCTCCACATTGAGGTCAGCGATGACGTTACACTTCAGAGAAAATTACGTCACTGGGATTCACTTTACTGAATACTGTCTTGCGAAGTGGAGCAACTGTGTGTTTCGTCCACTTGAATTAGGTTGTAACTTTTGCAACAATTACTGGTGAATTACATATCCCTCTTGGTGTAAAGGTTTATTATATTTTAAAATATGCCGTTCATCGTTTATTGAGGTGGAGTTTTCCACATTTCATAGCGAAAGCTAATCCTTTAACTTCAAGCGAGAAGCCTCGACTCGAGGGTACAGGAAAATCCCAATAATAGGCTACAAACCAGCCCAAGATGCCGAAAAGTGCGCATAAGTTATTTATTTGTTGAGTTTACTTCCACAGTGACATTTTAGCATGCCGTGCATAATAAATACGCAGCAGGGTATTTAGTTGGCAGATACAGTGTCATACGTGGCTCAGAGAAAACAATATTAGGTTCGGCTTCGCCTCACCTAATATTGTTTTCTCTGAAGGGAAAAACACGAAGCGATCGAAATATGATATTAATGCCGTTGTTTTGGCAACAGCAGAATCACGCGCTTGTATCAGGGACCCTTGATACGGATTCGGAACAAGGGCCCAGATACATTAAACTTTAGTTGCGTAACAGTGCAAAAACGCCCCGATTGTGAGATAAAGAACGATACACAGAAGTTGTAGAAAATTAAATACAAGAACTAAACGACATTAACAAGACATCAACAGGAGTAAGGAATCGGAGAACATTGAAGAGTGACGCAGTTTTGTCCGATGAGACTAAATACTAGAATGTTACATGAAAGCAATTCTAACCGGGAGACAAGAAAAAATGATTTCATTAATTTATCACAGAGTTTCAGTCAGTTCTCTCGAATAACTTGCAGCAAGACAAATCATTATTAGTTTTATGTTTTTGTTACGAAATACTATTCATATTCACTGAGCAGGAGGACTTTGGATGTTCGACACAGTTGGAAATTCAGAGGGGACGGGGCTCCTGCACGAATCAAAGCCCTCTAGCTGCATTTGTTTTTCTCAAATCCTTTTAAAAAGTGAATAATTTACACAGGTAAAAAACATGTTAAGGGACAGAACTCTCTGTGTAAAATCATGAAAGTTCTGCCAGAATTTATTTATTTATTTATTTATTGATGTTTAAGGTCACATATTTATGCACAATGGCTAATCATGACCGTGACAGTTTTACGGGTGGAGGAAGCCGGAGTACCCGGAGAGAACCACCGAGCAACGACGAGCAGCTGCCAGCTCCCCAACATCGTAACTCCGCACAGCAGCACAGGCAGGCTTAGATTGGTTGAAGACATGCGTACCATCGACGTGCAGTACGCCTTAGTACACGGCGTCATCGTGCCCCCACGCGGGTAATGGAGATGAAGTGTCTTGCCCAAGGACACAACGCGGTTGCCACATGTGGGATTCGAACCGAGGACCTCTCGGCGTGCAGCCTGCACCTCTACCTACTGAGCCACCGCGCTCCCAGTTCTGCCAGAAAGCACTGTTAATAACTTTATGTATTAATGTGTTTGAAATCATTTCATGTGAAAGGAGAGTCGGTATTTATGTAGCAGTATACAGTACGACTGTTATTTGCTGGTCACTTTACACGGGGGTGGGGGTGGGGGGGGGGGGGCAATAATCCACGGATGCAATAATTTTAGATTCCAAACACTAATTACAGGGATACTTATCAAAGCCGGTGCTTCATTAATTAATATTTTGATGATGATGATTTTGGTTATCTTTCCTGTTAAACGCATGGGTGGACATCACAGCCCATGCGTGGATTATGACCAGACAATGGCCACTGTACTGTAGACTTTCAAGTGAAACTAGAGAGTCAGGAAATATTATTAGTTACACAGTTTGTTGGTGGCCTAATATGGTATATATGGTGTATCGACCGATATTAAATTGACTGACACCATATATACCATATTAGGCCACTAACAAACTGTGTAACGAATATATCTTAACGACTGCTGCACCGATGCACAGAACCAATAACAACAGCGATCAAAATTAAATGAGTGAATTCCCACATTGTGTTTACGTGTCTTTGCCTTGTTACAATTTATGGGAGAGTGTCTGCACTCTCCCATAAATTGTAACAAGGCAAATTCATACAAACCAACCAGTTTCATTTCGAAGGTAACATGACACACATCCACAGAATATCAAGCTTTTTAAGTTGCCTAACGTGCACCTCGGACCAAATATAGGCTTCCAACACTCAATCCTTCAACTTGAAGCGCTTATCGGCTACCGCCATTTTGAATAATCAATGAACAGAGGGGATATTACACATGGCTGTCAGCGTATACTGATGTTGACAGGCAGTATATGGCTTTATATGCTGTCTGCATGCGACGTCTTTGAACCAATGAAATTCCCAGATACTTGTAGGAGGTAAGATATTATAAGTTATGGGACTTTCAGTGGGCGGATATGGTGTGATATAAGGCTCAGCAAGATATATAGGCCGAGCCTAATATTGATCTTGCTGAGCCTTATATTACACCATATCCGCCCACTGAAAGCCCCATAACGTATTTATTATGCCAGTCCTTTGAAAGAGACACAACCATAAGTGTACTCAGATTCCTAGCGCAAATGTTCTGTTATCACTATCAGGGAATTTCCCAGCTTTACGTCATGTGAAGGTCACGCTAGTAGCAGGCGCAGAAACATCGAAGTTTTCTTCTCAGTAAACAGGAATTTATATTAACGATTCACAACTTTAATTCAGTGTTAAGTACTGTAAAAATAAAACAACTGGAGAAAATGGATTAACAATTTTTTCAAGAAGGTAAGTGGGAACAGTTTCATTCATCATTCGCCTCAAACAGTGTCAGTTGACTTCTATACATGTCGTTTTAGTGGTTTATTTATTGTATTTATTTACATTTGTTTATTAAAATTTCTCAAAGACTGGAAGAAATGTATTATAGTTGTATGTTGCTGAACAGACACACACGCGAAATTATTTGTTGTTCGTTGAACACGTGAAATTAGGAAAAACATCGAAGCGAGAGTTGGATGTCAAAGACGAAATGTCGGAACTGACCGTATATAAGCTCTATATACGGTCAGCTCGATGATACACAGTCTCATATACGGTCACTAGATATTGAAGCTGATTGGTCAATAACAATTTCTGGCATAATAAAGAACGATATATACATGTAGAAGTTGTAGAAAATTAAATACAAGAACAAAACGGCAGGAACAAGACATTAAAAGAAATCAGGAATCGGAGAACACTGAAGAGTAACGCAGTTTTGTCCAATTGGACTAAATACTAGTATGTTTCGTAAAAGCAATTTTAACCGGGAGACAAGAAAAATGAGTTTAGTAATTTATCACAGAGTGCTAGTCGGTACTCTCGAATAAATTCCAGCAAGACAAATCGTTATTATTTTTTCATGTTTTTTTTAACCCATTACCCAACGTAACGGTCAAAACCGGCAAGCTCTATTCTTAAAAATCGCCAATTAATCATCTTTATATTTTTCATTTGTTTTTGTCTCAACAACATAGGGTTATGACCCCTCGTTGGACCGAGCTCGTTCCAACGAGGGGTCAAAACCAATGTTTTATTAGAAAAAATGAAAACAATTAGTTATTCAAAAATAATTTTGCAAGTGTCGTCTGCTTTTCATGTTAGGTAAAGGGTTAAACAAATACGATTCATATTCACTGTGCAGCAGGAGGACTTTGAATAATCAATGGATCACCATCCTTCGTTGAGATAACGCATTGTTGAACTCTAAACTTTTTTGCCTCAAGAGATTGATCACCATAAGACTTGAATTCCCTTGCTCATTCATGGCGGTTGGGAAAATTATACTACTCAACTGCACAACAGGGCGGATCTTCAAAATATTTCACTTCTGTGGAATTTCTCCATAAACCAGTTGTCATTGTTCGAATGTTCCATAAAATGTGGTCTCTTTGTTTAGACCAAGTTCGTACGTAAGATCGCACGTGCCCGCATGCCGATTACGACCGAAAACAAAAAAAAATATGAAACGATTGTGTACAGTTGGACACCACAAGTCTGTTACTTTTGCGGAACTATTCGGCCTAAACACCTCCGCCA
Source organism: Pictodentalium vernedei (assembly GCA_031216915.1). NCBI lineage: Eukaryota > Metazoa > Mollusca > Scaphopoda > Dentaliida > Dentaliidae > Pictodentalium > Pictodentalium vernedei. The sequence continues at coordinate 840,813,545 of CM062296.1, read as the reverse complement.
CTTAGAAAATAAGACAACATGAAAGATGATTGTCTTTTCTATCTTCATGCAAATATATTTCCATGCAACATATTTTCTGTCTGCTTTTATTTATTTAAGATGAAAGAAAGATAACCGATTTTACCAGGGTCAGCGCCGATGATGATGAGATGAACACTCATGTCACTGCCTCGAAACAACGTAAATCCTATGTATATCTGTGATGTAATATGTTGCTCCAAGCTAATATGAAAATACGTGACACGTAATGGTGCACACCCAATATTGTTAATTTCGGTAAATATTGCAGGCCCCAAGCAAGATTTTGCAGGAAAGATATGGTGTATATCGCAGAAATAGTAGCGGTTATGTGAAATATAACAATTTGCCAAAACGTGTTGTACAGCGACATGCAAAAACACAGAACCACACATGTATGGTCATATGTTAATGTGGCGACAAATATGGCAATCGAGAAATTTTGAAAGATTGCGGAAGGATAAAACTTGAGACAAGCTATTGTAAAACAAACCTTCATTTTTCTGTAAACTGACAAAAGATCATAATTCAATGGCAAATTGGTTCATTAGGGGTTTAACAACACTTCCAAAAACCAAGGCTATAATATGAGCGGGATTGTATATCAATTTCAATAACTAAGGTTATTATATCACGTTGTTAGTCCCCAAGATCCTTCCCACCCATCAATACCCAGACGAGCAAAAGAGTCGTACGTGGAGTCACTCGTCCAGGCAATTACTCTATGGCTCATTTGTTCGATGGGATTCTGGTCGTTCGAACAATCTGAGATGGTTATCAAGCCTGTGCTAGTGCTAGTAATGGTCCAAGGCTGCAAGAGTGGAAGAAAACTACATGATGTGGTGACTACCATAAAAGCTAATCATAGGACAGAGAATGGCAATATTGGGGAAAATCAGTAATAGTGGTGTTGGAGATATGAAGATCACGGAGAGGTCTAGAACTGGGAAGATGCTAGGAGCTAAATTATCATCAGGTATATATAGTACTACACCATCATGCCATAGGTGTCCTCCTATACCCCGATGAGTATTAAGAGTCGTAATTAAATCGATCTTTCGATACTCATTTGCTCAATGGGATTTGAGTCGTTCGAGCAATGATTTTTTCAGTAACTGCTGAAAAGCTTATTTGCTCGATAAGATTCGAGTCGTTCGAATAATACCTACCTCTGCTTGATTGTATTTTGGGTTTGAGGATCATAGAGGTCTTCGTTATACACAGGAAAGGCAAAAACAGAGACGGCCAAGACAAAATAGACTGTTGGGACAGACAGAAATGGGACCAGTAAAAGGCAAAACAGGCCAGGAAATAGGATAAACCACAGAATATATCGGGATAGATAAAATACCGAGACTATGGAGCACATCCGAAACAACAAAGTTACTCTTATACAGAGGAATGCGTCTATTGTTGGGCAAAAATAATTATCGGGGACAACAGACAGAAACCGAATATTTGGTGGGAAATCCGCACTAGTAAAAGAACTGTTGGGTTTACTTGGGTAATTTTACAAAGTATTCGAACAAATACAATTACTTATACCAGAAAACGCACCTTAAAGCACTGTATGCTACCCTTTTAAGCCCAAAATTGAGAAACCCGTGCCAAATAAAGTTGTTTTGATGGTTCAGAGGGATTGTCAGGATGTTTGTGGTAATTCGATGTATTCTAGTTCACTCGAATTTATCCACATGAAACATCTCATCATTCATTTAGCACTACGTGCTACTATTATAAGCCCTACCTAGATTGGAGTTTGCTAAATCCGTCTCGGTAGTTTTGGATTATTTAGAGGGATTGTCGGGTTGTTTGTTGTAATTAAATTCACTCCTGTTCAATCGAACACACCCTTCGAACACACCCCTTTCCTATTAGTAGGTTTTGGGTCACATAGCAACCATGTGCTACCATAGAAACCAAGATGGCGGTCTCAGATATACAAAATGGACGCTGCGCATGCACACTAGGACCACGTATCACGATGGGAATGTTGTCACAAGATGGCGCTCACGCGGGCTACCATAACAACCAAAAATGAAGTAACTGGGCCATGTGCCTATGACGTCACATGAGATCCGGCCAATGTGGGTCGATCGGGTACATGATCTACTACTAACACCAAGCCGAGAGATTCACGGTTAGATCCCCAGCAGGGGTAACTGCGTTGTGTCATTGGACAAGGCACTTAATCACGATTGCCCAAGTGGGGACACGGTGGCGCAGCCATGGGGGCGATCTGGGGCACATCCGCCTCCCCCCACCCCCAAAAAAAATTTCAATAGGATCACCGATCCAATGTCGAGTTGTGACAGCACAAAAGTGGTTTTAATCATTATCAACTTATCGTCCGGAAACCAATTGGTTACAATTTACTATGTGAAGGGTCACTGTAACATTGACCTTAGACCTACTGATTCCAAAATAAATAGGGCTTTTTCTTGCAATAGTGCCAACCTACCTATGAAGTTTCGTGAATGTCGGTGGAACCATTGTCAAATTTTCATCTGGAAACCAATTGTTTACGATTTATTATGTTCAAGGTCACTGTGATCTTGACCTTTGACCTAGCGAGTCCAAGATAAATAGGGGTCTTCCACTCACCTATGCCAACCTACCTATGAAGGTTCATGAATGTGGGGTCACCCGTAGTCAAGTTAGCATCCGGAAACCAATTGTTTACGATTTACTATGTTGAAGGTCACTGTGATCTTGACCTTGCGCCTAGCGAGTCGAAAATAAACAGGGTTCTTCCTCTCATTGATGCCAACCTACCTATGAAGTTTCATGAACGTGGGTCGAACCATTGTCAAGTTATCATCCGGAAACCAATTCTTTTGATTTACTATGTTCAGGGTCACTGTGACCTTGGCCTTTGACCTAGAGCGCCCGAAATAAATAGGCTTCTTCCTCTCATGAAAGCCAACCTACGTATGAAGTTTCATGAATGTGAGTTCAACCATAGACAAGTTATCATCCGGAAACCAATTGTTTACATTTATTATGTTCATGGTCACTGTGACCTTGACCTTTGACCAAGCAAGTCCAAAAATAGGGTTCTTCCACTCACCGGTGCCAACCTACCTATGGAGTTTCATGAACGTGGGTCGAACCATTATCAAGTTATCGTCCGGTAACCATTTGTTTACGCCCGCCCGCCATTCACTAAGCTGTAAGTCGAGCTTGACTTCGTCAAAACTTGACTAAACAAGAGGCCAGGCTTTAATCGCTCACCTGCCAAAGTGGTTCAAAGAAGTATTTGGGGTCACATTCAGTTATGCATGGTTCATCAACACTACACTACAAAGGAATGATGTCATGAAAGGCAAATTTTATGGAAAAACACTAAGGAATCGATTTGAACAAACCTGAACCTAACATGTTCCCCATGCCACCCCCACCCCTGCCCATAGATAGCCCAAATAATAAGCCAGGGACTCAAATTGAACAAACTTGAACCTGATCCCCCTTGAGATGTTACATACTAAATATGAAAGAATCCTGACCGTTGGATATGAAGAAGGAGGTTTTTAAAGAAATGTCCTCACATTGCATTACGTTAAACTTTGGGCTCAAACAGGGAGCCAAAATATTTACCCAAGTAACCAATTTGAACAAACCTGAAACTGATCCACCTTAAGATGTTGCATACCAAATATGAAAGGATTGTGACTGGTGAATCTGAAGAAATTTTTTTTTTATAGAAATCCCCTCATATTGCACTAAGTTAAAATTCAGGATCCCATAGGCAGTCCAAATATGAACCCAGGGTCTCGATTTGAACAAACTAGAATCTGACCCCCCCCCCCCCCCCCTATAGATGTTGTATACCAAACATGAAATGATTCTGACAGGTGGATCTGAAGAAGATTTTTAAAGAAATTTCCCCAAATTGTACAAAGTTAAACTTTTGGCTCCAATAGAGAGCCCAAATACTAACTGAGGGACCCGATTTGTACAAACTTGAATCTGACCCCCCTAGAGAGATGTTGTATACCAAATATGAAAGCATTCATACTAAATATGAAAGATTTTTAAAGAAATTTCCTCATATTTCAATAAGTTAAAATTCCGGCTCCTACAGGGAGCCCAATTATTAACCCATGGATGTGATTTGAACAAACTTGAATCTGACTGACCCCCCCCCCCCCCCCCCCCCCAGAGATGTTATATACCAAATATCAAAAGATTCTAAATGATGGTTCTGGATAAGATTTTTTATGCACGCCAAATTTGGTTTAATTTGGTCCAGTAGTTTGGAGAAGTCGAAAATGTAAAGTTCACGACTGACGACGACGGACGGCAAGTTAAGCTCCCTTCGGTGAGCTAAAAATCAGTCACACGCCCCCCCCCCCCCCCCCTCCAAGTTAACCCATATAGGGAACATCAGGCAAGAAATAAGGGAGTGGGGGTGGGTGCGAAATAGCAGATGTATGTGTGATATCCGACCTATCTCAATTTAATGACACCAATGTTGTCAATTATTTGCCAGACTCGAGAAAATAAAAAACGTCGCCGGTGTTCCGTCGCCGGTTTTACGAAATAACGTCGCCGTTATTTGGTAATTTATCCGTTACTTCTGGTCCGGGTTCGCTATTTAAAATTGATGAATCTCTTCGTGCGAAAGGAAAATGAAGGAATCGTTAACAAAAGTAAGACGGTAATATAACAATAACATGATTTTGGAGGGCATTATGGTTCATTGGCGGCCCTGCAGCAATGATGAACAGCCCAAGGGTTTATTAATTAAGTTAATAAGCCCAAGGACTGTTCATCATTGCTGCTGGGCCGCTAATGAATCATGATGCCTGACAACAATCATGTTATTACTATTATTACCACTCCCTGTTACAGCTAACCACACGAGGGAATTGCTGGAAGAAATAATCACAAAAGTCAGTTCGATATTTCTGTTTCGATCGTACGTTCGACTTCAGTTCAGAAATACAAAGGGACGTCATCCGACTAGGAGTAATTCATTAGACCCTGGAATCTAAAAATAGCCGGGCCGCCAATGGCAATTTATACCAGTGTCGCCCGCGGCGCGGCACCGTCGAATGACGTCACTGAAATTATGGAGTTTTAACGGGCCCCCAAACTTATGTTAATCGACTAGTAACTTATAGATTGAGTGGTAATAATATTATTTGATAAGCAATTGCTGCCAGTTTTAAAAAGCATAAACCGGCTATTTGTCTTTAGTTTGTGTTATATCATTAGGCATACTTATTTAATTCTATTCATTTAGCTTCCTCTTTTTAGTCAAATTTTTCCAAAAATAAACCTTGACTACTGGTATGGCGAGGGCCGGTCGCCGGTCAGGCGGCCCTTTTTGCTAAAAAACTTATTTCTGGACGGATTTTGATATTTGGTATGTGGCTTAAAATGCATGTGCAACGCCCGATGACGCAAAGTTTTGTTTCTAAAATTGGGGCTGCAGCTATATCATTCACCAATACAGACATTGCCATTTTAAGTGCCATTTATCCTAACAACTGATGTCAAATTTTCTTCCACATACTCATGTGGTAAAAAATAGCCCTCAATGAATGTGACCCCCCCCCCCCCCCATACCCTTTTTCATCCAAAACTATGGTATAATTCATAAATTAATTGATGTTGACACAAAACAAAAAACATCTTGCAACAAAAACTATCACAAATGGGAAATTTATACTGGTGTGGTAAAATTTTTAAAAAAATAGCCCTCAATGAATGTGCCCCCCACCCCCTCACAGTATACCCCTCTTCATCAAAAACATGATATAATTCATAAATTAATTAATGTTGACACAAAACAAACAACTTGTGACATTAAATATCCTACTTGTGATAGTTTTTACATCACATTCAGGCTTCTGAAGACATTTTGTTTGGTGAATCATTTGCAATTTATGTTAAAAAAAGCCAGTTTTCTCAGTTAAGGCACCTAGAGTCATTGGTATGGTACTGACAAAACATAAAACACTGCTTTTTCAACAGTATGACCAGTACTGCTCATGTGGTATCTCATAGCACTGTTAAAATGCTAAAAAGCATCCAATATTGATTCTGTGGTGCTGTGCTTGAGCAGCAAGTATCCATTTGGGCACTTTCACAACCTTGGATTTACTCCCCCACAAACACCCATTCTGATGAAAAGAGTGAAATTGTGGAAAATATGTCTCTAAGGAGGATGAATGAGATATTTGCTTAAAAAATGTGGTTTTTTTAGTGTTTAATATATTTATCTGCGAATGGGGGGGGGGGGGGGGGGGGGGGGGGGGGGGGTAGAGTGTGAAAAATAGTCAGCTACCAGTTACTGAAAATGTACAACCATGCAAATGACAAGCAAAGAAACACTTTGTCTGCTGGACAGACAGAGAGACATGCAGTCACACAAATTTAAAGTCTACACAGAAATAAAAACTGACATACAATGGAATTTTGTTAGAAGAGCCAGGACAAGATTGTCAAATGGGAAAAAAAAACCTCAGTGGACCCTGAGTGCTGCAGTACCAAAGCAAATCATAGGACACTGAGAGTGTATGAGATTTTCTTTAGTTTCCAAAAACATACTGTACAGTCTTTCCAATTGTTTCTCATCAAATGAGGCTTCAGTATGGGTGGGTGGGTGGTCACTTGATTCATGGAGAGAACAATATTTCACAGTTGTTACTGTACTTTTGTGCTGTAACATGGGAACCAAGAGAACAATGCTCGAGCTAAAGAAAATTTTATTGGCATCACTTTAATTTTGGGATTCAAATATCTTTGTCAAGTATAACCCTTCAGAGAACTTTTTCCGACCCCAAAACAAGGGGTTGTGCATCAAATAAGAGGGAAAATTTAGTACTAGACTACTTTATTAGTACTAGACTACTTTATTGGTAGCTGTGCACAAATGCCATTCATTCACATTTGCAACTTTATTGTGTTATTTTTTCCACTGTTCCCCCACCCCCAAATTAGTGTTCCAAAATAATCTTTCAATGAAGAAATTATTTTCTAACAATTTTTAACCCTTTACCAAATATAACGGTCAAAAGCTGCTGATGCTATTCAAAAGTATTGCCATTCCATGTTCATTATTTTCTTGTTTTTGTGTCAAAAACATAGCTTATGACCCCTCATTGGAATGAGGTCATTCCAATGGTGTAAAAAGTCATGTCTTTGACACAGAAAATTAGTAAGTCAATCAGTTTGTGGGCAAGGGTAATCAGCTTTTCATGTCAAGCAAAGGGTTAACAGCATAATTCAGACAAACATCTAAATACCAGTAAATAAAAGTGCAATATGGGTTTTCTGGCTGTGGGTTTGAATAGTGATTGGAAGGGGGTTGGAAGATTGGAATCCCCCCTCTGCCCCTAGTACTATGATGGGGAACCATGGTTTAATTACATTTGTCAATACATGTGTACATGTAGGGTAAAATAGGTTGTTATTTGGCATTTGCTGGAGGCTGTAGTGTGCCCCTGGAGGCAACACTTGCTCAAGATGTGAATTTGCTTGCAATATATAGCCCTTATTGCTGACGATGACAAAAACATACTTTTCGAAAGTGTGTGGTACCCAAATTAATTTTTAAATGTGAAATAATCTCTCAAAATAATAATTAAATCAGGTTCGGAAGCCAAATTATGTATTTCCTTAATCAACCCCAATCCTATCAAAGATGCATTTTACCACTTTCATGTGACAAAAGAGTCATTTCTGCATGAGAATTCAACTTTTGGATTCCACTGAGTTAAAAACATGGGAAATTTGTTCTTTTAAAGAAAACTGTGTCAAATGGCTTAAAAACTGCTGTTGCCTCCAATACATTTTTCGACTCTGTCACCTAATGAGTAAGCTGAGAGGTAAGGAATTCATGTAGCTTTTTTTGAAACATAAACTAATCCCCAAATAAAACTAAAATCTGCATCAGCATGCAATACTTTGAGGAAAAATTTGTCTCATTTAACCATACAGCAAGACAAAGAGTGGTGTTCCAACCCCACGAAACAATATGAATGTCAATTTTGATTCAAAAATTGGGGTTGCAGCTATTTAATTCACCAATATCAATAGACAGTACCATTTCTATTTTGAAAGTGACAGTCTACATGTACATAGGAATACTGACTGACATAAAATGAAAAATATAGTGAGAAGAGCCAGGACAGGGTTATCAAACAGAAAAAAAACTCAGTGGACCTGAGTGCTGCAGGCTGAGGGGTTCAGTATGGGTGGTAGAGGGACAATTGTTAATGTAGTTTTGTGCTATAACATGGGGACCCTGACAACACTAGTATCAGACTACTATATTGGTAGCTGTGCACAAAAGCCATTCATTCACATTTGCAACTTTGTTACTTTTCCCACTGTAACCCCCCCCCCCCCCAGCCCCTTTTTCCAAAATTTATCTTCCTAAATACTCTGTGAATGAAGAAATTGTGTTTTTTAACATATTTACCCACTCACTCATTGTAATGGCCAAAACAGGCTAACACCATTCACCAAAATTGCCATTCAATGTTAATTATTTTTGCATTTTGTTTTTGCGTCAAAAACATATCTTATGACCCCTCTTGGGAATGAGCTCATTCAGCTCTATCCAGTTGGAGGAAGGAGTTCATAGCTATGTTTTTGGCACAAAAAATGAAAAGAAATTAGTTATTCAAAAGTCGTATCTTTTCTTATAAGCTAAAGGGTTATCATAATATGGAGAAAACTTCTATTATAGAAGTGAAAACAAGTGAAATATGGGTTTTCTGGCTAAGTGGTATGGATGGTGATTTGGGAGAGGATTGGAATATAATTGGAATCCCCTCTATCACAAGTACTATGAGGGGAAACCATGGTTTAATTAAATGTGTTAATAGGGTAAAATAGGTGGTTACATGTGTATTTGGCATTTGCCAGAGGTTATAGTGTGCTTCTCAGTTCTGGATGTCACACTTGCTCAAGATGCATTAAACTGCATTATTTTTGGCAATATATGGCCTTTATTGCTGACTGTGACAAAAATATAACTTTTCAAAAAATAAAACAGTATTATTCGGTCTGTGGTTCTCGAATGAACATTTAAATGTGAAATATGTGTAATATCAAAAAAAATATAATTAAATCAGTGTTGGAAGCCAAAATACATGTACATTTACATGTATGTATTTCCTATAATCAACCCTAAACCTTCCAAAGGGTAACCTACAAAACTTTTCCCTAACAAAAATCCACCCCCCCCCCCCAATCATTTTCACACAATGCACAAAAATCCCCTCCCCCCATGATTTTTCAGGTGAACAGAAATTCCTCCCTCCACAATTTCTGGTGAACAAAAATCCCCCCCCCCCTAATTTGTTAGAAGTATATTTAGAGCCATACAAAAATGCCCAAAGCTTTTTACCACTCGAAGCCGAGCACTTGTCGCTTCAATCAATGCTAACCTTGCTTGGGTGGAGTTAGCACTGTTGCCCAGTGGTTCTCTCTGTGCACTTTAGCTTCCTCCACCCATAAAACTGTCCAACATGAGGTGACACTGGCTGTTGAAAGTGTCCTTAAACTCCAATAAATAAATAAATAATTGTCTTGATAAATAGTTATTGAGGCATGTTTTCTTGTATACAGTGATGAGTGTTTATGTAATTTACAAATTAAATACATAAGTTTTTAAATCCTCTTGGACTGCCTTTTAACCTTTTGGTGTAAAAGGCCGGGAGGGGGATTTTTGTACTGCTCTTAAAATAATGTGGGAGATTGTGGTACTACCTTCAAAAATTGAGTGTGGGGGGGGGGGGGGGTGATTTTAACCTATAATTCTAATCCTTCCAAAGATACATTTTACCTATTTCATTTGATAAAAGAGTCATTTCTGCATGAGAATTCACTGCTTTCTTTGAAAACTATCCCAACCCCAAAATAAAACTAAAATCTGCATCATCAGACAATAGTTTGGGGAAAAATCTGTCTCATTTAACCATACTGCAAGAGAAAGAGTGGTGCTCAACAACCCCCCCCCCCCCCACACTCCCCCACCACACAAAACAAAATGAATGTCAATTTTGTTTTAAAAACTGTGGTTGCAGCTATATAAATCACCAATATCAATACACTGTGCCATTTTATCCTTACAAATGATGTCAAATTTTCTTCTGCATATTGATGTGGTAAAATATAGCCCTGAATGTGTCCCCTAGACCCCAGCATACCCACTTTCATGATGATATAATTCATAAATTAATTGATGTTGACACAAAACAAACCTCTTATGATATAAAATTGCCCATTTGTGATAGTTTTTAAATCACATTCTGGCTTCTTAAGATATTTCACATTGTGTTTGATGAATATTTTGCAACTTTTGTAAAAAAAATTTTTTTTTTTAAAATCCCTCAGATTTCTTAATTGAGGCACCAAGAGTCATTGGTATGTCTCTGACAAAACATTAAACATTGATTTTCTGCAACAGCTTGACAGTACAGCTCATGTGGTATCGCATAGCACCATTAAAATGCCTAAAACCATCAAATATTGATTCTGTAGTGCGGTGCTTATGCTGCAAGTACCCATAAAGGCACTTTTACAACCTTGGATTTAATCCCTACAGACACTCATGACCCATTTTGATAAAAGGAATAAAATTAAGGAAAATACAATGTACATGTATGTTTTCCTGAGAGGACGAATCAGATATTTGCTTCAAAAAGATAGTGCTCTTTAATGTTTAATATATTTGTGTATGTGTATAAGGTGGAGGGGGTTACAGTGTGAATAGTCAAAAGCCAGTTACCGAAAATGTACATGCACAACAGGGAATATGAAAAGCAAAGAATCGCTGTCTGTGATGGATGGTTCTTGGACTACTTGCACCCTGGACGATTCATACCACAATTGGGGGGTACGAATTGTCTTGATAATGAGGAACACATTAATTGTCTAGACAAAATCTACGAATCGTCCCAGTAAAAGGTATGAATTGTCTCCTTTTTGGTACAAGTTGTCTCAAGTAAGTAAACATATGCATGAAACAACCAATCAAAACAAGATTTATGCATAGAAATGAAACTTCACTGGGTGAACCATCGCTTAACAGCTCAAGTGAAAAAGTGATCTCTAGTATTATCAACTTCGGGATCGAACATGGTAAAAGAAAATTTATAGTAGATAGTAATGGATGTAGTTTTACAGTTAAAACACTATTTTTTTAATGAAGCCACAATAATTCTTTAAATTGATGAAGATCTAACAATAAATAATTTCATGACACCCCAAATAATAAGTTAAAGAATGTGCTGCCTTAATAATTTAATTAATTTAATTCTGAGCTCCCTCAATAGAGCATTCTCTTTTTGGCGTTTTTAATTCTGAGCTCCCTCAATAGAGCATTTTCTTTTTACCGTTGTGACGTTGAATCTTTTAAGTGTCTACTTGCTTTTTACTTTAACTTTAAGTCATGAAATTTGATATTCGGTGTCTTTTTAAAATAAAAGAAATGACATCACCTTTTTTATCCTTTCTCCAAGTTTATAATCCTCTCCCAACCCCATCTCCATGTATATTTTTTCAGAAGGGGTTAATGAAGCAGGGTAAGAATTTGCAGAAGAGGATACAAAATGTCCAGAGGGGGTACAAACTGTTGGATACTGCCCAGAGGAGGGGTACGAATCGTCCAGAAGGAGGTACAAATTGTCCTGGGAAAGGTACGAATTGTCCAGCTAAAGGTACCAATTGCCAGAGGTACGAATCGTCCAGGCTATGAGTTGTCCAACTCACTGATGGATGGATGGATGGATGGATGGATGGACAGACAGAATTTATGCAATCACACATTTTGTAATAAATTCAATTTCAGTTTCCTTTTGAATGCTAAAACAAACTAGAATATATTAGTAGAAATGAAATATTTTCTCTGGAATCATTATCACTGTGCAAATGTTATTTAAATTAGAGGTCGGTTCTGGGGAGGTTGGTATTTAGGCTTTTTTGTCATTTGTAGAGAAACATACTAAATATCAGAATCCCCACCTAAAGATGTTGGTCAGGCGAGGTGGGTGACATTGACTTGAAGATGAATTCAGTTCTATTCTGGTTGCAAAGCCTAAAGTATCCAGGAATTAAAACATTGTTTACCAAAACACCGAGGAAGTGTAATTTAAATGGGAGTTCTGAGTGGTTCTGGTATTTAGCCTTTAGGAGAACACGTCGGATCACAAAATTGGCTGGCCGCTACACTGTAATTCTGACAGCCTTAAACTGACATTGTATTGTATCACTGGTAAAAATAGTTCATAGACTGGAGCCAGTGAACTTGTGAAGAAAAATCTAGGAAATAAATGAATATCGCTGTTCGCGTGCATGTCTGTTTCTGTAAACTTTACAACAAGACTGCATGCCCCTGTTTTGAGAACAAAGATTCCCCCAGACCGTACGCCAACATAACTTGAATTCATCCGAACACCGGCTGTTTCTAAGGAAATCGCGCTAAGTTCCGCACAAATGAAAAAGGCCCACTAAAAGTATCAATAAATTACTTGTTTTATTGTTTTATTCGTTGTCAACAATTTGTGAAGTGTACGTTCTGAATTAAAACTGAAACTGGGCTTTGAATCTGACGAAACCGGCAACGGACGACATTGGCACTTCGAACTTTCAAACAATATTTAACTCGCCAACAACTACCTAACTTCGAAAGTCACTTCATTACTTAATTATTTCTCATAGTTTCCAACATTTTGCAACAATATATTTTACATAATGTCCTTTGAGAAGCCAAAAACAATTAAATATCCGTTACAATGATTCTGGATTTTTTGCCAGTGGGTGAGCCACGCCGCCAGATGGCACCCCAAACTCTGTTGCATGGTATACAGAAAAATTATAAAATCATGGATACGCACCTGGGTTACCTATGTGCGCCCACGCCACTGCGTGGGTGTGCACTATCATGCCACCAGTCTAATTTTGTAACGAATTAGACGTTGTTATGGCCTGTTACCAGTGAAATATTTCATCAACTATGATTTAGATTCACATAACTTGAGTATTCCAGTTTTCTGACGATTGAATCTTGAAGTACCTGAAGCATTCATGTTTTGAATCAACGTAAAAAAGTTCCTCAATTGCTTTTATTACACGCCTGGTCTCTGTAATCCCCATCTACAGCAACACTAAACCATGCGGAAAATGAAAATCTGTTTTTCACATATGTGTGAAACGGAAATCGTTGACGTACTATTTTTATAAAGAATCGACATTTCACAGGAATTTTCCTCAAATCGTGCACTGCAAATACAATTTGAATCGTTTGCAATAGCTAAAAATCGTCCCCTGAGTAGCAATGTATGTCAGTAGGCACATATAACACATTGCAACTCAGGGGGCGAAATGGTAAAATGGCTTCACCTCGCAAATTTGGTTGTCGATATAATGTGTTCGTTTTGTTAATAGTTGCTGAGTGTCCTTCTAATAATGTTTTTATAGACGCGAAGGCGTGTAAAAAACGTAGAATGACACGCGTTAATCGATATGACACTTGTGCCATCGCAGAAGGATAAAATTCGAGGCCTACGGCCTCTCGTTCTATCATACAGAGCTGGCACTCGTGTCATATCGATTAACCCATTCACACACGCGTGTGGTTCGGCGTATTGACCAAAAGTTTAACTTGTACTGTTCGACAAGTGTGTTTTATTTTATTTATTTATTTATTGGTGTTTAAGGTCACATACTTATGCGCAATTGGAGAAAGCCGGAGTACCCGGAGAGAACCACCGAGCAACGACGAGTAGCTGCCATCTCCCCAACATCGTAACTCCGCACTGCTGTACAGGCAGGGTTAGATTGGTTGAAGACATGCGTACCATCGACGTGCAGTACGCCTTAGCACACGGCGTCATCGTGCCCCCACGTGGACAATCGGGGTTAAGCGCCTTGCTCAAGGACACAACGCGGGAGTCGACAAGTGTGTAAACTAAATGATTATGAATTAAGACATTTATGTTTTAAATCAACGCAATTGATTTGACCGAAAGTTTAATGACGTTGCGATACTGTTAGACAAGTGTGTAAAGTAAATAATTATGAATTAACCCTTTACCCAACGTAACGGCCAAAGCCGGCCAGCGCTATTCTCTAAAATCGCCAATTAATTTTCTTTATTTTTTTCATTTTTTGTCTCAAAAACATAGGTTGTGACCCCTCATTGGAACGAACTCGTCGAGCTCGTTCCAATGAGGGGTCACAACCAATGTTTTTGAGACAAAAGAAAAAAATGAAAAAGATTAGTTATTCAAGTTGTTAGTTTTTTGCAAGTGTCGTCTGCTTTTCATGTTAGGTAAAGGGTTAAGACTCACAACGACTGTAGGTTTATGATTACGCCTCGTGGGTAGTCCATTTCTGTTAACACACTGATGTTTCCAAGACGAAATAAATATTTATTGATTAGAATTACTCTTACCAGAGCACGAAAGAATAGTTATATATATGTGTGGTCAATATGTCATCATATTAAATCAATAGTAGCCTGCGCGCAAACTCCACATTTGGCAAACAAACAGCACATAACAGCGTCGCATTATTTACGGAATTTGGCTGGTGGCCTGAGAGATTAATGCTGTTCAAAAAGGCATTGGAAGCAGTTTCCAGCATTACGTTTTATCACCAATATGAAATCGATAACGCCTTCAGAAGTGTATACGCGTTAATAGAAGTGGAGACAAATCGCTTGCTATTTGAATAAGATGAAGTGATATTGCAGTCAGGCGCACAATGGACTAACGATGGACGAATGTGACCAATATGAGGGATGACAGACAGTCATTCTAGTTCTCACCTTATAGTGAAATGGGGTTGACAGAGGATTGAGGACGACGTTTTGCGACGAAGATCCATGCAATAAAAGACAACTAAAGAACTTCATTCCATTTGTTCTTAGCTATTTACTGAAAGAAAGATGTTTTGTTTAAGTGAAGCTCTCAATTACTTGTGACAAATTAAGCGTACACTTTTCCTATATTAAACCAGCTCCCAGAAAAGGTAAAATTCCCTGGAAAGGTGCGACAAGCTGCTTCCAATTATCCTTGTCGTATAGGGGTTCAGAAACAGTGTTGTATAAAGGCAGAAGCTGGTGGGAAATATGTTTTTCGCATTTTTAATGTTTCTGAACCTCGCATTTCAGAAACCTTGGAAACCCAGAAAAGTTTTGGTTTCAACATACTTGATTGCAGAATTTATCACCTGTCAGAGTTCGTTAACAACATTCAAACACGAAAACAACGTTCATCACTATTATTTTTAACGATGCATGCCAATGTTCTAATATTAGCATAAACGTCACCACTTTTTTTCAAAAAATGGTTCCCGAAGAATCACAATAACACCATCAATAGTAGAGTTCTGTAATGTGAATACAAATTACAACACTGCATTTATAAAAGCATCATAACACTCAGTTTAGGGAAGATCCAGATAATTTCAAAACCGTAACCATCCATAAATGCAAAGAACGAAACACGCGTGTGGATGGGTTAATCGATATGGCACGAGTGCCAGCGCGAAAGAAAGGATAAAACGAGAGGCCCGCAGGCCTCGAGTTTCATCCTTCCGCGATGGCATAAGTGCCATATCGATTAACCCATTCACACACGTTTGTTTATTACACGCCCTCACGTCTCCAAAAACAATTATTAGAAGGACACTCAGCAATTCATTTGACAACTATCAACACAAAGAACGCATTTTATCAACAACAAAATTTGCGAGTGGAACCCGTGTTACTATTTCGTCCCTGAGTTCCAATGTGCTCTATGTGCCTACTGGCACATACAACACATTGGAACTCGGGGGACGATTTTCAGCTGTCGTTAGCGATTCAAATTGTAATTCCGTTGCACGATTTGTAGAAAATTCCTGTGAAATGTTCCCCCTATTTAAAAATAGTCTGTCAACGATTTCCGTTCCGCAGATATTTTCCGCTTTTTGTGTTGCGGTAGAAGGGGATCACATAGAACACGCTTGTAATAAAGGTAAATTTATACGAGAAATTACACGCCAAGATATGGGAAATTGATTTCCATTTTTGTTATGGAACAGTGGATGCTCTTAACAGCCATTGCTAGTTTGTAGTGTATATTAGGAAATAACATACTTTTATGCAAACTCTTCACGTTCAAATTAACACAATGTAGTACATGTACGTCAGGGCCCAAGCCACCCTCATTTCATGACCATGGTAGATGACTCCGGAAATGAAGTGTCACATGAGTTGTGATAGCAACCCACTTAAGCAGTGATATTGTGACGTCATTACCATGTTGATATGTGCCGCTTGTGAGCGGGGGCACGGGGTGGGGCATATGTGGTGGTGGGGGAGTGGTTCAGACGCCGCATTTGTTTGCCAAACAATAAATACGTGTGGAGCAATGTAGGCGCTTACGATGCCAGTGACATGCAGTTACCGACAATTACTTCATATTTCTCTCATTTCCTTACTCAACTGTGACAACTTCCCATGGCACAGATACCACCAATGCATTAGTTAAATTAATGCATTTATAAGGTTGGATTTTCTCATTGGTAGCCCAGTTTTAACTCGCAAAACAACCCAATTCGGACTATATGCAGTGACATTTCAATGTTTTCTCAACCGGAAACGTCGCTTTCTGCTTAATAAGCAAATTTATTATATGCTAGCCTGTGAATTATCGCAAATTATCCAAAAGACATTTCTCGATATCTATCGACTCGATAGATATTGAGAACTATCCTTCAGTAGCTTCCTAAATGAAGTCACGCTACCCCGCAATACGTCGCCTTGAAGGAACGATCAGCTGATCTTTTTTTATTGTTTTGAAACGTACGCATTTCTCGTCGAATTGGGCTGAATATTGTGCAATAAAATGTCTCGTAGCATATAATAAAAAAGAAAATCTACCCTATTTTAGTCAGTATCTGCAATTATCTCATGAGTGTCGACTTGGAAGTTTTATTTTTCACGAGCGCTTGCGCGAGTGAAACATAATATTTTCAGGTTCACACGATGATTTTTTTCAGTAGCTTCCTAAATGACGTTACGCTTCAGCGCATGACGTCGCCTTGAACGTCGCCTTGAGGGAACGATCAGCAGCTTTTTCTTATTGTCGTGAAACTGTTTGCAGTCCAAGTGGGCTGAATACTGCGCAGTAAAATGTCACGTAGCATATAATAAAAAGAAACTCTACGCTGTTTTAGTGGATATTGAGAATTATCTCATTCGTGTGGACCTGCAAGTTTTATTTTTCACTCGCGCAAGCGCTCGTGAAAAATAAAACTTCCAGGTCCACACTCGTGAGATAATTCCCGATATTCACTAAAACAGCGTAAATGTCCTCTATATATA
Source organism: Pictodentalium vernedei (assembly GCA_031216915.1). NCBI lineage: Eukaryota > Metazoa > Mollusca > Scaphopoda > Dentaliida > Dentaliidae > Pictodentalium > Pictodentalium vernedei. Next base: position 840,796,192 of record CM062296.1, on the reverse strand, counting down.
TCAATTCAACTCTGAGTCGAGTTCATGTCTGCAAATTTCTGACAAGGATTGTGCCGGATAAATAATCCTTGCATGGTTTGTTTTGAAAACACGGGTGATGTATGCCCCCCCCCCCCCCCCCCCACACACACACTCCCCTTTCACGCGACAACAATATGGCAAATGTTGATCCCCTCTACTGCTTTATTGAAACTTTGTCTTAGAAAACTTGTTTAAAACTAAGACTGAAGCAATAGCCCAGTCGCCAAACTCAGATGCTTGGCGAATGCGTGTTTTCGCGTAGAAATGTTTTTCTTTTCGGTTCGTATTAGAAGAGATCTTCTTTTTCGATATTCCATCGGTTGCCGATCAGGCAGCATTGGGGAATATTTTTACAGCACTCCAAAATGAGAAAATAGAGAAATTTAACGGTCAACATTTTGACGTGATAAATTGGTTTTCCCCGCCCAAACCGACACTTACTGCAAGCAAATTAATCATCGGACAAACGGGCATCAGGAAAACCCCTTCCCTTACAAATATACTAGCGGAAAAGAGAAACGCTTTTTCTGTGGTAAATATTTCATTGTTTGGAATTTGATGTTATTTCTTCACTACTGATTAAATTTTGACGAGTTTTGTTGTCTTAGCACAAACGGCGTTTGCATGGATACCGTTCAAACGTGGGCACCCTGCGCCACTTCTTTTATCAAAATCAATAGCGGGTCTGCCCATCCCGGGCTTCATTCGCTGCTCTACCACTCCTTACCACTGACACCATCAAGGCCCTTCGTGGGATGTAATTCCACTCCTAAATATGGGCCTGTTTGAGCTGAGCGGCGTTGTTTGGGATGTTGACACGGTTCCTGCCCCCACCCCATCCTGTACAGCTCGTCCCGCAAATGCTCGACAAATATGGACTGTAGGGTGGCCAATCGAGGACTGGTACTTCCTTTTGGTTGAGGAAGTCACGACAAACCCTCGCAACATACGGCTTCGCATTATCCTGCTGCAACGCACCTTTACGCACATGGATATGTGGAAGGACCACAGGCATGAGGACCTAATCCGGATATCTTACGGCTGTAAGATTAGCATGGATGACCACGACAGGTATTTTAACGCCATGAGAAATCCATTCAAACCATAACGGACCCTCCCCCGAATCTGTCGTTTTCCTTAACGCACGCGTCAGAATATCGCTCACTGTGGCGTCAATAGCAACGTTATCGTCAATCTTACCTGCAAAGCGTGAACCGAGACTCGTCAGTGAATGACACACGTCTCCATCGAGACAAAGTGACACCAAGTTGCTGTATGTGTCCGAGCCATAGCAATCGACGTGTCGCCTGGGTGTACGTTGCGGATCAATGTAAGGACTTGGTGGCCTAAAACCGAACGCCCGCAACCGATTCCTAACTGTTCTTCGATACACTCGGCAACCATGAGTATCTACAACATGACTCACCGTCTCCGTCTGAAATCGGCTACGAATGTGTGAGAGACGCATGCCTCTATTTGGAAGTGGCGACGTAATGCGCGTCAGCTAATCTTTCTGAGGCTCGGAGACGTCCGACTATCCGAGCTATCGTTGACTCATGGACCCAAATTGCTGGGCGACGAGGCGTTTCGATTGGCCCCGCGTAATTAGAGCAATAGCCCTACCCCGGCATTTTGCTTTTCAATCGAGTTGAACTGAAATGTTATACAATCGATGTGTACTGTTCAAAACTTCAGTTTCGATTTGGTTTGGTTTTCAAGCCTACATCATGAGGTAGTGCCATGGATGCACGCTGTATCGAACATCTGCGGAAAGCATGCAACGTCACACGTGGTCATGGTCGACAGAATTTTAACGAACGGATCTTTAGCTAGTACACCGAGGTAGCTATGTATCATATTTTACAATCTTTGGTCTACGAATAAAAACAAATTATATTGCCAAAACTGAACTTGTGCTTCTTTTTTCCGTCAGTGTGTAAAGAGCGATGTTAGAAAAAAAAGCGCGGTTCAAAGGTGGTGAAAAAATTAGAAAGCGGCAATTTCCAAGAGTGTCATTCGCTATCCAGTCACGTTTGCTCACTCCACGAGCAAGGGCGTGCTTAACGCTCTTTGTGAATTCCATTCGATCTCCCTCCCTTGTCAAAAAGAATAGTTTTCAGGTTGTTTCTTTGTAGTTTGGTTCACGATATTTCTCAAATGAGATAATGTACCCGTGAATCCCCCCAGTAGCACACAGGCGAGTGGAAAGTGAGAATTTGCGCCGAACGATTGAATCCTGAATTCTCAGAAAAAAATTAAATGGTCATAAATCCAATGGATCACGATCAACATCCCGAAGGTATGTTCAATATAGCTAATGGACAGTTTGCCGCAGAAACCGTCAATATGAGCATGGCTCTAGACCTCGGCACAAAACAAATAAATATTTCGAGAAAAACCTCCAAGGCGTTTTTTTTTTTACTTTATCATATCAATGCCTGTGGAGACCATGTCATCGACAAGAAAGTCGATCAGGTCGGTAAGGCTAAACTTTTTGATTGTAATATCGTCGACTTCACAATCATGGGCTTCCAATAAAGCTCACGTGTTGTCGACATGAGAGTCATTCTTTCACATGAATGTCGCAGTTCCCATTAAAGCCGCCTTGTAAAACTCACCGGCTATCACAGTATCTTCAAGACAATCAGCAAAAGGGCAAAATTTCCACTCGTTCTGTCACTGACGGTTCTGCTCTTTTGGGGATACCCCATTGGCCAGCATCCAATAAATTATCTTCCCCAACTGTTGATGATTTCGTTGAAGGATTCCAGAATCATGTAAAACAGACGTCACTTACCTTCCTCTCCATAGATACAAAGATTATAACACTTAAAGCAACAAATGCAAATAGGTCTGCCGAAAACTGTTGTTAGAATTTAAACTGAGCATTACCTCACCATTTCCGAGCCAGAAACTCATCATTATTGTTGCGGAGAACAAGACGCATGTCATAGATACCATTGTAAAATATTTAAGAACCGATTTGCTGTAGAGAACACAATCAGATATACTCTATGCCTTATTGGACACACTGTGGCTCCCTTTGAGACCAGTAACGGGGTTTTCACAGACAGACACGACCGGGCCACTACTCACGAAGAAGCAGACAATATAATTGCCCAACAAGCGATATACGCGACGTCCCAAAGGGTTGATCGCGTCGTAGTCCTATTTTACTAGTTGCTCATTTTATATTTTTTTATTTTACTAGGTTATCATTTTAGTATTTATTATTTTCCATATTTCATCATTTTACCATTTACTATTTTACTATTTATTATTTTACTATTTTATCATATAACTATTGATTATTTTACAAGTTTATCACTTGACAAGTTATTATTTTAGAATTCATCATTTAGCTATTTATTATTTTACTGTTTTGCTATTTATTATTTTACTAGTTTATCATTTACCTTTTTATTATTTTACTTGTTTATCATTTACCTATTTATTATTTTACTAGTTTATCATTTAACTATTTAGTATTTTATTAGTTTATCATTTAACTATTTATTATTTTATTAGTTTATCATTTAACTATTTATTATTTTACTAGTTTATCATTTAACTATTTATTATTTTAATAGTTTATCTTTTAACTATTTATTATTTTACTAGTTTATCATTTAACTATTTATTATTTTTCTAGTTTATCATTTAACTATTTATTATTTTACTAGTTTATCATTTAACTATTGATTATTTTATAAGTTTATAATTTAACCATTTATTATTTCACTAGTTTATCATTTAACTATTTATTATTTTGCTAGTCTATCGTTTACCTATTTATTATTTTTCTGTTTGACTATTTATCATTTTACTAGTTTATCATTTAACTATTTATTATTTTATTAGTTTATCATTTACCTATTTATTATTTTACTAGTTTATCATTTAACTATTTACTATTTTACTAGTTTATCATTCAACTATTAATTATTTTACTAGTTAATCATTTAACTCTTTATTATTTTACTAGTTTATCATTTAACTATTTGTTATTTTACTAGTTTATCATTTAACTATTTATTATTTTACTAGTTAATCATTTAACTCTTTATTATTTTACTAGTTTATCATTTACCTTTAGACGTTTCAACTTATTTACTTCCACAGTATTGATTTTATCATTTACGACATTTCAACTGTGTGTGTGGGGGGGAGGTTCTGTGTATGTTGATGACTGCATGCGGATTCTATGTTTTAATTTATATCTGGAACCTATATGTCTGGAACTTGAACTGGGTGGGTCGTGGATTTTATATGCAACACACCACCTTACTTTATCTCCATGTGGTGGTCACAATTAGCTATTGTAACATTTGTGATGTACATTTAATGATAAAAAGTGCTATAACTCCGGGGAAAACTGCGGAATCAAAAATACCTTCTTGCATGCACATCTACTCTTCAAGCTCATACTCCCCACCGACTTTCATAAAAATATATCAGAGGAGTTAAGCAGACAATAATTTGTAACAAACATTTAATGATAAAAAGGCCGAAACTACAGAAAAATCTGCAGAATCCAAAAATCCCTTCCACACATCTACACTTCAAACAAATACTTTGCATCAAATTTCATAAAAAAAATCTTACGGAAATTGTAGGAGCAGACAAATATTTGTGGCTGAAGGATGGCAAAGGTCCATAACTGGAAAAAACTGCAGAATCAAACATTTCTTTCCACATGCAGATTTACACTTTATACTAACTTCAAGTCAAATTTCAGAAAAATTTGACAAAAAATAAAAGAGGAGTTGATAGACTTGCAGGCTAACATATGAACACTCTTTCAGGTTTTTGTCAGTGGAGGAAATGCAGGATAAAAGTGGTCTGTAAATTTTGATTAGGTAATCACAAAATACAATTATTGACACTCAGGAAAACTACAGCTGAAAAAAACGCATTAAAACTCATGTTTAAAATTATGCTCAAATTGCGATTTGAGCGGAAGCTGAAATCACAGTTGACCATAATATTTTATTATAAAGTGGGTACATATGCAGACTATTAAATTGCCCTTGATCTAAAACAACAGGCAAATTATTCCTTCCTGAAATCTCGATTCTTTTCCAACTTAGGAATAAATCATTCATTAGTCATTCAATTTGAATCTCGATTTTCTCTAATACTTTACCCGTCGAGCTCGGTCCAAAGAGGGGTCACATGATATGGTTTTGTTGAATTTTTTTTAAAAATAATATTATTTTCAGCTGCTGAATTTGCATATTACGCGGGCGGATGCGGGCGATTCGTTGGGTAAAGGGTTAAAATTTTATGACCTGCACACAAAAAAGTATATATCTGTTGGTCAGGCATCGGTGATTTTGTACAGTACGGCTGCCTTACGCAATAATAGATTCCAAACACACATTATTGGAATAATCAACGGGTACAACCCGTTGCTTCATTAATTAAAACTTTGCTGATGATGCTTTTGAGTACCTGGTAAACGCATGTCTGGGCATCACTGCCAACGCGTGGATTATGACAAAACCACGGCCACTGTACTGCAAGCGACTCCAACAAGTCGAGGTACTTATGTTGTTCAAGTTTCTGTTTAAAATCCCCCCCCCCCCCTCCATTGAAACGGCGGGCGGACAGAAAATATAAGTTGATGTGATCACTGATTCCAGTGTTGAACTCATTCTGTGACATTGACCTTGGTAGGTCAGCCATGATTTCCCACTTAGTGGTAGTCCATGTGTTTGAATAATGTAAGTTTTATTCCACCAATAAGGTATGTCCCAGGCACAATAATCAACCGCGTATACTGATTCCCGCTGTTGCTCTCTGTGACATAGACCTTGCGAGAGGGTCCAAAATCTTGAATGCGACACACCATCTAGTAGTGGTCCATATGTTGTTGAAGATCCGTTGTGAAATTTCTTTCCACCAACAGGTTGTGTCAGCACACACGAAACAGTTGATGTCCATGTCGATTCCTCGTGCTGACATCTTTCTGGCAGTTTGACCTGGGCGGGTCATTGTAAATATTGTACAGTGGAGCTCTAGTGGTGGTCCATATGTTGTGTATGTTCCATTTTGATATCTCCCTTAAAAAGTTGATACGAAAAAAGTGAAAGGGCGAACACACCTTTTAAAATAGGCGTATAAAAATAATAAAATTAAAAAGAAATAAAAATATTAAAATTAAAAATAAATAAAAACAATAAAATTGAAATGACACTTTTGTAAGTAACCCTGGTCAATTTAGCTGTTACAGTTGGTGGATATACTGAATCAAAAAAGAAAGTATAATAAACCTTGAGGAGAAATTTTTTAGTATTATCGACTTTAATCCCATTCATTATTGTAAATTCATTTTTCGACTCCAGCGCTATGAATTTGTGTACTTTCATGTTCCTACTGTTGCCACCGTCAGGCCAGGACGTCGGAGTTCAGACATGGGGTGAAATGAAAAGTTCACACCTGCAAGTAGTATGTCATGTTCCCCTACAGGTACAGGTTGCAGGACCTCGATGCAGGACCTCGGAAGTGACGTCATGTCACGTGACGTAGTGGCGCCATGTTGTGTTGTCATGGTAACCCGCGTGAGCGGCAATCTTGTGACGTCATCTCCATGGTGATGCGTGGTGTGAGTGTGCATGCGCAGCTCGTGTTGTTAGGGTGATACGTGTTTCCTTCGCCCATTTTGTGTACTGGAGGCCGCCATCTTGGTTTCTATGGTAGCACGTGATTGCTATGTTACCCAATTTTTCTGCAATAAGACGGGGTATGTTCGGAGGGTATGTTCGATTGTAGAAGAGTAAATTTAATTGCCACAAAACAACCCGACAATCCTTCCAAATCACCAAAATCCTCCCCAAATTACCGAAATAGACTTTATTTATTACGGATTTGCTCTGTTGTCTTTCTTATTTTTACTTCTCCACGTAATAACTGCTCCAGTACTGGTGGTGGAACATCGCGAAAATACGTTTCGAATGAAACGCTCATTCTCGCTACAAAGTCTCTTGGATTTCTTGTTTCTTGGTTTCTTGATTGATAATCATTCAGTGCCATCCTAATCAAACATGGAATAGTGAACATTCTTCAATCCTTTTTTATCTTCATTCTTCTTTGGTTTTCTTTCTCTTTTTGGTTTGGGTTCTCCTATTTCAAGGCTTCTCTTCTTTGCAATATCCACTGCTTTGGTCACTTGTTCCCAGTCTCTTGTGGTAAACTGGAACCCGACGTCGTTCTTGAACAGTTGAATCTGTAAATCGTTGTTAAGTTTGAAGACGGTCACATTAGAAGACATCCTTCTTCTTTGGCTGTCGAAAAACAAATGAGCTGAACACCAAGTGCACCAGTTTTTATAGTTTTCCTTCAATACAGCGACATCTAGTGGCTGATTTCCTCTATGGCGTCATTAACCAACACATCACTATCCATTAAATCAGTCGTAAACATGCTGGATATGGTTTCCATTGGTACAGCGCGACAGCGATGTTTCAAGTAAACTAGACAGTATTGTCCACACACTGGTAATGGTCCTTGAAGGCGTTTTGTATTATACTTCCAATATCTGGAATTCTTCTTCAAGATTTTCTCGAATGGTCTGTGTTGTGGTGGTAATCCATAGGAATCAAAGTATTCTGCGTTGTGGTGACTCACAAAGAGAGCCACCCAGTGTCCCCCTCTTCTGTGGTCTGGGTCCGTTTTGGCTATCAAAGCCACTAGTCTGTAATCTTCTTGGTAATCTGTTTCTTGCAAATACACCCAAACATATTCTCTTCAAACAACTATCTGATCGAAGTGCATTCTCTAACTGCAACGTGTTCATGTTGAGTAATCGAAGATTACTTGTCTATTCTTATCCACTTCTATGATGGTCTGGAATTCTGCATACACCAGTACGTTGATTGTGGTTGGTAATGGGTTTTCGAAACGGACTTCTAGTCTCAAGTTTCCTCTCTTCACCAGATCGAAGTGTTGTCCATGTGAAACGTCTGGAGTCAGGTCGAATACGAATAGGGAGTATCCATTTTTGTACTCTTCTCGGCTGGTGTGGTTTCCTTCATTCTCATACATTTGACCAGTTCCTTGGAACAGAGTCGCATAACATCTGGCCACTTCTTGTTGTTCGAATCGAGGTTGTAATGGTTTGGCTGTAATCTGCTGCCCATCCACGTACAAAGCCAAGTAATTGATTTTGTAGTTCTTGAAATTATATGGATTCTTTGAAAAGTTTCCATTGAAAGCATCGTAGTCTACACATCCCACCACGATGCGTTTAGGTAGTTGGCCTAAAAATAAGTTTTCTTGTGTAATGCTCAGATTTCCTTTCGGCACTGAAAACACCTTGGTTTCCACACGATCGATAGGATATTTTGCAGTTGCGTTTGTTAGTGCTTTCTCGTGAGCCATTCTCACGAATGATTGGAGTCTCTCTTTGCGTACAAACATGGATACATCTAGAATTTTGATCTTGTATGTATCGGTATCGGCCATCAATGCGAAAGCATCTTTGGCTCTGTTCATTTTAACATGAACATTAACTCCATTCAGCAAGTAACGAGTTTGGAAAAACATGTCCAAATGTAATCTTCCATTCATGTCCACGATTTTACTTTTCTCTATAAATTTCTTTCGAAGAAGAAATCCCTTGTTATCATCTGTCAAATCTCCATGTGTCCGGCCGTATCCTTGTACCATAATGCATTAGTCAGTTGTGACATCTTGGCAGCTGGTCTATAACTCAACAAAGTTTCTATGAAAGCTCTGTAGTGATAAGTGCTGTTAGAAGGAGATACCAGGTTTTCATTCAAGCAGATATCGATTTGATTAAATAAGGAATGCATCCATAAATTGACTGGGCCCACTTGGGCATCGGGTACAATTGATGCCCCATTGGAATCTACAACCGTTGCTTTAACATACAAGTATGTCTGTGCCAAATTCAAATAATCATCTCCTAATCCCGCAATGTGGAATTCTATTGGACCACTGTTTCCTATAGTCGCCAAAGGCCTGTGTTCTACCCATTGCCCATGTTCCACACTAGTCTGTGTTGGTGGTATAGAAAACAAGTCGAGTTCGCTGTTGACACACTCACAAGATTTTTCATTTATGAGAGACATCATGCACTGAGATGGTCTTGGGTCTGAACAGTTCTTCTTTTTGTCGATTTGCTAGTTTTGCGTGGTGCGGTCCTTTTTATACTTTTCCTGCCGGGTGGACTGAACCACCAACCACTTCATTCCAAGCCCCTGCACCAGCCTCTTTGACTCTTTTGATTGCTGACTTTTTTACATTTTTCCCTTCAATGACATCTTCGCCAAAGGCTGCTCCTTTTCTCACGAGCTGTTTTCCCACGGTCCTGGCTGTAGCTTTCAATAAAGGTAACACCATATTCTTTAGTCCTCCCAATATACTTCCCCAACCATATTCTCTCTGTATTTGAGCTCCAGAAAAAGCTGGTAGACCGTTCCCAGCTTGTTTCGTGTAATATTCTTCGTATAATTTGGACTTACAACAATAAGTCATGTTTATGTGAAATGAAGAGAGCTACGATTTCTGAAATGAAGTGTCACTGTCACTTTCCCGAACTCGAATGGTACTATGGCTCCTGTGTCACTCCTTATATATACCTGGACGGTACTGAATTTTTTTCGTTCTACTGGTACATAATACACATTCTCAAATGTTTTAGAGATGATATTCCCATATTTCCCACGCACGGGTACGATACGAAGAAGTGGTATTCTTGTATCTCCTACGACTTGCTCATGAACCAAGTCACAGTATACATAGACTGAATAAAATCCTTGGTTGACATCGGCAACTCTGGAAGAATTGTAAGTTCCTGATTTAAAAACACGCTCATTAAATATCAAAATATTTTGAAGAGTAGGGCTCAATGTGACCTCGACTCCATCACGTACCGTGATGCGAACTTTACCAGTCACTTCATCCAGTTCAAAAGCTACCTTATCGTGACGAGGCATGAGTAATTCTTTAACACCATTGATAGCTCGTATCACATCAATGGCATCCGAATAACGACCTTCCTTGAGAGTAAGTCGGTAATTCTTTTTCGAAGACCAGAACACTGTAACGAAAGCTTCTTCTCCATGAATATTGAACCAAGTATTTGGATACTGAATCTCTGCCAAACCTACTTCCCATTCTCCCGTGAGATTCACTTGTTGTGGTAACTGAGTGGTGTACGTAGTCAAACGTGTTTTCTGGAAACACGTTCATAGAACTATTACTTGGTAGAGTCAAATAAAACATTACTTTTACTTAATGGTTGGATTTGGTAACAATATGCTACTACTCAAGAGAGCAGTCCACAACTTGCTGTCTGTGTTTGAGAGTGAGATTAACGACACTGGTAATGATGATGATATACAAAATGATTATTTGTGAAAAGTAAGTGATCTCGCTCCTTGGAATTCTTTTGCCAAACAGAGTCCAAGAACCGTTCGATCCTTCTTCTATTTTGAAGAAACTTCAGAGGTTCACTTCCCTTTATAGGTGAGCTGACTCTGTTTGATCCACGAATTGAACGAAGTTGGGTATCCCAACCACTTTACGAACAATTCCCTTTTCTTACCTCGACCACGTTTCTTGAGTACGTGTTCGATTTTGTAAATCGTTTTATGTGAAACTTGCTGAAGCTCTTCAGTGTAGAACGACCCTTTCAATATGTCTCCATTATCATCTTGTAAGATGTATGTGACTGGATGTCCTTTCTTGATGGCTACTACTGTGAATAACTCTTCGGTCCAATTGGGCAAATAACCTTTCTCAAAAGTTTTCTTAACTTTATTGATTCTCGCTCTGTTTCCTACTTTGTACTTTGGTGTCTTGTGTGTTATGGGTTGTCCATACAATCTTTGCCAAACATCTTCTTGATTTTCAAAGTTCACGGCAATTGGGGCCATACCTACACTACGATGATGAGAATGATTATATGATTTCACCAAGTTTTGAAGTGGAAGAGTTAGTGTATTGTTCTTGGTAAAATATTTCCACATCTTGGTTTTCAAAGTTCTATTGAATCTTTCTACTATGGAACATTTTGTTTCCACATTTTGTGTAGTGAAAAATTCGACTTTGTGATCTTTGAGAAAATTCTGAAATTTTCTATTTAGAAATTCTTTGCCTTGATCAGTTTGTAATTTTTCTGGTTTAAGACCTTGTTTGAAAATTTTACTAAAAGCTTGCAACGATGGAATCACCAAGTTTGTTTTGTAATGGCATCACCCAAGCATATTTACTAAATACATCTATACATGTCAACAAAAATTTTATTTGTTGAATTTGAAACATCTACCAAGTCAGCTTGCCATTGTGCATCTATACCACTATTACTTTCCTTCTAGGAAATGTACGACGAACAGGTGTGTGAAGAGTGTATGTGTCTTGAGTCTCTAACCATTTTACAACTTGTTTAGTTTTTTTCTTGGACGCTCTACGAAGAGCGTCTACACCACCAAAACTACCAGGCGCTTCAGAATCATAGTACAATTCTTCCATGACTGCCTTGTTCAAGTGAAAACTCTATTTATACCCTTTTTCGGTCCACTTTGGCGTTTCTGTTTTCTTTGGTTGTTTAGGTTCCGACTTTATCGGTGCCTGTTTCATAAAATCCCAACGTTCTTTATGACCAATTAATTCTTGGGGTATGTTACTATCTCTCAAAGCTTCGGCCAACATTTCCCATTCCTTTGGTTGGAAAGATTTTCGTCTTCTAAGTAAATCGTTTAGAAGATCTGTTACAGTCGACCCTACCACTGTTTGATCTTTGTAGACTAATTCACCCTTCACATTCCAAGATATATTTGGGTCACTTCTAATACGATTCAACAACAACTTTCCCTTTCTCTTCATTGTCATAGGTACAGAATCGAGAATGTCTTCGTCTTTATTATCTTTCTCGAATTCGACTTTAATTGGTCGAGGAGCCATTACCTTTTGATGAAATGTCAAGTATCCTTGTAAAATTTGATTATATAGAGTCATCTTTTCATCAGCCGAATGAAAAGGGGAATCGAGAATATCTCTCATTTCTCTATCCATTGATGAAACAGCCAGTTCATTCGGTTGTCTTGGAGTCTCTTGTAGACGTTCCAATAACCTTGGTTCTACCAAAGCCATCTTCATTGCATATTCCATCATCCAAATATACCTTTAACAACACCCAATAGTACAGGAGGTAGCGACGCCCCCAAGAATCCCCCTTTCTGCAAGATTTGTCTCCTCTTTTCGTCAGAGGTACCTTTATTTGCCACTGCCCTCACTAGTTGTTTCTGGCGGACGGGTTTGGTTCTCTGAGCTTTGGTCAGAGGTACTGCACCCGTCAGTATATTCGAGGCACAGTCACACAAACAAGTAACCAATTCTTTGTCTGCATGTTTTAGTATGGATTTGTCGAGTGTGGGTTTCGATTTAATAAGAACCTTGAGAAGAGCGGTGATGTGCTTGAGACGGTCAGACATGCTTCTGACTCGAGTCAGACTTGTTGCTCCCCTTTTATACTTTTCGGAGGTACACATAAAGGGTTTCTCCAGGAAAAAAATGACTTCTTAATCTCATGTGTTCAGGAGTATCTTGTTTGAGATCTATTAAAAGGTAACCATATGGTGTCGAAGTGGCATCTTTGAAAACTAATCTCAGAAACTTGGAATGACCAGGATACATCTGTGCTGCCAAGTGTGAGATCTGAGAACGATCCCAAGGATTTTTAAACAAGATCATGTAATGACTATTGAGAGCTACAGTCCTATGGACTTTATTTTTGTCGAACAAATTTTGAACAATGTAAATCACACTTATGTTACGTTGATGACTACCTATAGTAAATAATCTAGACACTCGAACATCCGCATCGAGAATCAGATCATCCAATATGACTAAACTATCAGATTTTTATTCTTGAGGGAGACCCTCTACGAATTCTACTTGGGGGTAAAGTATTGTATAATGGTTGCCATTCACTATAACACCAAATGATGTGACCTGGAACTGGTGATATAATATTTTGAATGTTTTGAATAACCCGATTTACGAAGGATGATTCACCACTACCCGTGGGCCCACACAATAAACAAGTGAATGGATGTTTCCAACGAGGATCCATCTTTGTTGTTCTATGTGGGTACTACTTCCTTTTATACCTTTTGGGGAGGTGGCCCCCACTGAACGTGGGTACTACTCCCCTTTTATACCTTTTGGAGAGGTGGTCAATGACCATCATCCAAAAAATATTTAAAATTGGTGGCCCTCTGGCTTACTGGCTGGTGACAGGTTAAGTTTGTTTGATATTTGTCAAGAAGATAAACATCAAATAACTTAAGCGTCATTACCACCTTTTTTTCTTGTTTCTTCATTTTATACTTTTTTTCTTCTTTTTTCTTTTTTTATAAAAAAAAACAAACATCTATTTACATCTTCAGACTGAGTGGTTTCTTGAAGGTCATGAATTCAATCACCAAATCCACAATACAACGTCTCTGTTCATTTGTGAAAGGTTTCTCGAACATATCTTCATACTCTTTCTGTACTGGTGGTGGATTCATTCCAGAAGTATTATGGTGCCACAGTAGATGAACATCATTCTTGTCAACTCTTTCAAGTACTTCACTAAAACATGTTATAATCTTCTCTTCTTCAGACATCATTAGGTTTACATTATGCTGAATCTGACTTGGGTGAACGACTGTACAACCATAGCATTTTTCTTTCACAACAGCGTCAGTGTTCTCTTCGACATAATGAACATATGCCAAACAAAGTTCATGTTGCAAGCGAACTTGCCTGAGTTCACTATCAATTTCATCAACGATCAATGGTCGTGGTTGGGTTATTCTCACTGTGGTTTTCTTCTTCTTCTTCAAAGGTGGTTATTGAATTGTTTTTTGTTTTAAGTCTTCATGGTTAGTAGGTTTAGTGTCTTCAGGAACTTCAGTTAAAGTTGTTTGTTGGGTTTTGATGGCTGCATCTACTTCTTCTATTTGGGACTTCAAGGCATTCCATTCTTCTAAAGATAGAGCAACACCAGTCTTCGTAGGATAAGGTTTCTGGTCTTTTCCCTCAAAGTATCTTCTGAGATGAATCTTCAGTTCACCCTGGTACTGGGTGACGTTAGCATAAGTCTGCTTGGTGCCAATTCGGAACATCTTCTCTGGTCAATGGTTCGATCGTGAATGATGCCAAGTTCATGCTTTGCCTAATCTTATATATCTTTGACGGACGTGATTGAAAACATCACCCCAGTTCAACAAATTTTGATTGAGTTTTTGATTCTTGGTTGGGGTTTGTGTTTGTTTCCTATAGGATTATAGGTTAAAGTTGGAAAATTTAGAAAATTAGTATATAAGTCAATGGGAAAGAAACACAATGAGAATACACTAATCTCATTGGTTGATTAACTTTGTTCTGATTGGTCAGTTTGGCGATCAAACTGCAATCTTGATCCTTAAACTGTAGGGTACGGCCCTCTGCATTTTATACTGGCTTGGGACAGGTGAAGCTACAAACCTCTGTCCAATGGAGATAAGTCAAATAGCTCGAGTGCATTCCCACCCCCTACAGTTCGTATCCTCTTTGAGGTATTTTTTTTTGTTCATCAAAAAGAAAACGAAAACAACATGTCCAACTTAGCAATTCAGTTTTTCTAACATAAAAATTTCTCATTTCTTTTAAATATTCACAACAGAGAATTTCTTTGTAATGATGATGATGATTTATTCCTTTGGTTATACAATAGGGGTAGCCTAAAAGACACCAGGAATCAACTTTTAAAAAAAAAATGAAATGAAACGAAAAAGTAAAGAAGTATCATCTGGTTCCAATAGGTGTAACCTAAAAGATACCATGAATCAACATGTTTTTAAAATAAATGGAACTAAAAAGTTTTGAATGAAACTAAGTTTTGAATGAAACTAAAAAGTAAAGAAGTATCATCTGATTCCAATAGGTGTAAGCTAAAAGATACCATGAATCAACATTTTTTTAAAATAAATGGAACTAAAACATTTTGAATGAAACTAAAAAGTAAAGAAGTGTCATCTGGTTCCAATAGGTGTAACCTAAAAGATACCATGAATCAACATTTTTTAAAAAATAAATCGAACTAAAAAGTTTTGATTGAAACTAAGTTTTGAATGAAACTAAAAAGTAAAGAAGTATCCTCCACTTCCAATAGGGTTAGCCTAAGGTATACCAGGAACATGATGATGATGATGATAATGATGAAAAAACTCTCTGTATTAGAGAATATAAAAAAAAATTGAAAAATCTTTACGCCGGAAAAATGTATTGCCTCGTAAGACTTGCCATTTAGGATTTTTTTTTTTTTGAAGACTGCCGTATGTGACTTTTTACTTAGAGAGAAAAACTTGCCATAAAGGACTTTTACTTAGAGAGAAAAACTTGCCATATAGGACTTTTTACTTTGAGAAAAGCTTGCCATAAAGGACTTTAGAGACTGCCATAAAAGACTTTAGAGACTGCCATATAGGGCTTTATGAGGACTGCCATAAAGGACTTTAGAGAATGCCATAAAGGACTTTATAGAATTCATATAGGAATTTATGAGGACTGTCATAAAGGACTTTAGAGACTGCCATATAGGACTTTATGAGGACTTCCATAAAGGACTTTTTAATTAGAGAAAAACTGCCATAAAGGACTTTAGAGAATGCCATAAAGGACTTTAAAAATCTGATGAGCCTAATATGATTGAGTAGACCACCTAAAAAACATTTCGGTTTTTAGGAATTTTTCGGTCGACTAAATAGGACTTTTTTGTAGGCAAAAGCTAGACTTTGTTCAGGTTGTAGAAAAATATGACACTCACTCAATTGTTTCTTCTTTAAATCTCTAGTGGTATGGTGCTAACTCCATCTTCTAAAACTCTTCATTTTAGGTAGAAATATGATAGTCCATCTCTGCTCTGCTGGTAGGTATACATAGTGTCATCATTCATCACAAATCCTTTACAACTGAATTTATTGGTGGCTCCGAAACAACAATATGTTTACTACATAGTCCAACAATGCCGGTCCCTTGCCATTCTACCTTGAACAAGCCTGGAGTTCTGTCAAAACGCTTTCTTTCTTGGCAGCATGAGGGTGACAGCCAGTATTTGCCTTCTAATTTGGTTTTCACATGATCATCTCTGTGGAAATCACAACACTCTGACGGAAACCACTTGTGATTCTCTTTGTAAAATTCTACTCTCTTCTCTGGTTTCACTAATTCACCTATGGATGGTGACGAAGTACATAGATATGCAGAATCTGTGTCCATTTCAGCATATTCGAAATTTCGGCGGTTGATAAAAGTATCGATGACATCATAATAGAACTGAAGCATCCGGAGTTTCGCATACTGGTAAACAAAGAATCCGATGTGAAGTGGCAGATCCAACTGGATGGTCTTCTTGTTCAGTTCGACTCCATATAATGTTTCATCTAATGGATTCAAGGCTCAGAAGGACATGTCATTTACAGCTTTGGTAACTTCTTCGTCGTCGCAATAGCACACACGTCGATGCTTCTCTTTGTTGGTGACGGTTTTGCCATATCCAGAATTTCCCAACAGCTTCATGGTGTCGGCAACGATCGACTTGTCAGGGTCAACATCTCCTTGTCTTCTTGCTTCAGATTCTTCATCTCCAAATTTTTCAAAACATCTTCTTGGTTTATATTGGATAACTTGATAGACGTGATCAACTTCAATACCATGCTGCAGGTACCACTGCAGTAAAGGGGCTGCAAACAACATTTTTTTCTGCTCCATAGCTTCCGATCAAACTTCTACGGGGTTTCTTCATGATTCCATTCTTCTCGGCAAAGGATTTCATGTGTTCATCTCTTCAAAGTACTCTTTCATGTGATCTGGTACATGTATATCACATTCGACCAAAACAAACAGTTCACCGGACTTCACTTTGTTCAGTATTTCTTACTCTGTCATCGCACCATCTATTTTGTCTGAAAAGTTCTCTTTCAGGAAGGTTTTGAGTGTAGCATCGGTCTTCTTCATCTCTCCCCACTCACACTCCCATATTTCAATAAGTTTATAGCCCAAATCGGTGATGTACTTTGCATTGGTACGGGTGTCTTGTAGCAGTTCTTTCATGGGTTTATCTGACTTCATTGTGGATGATAGGAAGGCCATTCTTATCTTTCATGCAGGTATGTCCGTGCCAGAAGCAGCCATGGAATTGGTATACAGTCTGTGTCTCTTCGCACCAACCACCAACAGGCAACTGTCTTCTACCAATCATTTTTTCAGCTCCGTTAAACTGATGTCTGATGTGGATGTCATCTCTCATCGATACAAAATCTAACCATTGTTCAACCATTTTACCATACTTCATTGGATGTTCTGGTTTAAACTGGTTTTCTTCACAACGTCTAATACTCCAACCCGTTGGCATCTCTTGCATTAGGCACCAAAGATATAATGCATTCGCATCAAAGCCTATATAATACTTCCACATTGTTTTGCTTCTTTGCCATATTTTTTTTCTCTGATTCGGGTAACATCTTTCTCGTGGTATCGGTTAAAGATAATTGAAGGTCCACCAACGATATTATCTTTCACCAAGTGATGCAGGTCTTTGTTTTTCTGGTTAAATAATGTGAAGTAAGTGTCATCATTCATGGTCTGGAACAGGTATTTCAACGTGAGGCCCGAAACACTGATACCATCTTTAAACATGTCGCAGTGGCGTTCTTGGTAGAAAGTAAACTGCTTGTCAACTGCTTCAAGGAATGGTTTTACATCTCAATTATTATACCAGATCAGAAAATCACGGAAAGTTGTCATCTCCAGGTCGTTCCATATATGCTGGCAGTACTGGTATTCTTCATTGGATATATTTTCTTTCTTTAGAGAACTGTAGAAGGCTTCATGGTTTGGTAGGTGGTCTTGATCCACTTTGTCCAAGTTGTCGATCCATTCATATGGTAAAAATCCCTTCGTCACGGAGCAGCCAAATGCTTTCCAAAACGTGTCATAGCTGAATCCTGGAGCGAGGTAGTTTTAAATATCAACAAACTTGAAAGACTCTGTCGAGACGCACATGTAGTTATTCGATTTCTTCACTGCAAACTTGAGTGGATTCTGTCTCTTCAGGTATGTCATCAGTTCACGATTGACTATATTCATATCATATTTTCCAGAGTTGAATCCGATGACGGGCATATCTTGCAGGTAGTCTTGAAATTTCTTCTCCAATTTTTGTAAAGGGTGCATCTTAGATGTATCTTCTCCAGTAGCCCTGGCTTCCGCTTCCAGCGTTTCGTCAATTTTCTGCCTGAGTTTAAATAAGGTCCAAGCATGATAGGTCTGCATCAGTTGATGGCAATGAGATGAAATAGCTGTGAGGTATGTCATCATTTCTTCAACAAGTTCTTGAGAATTTCCATTTGTAATAAAACATTTCGGTTCTTGGTATTCTGGAACATTACTTCATACACTCACACTCAATGGTCGGTGTTCTGCTTCCCATATCAGTTTATCACTGTCAGCAGGTAGACTGGATTTGACAAAGTAACTTTCGAAATAAAACATTGCACGGTATGCATAAAACTTCTTCTCTTCGGGTACTTCTATACCTTCATCTTCTAACAGATCAAATATGGACTGGGATGGATGGTATACACCGCCAACATACCGGTAATTTACTTCATCTGTACATGTTTTCTCGTGACGATTTAATTTCTTCACAGTGTGCCATAATTTGCCGCATTTGCGGCATTCAAAGGATTTGCATTATTGGTCTATATCGATGATGTAGCTAAAATGGTTCTTGTAGACGTTCACATACATGGTATCTTCATACTTTCTGTGAGATCTCTGTACTAATTTGGCAACAATTTGGTCATCATCATTCTTGACAAGTTCATATACTTGAATGTTTCCTTCAAAACATTTCTCCAAGTCAGGTAATTCGGCTAAAGTTAATCCACGGAATTCATTCTTTGGCTTCTGTGTATACTTGTTCTACATGGCATCTGTTGTATAGTTGAGGTTGTGTGCTGTGGAACCACTCCATAAAGCTAAACAGCGGAAAATACACAGGTTGTCATCATAATAAAATTGGCGATGTTTATCTTTCACCAAAGCATTTACTGCTTTGTTCTGGAGAATATAATCAGGAAGATCTTCTACCATTCCAATTGGGTGGTCTTTCAGCTTATTCACATAAAATGTGACGTTCGTAACTCTCTCCACAAGCCATTTCGTGTTGGGTCGTTTTAACTTGGCCCATTCCAAGATATCTTCTTCCATGACATCATCAAGGAATTCTTCAAAGTCTTCTTGTCAGCATACTAGTTGTGGAACATCAAGTACCCGAGCGTTGTTTTGTGATGGATGGTAATACTTCAGCTCATTCGTTTCATTGTGTCGCAGGATAAAACCAAAACTCAGATTAATTTTAAATCTTAGCTGTTGTGGCAGAAATATGGTAGTCATCAATTCATCAGTCATCATCTTCAGGTTCATATCGTTGATCTGGTAGTTATACTGGTCCTGGACTCTTCTGTTCATCATGTGGCGAGTTCTAATAGAACTCCAGTTATCTTCATACATGGTCAATATCTCATCGGTCTCTTCTTCAGACATCATATTCTTTTCAAACTCAATTGGGTCAACATCATAATGGGTGGTCGTCGTGATCCGTGGTTGTTTGAGTGGTCCTCTCTTCGGTTCATCAGTCTTCATTTTAGATGGTACAGGAACTGGTCGGTGGACAACGCTCTTGTGTCGGTTGAAATGGAGTAGTTGGTTAAACTCCTGGCCGCATTCCATACATGTGTGGGTCTCCAAACATTTCTTCAGGTGGTCAAGGAGATACTCTTTCCTCGTAAAGGTCTTGTTGCAGTTGGTGCAATCGTGGGTCTTCTTCTCTCCGGCGTGCTTGGTACGCACATGGCGGTTTCGGTTGCAGCGGTCCGTAAAGGCCTTCCCACACTCTTCACAAACGTAAACATCAGCTCTTCACAGGCGTAAACATCAGTTGTGGTAACGGCAGTAGCAGCATCAGACTCCATCTTCGCAATTTTTTTGCGAAGGCAAAATTGCTATAGAAAACTCTCTAGCGATGTGTTCAGTTCGAAGGATCGAAATAAAATAACGCGACGTTACTCTTCTCCGGAATTTATTTCTACGTGACGGACGTTTTTGAAAACGTCACGACGTCACAAGGTTTTTTCATCGATATTTTCATTCTCGATGGGTGTTTGTGTTTGTTTCCTGTAGGATTATAGGTTAAAGTTGGGAAATTTAGAAAATTAGTATAGAAAGTAATGGAAAAGAAACGCAATGGGAATTACAGAAATCTGATTGGTGGATTAACTTCGCTCTGATTGGGCAGTGTAAAAACATCTTGATCCTCATTAATTTTATTATTTAAAATCATGTAGTTAGCGGAGTCATTTAAAGAAATTGCTAAATATAGACCCTAACAATTAGTTAGGGGGTCAGTTAAGGATGTTACTAAAAATACAGCGTAGGAATTTATAAAAAATATAGTTCCAAGTAAAAGCAGATGATTCTGGATAAATTTGTCCTATAGCACTACGTGCTACTCTTATTGGGGAAATAAAACGTCATGGGATCCAAAAAAGGGATTATGGGAACATTACTCCACTTCAATCGAACACGACCTTTTAAAAATCTATAGCACTACGTGCTACTATATTATAAACCAAAAGTTTCGCGATCCTAAATAAGATTCTGAAAGAATTCGAAATAATACAATTTGACGGGTTTATTTGGGTAATTAAACGAGGATTCTGGGAAAATCCGAACCCTCTTCTACAAAGGAACACACACCCGGTACCCTATAGGTAGCACTACGTGCTAAGCATATAAAATGGGAAATCCGTATCAAATAAAGTCTATTTCGGTAAGATGGGGTGGATTTTTGTGATTTCGGAGGATTGTCGGGTTGTTTGTGGTAATTAGATTTACACTTCTACAATCGAACACACCCTCCGAACATACCCCGTCTTATTGCAGAAAAATTGGGTAACATAGCAATCACGTGCTACCATTGAAACCAAGATGGACGGCGGAAACACGTATCACCCTAACAACACGCGCTGCGCATACGCACTCACACCACGTATCTCCATGGAGATGACGTTACAACATGGCGCTCACGCGGGATACCATGACAACACAACATGGCGCCACTACGTCACGTGACATCAAGTCACTTCCGAGGTCCTGCACCGAGGTCCTGCAACCTGTACCTGTAGGGGAACATGACATGCTACTCATGCAGTCAGTAGCGTGTATCAGTGTATGTGCATCGTTTGCCTCTTGGGTAGCAAGACATCAACTGCGCATGGACCTGATAAGTCTCTGCATGTCACCCTGCGGTATTGCGTTCCACTCCTGCTTTAGAACATTACGTAAATCGCCTTACGACTGAAGATCACGAAGTCGTACCCGACGATTCACTTGTTCCCAAAGATCCTTGATTGGCGACAAATCTGGCGAAAGTATGGTCCAGGGAAGAAGTTAGATGCTCTGCTCCTCAAGAAAGTCACGACAGATACGCGCCACGTGACATAGGGCATTGTCTTGCAGGAATAACTGCAATCCGACGTTAGCGTTGAACCAGGGGACAACAACAGCGTTAAGAATTTCGTCCCTATGTCGCGGTCCATTCAGATTACCATCAACTGCGTTTGAAGGAGCAAGGAAATTCCTGCCCAAACCATTACACTACCCCCGCCGAAACGGTCGCAATCTCGCACACAAGGATCAGAAAACCGTTCTCCTCGCCGGCGATACACTCTTGCCCTAGAATCAGCGCGCCGTAGACAAAATCGTGATTCATCACTAAAAAAGACTGTGCTCCAACGCTGCTGAGTCCAGCGAAGCCTCTGACGTACCCATTCCTCTCTGACGGCACGGTGACGTTGGGTAAGGATTGGTCCATGGTATGGACGCCTACTTCGGATGCCGTGTTCAGCGAGTCTGTTGCGGACAGTTTGTGTACTGATTCTATTGTTAGTTCTACCAGGAGTAATTACTGCTGTCCTCGTCGCCGGAAGGTGGGACGTCCTGATGTGTCGGTCTTGTGCAGGCGTCGTAACTCTTCGTCGACCTGAACACGGTCGGTCGGCAGTTGATCCAGTGGTTGTATATCTTCCCATGAAATGGTAAACTGTGGCCAAAGTGGCTCCGTACTCAGCAGCGATCTCATTTGGAGGTATCCCGGCCTTATGCATACCAATGGCACGCAACCTCAGATTTTCGGTTAACCTTGGCATTTTTTAAAATGTGGGAAGACAAAAACTAGCGTGTTTTCTCAATAACCCAGGCTCTCAACATAACACAAAGACAATCGTCGGTCCCCCATTCAATTTGACATTCTCGGGTAGCACGTGCTATTTTGAAATCCGTGACAAAATTGTATACGGTTGGGTGGACAACAATAACATGTCATTAAACACTTTACACGACTTCTTGTCCACAAATATGCAACATTAGAACTACAATATTTCATCCTTCATGCTATTTTTCACGTTTGTTTCTCTTATACTTTCTTTTTTGACTCAGTATATCATATCTACACTGGATAAAGATTCAGAAGTCTGTTTTGTTTTTTGTGACATAAGCAAAACGTTTGATAGAGTTTGGCATGGTGGTCTGCTACACAGACGTGATGCTATTGGGGTATGGCGAGGACTTTTAACGTGGTTGGAACGTTATTTGACCAATCGTACACAAACAGTTGTCATTAACGGGAAGAGCCCCACAAAAAAGGTAATACATGCCGAAGTTCCCCAGGAGTCTGTTTGAGTACCTCCTCTTTTCAATGTATTCATAAATGATATCGTCCATGATAGCCATTCGAATATAAGATTATATGCAGACGACACGCCCCTATTTATTCCTGTAGATGATGAAAATGAGGCTGCCAGTATTTGGAACGGTGACACGGAACGAATTGGTTATGGGCACATACGTGGCTGGTGACTTTTAACCCTGGAAAAAACAGTAACCATCAGATTTACAAGAACAAATAGCCCAAATTCGAAGCCGCAACTCTATTTAAATGGTTCTCTTACAACAGACGTTAACGTACACAAACATCTAGAACTAACGTTCCAAAATTCGGGATCTTGGGGTAATCATATAGATTGTATTATTGAGTCAGTCCAATGATAAACTGCCTCCGTATCTCAAAATATAAATTATCCAGGTCAGCTTTGGAAACTCTGCATACTCATTTCATACTCACACTTTTTGACTACGCCAATATTATTTGGGATAACTGTCAAAAAGGTAAACTAGATGAACTAAAAGCTTTACAATTTGACGCCCGTCGGACAATATGCGGTATTCCCAGGGGCACAAGTCGCGAGGGTACATATCACGAAACTCGTTTTATTACATTACATGAGCGCAGAAAAAGACACAAAATAGTTACAATGTTTAACATCATGTCTGGTAATCCGCCTCATTATCTCACGGCAACGATTCCGCCCCAAGTGTCGGAATATACAAAGTATTCACTTCGTTCATCAAACTTCCTACGTGAAATACAATGTCGGACTATACTTTTTGATGATTTTTTTTTACGTCTACTGTAAGACTCTGGAGTGATATAGATATAAATATGAGAAACTGTGGATCTGTACAGGTACTGATAAACATCCTTAGAAGGGCCCTATCATTCCAGGGTATTGTAGGGTATTATAATCTTGGCGCGCGAAGAGGCCAGATATTGCACTGTAAATTAAGATTAAATGTAATGATTTTGTGGAGATGGCGTCTATGTCTAAGGGTTTCCCAGCCAAGTTCTGCAAGTAGAGTAGGTACTGGGGCAGATCTCGTTAGACCGGATATTATTCTAGCTGCATCGGCGTGGATTCTATCCAATTTTGAAAATAGGTAATCCGGTGCACCAGCCCATACCACATCCGCGTATTCTAAAATAGGGAGTATAAATGACTTATATGGAATTTCAAGGCTTTTTCTACCAAGGATATACTTAAGTTTTCTTAGCTGGGATAGCCTGGCAAATTGCAAATAACCAGGTCCCCAGATACCTATCGGACTTATCACCCCGA
Source organism: Pictodentalium vernedei (assembly GCA_031216915.1). NCBI lineage: Eukaryota > Metazoa > Mollusca > Scaphopoda > Dentaliida > Dentaliidae > Pictodentalium > Pictodentalium vernedei. Next base: position 840,772,097 of record CM062296.1, on the reverse strand, counting down.
ACGTTTGAGGACATCTCCCCGTATAGCACCCGGTTCCATTTCAATTTCCAACTACCACTTACACACACGACGTATTTAAGCGCTCATTTATTCCCGCGTGCATTTCCGAATGGAATGCACTACCTCTAGAAGTTAGACAGTCTGATTCACTGAATAACTTTGTTAAATATTTCAATGCAGGCGTGTGTAGACCACCTAAGTACTTCAACAATGGCGATAGGGCGGTTAATATAATACACTGCAAGCTGCGAAATTCCCGTAGCGTCCTAAATTTTGATAAATACTCTAACTATATTCAAAATACAACCAACGATTCATGCGGTTATGAGACCGAAGACGCGAACCATTACTTCTTCAACTTCAGTAACTACTCAGAGGAAAGACTTGTCATACAGAGAAATCTTGTGCATCTGCCAATAAGAACGGCCAATGATCTTCTTTATGGTATTCCAAACTTACCGGATTCCGTCAATATTTACCTTTTTCACATTGTACAAAATTTCATAAAAGCCACGAAGCGGTTTTAAGATTAGACCGCTAGATGAGCACAGGAGTCTAAAAGCATCCTTTTCCTATTCTGTTGATCTTTAAAGTCAGTGGTCATCTCTGTTTACCCCACACATGGCTCACTTCTATTCGCTTGTTTGGCCTGTCTGTCCTGGCAATAGTAGTGGTGTGGACTCCATCGGAGTCGCAGTAGTGCCAAAATGTGGCCAATAGGCTTCCTGACCCACGCCAGCAGTGTTGTAGTGTGGCATTTTATTTTTCTTCTCCAACCCCCCACCCCTCCCCCCTTCACTTCTTTGTTCTGCCTCTTGCAAAGTTGAGTACCCATCAGCTTTCTTCTCTGTGTGCATACACAAAATTGTTTCAATATATACATACGTTTTGTTTCGCCTTCATATAAATTCATGTAACTACTTGTAAACATGTCATAATTTGTAATTGTAAACGTATTTCAAGGAAAGGATATAATCTAAGTACTGGGCACTTGTTATCCAATCCATTTTGTTGATTATAAACAAATGAAATATGTTTAATCTAATTAAGTTTAAGATGTGGCGACTGGAATGTTCACATGCATAAACGATTTCTGCGTGATGACCTGAAATGCTCTTGTAATCACGAATACGAGGACTCTGAACACTGCTTTCTTGTTTTCCAATATATAATACCGAAAGATAAATTATGTTTCAATGTACAGGTTGCACCATTGAAGAAATTAACATTTTCTTATCCGGAAATGAAATAAAAAACACATTCAGAAACTAGACTTTATGATTCTGGAGAATCATGGCTTTTCCCGATGAGATTCCATGATTTTTCATGACCCCACAGTGCCTGATGAATTGTTTTTAACTGCCTCACTGAAGTTCATTCATTGATGTTATGAGAAAGGTGAGTATAGTAGTTTCAAATGACTCAGTATGATAAAAATATTGTTTTGGTAACCATCATTAACGGTGGAATGGGTTAATATCAATATCGTAGTCCAACAATTCAATGACCGACAAAAGGAGTTATGTTTGTTTGACACATACCCACCGAGTGCTGTATCTATTTGAAAATGATCCATTTTATCTCAAATGTATACAAAATATTGATGTCTGGCAGTTTGTAGAGGGTTAACAAGTGCCAACAGGAATATTTATTCATGCAACTTGTAATTTCACACCAAAAACTGCGAATGGCCATTTTTACTTAAAATAAAGATGTTTTCAGAGAAATCAAGGAAGAAAATGAATTTTAAGCTTTTGATGGGTATCATTGCTTATCCAGCCCAAAACGGGTTAAGGTTTTTTTTTTAATACGCTTATTACTTACACAAATAATTTTTAGTGAATTCTACTTCCACTTATGTTGATTTATCCTCTTAGCTTTGGGTGCTGCGGGTACGCCAACACAGCCCATTTTATTAAACTTTTGATGTTTGGAGACCTGCATAGGGTTAATAAATGCTTACTGGAATATTTTGTACATACAATTTGTAATGTCACACTAAGATATGAGAATGACCAAATTTGCTTGAAAATCTACCTGAAGTGTTCAGAGAAATCCTCTGATAACATGGATTTTAACCTTTTGAGGGGTATCTCTCTATTACCATTTCTAAACGGGTTAATGCTTGGTTTTATGAATACATTCATTACTTACAAAAATGATCCTCGGGGAATTCCACTTCCAATGAAGGAGGCTATGTTTATCTCGCAGGTACTCATTGCGTGCAATGGGTGCCCAAGAACAGCCCATTTTTCCAAATCTCTATGCTTTGCAATCTCTGGAGGGTTAACAAACGCTTACCGGAATATTTTATCCATGCAACTTGTAATGTCACTCCAAGACCTACGAATGGTGATTTTTTCTTGAATAGTTACTAGATGTTTTGGAGAAATCCACAGAAAATGGAAACTTTAAGCATTTAAGGGGTACATCTCCTTAACGAGGCGAAAATGGGTTAAGACCTCGATTTTTGAATACCCTTACTACTAAAATGTTTCCCTATCAGTTTTGCGTCCGGTAAAAGAAGTTACGTTTCTCCGTGGCATTCCCATTTCTTGTTGGTGTCCAAAAACAGAGTATTTTTCAAAATGTTGACATTTAGCAGCCCATGGAGGGTTAACAAATGCTTACCGGAATGTTTTATCTATGCAACCGGTAATGTGACACCAAGACTTATCAATGGCCATTTTCTGTTGAAAACTTACAAGATATTTGTAAAAAAATCCAGGGAAAACATGATTTTTTAAGCTTTCGATTGGTATCGCTATTAACCACTCCAAAGGCGTTAACGCTTGGGTTTTTGAATACCCTTATTACTTACAAAAATGGTCCTCAGTGAATTCCACTTCCAACAAAGGAGATTATGTGTATCTCTCGGGTATACATTGCGTGCTGTGCGTGTCTGAAAACAGCCCATTTCAGCATGTAGAGGGTTAATAAACGCTCATCGGAATAGTTTGTCCATGCAACTTGTAATGTCACACAAAGACCTGCGAATAGTCATTTTTTCTTGAAAAGCTACAAGATGTTTTTAAAGAAATCTACAGAAAATGGGAATTTTAAACTTTTAAGGGGTATATCTTTTTATCCTGCCAAAAATGGGTTAAGACTTCGACTTTTGAATACCCTTACTTCCGTATAAATTTTGCGCTCGATAAAAGGAGGTACTTTTCTTTGTGGCGTTCCCATTTGGTGTCGTTGCTGTCCAAAAGCAGACCATTTTATTACAATTTTGACTTTTAGTAGCCCGTGGATGGTTAACAAATGCTCACCGAAGTATTTTGTACATGCATTTTGTATTGTCACACCAGGTCCAGCGTGTGGCCATTTTTTCTTGGAAATCTACAGGACTCGTTTAGAGAAATCCACAGAAAACATGATTTTTTTAGCTTTTGAGGGGTATTGCAGTTTAACTAGCCCAAAACGGGTTGAAGCTTGGTTTTCTGAATACCCTTATTACTTACAAAAATGATCTGCGGTGAATCCCACTTCCAATAAATGAAGTTATGTTTATCTCCCGTGTATCGTCTTGGTGCTTTAGGAGCCTGAAAACAGCCCATTTCATCAAAATTGCGATGTTTGGCAGCCTGTGGAGGGTTACCATATGCATCTTTTGTGTAGGAATGGTCGTGTCACAGACAGGTCTAATAATGATGAATGTTTAAAAAAAATCTACAAGACGTGTTTCGAGAAAGAGCCAATAAACCCCAATTTTGGTATTTTTTTTGCCAATTCTGACGAAATCAAGGGTTAAATCGAAAATTCCGCTTCGGTACATTTTTAGATTTTGTGACCGTCTATGACTGTGCAAAATTTCGTGAAAATCGGTTCGAAAATGGCTTCTAAATCGTACGGAAAAAATGTGCGGAGAAAAAGAAAACAACCCCAACCCTCACCCCCCCCCCCCCCCCCCAAGAAAAATAAATAATAATAATCCGTAGAATAACAAGAGTCTTTTCCAGAGGGAAAAGCCTAAATATTCGCATATTTAGAGCCAAACAAACGATGAGATTCCAATGATTACCCGAGAAGTAGAATAACTTACCTCAACTAGACTTTATGATTCTGGAGAATCATGGCTTTTCCCGATGAGATTCCATGATTGTTCATGACCCCACAGTGTCTGATGAATTGTTTTAACTGTCTCACTGAAGTTCCTTCATTGATGTTAAGAGAAATGTGAGTAAAGTAGTCTCAGATGACTCAGTTTGATAAACAAATTGTCTAGATAAAAACCATCATTAACGGTGGAGTGGATTAATGTCAATATCGTCGTCCAACAAGTCAATGACCGACAAAAGGAGTTATGTTTCTTTGACACATACCCACTGAGTGCTGTGTCTATTTGAAAATTGTCATTTTACCTCAAATGTATCCAAAATATTGATGTCTGGCAGTTTGTAAAGGTTTGACAAGTGCTAACAGGAATATTTATTCATGCAACTTGTAATGTCACACCAAGAACTGCGAATGGCTATTCTTTCTTTAAAATCTACAAGATGTTTTCAGAGGAATCCCAGGAGAACATGCATTTTGGGTGTCATTGTTTATCCAACCCAAAACAGGTTAAGTGTTGTTTTTTGAATACTCTTATTACTTCCAAAAATAATTCTCAGTGAATTCTACTTCCTCTTATTTTGATCTCTCCTCTCAACTTCGTGTGCTGTGGGTACGCAAACACAGCCCATTTTATCAACATTTTTATGTTTGAGAACCTGCATAGGGTTAACAAATGCTTACAGGAATATTGTGTACATGCAACTTGTAATGTCACACTAAGATCTGAGAATGACCATTTTTTCTTGAAAATCTACGAGATGTTTTTAGAGAAATCATCGGATAAAATGAATTTTTAATCTTTTGAGGGGTATCACTCTGTAACCAGCCCTAAACGGGTTGATGCTTGGTTTTGTGAATACCTTCATTACTTACAAAAATGATCGTCGGTGAATTCCACTTCCAAAGAAGGAGGTTATGTTTATCTCGCAGGTACACATTTGGTGTTATGGTTGCCCACGAACAGCCCATTTTCTCCAAATGTCTATGCTTCGCAGCCTCTGGAGAGTTAACAAATGCTTACCGAAATATTTTATCCATGCAACTTGTAAAGTCACTCCAAGACCTGCGAATGGTCAATTTTTTTTTTGAATTTGTTTTGGTGAAATCAACAGAAAACTGGAATTTTAAGCTGTTAAGGGGTATATCTCCTTAACTAGTCAAAAATGCGTTAAGACCTCGATTTTCGAATACTCTTACTACTTACAAAAGTGTTTCCCTGTCAGTTTTGCGTCCGATAAAAGAAGTTATTTTTCGCTGTTGCATTCCCATTTGATGTTGTTGGTGTCCAAAAACAGACTATTTTTTCGTTTCGATATTTTGACATTTAGCTTTCCATGGAGGGTTAACAAATGCTTACCGGAATAATTTTTTCAATCAACTGGTAATGTGACACCAAGACCTATCAATGGCAATTTTCTCTAGAAGACCCTACCAGATGTTTGTCAAGAAATCCAGGGAGAACACAAGATTCCATGATTTTTTTATAACTCTGGAGTGTCTGAAGAATTTTTTTTAATTGTATCATTAAAGTATTTTTATTGATGTCTTGTAAAAAATGGACATAATAGTCTCAAATGACCCAGTGTGATAAAAGAAAGTTTTGGTTAAATCATCATTGTATGTGGAGAGTGTTAATATCAATATCAGCGCCTGAGAATCAGCGTCTAATGCAAATAGTCCATTATATCTCAAATTTATCTAAAGGTTTGATATTGGACTGTTTGGGGAGGGTTAATGAAGCCTTGCGAGAATAATTCTCCTCCGGGGTTTATTTGTTCTTGAAAATCTGTAAGACCCACTTGAAGATATCCACAGAAAATGTGAACTTTAAATTCTTAAGCATGTCATGTATAGTCCCTGTATCAATTATGTCCTGTTAGACCACAGTTGTTATGCATGATTATGTCATCTTTTCACACCCTGTACAGCTGAGCTGACCCTGTCTATTAATAGGAGAACTGCATTTCTCTTCAATTGTTTTTTCCCCGTTGGATTAGTTTTATTTATTACAATGAAGATATCCATACAAACAACGAGAAACATGATGTTATTGACAAGAACGAGAAACATGAAGTTATAGACAACAATAATTACATATGTAAATAGGAAGTGTTGTTTGTACATCTGTGTAGATAAAATATACCCTGGGATGGAGGAGGGGGAGTATAGCCGTCTTACAAACTAGTATATATCTAGCCCCACTGCTGGGGAAATGTTGGCGCCATGCACCACTGCATTTGATTACCACTCTACAGAGTAGTAAATATACCTGCCCCCCTCCCCCTTCCCATGTTGGGGACCCCCTTTTTATTGTAAAGTTCCCCAGGCACAACATAGCATCGGTACGATGGCTATATATTGCCACGTCGCCACCCTGTGGTGGAGGAGGGGCAGTGTATAGCCGTTTTACAGACTAGTATATACCTGGACCCACAGTCGGGGAAATGCTATATTGTCAACACTATTTGATATTATAAGTAACTGATCCCATTGTAGCTAACGTTATTTACTGCTTTCTTATCATGCAGTGGCGGGGCACGGTGGTGTTGCGGTAACCGGTTCTCGTCAGATCGCCAGTGTTAAGCAACGTTGGGTCTGGTTAATCACTGGATGGGTGACCGTCTGAGCGATCAATTCGGACTCCCGTGATGTGTCCTTGGGCAAGGCACTTAACTCCGATTGTCCACATGGGAGCACGAGCAGCCGTGTACTAAGGCGTAATGCACGTCGATGGTACGCATGTCTCCAACCAATCTAACCCCGCCTGTCCTGCAGTGCGGAGTTACGATGTTGGGGAGCTGCCAGCTGCCCGTCGTTGCTCGGTGGTTTTCTCCGGGTACTGCGGCTTCCCACGCCCTTAGAACTGTCACGGTCATGATTAGACATTGTGCATAAGTATATGACATTAAACACGAATAAATAAAAAATAAATAATATCATGCAGTGCAGTGTGGAATACGAGGTAGGCGTACCTATCAATGTGTGTTTGGTTGGAGAAAGAGGCAGGGAGGGGGTGGAAGCTTGGTAATTTTGTTGGAATAAATCGATCGCTGGCGTGGGACATCGTGGAATTGACCGATGAAACAGGACACAGTGAGAGTGGAACTTATGGGCGGTTATTCTTGATAATAAATATACACTTACTTTTGAGTTCATATTGGAGAGGATTGACTGGAAATCGTATATCGATCACCGATACTTTTAACTTATGCTTTGCTCCCCATCCTGTGAATTGCACTTCAGACTTCTCAAAAAACCCATCCCCATGATTCCCCACCAGACTTTTGGCTCGCTAAAGACTTAGTTTTACTTTATTCACCCAAAATCAAACATAACAACACGAGGTGCTTCGCATGGGCCACCGGGAGCACCAGAGGGCAGGACAATCCATTTTTTCTGGGATGTTTCCCAGGGCAGCATGTCGGCTATGCTCCCAACCGCGCACTCTCCCATCGGTCTGGGTGCTTCTAAAGATATAAAGGTCAATGGGGAGAGGTCCGTTAGCAAACAAACGGGGACAGGTGTACTTGATGAGAAAAACAGCGGGGGAAGGTGTCCAAGGTAAAAAAATCATCAGGAGGCAGGTGTCCTAAGTAAAAAAAACAGAGGAGGCAAATGTCCTTGTTAATTAATTTTAATAGGGGGCAGTTGCACATGGGGCAGGTGTCCGTATCCCATTGCCCAGCATTTCAAATTTTCTATGGCACCTAGCCAGAAACAAATTTCAACAAGAAACCAGACTTTATAATTCTGGAGAATCATGGCTTTTCCAGATGAGATTCCATGATTTTTCATGACACCAAAGTGTCAGGTGAGTTGTTGGAACTGTCTCACTGAAGTTCGTATATCGATGTTATGAGAAACGTGGGTATAGTGGTCTCAAATGCCTCAGTTTGATAAAAAAATGTTTAGGTAAAACCTATCATTAATGGTGGAGAGGGTTAATATCAATATCGTCGTCTGACAAGTTAATGACCGACAAAAGTAGTGTTTGTTCCACACATACCCACCGTGTGCTGTGGCTATTTGAAAATGGTCCATTTTATCTCATATATATCCAAGATATATATGTCTGGCAGCTTGTAGAGGGTTAACAAGTGCTAACAGGAATATTTTTCCATGCAACTTCTAATGTCACACCAAGAACTGCGAATGGCCATTTTTTCTAAAAAATCAAAAAGATGTTTTCAGAGAAATCCCGGGAGAACATGAATTTTACGCTTTTGATGGGTATCATTGTTTACCCTGTCAAAAACGGGTTAATGGTTGTTTTTTGAATACCCTTATTACTTACAAAAATAATTCTCATGAATTCTACTTCCACTTGTGTTGATCTCTCCTCTTAACTTTTGGTGCTGTGGGTATGTAAACACAGACCATATTATTAAAATTGTGATGTTTGAGAACCTGCATAAGGTTAACAAATGCTTATTGGAAAATCTTGTTCATGCAACTTGTAATGTCACACTAAGATCTGAGAATGGCCAATTTTTCTTGAAAATTTACGAGATGTTTTTAGAGAAATCCTCGGGTAATATGAATTATTGACCTTTTGAGAGGTATCGCTCTGTAACCAGCCCAAAATGGCTTAATGCTTGGTTTTGTGAATACCTTCATTACTTACAAAAATGATCCTCGGTGAATTCCACTTCCAAAGAGGAGCTGGGGGAGGTTATGTTTATCTCGGAGGTACACATTGGGTGTTATGGGTGATCAAGAACAGCCCATTTTCTCAAAATGTCTATACTTGGCAGTCTCTGGAGGGTTAACAAATGCTTACCGGAATATTTTGTCCATGCAGTTTGTAATGTAACTCAAAGACCTGCGAATGGTCAATTTGTCTTGAAAACTTGCTAGATGTTTTCGAGAAATCCACAGAAAACGGGAATTTTAAGCTTCTAAGGGGTATATCTCATTAACCAGTCGAAAATTGGTTAAGACCTCGATTTATGAACACCCTTACTACTTACAAAAATGTTTCCCTATCAGTTGTATGTCCGGTAAAAGAAGTTATGTTTCTCTATGGCATTCCCATTTAATGTTGTTGGTGTTCAAAAACAATTCAATTTTTACAAACGATTTGACATTTAGCAGCTCATGAAGGGTTAACAAATGCCTACCAGAATAATGTATCTATGCAGCTGGTAATGTGACACCAAGACCTATTAACCGCCATTTTCACTTGAATACCCTACAAGATGTTTGTAAAGAAATGCAGGGAAAACAAGATTTTTTTAAGCTTTTGATGGGTACCCCTGTTAACCTTTTCAAAAGGGTTAACGCTTGGTTTTTTGAATACCCATAGTACTCACCAAAATGGCCCTCGGTGAATTCCAATTGCAACAAAGGAGATTATGTTTATCTCGCGCAGATACATTTGGTGCAGTGCGGATCCGAAAACAGCCCATTTCAACAACATTACGATGCTTGGCAGTTTGTAAATGGTTAATAAATGGTCACCGGAGTATTTTGTCCATGCAACTTGTAATGTCACATAAAGACCTGCGAATAGTCAAATTTTCTTGAAAACATACAAGTTGCTTTCAGAGAAATCCACAGAAAATGGGAATTTTAAGCTTTTAAGGGGTATCTCTCTTTAGCCTGCCCAAAGTGGGTTAAGACTTCGACTTTTGAATACCCTTACTTATAAAACTGATTCTGCATAAATTGTGCGCTCAATAGAAGAAAGCACTTTTCTTTGTGGCGTACCCATTGGGTGCTGTTGGTGTCCAGAAAAAGCCCATTTTATCACAATTTTGACGTTTAGTAGCCTGGGGAGGGTTAACTAATGCTGACCGGAATATTTTGTCCATGCAACTTGTAATGCCACACCAAGACCTGCGAATATCCGATTTTCCTGAAAAGCTACAAGATGCTTCCAGAGAAATCCACAGAAAACGTTTTTTTAGGATTTTAATGGGTATCTCCCTTTCACTAGCCCAAAATGGGTTAAGACGTCAATTTTTGAACACCCTTACCACTTACAAAAACGTTTTCATATCAATCTTCTGTCCGATAAATGAAGGTATCTTTCTCTGTGGTATATCCTTTGGGTGCTGTTGGTGTCCAAAAACAGCCCATTTTATCACAATGTTTACGTTTGGCAGCCCGGAGAAGGTTACCTAATGCTGTCCGGAATATTATGTCCATGCAACTTGTAATGTTACGCCAAGACCTGGGAGTGACCAATTCTTCTTGAAAATCTACAAGACTCGTTTAGAGAAATCCACGGAAAACATGATTTTTTTTAGTTTTTTGGGGGTATTGCTGTTTAACCAGCCCAAAACGGGTTAACGTTTGGTCTTTTAAACACCCTTATTACTTACAAAAATGATCCTAGGTGAATTCCACGTCCAATAAAGGAAGCTATGTTTATCTCTCATGTATCGTTTGGGTGTGGTGGCGGCCCAAACACAGCTCATGTCATCAAAATTGCCATGTTTGGCAGCCTGTGGGTTACCATATGCATTGCCTGATATGCCTTGTGTATCAAAGGTCGTGTTACAGACAGGTCTAATAATGATGAACGTTTAAAAAAATCTACAAGACGTGTTTCGAGAAAGTGCCTATAAATCCCAATTTTGACAGTGTTTTGCCAATTCTGACGAAATAAGGGTTAAATCAAAAATTCGGCTTTTGGTACATATTTAGATTTTGTGACCGTCTATGAGTGTGCAAAATTTCGTGAAAATCGGTTCGAAAATGGCTTCTGAATCATACGGACAAGATGTGTGGGGAAAAAAAATAAAAAAAATAATAATCCGTAGAATAACAAGAGTCTTTTCCAGAGGGAAAAGCCTAATCATTCATTACATCACATTATCAGACTGAAAAGTCATATTATGCAGCAAATTAATTTGACAGAAACTTTGATTGACAGTAAACTGTGTTTCACAACTCTGCACTTGTTTACGCACAATTGTTAAAATAAAAATGTATATTTTATGTATCGGTGAGGTATATACATAGGCATATATCTGTTTACCAAACCATTTTATGACGAATGAAATATTGTTTATAAAAAAAAGAGCAAACGCCAACACTTTTCTTTTATATTCAGTCAAACACAAATAACATTTTGTTTATATACATTTGTTTTTTTACAAATTGCTGGAGATTGCCTGTGTGCACTCTCCAATAATTTATGATAAATCAGGTTTGGAGAAACAAATTCAGACCACCAAAATTAATCTGGTCCACTAATATGAAAAATATCTTGTTATTTGTACTTTCTGACGTTTGACGTCGCATTTTAAAAAAAAACGTTGAAGAAACTGAAATCCCAGTGACGTTTGAACTTCAGGATTATTAAAGTCTCAAAATGTTAATGTACACTGTACTGTGGACTGTATTGTAAGTAAATGAAACCTTAAGGATTTCCATCATGGCGAGGGTTATCAGTTCCCATTGACGGAAACCCTGGCTCTTCACTGTCGTCATTATGAAATGTCTTCGAAAATTTTGCAACAAAATAATCAGGCGAAACGGGCCCACCGGCTGAGTTTGAACGAATATCGTCTGAGGCCTGTCTCCGCTTTCTTCTGTAGATTATGACGCCTGCTAACAGACCTATGACTACCAGTACTGATATGACAGGGATAACAATGTCCGGAGTTTCATCACCAGATTTGGATGCTGTCTGTAGTAATCTGGTTGTTGGATGTCCTTCTATTGTTCTACTAGGTGTTTTTGTTGATGATATTGTGGTTCTGTGAATGGTGTTAGTTGTTCCACCAGGTATTTTTGTAGATCTCCTTGTGGTTGGAGACCCAGTTATTCTATCATGTGGTTTTCTTGATGATATTGTGGTTTCGTGAATGGGGTCTGCAAAAGAAAAACTAAATTTATCCCTCCATCTACAGTTGAAACTAAAAGTCCTGCCACTGTGTTGTAGTAATAGCGCGCTGAGCAAGTGCGCTTTTTGTCCCTATCAGTTCAAACAGCCCAATTAGCATAACTCAGGTCCCGAAGAAAAACAGCGTGCCCAACTATTCTATACTTGTAGAAGTAGATAATCCAACCGCGATTTAGTAGTAATCCACTCTCTACATACTGTAGTCTCAATATTTTCTTTCTGTTTGATCAGTTCAGTTCGTGAGTTCACAACATAACCTCGTTAATCGCGCATTATATTTTGCATTGCACAGCACAAATGCTCTTGTGTAATTTAGACTACTTCATTCTGCTGCAGTAAGAAGCACGTTACCTAACCAGTATTTTCCGCGCTAATTGTGACTGAACTTATGGTTTCAACTGTACCCCAGGGTTCAGACAATCTAAGGGACAGCAAGTCTTTCAATTCAACTAAATTCAGCAAGTTAAATGATATTTCCAAATTACGCGATTGTTTTCAAATTATTTATTAATTCTGCAGGCAAGGCATCACTTTCTGTTCGCCAAAATGGTAAAACGCTTAATAGAAATACAAAAACTTATCGATAGCTTTTTACCAGAAATTTAAGTGCATTCCAAAGTTAATACGTAATTTCGCTAATGTACCCGCTCTTATTGACATGTCTTGTAAACATCTTAACTTTATGTGAACGTCACCATTCTTCCACAGCTTCTGCACAGCTTAATATCAGCAAATTTAAATCAACCGGTGGTCCATTTGATGAAAGGTTGCAAGTGTTTCATGTGCTGTTATGAACAATTATAATTACTTTTCAAGTGAGGAATATATGGCGCTGCGATTAAGTAGTAATCCACTCTCTTCATTCTGTATATGTCGTCAAATTTTAATACATTTTGCCGATTGAACAGAGAGAAAATAGTGAGACTACAGTATATGGAGGGTAGATTATTGTTAAATAGCTGTGGGACAGATAGTTCACTTTACAACTTCTGAAGACAAACACAAGAAACACTTGCAAACTTTTATCACCCGGTGGCCCATGTGATAAACTTCTGCAAGTGTTTATTTGCTGTTATGAACAGTTATAAATATTTTTCGATTGGAAAATGTGTGTGCGATTAACTTGTAATCCACTTTCTTCAGTCTGAATGTGCAGTCGAATTTTCTTTTTACGCCATCACATGTACACGTCTACGTATCCCAGTAGAGGTAATGAATGGTGTTAATAGTTTCTATATGCTAGGGCTGCACGATATTCAAAACTGAATACCGGTATCGGTATTCAAAATAATACCGCGGTATACCGGTATATCGAAAACTGTTCAGAAAAATGAACATAAGAACCATAACCGAGGCTTGAGGCATCACAGACGAAACGAATTAGCATGCCTTGATGATGCGGTTCGAAAAACCTTTACCCATGGCAGACGATATCAAAATATTTTTAAAAAAAGTTTATCAGATTTTCCACAAAAAAAAATCTACAAAACCATATCATGTGACCCCTCATTGGAACGAGCTCGTTCCAATGAGAGGTCACATGATATAGTTTTGTTGAAATTTTTGAAAATTATTTTTTTCAACTGCTGAAATTGTATATTACGTGAGCACATGCAGACGATTCCTTTGGTAAAGGGATCCTATTATTCATTCGGGGCTACAGTTAAAAATCTCAAGACATCTTGAACATTAAATTGTGAGGAAATAAATAATGACGATTAACCGATATTTTTTGTAATTACGCCGGCATTCACTCGATATTGGTTTGAATACCGGTATATATCGGTTTATCGATATACCGTGCAGCCCTACTATATACTAGTATAGAATTGTTGGGCACGCTGGTTTTCTTTGCTGATTGGCAGTTTGAATTTGACAAAAAGTGCACTTACTCAGCGCGCTATTACTTTTAAAAAGTGCGCATCACAATGGCAGGACTTGTAGTTTCAATTGAAATTTACCACACTAAACAAGAACTGCGTCACTTCAGATACAGGCATTTTTGCCTCCCACAGACTGCATTGTACCAACCACTTTTGTATTACAACCACTTTTGCAATAAACTTTATTACAAAAGTGGTTAACGCGTACCAACCACTTTTGTAATAAAACCACTTTTGTAATAAACTAACCGTTATTGTAATAAACTCATTTTGGTGATAAATCACGGAAGTCCATTTTATAGTTGGACATTGGGGTGGGGTTAGGGACTAGTTTACCTAAACATGTTTGTGTGTCGTTCAATGGAATAACGTGTCCATTCACCTATTGAAACTTGGTAGTGACTGAAGAAAGTACGAAAGCACTTTTACAATAAAATTTATTACAAAAGTGGTTATCGTGTACCAACCACTTTTTGTAATAAAACCACTTTTGTAATAAACTAACCATTATTGTAAAAAACTCATTTTGGTGATAAATCACGGAAGTCCATTTTATAGTTGGACATTGGGGTGGGGTTAGGGACAAGTTTACCTAAACATGTTTGTATGTCGTTCAATGGAATAACGTGTCCATTCCACTCACCTGTTGAAACTTGGAAGTGATTGAAGTAACCACTTTTGCAATAAACTTTATTACAAAAGTGGTTATCGCGTACCAACCACTTTTGTACTAAACTAACCATTATTGTAACACACCTATTTTTGTGATGAATCACGGACGTTCATTTTATAGTTGGACATTGGGGTGGGTTGAGAGCTAGTTTACCAAAACATGCATGTGTGTCGTTCAATGGAATAAAGTGTTCATTCACCAGTTGAAACGTGAAAGTGTCTGGAGAGAGTACGCAACCACTTTTGCAATAAACTTTATTACAAAAGTGGTTATCGCGTACCAACCACTTTTGTAATAAAACCACTTTTGTAATAATCTAACCATTATTGTAATACACCTATTTTTGTGATGAATCATGGACGTCCATTTTATAGCCGGACGGTGTGTTTGTTTGGAGAGGGGGTAGCACAAAGTATCGTCAAATCTATTCCCAAATTTGGTGGGCGTAAAAATCTTACTGCACACGGATGGATGGGGAAAGCTGGGTTTGACGTCTATCGTTTTTCATATGTCTGCCCGAATTCCTCCTACGAGCGCAGTTTGTCTTAAACCCCGTAGTTCCTATCGATCTTGTTGTCCCTTTTTATAGGTCGGGTTGAATTCTTCCGCACACTGTTAACCCCAAATGAGGCGAGAAAAGTAGGAATTTTGTTACACACTATTGACTGGTGTTAGTAAATTATCACAGTACAGGTGGACGTGCATCAGCCACCAACATCGCTGAAGTTAAGCTCCGTTGAACCCGGTTAGTCTATTGATGGGGTGACCATTCAGCGATTGATTTGGATCAACACTTCGTGCCCTTGGGCAAGGTACTTTACCTCGACTGGTCGCGTGTGGAGCAGGTGGGGGAAGCTGACCGTGTTCTGAGATGGACTGGGGTGCACGCGTCTTAACCTTAATTATCCTGGCTGTGTTGTTCAGTGCGTAGTACAGATGTACAGTGCGTAGTGCAGTCTTGGATTATGTGACGTTGAATAGGTTATAGGGTCTCGTCGCTGCTTGGTGGTTCTATTCTGGTACATCGGCTTCCTCCACTCATAAAACTGTCACCGACACAAAGTGACTCACACTATATAAGTGTCGTAAAACACCAATAAATAAATAAATAAATAAATAAATAAATAAATAAATAAATAAATAAATAAATAAATAAATAAATAAATAAACCCACTGAATACCGTTTTTCGTCGTATGGAATAATGAATGCTGTGAAAATGAGCACATTGCGCGCAAAATCACATGTCTCAAAATGAAGATTATGAAAATGAGTTCAATGCGTGCAAAATCATACGTATCATAGCCTCATTTCGATATTTTTGGATCCACCGAGTCACTAACTAGGACTCATTAAAAGGATTCTAAGGGAAAATCAGTTTACATACAGGCACTTTCTGCTTTCATTGGCGATAACTATTGTCATTTTTTTAAACAATAAACAGAGAGGGAAAATGGAAGGAGAGGCGCCAACGCCGCTTCTAGCGCCCCTAGGCACCCGGTTTCTGCTACCTGACCGCCCCTTGCCGCCCATACCCCAAGAACTTCTGGTTCGCTGCCGCCTATGCCGCTTCACCCCCAGAGCTTCTGGTCCCCTTTGCCACTGCCGCTACCGTCCATCGTGTCTGGAAGACGCGATATTTTCAGAAAAATTTCCATCCATGGATAGTTTTTTAGACATTGTCAAGCTGTTTTGGGTAATTCTATATTTATTTAATATCGGTTGTTTGGGGTAATTCCATGTTTTCCAAAAACACACTCCGTACAAACATTTCACGTCCCAGCTACAACGTTAACATGGTTACCAGAGTAAAATCCACTAAAATATACGAAAGTCGGGTTCATTTGTGTAATTCTATACTACTGGAACACACACCCATCGAATCAAACATACCCTCAAAACATACCCCCGATCTTATACCAAGAGGTAAGGTTTCGTCACCAGGCAACCACGATACACTTGAGAAACCAAGATGGCGCCCGTATACCCAAAATGAACGACCAAAACACGTGTCCCCATATACACCCAAGCTCCGCACGCGCATTCGATCCTCGTATCGCTATGGCAAAGACGTCACAACATAACCACGCACATTGGTTTCATGTCAACAAAACATGGGCGCCCGCAGTCACGTGACATGACGTGACTTCCAAGATCCATCTGAATTGCAAGAGGGCGCCTTTGGCTGGTCTACTGCTGTACTAAACGGCTGCTCTTAGGGATGTGATAGCAGGTCTGACTCTGCAACCGTGAAAAGGGCTCACATCATATCACTTCTGACACTTGAATCTAAACTTTCGCCGTTTTTTTTTTTTTTTTTGAATGAACATAACAAATATAACAAATATCGAGTATTCAGTAGTAAACTCAACTGCACGTTATCCCTCTGGTCTTGTCTCTCCGCGTGCCACAAGACAACAAGTAAAACATTCCCCTTTGCTTTTTGGTACACGAAGGAATAGCGCAACTTGGACGCTGGTGATAAACTGGATTCAACTTTGATCCCTTTGCATCCATGAAAAGGATTCATCAATGGCCCGATTGCTCGCTCTGAAACGGAGTAATAAATTACGTGCAGTCGCACACGTAATCTTATCACACATCTGAGTCTGAACTTTCATGAACCTAATTTGGCAATATAACAATTGACTACGGGCCGATTGTTATATTACCATAGCGGAAAGATGAGTGTTTCAGTTGTCAATATAACAGTTGGCAAATGCATAGTAGTCAAAAGAAATTTATTGACTCTGATATAGTCCCTCCACATAACACGAAACAAGTTACGCATGCCCCTGATCTTGTGCCGCATGGACGGACTGTGCAACGGTTAACTTATCCGTAGCAATAATCGTGTCTGAACTTTCATCGTTATTGAAAAGAAATAACCTATGCTTAATGCTGAATAGTAACAGTGACCACTCATGACCAATCTGACGTGACCACTCCATGTGCTATCAACCAATTGAAAATCTTGCTTTATATGGGACATTGACCCCCGAATGCAAAGTGGATCAGCACATCAAAACCCGTGACCGGATATAAAAAAGATGTTTATTCCATTTTAGATTAATATTTTTAACGCTTTCATTACCGCATTTGGCAACACCAAGCTCCTTGTGTGCCAATCCTGCTGACATGGAATGTTTAGTCGAGCAAGCCAGTCAGATGCGCACTGAAGTTTTGTCCAACTGATGTAAACGTCCTTGTCTTTTTCGAGTGACCTAAAAACAGATTTTGATAACTTGTGTAACTTGTTTTTCCTTCTTATTTTCGTAATAGGAATTACACCGCCAGACATATGCTGTGGTAGACATACTCTTCTAACCCAACAATACAGCAGTCTATTTTACCATGTATCGTGAGCTGCGCGATTCTCAATTACCCACATAATCCACTCGATAAGCATTGTTACAACCGGTAATGTAATACAACCTATCATGCAATAAATTTATTACATTATCGGTTGCGTTGGATGGCAAACATAACCTATTATGCAATAAACTTAATACATCAGCGGTTGTCTTGCACGGAAAACTTAACTACAAATGCAATAAATTTATTACATTATCGGTTGCGTAAGATGGCAAACCCAACCTATTATGCAGTAAATTTATTACATTATCAGTTGGTTGGATGGCAAACCTAACCTATTATGCAATAAATTTATTACATTATCGGTTGTGTTAGATGGCAAACCCAACCTATTATGCAGTAAATTCATTACATTATCGGTTACGTTGGATGGCAAACCTAACCTATTATGCAATAAATTTATTTCATCATCGGTTACGTTGAATGACAAGCCTAACCTATTATACAATAAAGTTTATTGCATTATCGGTTGCTTTGGATGGCAAACCTAACCTATTATGCAGTAAATTTATTACATTATCGCTTGCTTTGGATGACAAACCTAACCTATTATGCAATAAATTTATTACATTATCGGTTGCTTTGGATGACAAACCTAACCTATTGTGCAATAAATTTATTACATCATCGGTTACGTTGAATGACAAACCCAACCTATTATACAATAAAGTTTATTGCAAAAGTGGTTGCTTACTTTCTTCAGTCACTTCCAAGTTTGATCAGGTTAATGGACACGTTATTCAATTGAACGACACACAAACATGTTTAAGTAAACTCGTCCCTCATCCCACCCCAATGTCCGACAATAAAATGGACATCCGTGATTTATCACCGAAATGAGTTTATTACACTAATGGTTAGTTTATTACAAAAGTGGTTGCGTACTTTCTCTAGACACTGCGAGGTTTCAACTGGTGAATGAACACTTTATTCCACTGAACGACACACAAACATGTTTAGGTAAACTTGTCCCTAACCCCACCCCAATGTCCAACTATAAAATGGACGTCCGTGATTTTCACCGAAATGAGTTTATTACAATAATGGTTAGTTTATTACAAAAGTTGTTTTATTACAAAAGTGGTTGGTACGCAATAACCACTTTTGTAATAAAGTTTATTGTAAAAGTGCTTGCGTACTTTCTTCAGTCATTACCAAGTTTCAATAGGTGAAAGGACACATTATTCAATTGAACGACACACATACATATTTAGGTAAACTAGTCCCTCAGCCCACCCCAATGTCCGACTATAAAATGGACGTCCGTGATTTATCACCGAAGTGAGTTTATTACAATAATGGTTAGTTTTTTACAAAAGTGGTTTTATTACAAAAGTGGTTGGTACGCATTAACCACTTTTGTAATAAATGTTATTGCAAAAGTGGTTGTATTACAAAAGTGGTTGGTACACTGCATAAACAAAAAAAAAGAAAGCTGACAACTACTTGATCAGATTAAACGAGAAAATTGATTTAACCAGCATAGTTGAAAACCCAGAACATTTTACAGTAGTTCAGCCTGTAAACAATTTGAAAGTCCGTCGAGATATTATCACGTCATTGGGGCGATATTTTCGCCACATTGTTACTCGACTATTATGAAAATGTGGTAGCAATAACATGTTAGTCAAGAAATGTTTAGTTGACCTGTCTTTTTTAAACCTATCAGTGGTAAGTAAAATAACTGTTGTAAAACTGTTGTAAAAACTCTGTGTGTTGATACATTTTTTGCAGTCGCCCGAACCTTCTATGATCAGCTCAAAAGGGTGTTTTTTTTCAGGTGTTGTAGTCAGATAACCAAAATAAAATGAAAAAATAAACAGATAGTAATAACTACTCCACTGGAAAGGTGGATTCGATTTCCGACGCTTATCAAAAAAGGCTCACTGATTGTTTGATGTTTTAAAGTTACTGATTTTAAAATACGAAACAAATCATTTATTGGATTTAAATGCTATTGACATTGTTCCCTCCGATCACTCCCAAATCTACAGTAAATCTTCGATCTCTCATTCAGTATCTCTGGAAAGAACATTTCACAATAGACACAGTTGCAAACGTACTTCACTTCGTTCAATCAAACGATTGTACTTTTACGGTCGACTGGAAAGACTCGTTCTCTCATATCAGTCTACTTCCACCACACACAAAGTTTCTACTGTTTTCAGTCGATCAGATTGTTGATGACCATTAGAAAGTTCTGTGCTTGTCTCACATTGCTTCACAAAAGTGGTCTCAGAAGTGACGGTTAAGTACGGAAACTGGATATCGTAAGGCCGATTATCGATTACTGGATGGGTCTCATTCAACATCGAGAAACACTGTTATAGAACAGGACAAGCTTACTCAAACCTCTCCACCACGATTTGTGTTTCATTGTTAATTCAGAGAAGTCCTAACTTCAGCCAACTCTGGTGATATCAGAGTAAAATCTCAATCAAAGTCACCCCAGCAAGGCATTATCACGAACTTCGGGGACACATTGCTTCGTGTCTGGAACAGATGCACAGTGCAGGGCTGTTCGTGAGACTTATTCAGTTATTACTGTAGAGTCATTAGTCTCCCTCCAAACTGAGTTTCCATCTTTTACTTACACGACCGCAAAATCTATACGCACACCTCCTGTGGTGGTCTCGTTCTCAGCACATTTCCATCCATTCAGGCCGTCGTTCGGTGATTCCCTTTGGGTACGCCGGCTTCCTCTACTCGGAAACCTGTCCGACATGAGGTGAAGATATGGCCCGGAGACTGCACTTGGTAATATAGGCAGCCAAGATTTCACTTGATACTAATGTTGTGAGGAAGTTACATTAACCCTTTACCCAACGATTCGCCCGCATCCGTCCGCGTAATATGCAAATTCAGCAGTTGAAAAAATATTATATTTTAAAAAATTTCAACAAAACCATATCATGTGACCCCTCGTTGGAACGAGCTCGTCGAGCTCGTTCCAACGAGGGGTCACATGATATGGTATTGTTGAAATTTTTTAAAAAATTAAAAAAAAATAATATTTAAAATAATAAATTTTGATATGGTCTGCGTTGGGTAAAGGGTTAATACGAGGGATGCTGTAGCTCAGTGGCTTTGCCATTGAACTTCAAACCGAGAGGTTTACGGTTTCATCCCCGACAGGGGTAAGTGCGCTGTGTCCTAGGGCAGGGTAGTTAATCCCGATTGCCCACGTGGAGGCCCCGGTGACGTTGTGTACTAAGGTGTACTGCACGTTGATGGTGAACCTGTCTTCAAACAATGCTAATCCTGCTTGTGTGAAGTTAGAACTTGGGGAGTCTGACAGTTGGTCGAAGTTGCTCGGTGGTTCTCTCCGGCTTCCTCCACCCACAAAACCGTCCGACACGAGGTGACACTGCCTGTCGAAAATGTTGTTAAACTCCAATAAATAAATTAATAGATAATTTGCCACTTGTAGTCACCAGAACAATCACCACAAATGCGTCTCTTCATGGGTGTAGACTGGTACTGGGTTTGGGGGGGGGGGGGGGGGGTCACACAGAGGACAATATAATTCAGGGAAAATGCACCCCAACATAAAATTTCTTCACATTACTGTATTTCTGACCATCAAACATGTTTCTCATCAACTTCGCAATTGTCATGTTCTAATACGATCTGACAATACAGCATTGGTAGAGTACATATCTCGACACATCCAGCACGTGTCCGTGTGCCAATGCACGATGAACATTGTCACAAAGATACAGTCCAGCACTTCCAATATACGTCAATGCGCTCCATGAGTTGTACTGCATAGAGAGTTATCAGGTAGCAATCGGAGTGCCGATAACGTGTTCTGGTAACTGATGGGAAATTAGATGGATGGAGCGATCTAACTGAGCCTACTCAGACTTGGTATAAGCCAGTGGTCGAAACAGGTTCAAAGATAGCTGGAAAGTCTATAGTGGTGCTACAAGTCTGTAGTAATGGTACATGTATATATAATGTTAGCCACCATGCAAACAGTCATACGTAGTGAAACACCTTAGCGCTAGACATTCCAATAAAATCGATTATACAACCCAATATAACATACACTAACATATCGTAAATTATATATAACCAATTACACAACGTAACGGCCAAAACCGCCCAGCGCTATTCTCAAAAATCGCCAATTATTTTTCATTTTTTTGTCTCAAATACATAGGTTGGAACGAGCTCGTCATTACTGACGTCCCGAAATTTGGCGTCACGTAAACCAAAAAAACAGCGCCACTCAAATGCTTCAGTCAATAAAAGTGCTAAATGTGTGTCGTCCACCTGTACACAATATAATAAGCAAATGAATTCTGGTGAAAATAGCCCATTTTACGTTCACACGAACATTGTTCGAAAATTTGTAGACATTTCGCGATTTTTCTGTCTGGGGTGACTAATAAACATCTTAAGACTGCTATACCTTTGATAGGGTTCGAATCACAATTTTGTGTTTGGCCGCTGCACTAT
Source organism: Pictodentalium vernedei (assembly GCA_031216915.1). Lineage (NCBI taxonomy): Eukaryota > Metazoa > Mollusca > Scaphopoda > Dentaliida > Dentaliidae > Pictodentalium > Pictodentalium vernedei. The sequence continues at coordinate 840,749,790 of CM062296.1, read as the reverse complement.
TAGTTCACTACAAATCGATTGAGTCGATTCTTACCAAATCTCAGATCAATTTTAGTGAACGAAGTTCAGAAATTCCAAATCGAAATGTATATCAAAATCATGACAAATTGGAGATTCGTCTTATCACGTAGTCCTAAATTGTCCAGAATACCTCCAATTTTCGAGGATTCCGTCTGACTTCTTATCCAACAGAGAATACAATATATTATTACACTTTTAAAATTATACAAGCTTCCTGATTGGTCAGTAACCAAGACATCCAGTACGGTAATTTAACCCCAAAAGGGTGTACGATGTTCAACGGGTGTATGCTAATATCACGTGACAGATAAAAATACATTCTGTTGTACACTTTGCCGATTTCCCTTTCACCCATCGCCTCAAACATTTTCGTAAGTAACAAAAACACATTCAGGCTCACAGACAAAATGAAAACAATAGTGTTTCATGAGTATATTCTAAAATCTAGAAATAACACATATGAAATAACCCCCAAAAGTCCGACTTTACTGTCGAGAGGATGGGTTCTGTTGTCGGATTTCTGCAGTAAAGATCCGTTGTGGTTTCGAGAAACATGCAACCTATCTCGTTATATGAATTGTCTCTTCAGTGACAAGTTTGAATATGGTGTCCCATATTATCCAAGACAAACAAGGCACCACTGTATCGAACAAAACACTTATAAAATTCAATAATAACGACGTGTCATTTCCCAATGTCCTTGATTTGAAGTCACCCAAATGTTTGAGTTCAATCGAAGGGAAATAACCTCAAATCGTTCAATAATAAAGACATCTATATGTATGTTTCTTTCAGTTTCACTCATTATTCCTTGTATCGTTGTTTTCGTCACTGGAACACAGTTTGGAGATTACGTAATAAACGAAAACTCGACACACTGAACGATCAGGATAATAAATCCGTCACACGGTGTTTCCGTAGAATGTATGGGACTCTACTACCCTTCTGAGATTCGTATTTCCTCCGGCTTTCCGTGCCAGGAAATATGCATCTTAACTCTTTGATACTTTTGTACATCTTATGACGTACGAAATAGGGCTGTCGCGATTATTCGATTAGTCGACTAACCGTCGACTATTGAACTAGTCGACGTTTTTTTATATTTAGTCGATCGTCATTCATTTTCAAGGTGGTACACGTCTACTACACGTCGGGGCTAAATTGAATTGTTTTGTGAGGTGAATGATCAATGAAGGTGAATAACTTTAAATATCTAACCATAGTTAACATTCATATCCGGAAGACTGTACGACTGTCACTGACTGTGTAAGAAAGAACACTCACAGTTACTCGAGAAGAATAGATTCTTCTGAATTTCTCCAGTCTTGTACACACGAATGCACCCATTGGAAAACCCAAAGTGCGGAAGTGACAAAATTATGACGAAAGTCAGAACGTCAGATCGATTCTCAAAGTTCGGAACTTCAGACTAAGACCCAATTTTAACAACTGACGAGAGAATGCATAGATCTCAATGTTCAAAATTTCGAGAAACTTATTGCAGAAAGGAAACATATGCAGGAACGTTCTTTGGTAAATTCATTTTAATTCATCGGCTTCAATCTAGTTTAAACTTGGACCCGCAGTCAGTAATATTATTTTTGGGGTTGGTACGTCCTACGGGACGTACCAACCCCAAAAATTATATTACGGACTGTGGGTCCAAGATTGGACTACATGTAGTTTCAGTCGGGACCGATTTGTTGTTCCCACAACCCCACTTCGTCTGAACACACTGGTGCCATTGTCATTTTCAGAGTTTTACGAACAGAAGAATGATTTGCTAAAAAATCATGGGAAGCGACTATTAATCGACTAACCGTCGATTACTGGTCACGATTAGTCGATTACAAAAAATGATAGTCGCGACAGCCCTAGTACGAAATCAAACAGTTGATACTCTGTGAACATTTGTTTTGTTATTATTTTTCGATTTTTTAAAGTTTTAACCTCAGTTCCTATTTTCTCCCGAATAGTGCTCAGTGACAACCATTGAGCCAAATGTTATCGTAGCTTAAAATACTAATATAATCCTGCTGTCAAGACTTCTTAACTGGTTGAGTGCTAGAAGTCACTATCGGAGCTTTCAAAAAATGAGGATACCAGAGCAAAAAACAACACTTTCCTTACTTATATTTCATATTCAGTCAAACACAAATAATATTTTGTTTATATAAATTTGTCTTATTACAAATGTTTGAAGAGAGCCAGTGGGCACTCTCTAATAATATGTAATAAAACAAGTTTTGAATAACATATTCAGATCCCCCAAAATAATCTAGCCCTCAAACAGATAATCACTAATGTGAAAAATATCTTGTTATTGTACTTTCCGAGGTTTGACGTCGCATTTTGATAAACGTTGAAGAAACTGAATTCCCAGTGACGTTTGAACGTCAGGATAACTAAAGTCTCAATGGGTTAATACCCATTCACATGACGAGACATAATCCTAGATTTTAGCACATCGCAGATTAAAAAAAAAAATAATCCTAGGTCATTTTAGCAGCCATGTAAACGACTTTAATCCTGGATTTTAGGTAAAATCTTAGATTAGAAGTTTCTGAAATACTCCAGCTAGTGAGGTGGTGTGTTTTTGAAAAATCCAGGACTAAATTGGAATTTTGCGACCATGTGAATTTCTCCCGATATTGAATACGGCATCAAATCGAAAAATATCGTATGTAAAAGCAGAGAAATTTTGCAAATTACTTCTCGATTATAATCTATTCCCCGGTTACAAAATGCACCAGGACTTGTTTTTGTCATGTGGATTGGCCTTTAGAAGGGTAGTGCAGTCCCGTATATTCCACTGTAACTAATAATATCATCCTTATTAACTCTTAGAACCGGGGAATCAGAATGAATTTATTGAACATGTCATACCGCAAAACACTTACAGTAAAGCAGATGCTTCTGGTCAGGTGTCGTCTGCCTATTCAGGCAGACGACACTCGACTATAAGAACCTGCTGTGTTTAATTCTCCCCCAGCCCAAAGATAGCCGAACCGTCACAGACAGATTGCCTGCCGTATTACATCACAGGCAAGAAAACTTGTCTCCCGCTTCAAAGAATAAATTTCAAGTGTGTTAACAGCATTGTGGCGTCATATTTGTCAGAACTAATATCACCACGCGAAACCTCCGATCACCTGCAGATCCCCCAACAACTTACCTGAGCAGTTTTATAAACTTGCCTCAGCAGGTGAGAGGGATATCTCTATTCCAGTCCCATCTCTTTGGAATTTCCCACTGAGTAGGCTAACATCCGGAAAAAATATCAACATACTTAAAACGGGATTGATTAAATGATATCGTATAACATTTCAGCAGTGATATGTTGTCCATACTAGTTCAACTGCACAGCCTAGAGCATCATTAGGCGGAATTTGAGCTTTAAAATTATTATTATTAGTAGTAGTAGTTAGTAGCAGTAATAGTAGCAGTAGTAATAGTAGTAGTAGTAGTACTAGTATCACAAAAGTGGGTGATTAAATCCTTCAAAGGTGACTTACACTTTGCATGAAAAACAGTTCTGAACTTTCGCAATACCTTGTCTGGGCACGTCGACCCCTATTCCATAATACATTGGGTATCTCATATTCACGAAAATCAGACTGTGAGAAGATATTATGAAGAAAGTTAGTGACACAGGGTTATATTTTGGTTTTTGTGAAAGATATTTGCAGGGATATATTTTCTTCTACGCGATTCTGCAAAACTGATGGGTCAGCGACTATTAAATATTTAGGAACTTTACTGGTGTTTGATTAATTCAAATAGTTTAACCATCTGCATACTAATGTTAAAATACAACATTTTCAAGTAATACTTATTTCACATAATGCAACTAGTATTTTAACCAATTCAGTCTTGTTTGACAGAGTTCACGAAGCTCTGTCAAACAAGAATTAATTAGTACCCAGTTGCATAATAAGAAACATTGCAGACTCTAAATCTGATATTTCGATTAGGGCTTCACGATTTTTTAATTTAGGAATCGATTAATCGTCGCCAATAATCGATGATAATCGATTGATCGTACCTAGATGACCCCCATCTCCTTCTCTTTGAAGTCGTTAAAAATGTTGTTGTAGTCAGTTGACCAACCTCAAGTAAACAACGAAGACGATCCTCTTGTAGTTACATTCAAAGCTTTGATGTTCTGAACCGTCAGTGTAATAATCAAGACCGGTCGGCAGTTGCGAACTTCGCAACTGCCGACCGGTCTTACAATGAATTATTACACTGACGGTTCAGAACATCAAAGCTTTGATGAATGTACCTGAACGACAAATGTTTCCAATAGCTTCTTGGGGTTTAACATCGATGTTCTTAACTCTTTACCTTTAGAAACAATAGTTTTTTTCAACATATGTTCTTTTAATTATTAAACGTCTAAAACGGGATATAATTTTCCGATTATTCGACAACGAAAAATACTAATCGATTTCGCCGTGACCGATCAACAATCGATTAATCGATCAATCGTGACAGCCCTAATTTCGATATGAGTGCAGAGAAGATTGTATTTGTTAACAAAAACTAGTTTCCATACTTTTTCAATTACCGCCGTGCTTGGGTGACGTTTTTCCATAATGTTCAAGACCTTTTCCAGACAGAAACACATTTTCATACTTTTGCAAGAATTCCAAAACTGCATAAGAAGTTAATGTGACGACATAACTTTGTAAGCTACTTGGTAGAATTGAATTAACCTTCTGCATAAGAACCCTGCTTTACCTTACTAAAGACCAAAACCCATAAGTGCCGTTAAACAAAAAATCTTCACCAAAGTTTTGTTTTCTATTGTGTCTCGAAAATATAGTCTATAACTCCTCAATGGAACGAACGCATTCCAATGCGGGGTCAAAATCTATGTTTTTAAGTTCATGACAATAATGAATTTATAAGTTAATGAGGAAAACTTATTTGCAACATGGCGCCTGCTGTTAAAGTTGGGTTAACAGTTAATGAAGCAAACGATCTTACAAACACAGAAGGTTAATTCAATTCTACCAAATACCTTACAAAGTTATGTCGTCACATTAACTTCTGTTGTCTTATGTTTATGGGACGTGTTGCAAATGGTGTTTCTCTGATCAGTTATTTAATCTTGATTGTGTGATACAATCAAAACTAAAAGTCCTGTCGTGATTTCCCTGTACATAGCACGTCACTCTGCGTGTTGTTCTTCGTGCTATGGCGAGAGAAAGAATTTCTGATTATGTGCATATGTCCTATGCACAATGTTCCAGCCAATGGACTTCCGGGTTTAACCCGGAAGTTCATTGATTGAAGTACTGCCCGTGTTTTCTGTTGATAACCAGAAGAATCTGTCGTGCTTTGGATGCCATACGGTGGAGAAATTTCGCGCGATTCCTACGCGGAATTATGTCATAATAAGCGCATAGTTCTTGACAGGACTTCTAGATTTAACTATAACATATATACATGTTCAGGTTGCGGTTATTACGGTAATAAAGGTAAATGACAAACTTCCTGGTAATTGAATATTGTTCACTCATAAGGTGGCACTCCAATTAACAGGATTTCTCTGTATCAACTACCTACCTGTACAACTTACACCTTTGTCCCATGGAAAACTACAGTCGTAAATATGCCCGAATTCAAAGGGACAATCAGTTAATTTTGATTCATGTCCACTACATTCAAAATAAATCATCCAAATTGCATCAGTTCCTTTACCAAATGCTACTCCTTCAAGAACAGATCCCCGCGCATAACCAAGCTGGTTACAAAAGAAGGTAGCATACGCATCATAATACAAATAATAAAATTTATTGCAGACTCGGCCCCAATGGTCGGGACCTTCCAAATAAACTTCCACTCTTCCAGCTGTAGAATTTCCTCCCGTCAGTCTAACATTTGTAAATTCTGAAATAAAATTAGAGGCAATTGTCAATTTGAGCTCAATAAAACAAAACACTTCTTTCTCGGGCAGCTCCTCGTATTTAAAATTCAGCCTAAAAAGTGTTTTTCCGTTTCATTTTTTATCCGTTGAAAATGTGCACTGATCAGATTTATTATTCATTTATTGATTTATTGGTGTATAAAGTCACATACTTATGCATAATGGCTAATCATGACCATGACAGTTTTACGGGAGGAGGAAGCCGGAGTACCTGGTGAGAACAACCGAGGATCGACGAGCAGCAGTCAGCTCTTCAGCATTTTAACTCTGTTCAAGCTCCGCTCAAGCGGGTAACGGCGGTTGAAAACATGTGCACCGTCGACGTGCAGTACGAATTAGTACACGGCGTCATCGTGCCCCCCAAAATAGTCAACTTGGAAAAAGTGACTTGCCCAAGGACACAGCGCGTGTCGGCCCGGACGGGGATCGAACTCGTTCCCTTTAGTACAGAATTAAACAGTCTACCACTGAGTCACCACGCTCCCGTACTGATCGAAGTTTGATGTTTAATATATAAGAGATAAAGTTTAACCCTTTACCTAACGAATCGGCCGCATCCGGCCCGTAATATGCAAATTCAGCAGTTGAAAAAATATTATTTTTCAAAAAAAACTTCAACAAAACCATATCACGTGACCCCTCGTTGGAACGAGCTCGTCGAGCTCGTTCCAACGAGGGTTCACATGATATGGTTTTGTTGAATGTTTTTGAAAAATTTAAAAAAATGATATTTAAAATAATAAATGCGTTGGGTAAAGGGTTCCCTGATGATTTTCATAAGAGTAAACATTTCACGGTTGATATATTCCAAACGATTTTCAGTATTGTTGCAATGGATTAACCCTTCACCTAACACGACAGCAAGACGATACATGAAAACAGAATTCTTGAATAACTGATTCGTTTTCTTAATTCTTTTGTATCAAAAACATAGTATATGGCCCCTCGAGCTCGTTCCAATGAGGGGCCATTTATTTGTTTATTTATTGGGGTTTACGACACTTTTGACAGCCAGGATCACCTCGTGTCAGACTCTTTTACGGGTGGAGGAAGCCGTATTGTCCGGTGAGAACTACCGAGCAACGGCGAGCAACTGACAGAGTCCACAACGTACGGCCTCCTCGCAAGCAGGGTTAATAATGGTTGAAGATAAGTGCACTGTCGACCTGCAGTGTGCCTTAGTACACGGCACCATCGTGCCCCCACGTGAGGAATCGGGATGTCTTGTACAAGGATACAACGCAGTTACCCCTGGCGGGGATAGAACCTTGGACCTTTCGGTTTGAAGTTCAATGCCGTAACCTCTGAGCCACCGTGCTCCCGACGAGGAGCCATCAGAGATGTTTTTGAGACGCAAAATGAAAGAATGATGAAAACTGAATGGTGATTTAGCGAGTAAATATTGGGCAAACGGTTTAAGAAAAAGAGAACCTTCTTCATTTCTCACAAAATAATATTAATTAATAATAGACATATTTATATAGCGCAAACATTATAGTTCAATGGGTAAAGAACCATATCCTAAAGCGCCGTACATGGTGCTGGGCTCGTGAAAACATACAAACAAAATATACGCAGTATTTTACAGTCCAGAACATTACTTATTGGTTGGCTTTTTAAATAGATATGTTTTGAGATCTTTCTTGAAAGTGTTGACATTTGACAATCTTTTAGGATGATCAGGTAAATTATTCCACAAGTGAGGACCAGCAAATGAGAATGACCCATCTCCAAATGCCCTACATCTAATTAGCAGTTTACCATCAGACCTCAGGCTGTATTGAGAAACACATTCTTGGTATTGGCGAGTTCTTCTAAGTAGGCTGGTGACATGTTATTTTGTGCCTTGAAAACTAATAATAAAGTCGTGAAAATTATTTTGTACTTTACAGCCAGTGCAGATCCATCAAAACGGGAGTGATGTGTTGATATCGTGGTACTCTACATACCTCTCAGGCTGATGCATTTAATACTTTCTGCGGCCGAGGGTACTGGTATGGTGAAATGTTGAACAGTAAGGCATTACAATAATCCAAATGTGAAGTTACAAAGGCATGAACCTGAGTTTTCGTGTAGTCTTTTGTAAGGAACTGTCTTATCAGTTTAATTTTGTATAGACCTCAGAAATCCTTGTTGCACATATTTGAAATATGTTTGTCCATAGACATGTTTGAATCGAAGAACGCAACAAGATTACGTACACTGTCACTTGTCCTGATGGTGGAATTTCCTACCTTCATTGAGTTAATGTCAGTCTTAGTGAGTTGCTGAATTGAACCAATTATTGGGAATTCAATCTGATTATCATTCATCAATAATTTGTTTGAAATCATCAAAGGTCGAATGTCCCAAATACATGATTCAATAATTTCTTGAGCTTCAGTTTGATCCTTGGTTGATGCTGGAAAAGCGAAGTAAACTAGTGTGTCATCAGCATAACCATGAACGTCAGGCAGGTGCGATTCAAAGATGGCGAATATGTTTGAAATATAGAATAGAAACAGAACAGGACCAAGGCAACTGCCCTGTGGGACTCCACATTCCAGATGAAAGTCGGTATGAAAGGTTACCGTTTATTGATACACGCTGCTGTATGTGCTTCTGGTATGATGATAACCAGCTAGCGGCTAAACCACTAAGTCCAAAAAAAGGAAGTCATTGTATCTAGCAGAGTTTTATGACAAACGGTGTCAAAAGAAGTACTTATGTCGAAAAGAACAATCAAGGTTACCCTTCCAGACTCCATATTAGGCAGCATGTCCTTCTGATCCTTGAGTAATGCCGTTTCAGTTGAGTGAATCCAGATGTGTTGGCCGGTAATGGAGCATGATTATTACTATGTAATATTAGCTGATCAAGGGCAGCTTTTTCACACATCTTAGAAACGAAGGGCAAGTTACTCACTGGCCGGAAGTTTATAAACGGAAGTTCTGCACCTTGTTTCTTCAGAAGAGGGTTCACAATCTCTATTTTCCACACATCGGGGGCACATATCGTTTTTGTGATTACAGGACCCAAAGAGTCGACACATGATGTGATAAGAGATGTTGGCATTGGGTCAAGTTGACATGAGATGTTTGAGGATTCTTTCATTAATTTGGTTACCTCATGGATTTCTAAACGTCGAAAAGTTGAATGTTTTATCTGATGGTCTCTGTTTGATGTCATTTTTGTCTACCTTTGAGTTATGAATTCTCTCCTCCTGAATTAATTTTATAAGAACTCGCCAAATTGATCAGCTAGCTTCGATGGATCATCGTGTGGTGATAAAAACACACTTTGCTTTTCTGTACACTGATCTTTAACTACTTTAAACAGTATTTTGTTGTCACCATCACAAGCTACATGTTGTGTAGTAAGATTTTCTGTCATTTTTTATTTTGTAGGAGAACTGGTTACGAATATAGGCTAAGCGTAGAACGTGAAAAAATGGGTCAACCGGGAATAAATTTGTAGAGAAGCAATTTTGGTGTCAAAAGACGCAGGAGAGTCTCCCGAGTAACATATCCAAAATCCGCAAAAATCCGTTTTGGGGAAAATTTTTCAGCGCACTTTGAAATGAGGACCCCTATATGATTTTCGAGTCAGATTTTCTAATACGTTACCGAAGGTCCACTGTCCGGAACACCCGAATTGTGTGAAATTCTAGCCTATAGTGTCAAATATCGATCACTTTAGGTTGATTGCGAGGTACCCAAACACATCGTGCCATAATTTGATGCTGATAGCCAAAATGTCGGCCAAAGTGGCCGCAACATTTAAAAAACAAATGCTGAAATGTTTTCCAATCTTGAATATTTTTTATTTTTTCTGGTTATTATCCAGGATAGCACCGTTTTGTTTATATTACGGCGATGGCAGGTAGGTATCTTCGCTTATATAAACACAATACACACCAAAGTTGTAGCCAAATTGATAACTAACAGAAAAGGAGGGGGGGGGGGGGGTATTTCCATGAAGTCTTTAATTGTTATTGGTTCCTGGGGGATGGTAATTATACCAGAAGGCTCCAACAGACAGACATGCCAACCAAGGTAAGACGAAATATGCGGTCTCAAAATAGACAATAAAGAATAAACTGAATCATTATGTCTTGGAGAGAGAATTAAGAATGAACACTAAAATAATCAGCTCCAAACATAATATGTCGCGTCCTGATTACATTATTAAAAATTTCAACTCATCCGAAATCATCGCCCACAAGGAGGAATGATATTCAAAATGACGCGCACCATTTTACAAAAGCATTGTCGCAATCCATATCGTCTCAGGATGTGTCGTCGCTATCTTCCATGACAATATCTATTGAGTTTCTGCACCCATCCCCTCGACAATCACCACAAGCAACGACACACTCAAGTCCATTTTTTCTACATGAGCATACGTTACCCCCACATGGATTCTTACTCGACATCTTGCACTTATAACGTACAAACTTCAACAATGCCTCTGGTGCAGGTTCAAGGTCTGTCATGACCGGAACTAATTGTGTTCCCTTTATTTTCCAACCCCAGTCCTTGGGGTCCATGGCAGTTTTCCCCAGCGATTTCCAAACAACCACTTGTAGATGAACTCTCAGGCTGTGGAAATATGCGGCACGTTCTGTAGGGGGAAGTTTCTGTGGATCTGATAAGCCCTTGCTTGAGGACACCATCTCCATAAACTTCGCATATCTCAAGTCATTGAGCGATCCACCGGGCTTGGCGCCATACAAAATCTTGAATAGATTAACACCAGCTTCGCCTACAAAACTTTCGTCGGCACTGGAATCACTTAGAACAGAAGATATTTTCTGTATTTCTCGCGATTCTATCTTTTTCAAAAGACTGGTTTTCCCCTGACCATAGATGACTGATGTTGTATCGCATCCTGACCAAGCATGAATAAACAGAATACGCGACGATCTTAGTGTTCCAGTCTTTTGAACAACATCGCGTATTTTCCACATTACTGGTCCACGCGTTGCTGATTTTCGTGCATCAGATAAAAGATATATATCTGCCATGTTTTCGGTCCAATGATACATGAGGAGCACTATTAAATCGGTGTCATCTTCAGCCACAACTACGTCTGTTCCTTGAGCTACAATTTCGAGAGCGCACGACACTATCAATGTATCAGCATCTCCATTACTGATATGCACTGTTTGCCCATTCATTTGAAGCAATCGACTCAGTAGTTTTATGAATTGGTTTTGTTTTTTTCATTTGACAGGAATACTTCTTGATTATTATGAGCCTCCATATTTTCATGTAAACGAATATCAGCACATGTTTTTCCAACTCTTCTCGCGTGTTCATGGCCTTTAGTGGAAGGGCCGAGTTCATACCCATCAAACACTATGCACGCGTTTGTATAATTTGATTGGACGTATTGCAGATATTTGTGAGCTAACTCAAAATAAGTAGAATTCTTCACCCACTTAACACGATGTAGTAGAGCACCACCGTCAACAACATACGTAGCACAGGTGGGGCATTGTGCTTGTTCAGATGAATCTGTAAGAGATTTAGCCAGTTGAGACTTAGTAGGCTTTCTCATGAAATTGTCTCTGAACAATGATGTTGGTACAGCTGTCAATTCATATTTGAAATAGGCGGCCATGTTATCCTCCCGTTGAGCAATAGCAATTAATCTTGAAAACAGAATTGTTGGGTTAATTTGCATTTTCTGATTGTCTATTCTGATTTCAGGTAGGAGAGAGTCCAACGATTTTACATGCTGACTCCTTTTAATTGACGCTGACGCAACACTCACTTCATCGAGGTGCTCATGAATTTTCATTCCCATCATTTCTGTTTGATCACAATTTACACCATCACCATCACCAGCCGTAAGGCCAGACGACAAGGACCGTAATTTGTTTTCACCGAGATCGAACGGCTCGTGTTCATCGAACCACAGCTGGATCTTTGATAGATCTCGAAAATCTCTCTCAATTCTACAGTTTCCCAGTTCGATGTGCTGTTCACTGGTTTTGTGTTTAGCGTCGGTCAAGTTTGTCATTGCATCATGGACTTCAGCACACCTGTGCATGGTATCCACCCACTGTAGTCGCACAGACTCAGTCATACCCCTGCCCCTTGTCAGCCCGCCCCTACTTTTGATCGATCGCATAAGAACCTGTTCGATGATCAAATCAGTTGACAACCCTGCCCAAAACCTGTTACTTCTTCGAACTGTGTGTAAACCATGATCTATGAAAGACTTGTACAGCACTGGGTGGGTCATGGGTAGGTCAAGCATCATTTGGAGATAAAGGCGGCAGCTTTTTGCATAATGTATGTGGCCTGTGGCAGCAAGAAGATTCAACATTTCCCCCATCGTCACAAGATGTAAGTTCCAATTACCTGTCCTATCTGATCTTATAAATTCTTTCAAAATCTGTACGTATTCAACATACTGTAACCACAACCTTGCGGTTGGGGATTTTTCGGAAAGCAGTGTTTTGTACTCAGATAAGCACGTTCCGAGCTTAATTAATTCAGGTGAAAGAGAAGCCGATGAAAATGTAATAATTTTGTTGTCAACATTATCATACACTGCTTTAAGAGTTTCAGCTTCCGATACGGTGAGCTTGGGTAGCTTGGAAGACGGTAAATCAGATACATCCGACGAAGTACGATCAACAACAGTTTCATCACTAAATTCCGGCGAAGATGGGTGTTCATCTGGTGGAAGTTGTACTGCTAAGTTGCCAGAACCTACTTGTTCTGTGTCACAATGAGATCTATATGAAGACGAGGTGATGTCTTCTGTCAGTTTGGTATTATCTTGTGAACCATGGGGTAACTCTACTACTGCGCCTACTAACTTGTTAACCAATGCCGCCTCTACTAGGTTATGCCCACGAAGAGCCCTTGATATTGCTTTATCCGACATCATGTGTTGAACAGCATGTGGATCATAGACCATTTCCATCGCCTCCTCTAGGCCAGACCCTTTCATCATGGATCCGATGCTTCCCAGAAAACTTATCATGACGTGAAATCCACCAAGTCTGCACACTACTCGCAGACATTTGGCTGTAATTATTTCTACAGCCTTAAGCCACAGTGGTTGATCAAAGGTCAAACACGGGGATGAAATGCCCAATTTGTTCGCCTGGTCTTGGACGAAAAGTAAAGTTGAATAGATACAAGTCTCATCAGACCGATTCAAATCAATAATCGGCAGGAACAACACTTTTGATTTTGGGGATGGACCACTTTCCGATTCTGAGAAGATATGTTGCATGTAACCTGACCAATTGGGTCTCGGTTTGGTAGCGTCCCTGAATAACCAACCAGAATGCCAAAGCAAGTCTGAGTTAATATCTAATGGCAATGTAAAGGGGGACTGTAACTGGAGCAATGGTTTGTATGTAATTGCTGAAAGACCCTTGCCCGGGATGCCCACATATTGGTGAACCGGGACTCCTTTTGCTTTTATAATTCCATCTACCTGTGGCGGGGTTGCCTAAAGATTGCAGGTCTCCTTGGTTCTAGTGGTGAGTTACTATTTGGGGTACAAACTGCAATTATTCCCATACCATGAAAAGTTCCTTGACCGTCTAATGCTGCAATGTTATGATCAACATTATCTGCGACCCATTGGGTGAACGCCCCAGGAAAGAATGGACCGAGATTATCGCTATCTTCAGTCTGGATAACGGACTATTTGTATCTTTCAACTTCATCATATGTTATTGAAAAACCTAAACGAGAGAGTTCGGTAATGAGCCATCTGGACCCAAACATGTGATCAAGCTCGATGCCAAGACCAAATAATATCGGAGATATGACTTATTTTGGTCGTGCAGACTGAATTATTGAATGGCCAATACTGATCTGCTTCAACTCTGAAGGAACCAGGATTTTTAACAAAGATAGCAAATGTGGAGGTATCCAATTTTTACCTCGCTCAGTATCACTGATATCCTCGCACGTGGGATATACATTGGTATTGTACTCTGTTTCCCTTAATTGTGCGCGAATAATCTTGGCTGCTGTCTTAACAATTCTATCACTTTCTTCTTCAATGTCAGTTTTCTTCTCGTCATACCATCGTTTATTAATTATGAAGGCAGCCATGTTTCGAAAGCAAATTACATCACTCCACCCCTCCGCCTCTGAAAAAAGTATGTGTTCACCATAATGATCCTGCAGTTTTTTCTTCAACCACTTTTTGGAATAAACGTCAGAAATATTGGCAAATTCAACCATGGTAGCATGCAGTTCAGGGAGCGTATACAACTCCGCGCCAGCTTCTGATTCCATCCACGAGCATATCCTCTCAAACCAATGTTGCTTTTCGTTGTCGTCTTTTCGACCAAGCTTTTGTTTCATTTCAGCTGGCATCATATTCATCTGCCTATTCATCATGAAAAGTGGCAGACAATTATCATGATATACAGCTTCAGCTGCAACCAGATCAATGCAGCCAGAAAGTCTTCTGTGAACATTGCGAGCCACTGTATCGGCTCTCGTAGAACAACATTCCAAAAGTGTATCACGAATGTGGAGTGTAGAAAATCTACGAACATATGCTCTATGAGGGTGTCTGGGATCAAACAGAGCAGGTTGACCACAGAGTAGACAGTCCTCTTTGTAATCGAACCTTGAAATACAGGATCTCAATTTTTTTGGAGATGCCATTTCAGCACGGTCCTCACTGGTTTCGGAGGAGACCCTCTTAGTATCTGTAAAATTTCGACGACATGTTTTGTGCACCAAAACCTTTCCAACTGGCGTGGTACTCAACTGATAATTCAAGTATCGTACAAGCCCTGTTTGACCCCGTTTCTCGCCAAAACTAGCAAGCGTCATTATGCCTTTCTCCATTACACTAACTGACGGCTCGTTCTTAAAACCAGTTCCACAAATCACACACATATCGCCCGACAAATCACTACTTTCGCCTTGTATGTGTTCGTCAGACATATCAAATACTATAAACAAAACCAACTTATTCAATAAGAAATCAAAATATGGAAAACAAAGTATCAAAAATGTCTACTTAAAGATAATATTCTCATTGAGATACCCTCATCAACGAGAAAATAACAACTTACATTAGGTTTAAACAGAATACAATTTTAACTGTTTAACTGAAAATCGCAATTGAATATCAAAATTGAACAGTTTGCGGAAGAGCAAAATAAATCGCGGGCAACTTGACAGACAGCCAACGACCGAATGAGAAAGATGATCAAACTGGAACTATCAATAAAGAGCGTTCCACGAATGGGCGGTGGTGTATCCGTTTTAGTATAATTACTACCCACCGGAGCATTCTGGTATAATTACTATTAACCAAAAAACAACAACAGATAATTATGTTCATGTAGGAAAAAAATGAAAACGTCATGGAAATATCTCCATTTTTTTGGCTACAATTTTAGTGTGTATTTGACTTATATGTGCGAAGTTGATTGTCATCGCCATTAAACAAAAAATGTGCTATCCCAGATATTCTCCAGAAAAATAGATAATGTTCAAGATTAGAAAAATAGACATTTTTAAAAAAATGTTTCAGACACTTTGACCGACATTTTGGCTATCGGCATCAAATTATGATAGGATGTGTTTTGTGAGATTGTAATCAACCTAATCTGATCAATATATGACACTATCAACTAGCATTTTGGGTACTACAGACAGCCGACCTTTGGTAACGTATTAGAAAATCCAAGTCGAAAGATCGTATAGGGGTCCTCATTTCAAAGTGCGCTGAAAAATTTTCCCCAAAACGGATTTTTGCGGATTTTGGATATGCTACTCGGGAGATTATCCTGCGTCTTTTGGCACCAAAATCGCTTCTCTACAAATTTATTCCCGGTTCAACCCTCTGACGGCCAGACTAATAGTCTGATATGCTGCTTTCTCTGTGTAAGATTTTGATCTTTTCCGCTCTTGCTTTCGACGATCAGCTTTCAGAGTTCTTTCTCAGTTCGTTGGTAAACCCGGGTAGACTTGTCCGAATAATAAATGTTTTTGTTTTTGAAGGAGTATGCTCATCAAGTGGACATGTCAATGTGTTGTTGTATGGTTTCGCCAGAGCATTCAGGTTAGCGCACTGAGAATTACATAACTCTGATTTTCGACGTCATGTTTAAGCTTGTTAATGTCCATTTTATTGAATTTTCGAAATGTTACTTCTTTAGATGCCGGTGATGTTTTTGAACACCTAGCGTGCACTCGACAAATGAATGGTTGGATAGTCTGAACGGCGTTAAGGGCTCAGTAAGCTGCAGGTCATTAGTGCATCGTATGATGATAGGATTGAGTGTGTGTCCAGAGGTATGGGTAGGACTTGTGGTATGCTGTTGTAAACCAAATGCCTCTAAAAGGCTCATAAACGTGTTAGCATTACTGTATTTGTTGTCGTCAACATGTATGTTAAAATCACCAATGATAAGATGGTTTTGTTTAGATCACATAACAATGGATTCACGGTACACAGAATATTCTTCGAACAAAACTCTGGTCGCCACAGGATATTTTTTGGAGTAAGGTAGTCGAAAAACACCACAGTTCGGATACTGGTGTTAGGCCAGCATGCACTTCATTCAACATATTCAAAAGCTGATTTATCTCCTTGGGTTGCGGTTGTAATGTGGATATTTTCTCGACACATGAGAACAATTCCTCCTCCAGTCATAGAGTTTATCCTAGGGGAACATTTGAAAATATACCCTTCACGGGAAAGTCCTGAAACAATTACACTGTCCTGATCATTTAGCCAAGTCTCAGTAACCAAACAGAAATCAGTTTTTCCACTGAAGACATGTTCTACAAAATTAGACACCTTGTTCCTCACAGATCAGGCATTCACAGTTGAGAATGTTACACTAGAGGTAATCTGGGAATGAATAGTATCTGTGCGTATTACATGATGTTGTTGGTCTTCACATCAGAGTTAGTAGGCTGTGGTCTTGTTCGTTGTTTCTGTTTAATTTTTAATCCTTTTATTTGGTAAACTTTATTTGAGCTGATGTTGGTGAAACAAAAATCAGGTTTCAGTATTCTTTGTTTAGTCCAAGGCTTTAAAGATGTTTGTTTTAGGTCTGTGCTCGACATGATCCCTTGTATTGTTGGTCGAATGGAGTCCATCTGGGGCGTAAGTAAACGCATTTTGAATGTAAGCAATTAAAGCTCATCAGTCTAGTGGCATTTGGTGTGAGGAAAATATCTGTTTTCAGGAGTGAATAGTGTGGCAAATAGGTTTCACAGTCCCAGAACAATAAATAGGTCATTTGATCGGGATTAACTTTGCACTTGAGGACAAAATCCAGACTGGACACATATTCAGTATTTGCAGAGCTTTTTTTTCTTAAAAAACACAAAAAATTGAATTTTTTTTCTTGAAAGTCACATCAAAACAATGTACAACTTATGCGAAATATGTACAATTTTCAGCAAATAAATCTAAAAAATGAGAACAATTGCCTGAGAGACAGGAATATATATTATATATCACTTACTTTGCGGAATAATAATTATTTATTCATTCTAATGAGGGGTCATAAGCTCTTTAAAAATGTGTATTGATTTCTATACTTATTATACCTACCACTGCCCCAGACCTGCATACACTCTCTTTGTTTAAATTAGGCCAAACACCTAATTGTGAAGCCACAATCCATTCAAAAATAAGCTAAATAACAAAAATGAAGAGTCATGTACGGTACTCCATTCATAGTCATGCGCAGACATCCAGGAAGTGCCGTCCATTTCCGTCAACAATCATTCTTTCGTTGTGCCTGCTATATATTAATAGTTCAATGTGGAGAGGCGTGAGTTAACCCTTAGAATCGTCGAGGCGCTTTTCAGGTCCAGTAATATGATGAATCATAATTTCATTAACCCTTTACCCAACGCAGTCGATATCAAAATTTATTATTTTAAATATCATTTTTTTTTAAATTTTTCAAAAAGTTCAACAAAAAAATATCATGTGACCCATCGTTGGAACGAGCTCCAGGAGCTCGTTCCAACGAGGAGTCACATGATATGGTTTTGTTGAAATTTTTTGAAAAATAATATTTTTTCAACTGCTGAATTTGCATATTACGCGGGCGGATACGGCCGATTCGTTGGGTAAAGGGTTAAGTAGGATGGCTGTTAAGTGAATGTGTGGGGTAGACCAATCAATATTTTCAGATTTAAAAATACATTTAAAATACAATTCGTCTACCCCCAAATAATGAATATAGGCTTTTCCAACTGCCGCCATTGAATAAAGATGGAAGATACCACGAGGGTTCAAAGGTAGGGTACTGCGAATATTCGAACACTATCGAATCAAGTATCGAATTGACCGAGTAACGGTGAATTACATCAGGGAATTCCCAATTACTTTTAGACTCTTAAACGGAATTGGAATCGGACATTTATAAGTTTTGTTATTGTTACCTGCATAATCACGTACTGGAAGTTTTCTGTTACATAACAGTTGGGGTTTTGTTTGTTTTATTTTATCTTGTAATTGGAGCATGGTGATGATTGCTAATTACCCATTGCATGTATTACGAAAGAGGCTTCTCTCCCTCAGAGATAAATTTGCTCGTCTTATATATCGCTAGAGGGTCACTATCAATCTCGACTTGATCCGTCACTGTTTCAAGGCACGACGTTCTGAATTTCAGGCCACAGCAGTTTTAGGTTCCATTGTGGGTGATATCAACAACAATAACTATCATCAATTTCTGGCATATATGGACGCAAACGCGCGATAAAACACGGACGAAAACATTCGATGGATATTCGGGCGAATTGTCGAACCGAATTCGAATCGAATACGACAGTCGAGTCGAATACATTTTCGAATACCGAATATTCGCTGGGCCGTATTTAACAATCCACGGGTGAGAGAAGCACACAACCTGCCTCGGTCAGCGGTAGGTAAAAAAAATATAGAAATTATTATAGATTTCCAATAGTTGTAAATCATTACCACTGGCCCAGAACTGCAGAATAAATAAAAAGGAGATGGGATCATACAAGACTAAGGAAACAAGTTAAAGCGGGCTTACGAAATTAAGCCCAGTAACTCTAAAGGAATGAAATATCAAAACAGTCTACATCTAGCAATGCCAACTGACTTGCTTTTGGCAGAAGAAAATACCAAGACCAGATAATAAAATCCTATTTGGAGTTACCTTGATAACCTTTAAATTAACATGCCTGTCCTAAAACGTTTCCAATTATATTAACTGGTTAATGCTGGTAGGCATTCTCCAATAGTTTGTAATAAAATAAATTCTGAATACCAAATTCAGACCGATAAATATAATCTAGCCTTCAACCCAGTTAAGGTTTTCTAAATACCATCGCCCAGATATATAGCTATAATACATATTAAGACGAATTAATAATAAGATTACTAATAATGCGTTAATGATATGAGAATTTAGGGCTGTCACGATTGATCGATTGTTGATCGGTCATGGCGAAATCGATTAGTATTTTTCGTTGTCGAATAATCAGAAAATTATATCCCGTTTTAGACGTTTAATAATTAAAAGAAAATATGTTGAAAAAACTATTGTTTCTAAAGGTAAAGAGTTAAGAACATCGATGTTAAACCCCAAGAAGCTATTGGAAGCATTTGTCGTTCAGGTACATTCATCATCGAAGTTCGCAACTGCCGACCGGTCTTGATAATTACACTGACGGTTCAAAAGTTCAGAACATCAAAGCTTTGAATGTAACTACAAGAGGATCGTCTTCGTTGTTTACTTGAGGTAGGTCAGCTGACTTCAACTTCATTTTTATCGACTTCAAAGAGAAGGAGATGGGGGTCATCTAGGTACGATCAATCGATTATCATCGATTATTTGCGACGATTAATCGATTCCTAAATTAAAAATTCGTGACAGCCCTATATGAGATCATGGTAGGGAGCAACTATGTGAAACTCTATCAATAACAAAACATTGGCATTGGTTGTGGTCTACCGCACAAACTGGAGAGAAGTTCATAATACTTTCTACTCTGGAGAAATTAAACCACTGGATCAAAAACAAACTCACACTCCCCCTATTTTGTGCTCCACTATTTCGCTTCACAAAGCAGAAAAAAAACACAATAAATGACCCAAGTAACCGAGAAATATACAGATCAGATCAGAGCTGGTTGATATTCAAATTTCAACTTCGGTTTCGGAATCGGTATTTTTAGAAATATTTACCTCGGTTTCGGTACGCTATTCGATGTCAGCAACACACATGAGTATTGGTAGTATGGGCGTTCAGCGCCACTGAACACGGAGACGCCGAATTGTTTTAGCTCACCAATAAAAGAAACGTTAAATTAAATAACTAATCTTTTAATTAAAAAAAAAATTAAAAATGTCATTTTTAAAAATCAAAGATCTTAACCCTGTAACCAAAGCAGACGATATCAAAATTTATTATTTTAAATATAATTTTTTCAAATGTTTCAAAACATTTCAACAAAACCATATAATGTGACGAGCTCGTTCCAACGAGGGGTCACATGATATGGTTTTGTTGATTTTTTTTTAAAAATAATATTTTTTCAACTGCAGAATTTGCATATTACGCGGACGGATGCGGACGATTTGTTGGGTAAAGGGTTAAGAAGAGAGAGCAGACGATACCTCGATTTCTCAAAACAAAGAGGAGTATTCAAGAAAGCGGTACTATGGCGAGATGGATGGGAATTTCGAATTTTAAAAGCGAAACGCCAAAGTTATTCAAACAGCAAAATTGACTTTCCGTAGGACTGCCCTCGGCTGTATAAGTCACCCAGGACTGAAGCTATAGAACCAAAATGTCTATGGAAATTCCTACAGTACATTTTGGATCTATCGTGTTGTACTTCGGTAAGGTAAATCCTGTGTTAAATGTTTGGGTTAATAGTATCAGTGTCCACCACTCGTGCCGATACACTACAGTTAAAACTAGAAGTCCTGTCACGAATAGTGCGCTTATCTAGGCTTAATTGCGCGTTGGAATTGCGCGCAATTGCCATATCGAATGGCATCCAAAGCACGGCAGGTTCTCCTGGTTACTCATAGCAAACACATGCAATGTTTTTGCCAATGGACCTCCGGGTTACCCGGGGGTCCATTGGCTGAAACATTGCTTGTGCACAAGCAATATGTACAGAATTTGATAGCTTTACTTGGGTCATAACGCGCACATTAACGCGCATATCAACGTGCTATTTGTGCGCATTTCATGACAGGACTTCTAGTTTTAACTGTAGCACCTCCCAGAGAAACAATGAACGAAATCCAGATTCCCCTAACTCCTATTTTTATGCGAGTTTACAAATCCTTCGAAAACTCTTAGAAATTATTTTTCTTGATTCCTGATTGTTTGAAGGATATGTAAACTCGTGTAAAAATAGGAGTTACGAAAATCTGGATTTCTTTCATTAGTTCTGTGGAAGCAATTTCCTTCTACAACTTGACATTTTGCAACGGTTTTCGTTTTTTATCTGCCCCACCCCGTACATTGCAGAAGTCGGACTGTTTTTATCCAAAAGTTTACCTCTGTATTCTTTTAAATTGTAGTTTGAGTGTTTTTTCTTTTTTTTTTTTTTTTTTTTTTTTTGGGGGGGGGGGGGGGGGGGGGTCTATGTGTACCCTGACGCGGGTCTTCAGTAGACAGAAAGCTCGGCAAGAGTGTTTCATGTGTTGTTTGGAGCGAAATTTAAAAATTATATTTTTTTTCTCCAGTACTGGTGCTGTGGGGGGAATTGGCTGTAGGCATCATCACACAAGTTTTACAACCGGCCGTTCTGTAAGCTTGCGACTCCAAGGTCGGAGCTGGCTGGCTCGAGATTAGTTCGAACAATAATATCGAGAATATTTTTGATGGCTTGTTGGAAAATCTTTGCTAAAGCTGGACCATTCTCCATTAACCCCCAGTGTTTTTGAAGTTTGCTGAATAATCCTGAAAGATCTGGTTAGAATGTGTTATCAAGGGTAGAAACACATTTCAAACCTTGGGGCGATACTACATCGGTTCGTTACGCAGTAAGCTCTCAGCTTTGGCGATAGCATTGACCACTGGATCCCGCCTGTAAATTCGGCTGACACGATTCGACCTTAGAGTCCGAAAGGAAGTTTCTTTATCAGCTGAAACAGGGCAAATCCTTTTGATTCTGATGGCGAGACTGTATGGAATGTTCCTTACAATGTGTTTGGGATAACAACTGGTGGGATTCTGTAGGTTTGTAATACAAATTGATTAACAAACATTTCTTGTCACATATGTGGTGTCAACATATCTGATGCCCTCTGATGAAATTTCAACAGTTACAGTTAAAACTAGAAGTCCTGTCATGAAATGCGCACAAATAGCACGCTGATATGCGCGTTAATGCACGCGTTATGACCCAAGTAAAGCTATCAAATTCTTTACATATGGCCTGTGCACAAGCAATGTTTCAGCCAATGGACCCCCGGGTTACCCGGAGGTCCATTGGCAGAAACATTGCATGTGTTTGCTATGAGAAATCGGGAGAACATGCCGTGCTTTGGATGCCATTCGATATGGCAATTGCGCGCAATTCTAACGCGCAATTAAGCCTAGATAAGCGCACTATTCGTGACAGGATTTCTAGTTTTAACTGTAATTTTGTGCTATTGTGAGTGAATATTTATATATGCAATTCCCATTTATTTGTATAAAATGGGGCTGTCCTGCTTGGTTCTATACGTTAACCAGGGCTAACACTACGCATCTAAGATGTCTATGGACGCTCCTATAGTGAATGTTGGGTTTATAGGTCAGTGTCCCTGAGTATGGCGAATACCGTGTTAAATTCGTGGTCTAATAGAACCAGTGTTAATCAAAATCCCATTTATTTGGCTACAAACGTTTGAGAGTACTCAAAGAAAATTATTAATTCTTAACATTTGTCTGCAGCATGTAGTATGTAGAGAGTGGATTGTAACTAAATCACCCACGGAGTGGATTTATCATCTGAAATATCCCTTTCAACTTCTGTACATATGGACAAAGAATCACAAGCAATGTTTCAGTCATTGGACATCCGGGTTTTTTTCTGTTATGCTTTGCAACAGATTTGCAATTCTGGCTTGGGTGGAATTTCTACCCTACGGGTGATTTAGTGAATACTCTCTCCAAGAACTGTACATCGAATATAAGCATTTAATACGCTCGGGCTCCCCTTTCAACAATCGTCAAATTTACAATATTTGAAAATTCGAAGCACTGAACTAGAAAGAAGTTAGACAGGACGCTAGTGGATTCTCAACATTTCTAAAATTTGGCCCAAATATGGACTTTTTTGACTAAACAATAATGAAAAGTCATCCTGACGGCCACGCTTAGCCCCTGTGCAGACATATGTGATCTGAAACAATCTAGGATGTGCTGGCAAAATTGGATACAGTAAGCAGTGCTTCCGGAGGAGGTCCTCTAAATGGACATGGGTATAAACGATTGACCAAACTTGACTTTATCTCCATGCTGCGGTCACGATTAACCATTATGCAGAAATATGCGACTTGAAACACCAACAAATAAAAAAAAAATAAGTAAATAGTTAAAGCCGTCCAAATACGGACGGAAAAGTAATAAAAATCTCCCAAATATTGATTTGTAAATAGAATTCGTGACTACCAAGAGCTTCAGTTGAGTAATTTAAAGTGAAAGAGGTGTACAAATATAATTCTGCATCTTACAGAAATGAGTACTGGAAGCCTATGTTTGGTCTTCACTCTGGAGTGTAGGCAACACAACATAAAGGTTTCAGTTTTTTGTAGGTGTGCTTCGTGGAATCTTTGAAAAAAAGTTATTTACAATTGTGGGATATGCCTTGCAACAATTGCCGTATTACGATTGCTACATTTTAAATTGTAACAAGGCAAAAACATGTAAACATATTTTGATGTTCGAGGATAATTTGGTACTCTACCAGTTAATACCTGTAGATGGAAAATTTTGTCTCGAGCGGGTTGATGGTGGGATAGGGTGGAGTGTTTATATAGAAAATACCCATAATAGCTTGGTGTATCAGATGTTCACCACGAGTAGTCAAGTGATGTTAACTGCGAGCCTTTGGCGTACCAGTTCACCACTTCACCACTCGTTAACACCACTTCACCACTCGTGGTGAACATTTGGTACACCAAGCTACTTTGGGTATGTTTTATTTATACCATGATCGTCTGAGTATTAAGAGTCGCTATTATTGTTTCTCGATTTTCCTGAGCACCAGACGTACATACATGCGAATCTGTTCTTGTTTACACGAGCGTCGGTGGGCGGTACTTCCGCTGTCAATTTTATCGCCGAAATGAAATGGAAAATGAAACTGGGCCTTTCTCATTTTAATAGCATAATAACATACCATTTCGAGTTATGGATGCTTTATTAACATGAAACAATGCATGTTTGTTAAGTTTTGGTGTCTTATGGGGTAAACTCATTTAAAAACGTAATAAATAATTGTCACTTTCACTTCACTCTTTCTGAGGCGACGTGTGTTAAGTTAGACAAGTTGCATTCAGGTCGACGTCACCGAAGGTCAACTTGGACGTAGTTCCACTATAGGTATAAATTTTAACTATTGAAATCCCAATGGTGGCGTGTCCACCACGGTTGGTGTGTAAAGCTAAAATATATGTCATATGTTTTTCATATATTGTAGAATAGGTAATCATGGTATAAAATCAAATTTCCCACCTGATGGAAATTATTTAGTAGTAGTCTAAATCTACTACTATCTGCCTCCTACTCCCCTTACCAAAGTCCCTGGTTCCACTTAAGAGTTCCACTGTACATCAAATACAGGCATTTACTTTGATGCATCTTGTCCGACAGAGCTGAGAATGTTCACTGACGAACAGTGTGACCCTTTTAGAATCTTATCTCCCGGGCTATTTTCCCCGGAACGATTCATTATTCTCATAAAATGTACACGTATTAGTCTGTCACTTTCAGTGAGCAGGGTTAAAAGACAGATTGCACTTACCAATAAGAAATCAATTTCATCTTCTGAAAACCTTTCATAGTGTTAGCTACAATGTCTCATGATGGTCTCTGATCTGATATGTCTAGTGATCACTGATAATTCGGCCGAACTTGTGTTTTCTCTAGGGAACCAACCGGTAAGAATATTTTTTCCAAGCAGAAACCATGTGGTGCTCGATTTTCATATGTTGGAAAATGTCTGATGTCTGGTTAATTAAATACTCCTGTTGCTAAATATTTTCATCTTAAAACTGCCAGGCTATTCAATCATTAGTGTCCAAGAGACCCCACCCCCTCCCTTGCCCCACCTCTCCTCCCGAAAAAGCAATATATTTAAAATTATGAAGATTGGTTACGGAAAATGTTTTTTGCAACAGAAAACTCATGGAGTCATACTTTTAGAACTTCTAGTGAGCCTATAACACTCACCGGAATCAAGTTGTCCAGAAGGAAATAAAGTGGTTAAAGGGAGATAACACCCACCGGAATCAAGTTGTCTGGAAGGAAATAAAGTGGATAAAAGGGAGGATACGAAAGGGAAATATACAGACGGCATTCGCGTTCGAACTGTCGTTTTTTAAGGCACGAGATCGATTTGGGCGTAGGGATAATATTGAACGAGAAGCTGAAGGCTTCGAGTTCAATATCATCCCTCGCTAAAAATGGCAGTTCGAACGCGTATGCTGCTCTGTAGTTATTGCACGCCCACAGTTTACTAAAAAATTATCGATCGATTTTGGCAGAGGAATAATACTGAACTCGAAGCCTCAGGCTGGTATGGCAAGTGGTCATTGATCCCAAGACATACAACCTTCGGCTTCTTGTTCAATATTATCCCTCGGCCGAAATCGACCTCGTGCAGTAAAAATTACAGTTCGAATGCGTATGCTGTTCTGTATTTATTGCACGCCTACAGTTTACTAAAAAAATATTAAAAACACAAATTATTGCCAAAAATAACGCAAACGTTGAAACGAAGAAATAGTTAACTAGCCCGAGCACGTGATCTGTATTGTCCAAGGACAATACTAAAATAATTATTGTTCGTTTCGGTTTTCACATAAAAAGCGTATTTTATGAAAATAAAAGCATGGTCGTGGAATACATAAGGATATTAGTGTTAAAGAATCAGATAAACGGAGGAAAAAAAAATGACGTATATTGTACATGTGCGTAGATTAAAATGACTCTTACCAAAAACGCCCTGAAAAAGGGGTGACTGGTTTCCATCGACCACAAACCCCCTCTCCTGGCACGCACTCTACATGTACGTTAGGCTTAAAATGATGGTGGAAACGACGTAGGATCTTACCTCTGAAAAAGTCTCCTGGGTTGGTTAAAATTTAAGATTGAAATTGGATTAAATATTCACAGTTCCTGAAAGCCAACGGTTAATTAAATATATATGGCAGTGAAAAGGAATATAAATTAAATTATTATAAATTTATTTGATTTGAAATAAATACTGTTTAAACAGAAGTGGTTCCATCTCAGGGACAAGATTATAACTAGTTTTGGTTCTAAAGAGAACCTATATTTTTTGCAGTGTAGTAGCTTGGCGTACCACTTCACCACTCGTTAACACCACTTCACCACGAGTGGTGAACATCTGGTACACCAAGCTACTTTGGGTATATTTTATTTATACCATGATCGTCAGGTTATTAAGAGTTGCTATTATTTTTTTCTCGATTTTACTGAAAGGAGCCGAACGTACGTGCGAATTTGTTTTTGTTTACATGGCGATCGGTGGGCAGTACTTCCGCTGTCAATTTTATCACCAAAACGAGATAGAAAAAGAAACAGGGCCTTTTTCACTTCAATAACGTAATAGCATACTGTTTATAGATATGGATGCTTTATTAACATGAGATAATGCTAATGTTAACTTTCGGCGTTTTGTGGGGTAAACACATTTAAAAACATAAATAATTGTCACTTTTATTTCACTCTTCGCGAGGCGACGGGCGATAAATTTAGACAAGTTCGCATCCAGGTCGACGTCACCAAAGGTCAACTTGGATTTGGTTTCACTGTAGGTGTAAATTTTAACTACTGAAATCCCATTGCTGCCGTGTTCACCACGGTTGGTGCATAAAGCTAACATTTATGTCATAGGCTTTTCCTATATAGTAGAATAGGTAATCATGGTATAAATATAGTTTCTCACACAAACTCAACAAAACCACATCATGGGACCTTCATTATAACGAACCCAGCGAGCACGTTCCAATGAGGGGAGTCACCTCATATTGTCTCGTTAGAATGTTTTTGAAAACGTTTCAAAAAATATTATTTGAAATAATGAATTTTGATATCGTCTGCATTTTGTAAAGTATTAAACAAACTTAGATCATACGCCTATAAGGATGCGGAATACCAAATACGAAAAGAGTCAGCCTGGTGAGAATCCGATGAAGGAGGGTTTTAACCCTTTTTTTCCGCCACGCCCACTTTATCCATATGTGTCGGACTTCGAAGTACGCCTGTATGCAGGAAGTTTAATAAGATTTATGACATACTTGAAACTTTCGGAGACCTTTCCAGCAATAAAGCAGATTGTAGCTTTGATCTGCGCATGTCAGAACGTACAAATAATCATCATAAAATAGGTGCCAATAGTCGCTTTCGGCCGCGGAAGGGTTAAATCATCATTTTTCCAAACACTTCTACTATCTTACCTTTTAGAAGTAGGCAGTTCAACATCTTGGACATTTTTCCATCAAATCTCAAGGAAGTATGACTGTATATCACATGTGAATATGTTCATTGCGAGTATAGAGTGGTATATGTATCGATTGCTGTTACTCTCAGACAAATTCGGTTTAACCCTTTACTGCCACACTCACTTTAGCCATATATGGAATACCTCTATCTACGCATGCATGCGTGGAAGTTTAATGAAATGTATGACATATTTGAAACTCTATCATATGATTAATTGTTGGAAAGGGCTCTCTGAGCCCTTTCCAACAATTAATCAGATGGTAGGCTTGATCTCCGCATACCAGAACGTACATATAATCACCATAAAATAGGTGCCTGCAGTCTCTTTCCGCAACGTAAGTGTTAAAGAATATATCTCATATTGCACGAAGTTAAAGTTCGAGCTCCCAGCGGACCTAAATATGACCCAAGGAATTTGACCACTCAACTAAGAATGTTAAATACCAAATATAAAAAAACACTGACTGGTGGATCTGAAAATCTAAGAAAAATGGTCCTTATATTAATGGAGCCACACCCACTTTATCCATATATGGAGGTCCTCTGTGTAGGTCTATATGCGAGAAATAATAAAATCTATGACATACTAAAAACTCTATCATCTGATTAATTGTTGGAAAGGACTCTCTGATCCCCCCCCCCCCCCCCACACACACACACACACACTCCCCTTCCAGCAATTAATCAGATGTAGGTTTGATCTGCGCATACCAGAACGTACATATAATCATCATAAAATAATAGTCGCTTTCGGCCGCGTAAGATTTAAAGAATTTTCCTCATATTGCACTAAGTCAACATAAACAGTCCAGATATGAACTCGGGGACTCGATTCGAGCAAACTTGATTTTATTTCTTCTAAGGATGCAGAATACAAAACATGAAATGTTTCTTTCTGATGGAGCTGAAAAAAGAAGATACTTAAAACTATATTGCACTAATTTAAAATGTGGATTTCCATAAGTAGCTAGCCCAGATATGAACCTAGACACTTGCTTTGAACAAACTGAATCTGCCCCACCCTGTAACGATGCTGGATACCAAATATGATAACGTTTCTAATTTGTAGCACTGAAGAAGACTATTCCTCATTTTGCACTGAGTTAAAATTTAGTCCCCCCATAGGCAAGCCAAATATACTCCCAGGTGTTTGATTTAAACAAACTTGAATCTCATAGGGAGTCCAAATAAAAACCAAGAAACTTGCTTCGAACAAACATGAATTAGATTCCCTCCCCCTCTTTTTTAGAATGTTGCATATCACAGATAAAAATATTCTGTTGATAGTTCTGCAAGCGAAACTTTATTTTAATCTTTGAAGAGTGCTGATTCGATATTTTTCCATTACGCCCATATCGTACTCCGTGACACAAGCGATTGCAGCATTTTGGACTCTACTGGTCCGAAGGATGCGTCACACATATGGCAATTCTCTGTTTCTTGCAGTTTTGAAAATACGAGCATTTGAAATTGTGTTCCTTTTTTAATAGCTGGAGTTCACATTGGAGCATGGACAAATTAGTCCATTATAGATGAAGTGCATGTCCCCTGAAACTACTGCATACCAAACTTGGTTCAAATTAGCCAACCCGTTCGGATAAGAGAAAGTTGGGTTGCTGGAAACAATTTTACTCCTTTCAGTACGAGCCCAAATATTGCCTGATAAACTGTTTTTGAACAAACATGAATTTTGAGCACATACATATATGAAAGTTGAATACCAAATTTCAAAGCATTGGTGCCTGTGGGTTTTTGAGGAGTTATGGACTATTCGGGTACTGCCCAGCCCATCAGACAAAGTAACGTCTAAAAAATTCAAAGAGTATCATCCAATGATAACATGTGCCAAGTTTGGGTAGGTTTGGGCAAGTGGTTGGGAAGAAGGCAGGAATGCCAAAAATAATGCACGACGGACGCCGAGAGACAGACGCCCGGCGCCAAGATATGGAAACAGCTCACCCTGAATTTCAGTCAGGTCAGTTAAAAATATTATGGGGTTCTGAAGTAAAATGATGTATTTTTAAATATAAACAGCTTGAGGTAAACATACACATTTACAGTTGAAACTAGAAGTCCTGTCACAATTAGCGCAGAAAATGCTCGTTAGTTGATGCGCTCCTTACTGCAGAAGGATGAAGTAGTCTGAAATACACAATAAGGTTTTCCCTGTGCAATGCAAAATAGCTAGCGAGGTCGGTAGTGAAATCACGAACAGAAGCGATCAAAGAGAAATAAAATATTGAGACTGCAGTACGTGAAGGGTGGATTACTACTAAATCACTGTGGGATAGATTTTTCACTTAGTAATTATTCACAATTTCGGAGGTCAAAATACAAGAAACACTTGCAATTTTTATCACGTGGGCCACCGGGTACAAGTATTTCTAGTGGTGTTATGAAGAATTACAAATAATTTTCGGGGGATGGGGGGGGGGGTGTTGGCTGTTGCGAAGTGAGCCCACAGGGGTTAAGTACGCTTGTCAGTCCGGATAAGAGCTCGAGCTCTTGGGGTCTTTGCTTGGGAATTCAATAGACTCGAGTTTTTTTAACTGACTTCCATAGTTTTGGATCAGATTTAAATTAAACATAGCAACTAAATTACATGGAATTGTATGAAACGGGCGACCAGAGTACAGGCGTACTCTGTGGGTACACAACAGATGTTCTGTTGACAATATCAAGCATACCTTTGCGAGCCAATATTGTCCACAACCAGTAACATTTGAGGCTTTGTTGACAGATGGGACAATAACATTCGGCAGTATTACTGGGATGTTGGTGTTCGAACTGTCTAACAAATCATAACTTGTATCTGGTGAAACTCCCCATTGAACTGGGGACGCTGAGTTGCATTTTCGCATCAGTCACCGGGACATTCCGCCGGTTAACTGGCGCCCGGCGGAATACTATTTGAGAGCCGAGATTCCATGAACTGCATGCAGACTGACCGACAGTCTGCATGGCAGTATAAGAGTCTACAAAATGGCGACCGCCACGTCAGGGGATTTTCCCTGAGGTCAGGGAGAAACTGCTGACGGTCGTCACGTACCCCAAGTATTGCATCAGAAATTTCGTGTATATAAGCACCAATTTCTGACTGCTAAGACAAGTTGTCTCTGGGCTCCTGATGTATAATGAACAACTCCACAAGAAGAAACCTGGATACCGCCACTGTGTTGGAGGTATGAACTTTGTTGTATAATAATATCTATATTTGCTTCCAATCAGAGAGAACGACGGTTATTCGTAATGTTAATAGTTTAGCTTAAATAAAATAGTAGATAATTTGGAACTGGTCTCCGTTGTGCTATACACGACAAGTTCGTGAAGTTACTGAAACCAGAATCTGAAGCCTGTATCTGATATCGTCTGAAGGAATCCCAAACGGTCACGGGCTGATGGGACCTCACAGAACTACCAGTAATCACAACGTGGGGAATCAAACTTGACGATCTTAGATCGATAAACGTTTCCTTTCATTCCGCAACAGGGGCGTTGCGGTAACCGGTTCTTGTCAGATCACCGAAGTTAAGCAACGTCGAGTCCGTTTAGTCCTTGGGTGAGTGATGTGACCGTCTGAGCGATCTATTCGGACTCTCACGTTGTGTCCTTGGTCAACGCACTTAACCCCGTTTGTCCACATGGGGGCACGACGACGCTGTACCAAGGCGTACCGCACGTCGATGATGCGCATGTCTTCAACCAATCTAACCCGCCTGTACTGCAGTGTGGAGTCACGATGTTGGGGAGCTGGCAGCTGCTCGTCGTTGCTAGGTGGTTCTTTCCGGGTACTCTGGTTTCCTCCATACGTAAAACTGCCACCGACGCGATGTGACCTTGGCTGTTAGTGAGAGCTGTAGGTTAACCGAAACCGAATCGAGGTTTTTTAGTATTTTTAAAAAACCGAAACCGAAACCGTCGACATCCCGTAATCTAAGGTTTTTCGTTTTTTATTAAATACTCTCTTGCAGCAGAAATTCACAGAATGTAGCTTTCCCAGAGTAGTGAGAGTATCCAGACACTGCCAATGGCAGTGTCTGGGTACTCTCACTACTCTGGGAAGGCTACATTCTGTGAATTTCCAACATTTCAGTTTAGTTGTGTTTGCAGCTTTCCTCAAGTTGCGTGTAGGTGTCAGACCTCGAAAAATAGCCAAGTACAATAAAAGTTCTGTATATTTAGGTAATTATTATATTGGCCTTCCTGATTCTTCATGTATTATAGCTTATTTCGGGCATTCATTGAGTTTCACTCAATTTCATTACCATTGCTTGGCCTCGTGAACAAACCGAAAACCGAACCGAACCGAGGTTTTACTCCACCTGAAAAACTAAAATCGAAACCGAACAAGAAATTTAAAAACCTACAGCTCTCCTGTTAGTGTCGTTAAAATTTAATAAATAAATAAATACTTTTTTGAGTGGAGAATATATTGCGCAGCGATTAAGTAGTAATCCACTCTCTTTGTTCTGTATATGCAGTCGCATTTGAATATTTAATTACGTCATTACACGCACATGTATCCCAGTAGAGGTTAGGAATGATGTTAATGATCTCTCCTTTCTAGTATATAATTTCTGGGCACGCTATTTTTCTCCAGGAATTGAGGTACACCAATGTGGCAGTTTGAGTTTGATCGGGACAAAAGAGTGCACTTACTTAGCGCGCTTTTGCTCCTAAATAGTGCACAGTACAGTGACAGGACTTATAGTTTCAACTGCAGGGTTAGTGTGGCTCAAGGTAGCAAAATCTCGAATTAACTTACTTAGCTGTTTGCTGTAACATTGTACAGATGCTGAATTGTGATAGCTATCTCTGCACATTTGATTAAAATTAATATTATTAAATCCCAAATGCTTGCACCTCAACACTGTTGATTCCGAACCTGTACACATTACATCTTCTAACCAGACTGGAATATCAGTTGTTCCATATTTTGGTCCATAAACAGGCAGTCCATCAACAAACCCAAGTGAACGGCATGCTACACTGGCTTCGCTTACACCCCACCCCGTGTTACAAACACCACCCCATTGTCCATCTAAACTAATCTCGAATCTGCCATTGGTTTTATCTGTTCCACTCTGCAGGCGATACTGTATACCTACAAAACAATGAATTCAATTAATTTGCATATTAATTAAAATAGATTAATACAGTTTGAAATAAACGTACTATGACTGTATTGTGCACTATCGTGAAATATCATATGTCACGTGACTTCCTTGCATTCTGATTGGCTGAAATTTGATACCCTATTTCGTGTAGTTGTCCAGCACAGTGCTGAAGGGTCACTACAAGCGGGCACTATATGTTTTCTATTTTTAGCACGGGCACTATATGCATTTTCTGGTTATGAAAACGTACAAAGCAACGATTTATCCAAAATGGTGGCAGAAAATCCCGGCCATCAATTAGACAATTCGATTTACATAAAAAATGTACACTTCCTTTTTTAGTGTCGCAAGAATAGCCACAAAGTTTTCCGAGGTGATCCGTTCCGATAAATAGAGATTATTACCATAATGTTGATGTACAAAATATGTATACGAGTCGAGCTTCGGGCTCTAAGGGCAGATCACGACGAGTCGAAGATCGACCCTTAGAACCCGGAGTGAGACATTGACAGAACCGAGGAATAGTATCATTGTGTCGAACAATTATCAATATCCACACATTATTCTCATTTCTCCTTTATTGTTTAAAATAAAAACATCATTACATGTTTACAATTTGGATTGTAGATTATTTGGTTAAGTTGCATTTTCGTGTTGTTCGATATAATATAAGGACTAGTGCATGGCTTGTCGTTGACTACGCCCATATTGGGTACGAGACCGCTTTTCTTGGAATTACTATTGACAGGAAACTGTCCCTAAACAATCAGATATCCAACGCCGTAACCCGAGCCAACAACATCAGACCAGTCCTACAATATGGGACACTTGTCACAAAAATATCAGTAAAAGAATCGTAACCAATCTTTAGTGTCCTCAAAATCATGCCCCACGCGAACCCGCAGACCCCCACCCCGAACTTCAAGCACAGCCCTCGTCAAACGAAAGTTAAATGAGTATCAGAAAAATAACCGAAAATATAAAATCCATAAAAATCTGACAAAGCCAACAAACCCAATCCGATGAGATCGTAATATGCCACAATGTCACCACGTTCGGGTACATACCGACAATAAACAGGCCCCACACAGTCACAAATTACGCAATCACGCCAAAGTGGAAACGGATAGACAAAATGAGGTGCATAACCTCTGTTCTCCACGTTTGACGTTTCCCCACTAACAGATGTCAGCATCGCACTTGATTGGTGCTACTCGTAGCTCGATCTTGCCCCGACCACATCTGCATTGCCATACCACAATGCTGTCGACACTGAGTGACTAGCAAGCCGCTTCATTTTTCTGGATTTTTAACTCGTGCAGTAGGCGGTGTTCCGGATGAAATGTTGTTGAAATTACGAACCAATTTACGATTTGAACTGAGATGGAAGGAGTTTACCTGGTTTACTGATTATGTATCCGGTGCCGTCGCTGGATAAACGAGAGGTTTATTTATTAAACCTGTGATCGTCAAAAGTTGCCTCGCAGAAGGCAAATTTTAACGATCACGGGTATAGTAAATAAACCTCTGATGTTTCACAATGTAGGTTTTGGGCTATTGGTAGTGTATTATTGGAACATATAAGTTATTGTGACGAATTGACGGTAACATGGTCTGAGGTTTGCGGCTCGGAGCTTATGTTCAACCACGACGTATACGCTCCGAGCCGCAAACCTCAGACCGTGTTACCGTTGATTCGTCACAATAACTTATAACTTCGAGAAGTGTTGATTTATTAATAGCTTTGATATACGGGAGAAATAACATGGACAGAGAATGGAACCCTGTGCCAGTCCGTTTGTAATATCTGAACGCGGTGCGTTTGTGTGGTGATAGTTGACAGATGGATGTCTCCCGGAAAGAAAGCATTGGAAGTTACTTTAGGATTTATTTCAGAAATCTCACAAACTTAGGTACTATCGACCGATAGAACATGAAAAGAAACGTTCTAATATTATAATATATTTTTATAGAGTCCACAGAGATCTTTGAATATAACCGATGGTGTCAGAATAAGGGGACAGATGGCGAACTCCTGCTGCAAGAATCGATTTTCAGTCCTTAACCCTTTCTACTCGAGTGACCCCTTTTCCGACCAGCAACATGATACATCATACATTCATTAAATAGGATGGTTGTTCAGTAAATGTGTGGGGTAAGCCAACCAAAACCGTGCTCGGAGTTGCACGTTGAAAATGTTGATTGGTCTTCCCCCAAATAATGGATATGCACCGTTCTAATTGCTGTCATTGGACTGGCATGGACGATATCACCATAGTTCAAAGGGATAAATAATGTAGAATTGGAAGTCCATACACTGACTTTACTTAATACAACAGGCCTTGACTTTAACATCTGTGGTCATCAAAAATGTGGTTCTCTACCAGTTAAGGGTCTAGTTTAAATTTTGGAGCGTTTTTAACTTACATGTACAAGTACAGTACAGTCGCCGTGGATTGGTCGTAATCCACACGTGGGCAGTTATGACCACGCATGTGTTTACCAGGTAGTAAAAATCATCATTAGCAAAATTTTAATTAATGAAGCACCGGGTTGTACCCGGTGCTTCATTAATTAAATTATTTGATGATTATTCCTGTAATTAGTGTTTGGAATCTAATATTATTGCGTCCGTGGAAATATTGCCCACGCGTGGAAAGTGACCTGTCAACGGCGACTGTACTGTAGAATACATGTTTCAAGATATTAGATTTTGATGGCTTTGCTGGTGGAAGTTACAGTATCTTGGCAGTATCTTGGCAGTGGTTTCTGGTGAAAGCTTCGATGGCTATGTCGACAAAATGCAAACTAACTTGTTTGAGGCCAAGAGGACATGATGTGTGACAACAGAAACTCTGTTCAAATTATGGCTTCAAACAACAGAAGGCATTAGCGTTTTCAGTGACTTCAACCTAGGTTCCAACGCAGGTACCATCACAAGGGTGGGTACAGTAAAGAAAGAAGGTGAAAGATGCCCGCTCGGGAAGTCGGACCAGTCATCCAAATTAGTATCGATCCGACCCTCTTATAGACTGGTCCACAATCTAGCGATCAAGTAAATTAAAGTGGCACTACAGGGTCTGTTCCTGGAACAAAATCATCAGCTAGCACCTGTCACCGAAAAATATAGGTGCCTCATTGCCACACTCCTTCGTATCCTACCCGCTAACCCATAAGGCAAGATAACAGGATACATTTTTGAAAACTACTGGTAAGGTGTTACTCCAAATATCTGACCGAGTTGAAACCGACCACCCCAGTGTCATGGAATGTTTGGCTGATTAAAGACTGTAAACATTTCCTTGAAACAACCATCAGCGATCAAATCCAAGCCATGGAATCATTGATTAATACCCTCCTGGAACACCAGTAGCTACTCATTTTAATAACGTCCAATATAAGTTACAGGTGTTTAGTTGACAGATACAGTGGCATATACGGCGAAGAGAAAACATTATTAGGTGAGGCGAAGCCGAACCTAATATTGTTTTCTCTTCGCCGCATATGACACTGTATCTGCCAACTAAACGCCCTGTAACGTATTTATTATGCACGGCATGCTAAAATGTCATTGGGGCAGTTAACTCAACGAATAGTTAAATGATGTGCACTTCTCGAAATATGTAAACAAATATGTAAACAAAGCAGACGATGTTTACATACGCAACAAGGGGAGTAATTTTTCTTCCGCATTCTAACAAATCACTCGTGACTTGTCCTATAACCGCCAATGTTTGGCATTTTATTATAACAGTTTCATTCAATCGAATGCAATGTTTATACGACGGGGCTATTTTATATGGTGGGTATTTACGTACGTGTAAATTAAAAGCTGAGGCGTGTGGATATAATGATAAAACAAAATGGCTGACGGGCACCTAATATTAAATTAATATTGGGTGTTTTTCAGCCATCCTGAACCTAATATTGCGGAGTCTATGTCTCTTAGTAACTTCATTTGATTGGATAAACAAATTTAGCCCAAGAACATTAGGTTTCACTAGGGAAAAAATCGGAGAAAGCTGATTTTTTCAGGGAATGTCGAGTACATGTCACTGAACGATTAGACAAAAGTCCCCTAAAATCCCAGTTGAGCTTTTTTTTCTACAGCCTTTTTTCGAAAACGCGTTTGAAAAAAATCAAAAAAAATCGCACGAACTTTGTAACCTCGAATTGATCCAACTGTATTTTTTGTTTACGCGTATTTCGAGCTACATAATGTCTAATATACATTTACCTAGAGGAAAATGTGCATTCTGCGACAATTTCTGCGAAAAATTATTGAAAATTCACAAAAAAGTATCGGATTTACGCAAAAAATGACGATTTTCCTAACGGATTTGCCCAAAGGGTCGTAGTACAGAACGGGATGTTAGTTGGACAGACGATAAAAAATCCACCACCATTTGAAGACTTTTATCATTGCTTACAAAATAGACATTATGGAAGACCCCCTCTGCTTCTGGCCGAGTTCCCCTTTTGGCATAAAATTCGTCAGCATGAGAACTCAACTATTTTCGGGCTTGGGACCGAACAGACACGCCTGTGTCTGGCAGCATTAGATCAATAAATAATATTTACAGAATGTACAAAAATCAATAAATAATATTTACAGAATGTACAAATCAATCAACATGGATTAAGTTACATTGACTATTATCAACGCTATATACAGAAATGACATGACCTATATACATATTATTCATCGAACTCAGAAATTTCCGACAGGACAGTGTTTCTGTGGTTGTTACAAGAATCCGAACTGCAATTACACAAACCTGAGCAAGAGAGTCCTGCCTTCTTAAACCCACACCTTTTTGTACAAGCACTCTTGCAACCACAACTGATCAGATGCAGTAAGTTATCGGTGGCACATGGCTTTGTGGCTGCAGTCGGTACAAGAAGTCCATTGTCTAGCGACCACCCCCAATCCGTCGGAGGAAGCGAAGTGCCCAGCCATTGTTGGACCTGGAGATAACATCTGTAGACATGTTGTTGTGCAGCGTCGTTGCTTGGTGGGAGTGAGGCTAGGTCGATGGGTTTATTCAGTTTAGATTTTGCTACATAACGCTTGTAAGTGACATATCTATATTGGTCGAGAGAGGAAACAGTTTTACTCCCGTATAAGATCAGGAGAAGTTGTTCCCCGGCAGCGGCTACTGCACTTGGTGTACTGTCATCCGCCAAAATTGTGTTGACATACTGTTGTGAGTCGCTAGTAACATCGGAGACAATTGTACTGAATACTTTCTTCTTACCAACTCGAAAGAGTGCAGAAGTAGTGTCACAACCACTTATAGAATGTCTTACAAGGAGGTTGCTACTATGGTCACCCATTTTGGTTGCTATTTCACTAACTGAAACTAGTAAGTTTGGGGTAATGGAATACATCATGTGAATATTACATCCCGGTTGAACTCGAGAGGTAAGAATGACTAACAAGTCTGTGTCTGTTCCCACAACGACAACATTGTTGTCATCTTGAGCGATGTCAAGTGCAGTTTCGGCTATCAGTACATCAGCATCAGCCTCGGCCTGCTTGGACTGAATATTGATAGCAGATAGCTCCTGCATTAGAAGATCGATCAGTTGGGTTTTGTTCTTGGCATTTGCAAGGAAATCGGATTGGGGTGTGGTGGCTGGTAACTCGGGTGAGATATTGATATCAATGGAATACCTGTCTTTAGATCTACGGGCTTGTTCCATGCCCTTTGTCGACATTGTACAAGCATAACCATCAAAAACAACCACGACGTTCGCCCCAAAATGTCTCACTAGATAATTGGAATATGATGTACATATGTCCTTATATGATGACTGTTTAGGCCATACAACTGACCTCAATAAAAATCCACCATCTACAACAAACAGAAAATGTTCTGGGATTTTAGTTTGCTCGGAACCGCATGTTTTGAGGATCTTACCGAGCGTGCTTTTCTGTGTCTTCCTCCTTCCAGCAGAATCAAACAATGCTGGTGGTTTCGGGGCGAGTTCATATTTGAGATACTCTTCCATCTCTATTTGTGACTGAATAACACATGTGATGCAGTTGAACAGAATTGTGAGGTCAATCACTACCTTACTTCCACGGACTTTGATGCTATTTGCCATCGATGCGAAAGACTTCACAGTGTCAACACGTCGTAGTTTGATGCTGTTGAACGTTTTGCTTACAACATTCGATACGCAACATTCACCAATTTTGCGAACTTGGTCACAGTTCACAGTTTCGTCGGCCACAAGCCCGGTCGCTATAGAGACTAATTGTAGTGGATCTCTATTCTGAAAGGGGGAATGCACTCTGAGCCAGTTCAATAATTTGGTGATATCATTGGCATCAGTCAATTGTGAACTTTGACGGAGATCCCGATGTTGTTCGCCATGACCAGTGTGAACATGAACAAAATTTTCGAGAGCATTACATATCGGAAGGCAAAGAGGTAGTCCATGTACCCATTTCGCAACAGTGCTATCGGTTATTCCCCTGCCATATGTGAGACCACCAGGGAGCTTGAACATTCTCATTAAACACTGCTCTATGGTCTGATCAGAATATATCCCGTCCCAGAATTTATCTGAGCGCCTTATGGTAAAGTAACCTTTCTCAGTGAACAACTTCAAATCATCCTGATGCATTATTTCTGTTAGCGCATTCATCTGCTGCAAATAGAGATGAGAACTTTTTGCGTATGCAAAATGACAACCTGCGTGAAATACTGGAATCATATTGCGAACACAATATGTGTGGAGTTCCCAGTCGCCTGTGCGCTCTGCTCTCAAGAACAACTGGAGAAGACCTATTTGCTCGTAGTATTGTACCCAAAGCTTTCCTGTGCGTCCTACGGACGCATTCTGGAGCAGTTCGTGTAAATTTGACAGTAGATGGTTGACACTTTCTTGATTGACAGCGTCAGCTGTTGTACAGTCACCTCTGGCAAGTCCACAGAATATTTCATTGACTTCCGTGAATGAGAAAAGTCGATGCCGTTTGAATTTGAGTTTAGGGGGTATGGTTAATATTTCACACGTTTCACCAGTTCATTATGGAATAAATGACTATTGTTATATATCATTATAAAGCCACTGCTTTTCTGCAATTTTCGGTATATAATTTAACTCCCAAAGTAGTCGTAGATTTGATTTAATGGACGTTGTGTACCGTTGTGTGTATGAAAACAATAATTTTTTTTTCGTAATTTTGTACATTTTCGTGAATATTTCACCATTGAGTGTGAGGATTGGTACAAAGTTGGCATTTTCTGTTGGGGATATGTATTCTCAATATAATTCAGCACGATATTTATGATTCTCACCATACTAAGGCGAATAAGAATGAGAAATATGGAGCTGGATCGAATTTTTTTTTAAATTTGTTTTTTCATCAAAAAAACGCTATAACTAAAAAAGCTCAACTCGGATTCGCGGGGACTCTTCACACTTTATCCGCAATGTGTGTCCCGGAAACATATAAAAAAAATCAGCTTTCTCCGATTTTTTTCCTTACTTTCTCGTTTTTATGTCTAATGTGCCTGGACTAATTTACTAGCATAATAAATACGGTTACAGACCAACTTCACCTCATTATAAAGATATCCAGCTCAGACTCGTGTTAATAAGAAACCCACTTCACGAAGCTGTCAAACCGAATTCAAGTGGATTTACGAACAGAACCTAAGAGGAATGACTTTTAATTAGTTACCGCAGTAGGTCATATAGGCAGCCAATACTTCACTTGATACCACGCTGACGATTTCAAAATTCACTGTTTTAAATATCATTTTGCCAACTGTGAGTGTGAGTGGTTTAGATAGGGGATTGCAGTGCAGCGCTGGGTATTATCTTTTATCCCTTTACCCAAAGAATCGCCCACATCCCTCCGCGTAATATGCAAATACAGCTACTGAAAAATATTATTTTCCGAAGAATTTCAAACAAAACCATATCATGTGACACCTCTTTGTGACCCCTCTTTGTGACCCCTCATGTGACTCCTCTTTGGAATGATGGGCCACATGATATGGTTTTGCTGAAATTCTTCGAAAAATAATATTTTTAGCAGCTGTATTTGCATATTACGCGGGCGTATGCTGGCGATTCGTTGAGTAAAGGGTTAAAAGATATCACCCAGCGCTACAGTGGGCGAGCTCGTCGAGCTCGTTCCAAAGAGGGTTCACATGATATGGTTTTGTTGATTTTTTTCGAAAAATAATATTTTTTCAGCAGCTGTATTTGATTGTTACGCGGGTGGATGCGGGCGACTCGCTGGGTAAAGGGTTAAAAGATATCACCCAGCGCTGCAGTGCAACCACCTTTCAAAACCACTCACAATGGTTTACACCGGTGGCACCCCCCCCCCCCCCCCCCCCCCCCAGCTGAAACCCTCTAGTCACATCCCTGATTTCAGACTACTTCATTCATTCTTCTGCTATAATGGTGCATTAATAAACGTGCGTTTACTGTGCTACAATACGTGGAGAGTGAATTGTAACTAAATCACCCGCGGAGTGGAGTTATCACCCAAGTTATAACTTTCAAATTTTGTACATATCGACAAAAACACAAGCAATGTTTCAGCCAATGGACCTCCGGGTTAAACCCTGAGGTCCATTGGCTGAAACTTTGCTGGTGCTGGTTATGCTTTGCAACAAATTTGCAATTATTGCTCAGGTGGAATCTCCACTCCGCGGGTGATTTAGTGATAATACGCTCTCCACGTACTGTACTTGTGACGGGATTTCTAGTTTCAATTGTACATATATAGTAGTTCCATCGTTAATAAGCAGCAGGGTAACCACCAGAATATTTCTCTCACACTTTATCAAAGACGCCATCTGCAATGCTGTAGCACTGCATATTGCACCTCGTTCCACTCAAAGGACGATTTGCTTTTCATTGGTCCTTCTAAAGTTGTCCCCAGAAACGCTTTAGAGTACCGGCTAACCAAAAACGTCTTCAAATACTCGCACTAGTTTTTTGGATTTTTGTGTCACTTGCAGGTACCTTGGAAATAAATTTGTAAATCCCATGACCTTCAAGGACTTTCAACGACTCTTGGCTACTCGGAGAAAGCAGAGTGTCATAAAATGTGAGCATATATTGCCAGTGAACTGTCGTTTGCCTTAAAAGGCAGAAAACATTTAACTTAAAATACCTGCTTGACCTTAAAGCCAGACCAGTATGTGATGTTGATAAAATCAGTCTTATTTCCCCGGTTTCTACACATCAAGACCATAAGACGACAAACTTACCGCTTGATTTATAGCAAATAGCACCAGCATGTTTAGTTGTAAACAAACATGTCCTACTCTCTCCCACTGTTGATGACTGACAGAATTCTAGGCTGGATTCACTTCCCTTACATTGCACCTGGCACAGTATCGTCATGGGCATGGGTGGCCCATTGGGCTGATAAGCAACTCCACCAGCATAGCTAAGGTTCTTGCACACAACTGTTGCTGCAGAGTCGTCCCAGCTGTCATCCATAGATACACTACCCCAAATACCATTGACCTTCACTTCCACAAGGCCATGATAATTCATGAGAACATCAGGTTTCAGTCTTGTTTCAAATCCTAAAATGTTATGAATACCCACGCTTAGGAATTTCAAAGACGTGTAATCCTTCACATGTGTGTTTTGCTGTCAAACAAAGACAATAAACTTACGCTTTACCTGTCATGAGTTGCATATGATATTTTTCAAATGTATCTTGAATTTCTAAAACAAAAATATTCTTTTGATTCAAAAACATAGCTTTTGACCCAACAAGGTTGCCAGACTTCTGCCAATAGTGATATAGACCAGCGGGGTGGGATTTCATAAATAAAATACTTCGAAATTGAGATCAAATCAGGAGAAAGAAACAAACTAGCAACTGAGATCCAATGACCCCACAATATCTCTTTGGACAGAGAGATTCTACAGCGGCGTAAGGTCCCTGTCGTAATCAGGACAAAATGGCAACCCGGTGAAATGGTCTGTCCAGTTTTGCGATCACAATACTGCACACCAAATGTATTCGTCCCTTGAATACAACAAGGCGTCAATGCTTTTAACATTGCAGATAGAGCCTGCTATACTCAAGTGACAATGTCTCCTTTGTTGAAGTAGAATGGCTCTCTCATACTAATACAGTACGTAGAGAGTGGATTGTAACTAAATCACCTGCCGAGTGGAGTCATCACCCAAGCTATAACTTTCAAATTCTGTACATATCGATAAAACACATAAGCAATGTTTCAGCCAATGGACC
Source organism: Pictodentalium vernedei (assembly GCA_031216915.1). Taxonomy (NCBI): domain Eukaryota; kingdom Metazoa; phylum Mollusca; class Scaphopoda; order Dentaliida; family Dentaliidae; genus Pictodentalium; species Pictodentalium vernedei. The sequence goes on along the minus strand of CM062296.1, from coordinate 840,706,780 downwards.
TCCGGGTTTAACCCGGAGGTCCATTGTCTGAAACTTTGCTGGTTCTGCTTACGCTTTGCAACAAAATTGCAATTATTCATCGGGTGGAATCTCCACTCTGCGGGTGATTTAGTGATAATACACTCTCCACGTACTGTAATTACCAGATGTTTCATTCTCTAAGCTTATAGGTTTGTAACTGAATAAAAAATAAAAATGTAATGTATTTTCAATTGTTATCATATCTGCTACTGGCCCAAACAGTCTATCACCTCAAACTGACAAATATTTGGCCAGTTGCTTAGTGCTTCCCCTCCACCACCCAAGCCAAAAACTAAGCCGAATCTTCGAAACAATTATGTCTTTTATGTTCCTCCATGGATGAGCTTTTGAGCATGCGCGGAATGCTTGGAAGTACCACTCTTCCCGCTTAAAATTTATTATTTTTTGAGCGTCTACAAACGGTTGTCCTACTGAAGGGGTATGGGTGAACAATTCACTGAAGGGTACTTTCTGCCTCGACCAGTAACAGGTAGAAACTACTTTAAATAGCAACCATTATCACTGTCCCAGACTAGCGAAAAATCGCTAATTAAATTAAATTGTCGATGATCTGAACGGTTCATCTGACTTTATTGGGAAACGTGCAATTTTGTCAGAGGACCAGTCTTTAGTCTTTGACTTTACCATCTGTAGAATCGATGTTGATTCATTTTGTTTCCGAAAAATTATCCGACCAGCCAAAACCCAAAAGATTTCACTTCACATCAGACATCGGGAATATAAGCTCCGGCAGTTGTTTTGAAAATTGTGTATGTGCATTCATCATTATATCTGGAGTTCAGAAAATATCCAAGGTGTTCAATTTAAATACGATGCGAATTGGTCGCTCGTCTTTATATTTCATGCTTTTTGAACTGCAACTGAAGTTGAACTCGGATTGGCTGTGTAGTGTGTCCATTAGGCTATTGTTTGTTTTCATCGGCCATTTCTGTTATGCACTGTAACAAACGTACCTACGCCGGGACAACAAAAGATATTACAATGGGCCTCTACATTTGGAATTGTTTTAAAAGCAAAAACGCAACAAATTAAATCAAAATACAGGTAAAACTAGAAATCCTGTCATGAAATGCGCACAAATAGCACGTTGATATGCGCGTTAATGTACGCGTTATGGCCAAAGTAAAGCTATCAAATTATGTACATATTTCCTGTACACAAGCAATGTTTCAGCCAATGGACCTCCGGGTAACCCGGAGGTCCATTGGCAGAAACATTGCATGTGTTTTCTATGAGTAACCAAGAGAACCTGCCGTGCTTTGGATGCCATTCGATATGGCAATTGCGCGCAATTCCAACACGCAATTAAGCCTATATAAGCGCACCATTCGTGACAGGACTTCTAATTTTAACTGTAAATTACAATACAATAAACAAAAATGCCCAGAAAATGTCCGTTTTACTTACAACATCCCGGATGGGATGGGGAATTGTCCGCCCATAATGTATGGGGCAATCCCCGCTGGGGAAATGTACGTGCACCATATCAGTAAAAACAAAAAAAAATATATTCATGTTCCAACAAGAACGTATTTCCTCCGATACAAATAAAAACATCTAGACTGAATACAAATCTGCATTGAGGGTAGCAACCGCGTATGCCATCATTCGATTCAGAAATAGAACCTTTTTCACATGCACTTTCGAGGACACCATTTTGAATGATAAATAAATCACCGTCTCAGCGAAATAATTTAGAGAAGATCATTTTATGCGAAGGTGATATTTTTATATAGACCTACAATGCGTTAAACCTGAAAAAATGCGATAACAAACAGACAGGTAAAACACCACCATCAACTTAGGCGGTTATAGTACATGTGCACCAAGGAATGGGGATTACGTCATGCACAGCTCAAGAACGTCAAGTCATGATGTCATAAACTTCATTCATAAAACAATCAGTTCATAGACGCTGAATAATTGTCAAAATATATGCGAACAAGTCAAGAAAAGGAGGCATATTTAAGATAAGTTGACTTAATTTCATGAGTCCGCTTGAAATGGTAAATGCAATGCTAGTGCAGGAACCGCCTTCCCTCCAAGTTTTTTTATAATTAAATATAAATAGCAAATATAGTGTATTAAGCTATATAATCTGGCATACCCGCAATACAATAATAATATTAGTACTGAAATGGTTAACCGAATAACCGGTTTGAAACCGGTTACCTACTTAACCGATTAAAAAAAACGCCAACCGGTTATCCGAAATATCGATATTGATCGTCATTCCATGGTTAAAACGTAGTAAATCTGGCGCTTCTCCTTTGGGATAGATTACACCTCGAAGCAGCGCTGTATATATTGAGAAATAATCGACTTTGATATTATCCGGTTACAGCTCTCGGTTAGTCGGTTGTGAAAATGAGCCAACCGTTTCAGCCCTAAATAATATATTATTTTGAAATGGCAAAGCGAGTTCTAAGTCGCCAAACAGGGAGCAGAAGGGTTATGAGGCCTTTCAACATACTAAGCCGTTATATAACGCGCCCACGTCGCTCCCTGTCGCTGGAAAGCTGTGTGTACCTTTGACCGGAATAACAGTGCAATCCGTTGACAGTAAACTCTAACCACACTTTTTGGGAGGAGCTTCTCAAACTTTTCATTATTATTTGTAGAAATATTGCCGTGCATGGTCATACCATTTTGAACTCGTCGACACGTTTTAGCCCTTTGAAAACGCTTAACGTTTTTTAATAAATATGTAAATAATGAGGAAATATTGGTGATAATTCCAAGAAATTCCAAGAAATAAAAGTACCTCTCCAGCATACAAAAGATTCATTAGAATCTAACATCATTATTTTTCGTTTCCTTGACGTCAATAACGGTACGCTTACATTCCGACATAACCATTGGGAATTATCCAGGTCGTTACCAGCATTTTATACCATGATTACCTTTTCTACTATATCCGAAAAGCCTATGACATATTTTTTTTGCTTTCTACTCCAACCGTGGTGAAAACACCTGCAATGGGATTTCAATAGTTGAAATTTAGACGTACAATGGAACTACATCCAAGTTTACCTTTAGTGACATCGACCTGAATGCAAACTTGTCTAAATTTATCGCAGGTCGCCTCGAGAAGAGTGAAATGAAAGTGGCAATTATTTATTACGTCTTTAAATATGTTTACCCCTTGAAACGCAAAAAAATAACAAACATGCATTGTCTCGTGTTAATAAAACATCCATAACTCGAAACAGCAAGTTGTTGTGTTATTAAAATGAAAAAAAGTCTCTGCTTCTTTTTCTGTCTCGTTTTGGTGATAAAACTGATAGCGGAAGGACCGCCACCGATCCTCGTGTAAACAAAAGCACAATCGCACGTATGTTCGGCTCCTGTTCAGTAAAATCGAGAAAAAATAAGAGCAACTCTTAAGAATCTGACGATAAATGTATAAATAAAATATATCAAAAGTAGCTTGGTGTACCAAATGTTCACACCACTTCACCACTTGTGGTGAATATTTGGTACACCGAGCTATTATTGGTATATTCTAAAATAATTACATTGTTAATGTAGTTATACGTTTTGGGTCCAAATACTCAATTCCCATTGGTCAGTTGGGTGAAAACGTCATGACCAACTGTAATTCATTTTCCAATGAATACGTTTGGTCGAACTTTGACCCGCATTTACGGTAGAGCGTAGTTGACAGAATGTAATTTGGGCTGTGTTTGGGCGGGTTTTTAACTTTTAGCCCCTCTCGCAGTGATCAACTCCGCTGATGTTTCATTGGTGACATTTCCCAACTGTGGCATAAAGCCCGTTACTAAAATACTCGTTTCCATTTCTAAAGTTGTGAAAATTAAAGCTTATTTGCCTTTGGGATATCATATAGACGGAACCAAAACTGGTTCGATATGACAACTGTTCATATCTCCTTTGCTTAATAATGATTTGAGACAACCTCGTATAAGCTCTAAACTTACGGCTGAAACCCCCTCAATTTATGTTTAATTCTGTTAATATTTAATGTTAATCTTTATAAGTTTATTTTATTTCAAATAAATACTGTTTAAACGGAACTGGTTCCATCTCAGGACAAGATTAGAACCAGTTTTGGTTCTAAAGAGAACCTATATTTTTAGCAGAGTGAGCGCATTAAGTAACGAGCATTTTCGGCACTAATTATGACAGGACTTCTAGTTTCAACTACATTGGTAAAGATCGCTGTAAGTCATTTCATCTTCGTTGAATGACATAATTACACGGAGAGTATCCCACACCTTTAGCGGAAATTGTCATTTAATAGAACTCCTTTTTCGGAGGGGACCGAGCGATATGAGATCCCACAGAGAAGATAAATTTTGATATATGCGGATGGATTAGTCTAGAGAACAGCCTACGTGTACTTAGTATCAATAAGAAGCGAATAAACATTAAAATCAGCATGAAGAAAATCAAAACACCATGAGCAGAAATTCTGTCCATATAGCTATCGCCACCGAAACACTATTGAATGTTGTCTGATAGCACTGACAGGTTGAATTCCTATAAATACCAATTGTACGTGCGTAGACCTCTCTTTTCTATTTAAAAATCGCGATATCGACGCCGTAGCTGCGACGGGTGGTGCAATGTCACAACATTCTAAGTTCATCAAGGGCCATAACTCCAAGAAAAATATCTGGAACAACACTTGCATTGAACAGTAGCTAGACATCAATAAGATACATGTATATTCCAAATATAAAGTCATTCCATCAAGTATTTCAAAAGTTATTGAGTTTTGAAACTCGTTGGTCACAGACCGACCGACCGACCGACCGACCGACCGACAGACAGACCGACAGACATACAGACAGACAGACCGACATTGCCACTTATAGAGCTGCTAGTCGCAGCTAAAAACAAAGGAGATAGTACTAATTCTTATCCTGTTTTCTTATTAATTACTCCTCATGACTCTATTATAAGATAACTAATTGGAGGAAGTGGAAGTTTTGTTTATCTAATGAAGGAAATCCGAAAATAACGACTTGAACTTTCAGAAGAAGTAGTCTGAAAAAAGGCTGACTGAATTTCAGTTTATATGATTATTTCTCAAACAAAAGGAGAATGTAGAACTCAACGTTAACTTAAATAAAACTTGAAGAGGTTGTTTGACAAATAAAGCCTTAACCCTTTACCCAACGCAGACGATATGAAAAATTTATTATTTTAAATATCATGTTTTCCAATTTTTCACAAAATTTCAACAAGACCATATCATGTGACCTCTCGTGGGAACGAGCTCGACGAGCTCGTTTCTACGAGGAGTCACATGATATGGTTTTGTTGAATTGTTTTGAAAAATAATATGTTTTCAACTGCTGAATTTGCATATTACGTGGACGTTTGTGGCCGTTTCGTTGGGTAAAAGGTTAAATGCACTATATAGTCGAATAACAACACTTTACAACTCGCAAGTGAGGAAAGATATAATATTTTAAATTCCGAAATAAATTAAAATGTCTACTTAAACCCATTTGACCGATTCAGTATTATTGAGAATATGAAATCAACATTTTCGCATGAGACTTAGCGGGGCACATATTCCTAAATCCAATGTGTAATATGATGTGTCATAAACCGAACATTGCTGACTGACAAAATATGTCCTTTCTGAACAATTGAATTACAACCAGAAAGGAGACATGATAGGCCCTTAGAGTACAGTTAAAACTAGAAATCCTGTCACGAACTGTGCGCTTATCTAGGCTTAATTGCGCGTAAGAATTGCGCGCAATTTCCATATCGAATGGCATAGCAACCACAAGCAATGTTTCTGTCAATGGACTTCCGGGTAACCCGGGGGTCCATTGGCGGAAACGTTGCTTGTGCGCAGGCCATATGATAGCCTTACTATTGTTATAATGCGAAGATTAATGCGCAGATCGACGCGCTGTTTGTGCGCATTTCATGACAGGACTTTTAGTTTTAACCGTATATCTGAGCAATAAACTTATAGACACTATTGAGAATCCCTAAACTAAATAACATGGAAAGATTACTACGCAGTAAATAGTCTTGTATGAATGTATAAACGGTGGCAATAAATATACAGAACCACACAAACGTTTGTATAGGTTGAGAATTATCGCACGAGATTATTTTGGCTCAGGATATCACGATACCTATACAAATGTAATACACGGCTATACTTCGTCCATCTTGAAAACCCAAGTTTCTTTTCTACGAGAGCCGAAGGCTCGAGTGACATCCTTGGCCACAGCAATATCCCGCGATAATTCTTAACCCGTTCAAACATATGGGCGGTTCTGTATTTATCACATACCTCCCATGTAACAACCAGTCTACACGAAAATTTAACTAAAAACACTTTTCAACTCGATAATTGCGTTTCCTTTGTTGCCAACTTGACACCACTGTTAGGTGGCGGGGTACCAACCCTAATTTGCTTTTTTAATTTTTACGGCATTCAATTGGTCGAAATCAATTGAAGCCGATCAATGTCACGGCCATTATGATCGAACTTCAACTGTTGACTAAACTGCAGAGGATAACACAACAAAAACATTTTAAATAGCTAATAAGTTAAGCACATTCCATCATTGTATGAGCATTGGTGGAACATATTTGTCAAGGAATAAGCAGTCAGAATGTTATTTTTATTTTGTAGATTTTCGACTCGAATCTGATTGTATAAGAACGGTATGATTCAAAGTTTCCCTATAAAGGAAACACAAAATAGTTGAGTCAAATAGGAAACAACTTCAGTTTAGGTAGAAAACTCCCTCCCACAGTTAAAACTAGAAATCCTGTCACGAATAGTGCGCTTATCTAGGCTTAATTGCGCGTTGGAATTGCGCGCAATTGCCATATCGAATGGAATCCAAAGCACGGCAGGTTCTCCTGGTTACTCATAGCAAACACATGCAATGTTTCTGCCAATGGACCTCCGGGTTACCCGGGGGTCCATTGGCTGAAACATTGCTTTTGCGCAGGCCATATGTACAGAATTTGATAGCTTTACTGTGGCCATAACGCGTACATTAACGCGCAGATCAACGTGCTATTTGTGCGCATTTCATGACAGGACTTTTAGTTTTAACTGTAGATGACAATATAATAAATAGGTAATGACTAGGGTTTAATATATTCCCGGTTTCTGTAGTAACGGGATAGGGAATGGAATTACACTCAGAACCTCGAGTCAGGAAATGTGAATAGTATCAAATAAATTTGCTAGAGTAACGAGACGAATTTATTTTCGTGAAAATGACTATATTATTAGTAATCTGTCTTCTCCATACGGACAAGTTCTTTTCCTAAGCGAAGTGTGAAAACCTCAAAACGCTTCCAACTCGTCTTCATTTTCAGAATCGCTAGTTGTATCAGCACGTCCTCCTGGCTTCAACTCCCTCTCCACTACCGCCACTAGTCTCCCCTGCTTAAAGCAGAGGCGACTGGTGACGACATTGAAGAAGGAGTTGATGTATAGAATGCATTGAAGATTGAGTGATACTAGTGATTCTGAAAATGAAAGCGAGTTTCAACTTTGAAGCGAGCGAACATCTTGTTGTTGAAGAAAGGAGTCATCCGGAACTGATCGAAAACTACAGTGAAATGTCCCCCAGGAAGCAGGATTGTAAAAGATTCAGGCGTTGAAGAGCTGACGAAATCTTACAAAGTTACTGTGTTTCAATTTGTAAAACTTCACTTCAACACAAACTGTGTCATGCGTGATTTGGGTATCGTGACAGGCTTTCGGAACCGGGAATCCGGGAATTCCCGTTTCCGGAATTACACACGAGTAATGACGTCCATATATTCTGAACAGTAGCTCACGAGTAGATTCTGCTGCCTGTAAAAAAAATCTGTTTTGCACGTACAATACAAATATCATTACAAGAGGGTTTTGAAATAGCAAATCGAATTTCCCGATGTCACTCAACGAATCAAGGCCAACGCCGAAGCGCCCAGACACAAGAGGAAGGTGTCGGTCACCTTTGAACGTTCTCAGCTGCTCGATAAAGAGTACACCGTCGTTCGTAGTTAATTAAACGTGACAAAAATAGCCTAAACTTCGAAGTGACGTAAAAGCATAACAAGTGATTCATAACGTTTGGGAATTCGTATGAAGGCCTCACGTTTTTATACTTCCTCTCTAGAAGCGAATGAGGGTATACTGGATTACATGATCCGTCCGTGAATCCGTCGTCGTCCATCCGCAGTGATATTTCAGCAGTGACGGATAGATTTCTTTGAACTTTGGTATGAGGGACCCTTGTGACAATCCGCACACGAAAAAGTTACCGGCGTATTTTTCACCAGGGTTACATATCCTATTTTCTCAGTCTTTCATGATTGTTTTGCTACAAAGTTTGTTTTAAATTCATCTATGTTTCAACGGTCCATAACTTCAGGAATAGACCTTTTTTAGATATGGTATGTGCGTAGATTATATTCCCAATGAGGAGCAAAATGAGATTGAAAGTAAAAGATAAAGAAAATAACATACAATTTGCATCGGGGAAAAACAAACTCGTGTTTTTTATGCTTATTGTCTGAAGGTGTGCCATATTTGATGAGCGCAGCTGAAGAAGAACTACTTTATATTTTTGCCGGAACGAAAAAGAAAAAGAAAAAAATAAATAAATAAAACAGGCAAACGATACCATTCAGTCATTTGACGAGTCATTTCAGCTTCGTTGAAAGACTTAATTGAACTACGCAAACTCAAGATAAAAGCAATGCATGCTGAGCTGTTGTATAGATCATTTACACAGAATGCCACCAGGAGATGTTTACATGAATGCGACAGAAAGGTAATTTGGTCGAACTTTGACCCGCATTTACGATAGAGCGCAGTTGACAGAATGTAATTCGGGCTTTGTATTTTGTGTGAGGATGGTTTTTCGCCTCGTTCATTCGTACATGTTTTATTTCGTCTTTCTGCTTTGTTGTTTGGTAAAAAGTAGTTTAAACAGTTACGGAATGTAATTATAAAAAATTGAATGCAATTTACATAATTTGTACCCATTCCCACACGTTCATACTCCAATAAGGATTATAAAAATTGCATTCAATTCTTAAAGAAAACGAGTTACAGAAAAGAAAAGAGCTTGTGAACGTTAAGCGGATGCAAATTGCAAACAAGGATTGACTGGTATGAAGCTGAGTCGGACACGCATACCAGTTTCGCTGGGTGAAAACTTTGTGGGGATAAAAACGATCCTCACCATTTTTTTCTGTTTTATGAAGGATTGTATATGTAATTAAAATTGAAGTTCATGGAGGAGAGTCTAACGGTCCCCTTGGCGATATCAACCCAGGATTTAGACAAATCAGACTCCACAAATGCGCCGTTGGGTCATTCTATGTTTAGTCCAATCCAATTCTATAAATTCAATTGGGCATTTCCACGAACTGGATATGTTACCTGCAAACCAAGCCAACAGTTTACCAGTAAAATGAAATCACTTCATGTAAAGTGTGATGTTCTCAGTTTAATTATAATGTGCTCCTCCTTCTTCTTTGCATGCTTCAGTTTCGGAGATCTTCAAGACAAATTCTCAACTGAGAACCCCACGATACGAATTTTCTCATTGCCCATGGCCCCAGACCCTTTCCCGAAGAGGACAGAATAATGCATGTGACCTGACGCCATTTTGCGATGGAAGGGAGGGGATAATGGAGCTGAGTTGTGACGCTTTTCGTGGCCTTTCCAGCAATCCCGTTGTTTTGAGACCGGGGGTTTCTTTCACCCATAAAATGGATGACAATTTGATGCTGACAGCTGAAAGTGTTGTAAAACGCAAATAAGGCCCAACAAAGTTGATATTCTGGCCCCACAGGAAGTATAAAATTGCATGTGGGAGAGCGTTTTATTATCTTATCTTTCATTTTGGTACAGTGTAATTATTTCTTTATAGTCTTGGTTTGTTTATGTTTTAGGCATCAGAATCTACAGAATAGCATGGATGGTTTTGTATGTCGCCCCATTGAGTGGAAGAAGCATTGCGAAGCCTTGTTGCACCCAAGACAGATATTTATCAATTTTATTAGCTTGCAGGGCTTATATTTCGTCTAAATTTGTGAGAATCCATTTGGATTCTCGTGAAAATGGTTGCGAGAATCCATACCTACTATGAGTGTCCCAGGATCCCATGAAGCCACCATGGTTGAACCACTGGTGTATACTAATAACACATGTTAACCTTGTACCCAACACACTTTTTTAATTTTTAAAACTAAGTTTGATAATTTTTAAACAACAAATAATGAATAAATGATAAAATAATTAAATGAACAATGTTTACCAATAAAATCTTACAAATATGGCTGTCGTTGGAACCGGCTCAATGAGCCGGTTCCAACAACAGCCATATTTGTAAGGTTTTATTGACAAGGTGTCAGGATATTTCAGGTCATGTTAGCCTTCTGTTGGTTAATTTGTTGCCGCTGTGTTAGTTAAAGGGTTAAATTGACTCAATTTTTTTTCACGCGAATCCTAGCAGAGGTGCAGCGAGAATCTACAGGGATTCTCGCCGGTTTTATTGCGCGAATCTTTGTGTGAATCGATTCTCGGATTCTCGTCGAAATATAAGCACTGGCTTGGGTAAAATATGAGACATAAACCATTTAATTGCTATTTTTTACGTTTGCATTGGCTATAAAAAGAGAGCATAGCATACGGCAGCCAAAAGTCCCATACAGGAGGCCCCGAGGAACAGATTTTCAACCTTTTAACAAATAATTTAAGTTGTCTTACTCACCTGTATCAATAATAACTGTTGGACTACAATACACCGACACATACGTTGAAGATAGGCAGTCGCTTCCGTAAGTCAATGAACATGCCTGTAAATCGGCTTCACTTCCATCACAAACCACAGAACTGACTCCCAAAGCTTCAGGCAATGTACCAAAGGCCGAGCCGGCTATACTTCGTCCATCTCGAAAACCCAAGTTTCTACAGACAACATTTGCCTCATTTTTTGAGAAACCCGTATCACATATTGTGGACCACTGCCCGGAAACATACACCTCCACAGCTCCAACTGTCTTATTAAGCCCACTATGAAGACGAACTATAGTGAAAGAAAACAAAGATAAGAAAAGAACATTTTATTTTTATGGAATCTCATTACAACAGACCATACAATATGAACACCTCATTTACCAGTTAAAAATATTTGGTTAACAGGTTTATTCGATTAAACAAAATTCAAATATTATGTAATGGTTACCACGGATGCTAACGTTTTTGATAAATAAGTATGAGTTGACACAATCGTGTTCACAGACAATGAAACTTCAAATCAATAAGGGCAAAAAATCATCTTTCCAATCTCTTAATCGACAGTGTAGAGGTTGCCGTGGTGTTTAAATTATGTGACGTCTTTCAACAAAACTGTCTCATAAATGACACCCAAAACACCTCTAAAGATGGACGGACAGACCGGTGGACAAGTTGGTGTCAGTATACCCCACATCCCAACCTTTGTTGCAGCGGTACAACGATGATTTGGGAGATTTAATAATGAAGTGACGTAAAATTTTCAGATTGTTAATCTTCACTAAACACCCCTTGAGTAGAATTTCAACCCAGACGATTGCCCATATTCTGTAAAAACACCCGGTGAAATACCCAGTTAATAGACTTCCAGGTTGATGCTGGACATCCATTAGCCCTTTACCCAACGCAGACGATATCAAAATTTATTATTTTAAATATCATTTTTTCAATTTTTCAAAACATGTCAACAAAACCATATCATGTGTCCCCTCGTTGGAACGAGCTCGACGAGGGGTCACATGATATGTTTTTTTTTTAATTTTTGAAACATAATATTTTTTCAACTGCTGAATTTGCATATTACGCGGGCGGATGCGGCCGATTCGTTGGGTAAAGGGTTAGGTGAAACTTTGAACTTTTGCTCCATCAGTTCTTTCACAGAGTTTAATTCTTTTTATATGGATGTAAGTTGCACTCAACAGGTATTTGAGTGAAAATCCACTCTCCATATACAATCGTTAGCGGAACTGTCGTCTTCAACTCTTATTTGGTAAACCCTTAAACCGTTCTCTAACATTCTTGGCCAACATTATTCACCCATCATCGTCATTATTATTAAACAAGTTAAGCCCCCACCCCCATAATACCTGTGGGTGGGTATACGAATAGCTCATATTGCGACGTTCTGCATTCCTCTGTCGGATCGGGCATACATCCTTAAAACAGGTGAAGATTTGCTGGCTATTGACCACTTCACTGCCGTGTGCTTATAGAGAAATGTGACAACATCACAGTGAGAGAAATTCGGAAGGTCATGGACAGCATGCCACGCCGATTAACGCTTTACCCAACGTAACGGCCAAAACATGTCAGCGCTATTCTCAAAAATATTCACTTAATTTTCATCATTTTTTTGTCTCAAAAACATAGGTTATGACCCCTCGTTGGAACGACCTCGTCGAGCTCGTTCCAACGAGGGGTCATAACCTATGTTTTTGAGACAAAAATGAAAAAAAATAGTTATTCAATAATTTTGTTTGCAAGTGTCGTCTGCTTTTCATGTTAGGTAAAGGGTTAAGATGTGTTAGATATTCTCGAGGCTGTTCCATCAGGTACTGAACAACGTGACGTTTTTTAACGTTATGATGACGTCCGCGGTGCCTAATAATCATTCAATAATAAAAAAGCTCTAGAATCCCTTGCTTCACTAATAAGGCATATTCCCCCTACTGCAAATAGCAGGTTTTCTCGGGAGAATTTACCCATTTACTGTATACCCACTGGTATTATAGGAAGGTGGCGTGGAGGGGGGGGGGGGGGTGGGCTTAACTTTTTTTTGGACAGTATACATGGAATGAGATTCGATTGAGTAGGTCAGTCAGATGATTTTCCACGAAATGCATTAGCAGACAGTAGGTAGCATTACTGGTCTTTGAAATTGGTCGATTTTTTTTTTGTTGTTTACGTACAAATACCAGTTCTCAGAAAGTGGAGTCTCATTAGTTTGAAGTCTTGGAACACTACTGCTTATCCCTTTACCCAACGCAGACGATTTCAAAATTTATTATTTTAAATATCATTTTTTAAATTTTTAAAAAAAATTTCGACAAAACCATATCATGTGACACCTCCTTGGAACGAGCTCGACGAACTCGTTCCAACGAGGGGTCACATGATATGGTTTTGTTGAAATTTTTCGAAAAATAATATTTTTTCAGCGGCTGACTTTGCATATGACGCGGGCGGATGCGGTCGATTCGTTGGGTAAAGGGTTGAAATTCATGGTATATTGTTCACATGTTCATGCACGCATTGTATTATTTGACCTATTTTCCCACGAACATATTTTAACTCTTTACAGAAAACAAATGATATCAAAATTTATTTTAATTTTTTTCCTAAATTGTTTCAAAAATTTATCAAAACATTATGTATTGTTGACATTTTTACAATTTGTATATCACGCGTCGATTTGTCTGCCAGTTATATTTGGAATACGAAAAACAAATGTCAATCAGAGCGCAAATCGACATCTTCAAGAGTGGATAATTTAGACTAATCTTTTACCCAACTCATGCATATCCAAATTATTTGTTGAGTGCGCTGTGGCCCAGTAGTTACGGCACTGGACATCAAACCGAAAGATGCATGGTTCGATCGCCACCAGGGGAGAAACTGCGTTGTGTCCTTGAGCAAGGCACTTAACCCCAATTAGACAAGTGAGGGCACGGTGACGGCGGCGCCTTGTACTTAGGCTTACTGCACGTCGATGTTGCACTTGCATTCAGGCAATGCTAACTCTCCTTGTGCGGAGTTAGTACTTTGTGGATTGGGGGGTAGAAAGGTTGCTCGCCGTTACTCGGTGGTTCTCGACAGGTACTCCGGCTTCCTTCGTAATCACAAAACATACAACATCGCAAAACTGTCCGCTGCAAAGTGTTACTGACTGTCGATTTATAGGTAAACCCCTATAAAAAAAATTATATTGTAATCATTTTATTCCAATTGTTCAAGAAATTTCAATAAAACCATATTATGTGACCTCTCAGTGGAACGACCTCATTCCAATATGGGCTCACATGATATGATTTTTTATCTAACAATCAAGTGGATTTTGACCTGAAAACCACGAGAAACGGTACGTATCACATAATATGTTCCGATTCCGTATCATATAGACGACTCATTCTGATTCCGTATCACATAGACGACTCGTTTCCGATAGCGCTACGGTCTATCATAACATGCACATGGATACATTATATGTGCGTTTCAGTAATCGACAGAACATTATGTCCAAAAAATGTTTAAAAAAAAATTTAACCCTTTGCCTAACATAAAAAGAAGACGACACTTTTATTGAATAACTAATTTGTTTTCATTTTTTGTCAAAAAGACATAGGTTATGGCCACTCATTGGAACGAGCTCGACGAGCTCGTTCCAACGAGGGGTCGTAACCTATGTTTTTGAGACAAAAAATGAAAAAATAATGGAAATTAATTGGCGATTTTTTTAGAATAGCATTGGCCGGTTTTGGCCGTTACGTTGGGTAAAGGGTTAAAATTGAATCTGTTTATGTGACAGTATTGTTAGACAAATGAATTATCATGATAATGTGCATGTCCTGTGATTTGTATCAGATTCTCGATGGTGTCCAAAAATGGGATCACAACTCGCCGGCAAAGCCGGCTCGTTGAGATCCCATTCTGGACACCACCTCGAATCTGATACAAATCACAGGACATGCACATTATCATGATAATCTGTATGTTGAAAGTTTTAAAAAAATGCATATTTTAACTGCTTAATTTGTAAATTACGCGGGCCATTCGTCAGATAAATTGCTAATAGAATAAATAAATTCACCGTTTCCAATACAAAATACAGACGCATCTTGATCGTGCCCTTGACAAGTTTCTGACCATCCATATTCTTCCTGGACTTCGTCGTTAAATCCGTCATGTAGACACCGATGTAAAAAGGATTCGCTCCCTTTGCACTGTAGAAAACTCAGCCATATAGGACCACTGCCACTACCATAATATGCAGCGTAACCATCAGAGAAATTGAGTTGCCGACATAACACTCCTGCTTCTCTGGAGTCCCAGTTGAAATTGCACACTGTTCCCCACACTCCCCCGAGCGATAGCTCAACACGCCCATAATTATCACCACCTCCTTTTAATCTGTACTGGATACCTGTCAAAAGATAATGTACATTCTGTCATTGTCAATTCAATATAAGATAATGGACACATAGTAATTCCCACGTCCCAGTCGTCCAGTATAACTGGATGTATGTTGTGTGTGCGCAGACTAGCGACGATGAAATGTGATGTCCTTTTACTCACAAATATACAAATATATCTTACCTCCTACAAGTATCTGGGAATTTCATTGGTTCGAAGACGTCACATGCAGACTGCATATAAAACCATATACTGCCTGTCAACATCAATATACGCTGGCAGCTACGAGTAGTCTCCCCTTTGCTCATTGGTTATTCCAAATGACGGCAGCCGATAAACGCTTCAAGTTGAAAGATTGAGTGTTGGAAGCCCATATTTGGTCTGTAGTGCAGGTTAGGCAACTTAAAAGGCTTCATATTCTGTGGATGTGGGTCATGTTACATTCGAAATGAAACTGTTTGGTATGTATGAATTTGCCTTGTTACAATTCATGGGAGAGTGCACTCTCCCAAAAATTGTAACAAGGCAAAGACACGTGAACACATTGTGAGAATTCTCTCATTTAATTTTGATCGCTGTTGTTATTAGTTCTGTGCATCGATGCAGCAGTCGGTAAGATATATTCGTTACACAGTTTGTTGGTGGCCTAATATGGTATGTATGGTGTCAGTTAATTCCATATTGGACTCGAGCTCGCTCGAGTCCAATATGGAATTAACTGACACCATATATACCATATTAGGCCAGCAACACATTGTGTAACTATTAATACTATTTAGTGCTCCACTTATACAGTTGAAACTAGAAGTACTGTGACTGTATTGTGCACTGTTTTGAAGTAACAGCGCGCTGAGTAAGTGCACTTTTGTCCCAGTCACACTTTACCATTAGCGTAACTGAATTCCAGTAGAAAAACAGCGAGCCCAAGTATAGATAATTTTGTCATTAACAACCTCTGCTGAGATACATGTATATGTAGTGACGTAAATAGATATTAAAATTCGACTTCATTTACAGAATGAAGAGAGTGGATTACTGTTGCGCAGCGACATATATTATGTTATCCATTCGAAAAGTATTTGTTCTTAACAGCACCTGATGGCCCATGTGATGAAAGTTTGCAAACGTTTCTTATGTTTTGTCCTCAGAAAGTGTGAATAATTACCAAGTGAAAAATCTGCCCCACAGCTATTTAATAATAATCCGCCGAGTGGATAAGTGTGCTGGTCTCTTATGCCAGAGGTCCCGGGATCGATCCCCGGTCGGGGAAAGTTCTCGAGGTGTCCGAACACTCTCTGTCAGCATCAATTGTGGGGTTGATGCTGTCACAGCGTATCGTCCTATCGGGTGGGGACGTAAAATGGATGTCCTCTGTGCGGAGAGGGACACACACCGTGTAGGCTAAAGATACCTTCGTAGTATTCGAGAAGAGCAAGGCCACGAAGTTGCCGCTACAAAGGTCATCCCACACATCTGCGCCATTGGGCCAAGGAGAGGCGTTAATATAAGTTGCATAGCTTGTTCGCCAATCCTTGTAAAAACAAATAAGATTAAATAAAAGAGTAATCCGCCCTCCACATACTGTAGTATCAATATATTATTTTTCAGTTCGTGATTTAAATACCTACCTTTGCAATAATGCATTATATTTTGCAGTGAACAGCGCAAACACATTATGTATTTCGGACTACTTCATTCTTCTGCAGTAAGGACCGCATTAACTAACGAGCATTTTCTGCGCTAATTGTGGCAGCACTTCTAGTTTCAACTGTAGCTTTGGAATTATTGAAATAAATTTGCTTAAAAGTGACTTTTTCAAACCTAGATTTTTCAGTCCATTTTCACCGTGAAAGTGTTGGGGTAGGTGACCTCTTTTGATTTTAGCCTGGATACTGAATTTCTAATAACCATTTCACAAAGTTCTAAACACGTATTTGAATCATATGAAAATATATAACTGGATTCCAGAGACATCTGATTTTTTTGTTTTCATGGTTTGCTCTCTTCTTCGTGATATTATCATGAGAAAGCTGTGCATTTAAGTTGGAAAACAAATCTTGAACGGATTTCATTCAAATGTGATGACAATAATTGGCAATATTCGTTATCCCGCAGGGATTCGAATTTGTTTGTATATGACTATGTCATATGAACATACCACCCAATACTGAACCCCTGGGCTGATCATTTATTTTTAAAATACACTATTACTTTTAAATTTAGAACCATGTCAATGATTAATTGTTAAGTATTGGCTGCCTGTGTGGAAATTCGGGTAGTTTGTTTACTATTTAGTCTGTGTGATACACACAGACATTTTTGTATGATTTCTTCTTCTTCGATTTCTTATTCTTGATTTCCTTTCCCTATCCTCTACTTTCTGTCACTTCCATGTCGGCACGATACACTTTGTGCTTTGTCGGTTTGTTTAGTGTTTCATTACTCGGTATAAAGAAACTGTCGATGCTAAGGGCATATGGTATATAGAGGATATGGAATGAGTGTTTTTCTCATATAATATTTATGAAACGAGTCTAAGAATTTTCCGTCTTGGCGAGCCCAAACGGAAAATTTGGACGAATTTCGATAAAGCCAGTTTGTATTTTTTCCCACATTGTTGCAAACAAGCAATCGTTAACTCTGAAAATATTTTAGAGTTTTATTTTGTTGTTTTGGATTTTTTGTTTTTCCAGTTATCTCAGATGTTTAACATTGTTATAATAACCTTTGATCGGTCATAACCTGCTCATCAACTTTGCTCTTCTGCCCATTTCTGAAGAGTGCTTGCGGAGACTCTCCAGCGATTTGTAATGGCGCAGATTTGCACTGAGCAATTGCTATCCGTTTTGTACTGTTGATAAAACAACATACATAAGCTGGCACTGGTTGTTGACATTGACTGATTAACGGCTGGATCATCTACACTGGTCATAATTTACTCATCAACTTTGCTTTGTTGCGAACTGTTGGAGAATGCTTGTGGGCATTCTCCAATAGTTTGCGATAACGCAATTCTCCATTGATCAAGTGATATTTGACTGGCGGCTGGATCATCAGCACTGGACATAACTTGTTCATAAGCTGTGCTTTGCTGCAAGTTGCTGGAGGGTGCTCGCGTGCACTTTCCAAAAGTTCGTAATAACGAAATTATGTACTAAACAAACAATGTTTTTTTACATTGGCATGGCGGGGGTTCGAACCCACGCCGAGAGAGCTTCCTTCGGCACCAACCGCCTAGCGAAACTATACTGAACCACGCACAACCACGACAGACCTGTCGGTGGCCGAGTGGTGTGCGTGGTACTGAACCACGCACACCACATTCAACCCAACATATCACTTGATCAGTCGCAAACGGTGGTCGAGTGGTGTGCGTGGTTCAGTATAGTTTCGCTAGGCGGTTGGTGCCGAAGGAAGCTCTCTCGGCGTGGGTTCGCACCCCCGCCATGCCAATGTAAACAAAACCAGCGTCCTTTCTTAATTCTATGGCATCCGAGAAATTTGAAAAAGACAAGTGTCGCTGATTTCTTCTGAGGTGCAGTTCGTGGAATTAAGTACTTAGATGCAACTATCTGATGAAATGTTTTTTTATTTTGTGTCTTAATAGGATACTTGAGCTAAGGAATTCTTGACCTTAGCATGGTACCCTCATTTTGACATTTGCTTTCGGGCTCTCTCCAGCAGTTTGCGACTGATCAAGTGATATGTTGGGTTGAATGTGGATAATACAACATACGCGAGAGTTGGTCTAGTGAAGACAGCTTTTTTAGCCACCAAGTACTGTTATAATCAACGCATGTGCATTCTGTTGGTGTTGAAAAAAGGAAGCACTTGAGTAATCATCGACTCACAACATCATTGTTATTGTTTTCATTAACTGTTTGTGTTAATAGAAAAAAAATCAGATTTATAGGTCTTTCCATAAATTGTTTTGAACAGAAAAGTAAGTTTAGAAAAGAAGAAAAGATGAATGATTCACAGCACTGTAGCTGCACATCTACTCTTAAAGTTATCTTTAATTTAATCTCAAATGGCTAGCATAATAATAGGAAGCATGAACTGTCGTGGCTTATCTTCCGATTCTTATAAACGACGAGATATTTTTTCGCGATGCAGGGATAAATTCGACATAACTTTCCTGGTGGATACGCATTCGAGTAAAAAAGTGGAAAATTGTTGGAGGCGTGAGTGGGGTTACGAGGCTCTCTTGTGTTCTTACTCGAGTTCAAGCAGGGGCGTTGCTATACTTTTCAAAAACACTTTTGGATTCACCATTCACAAAAGTACTTTAGACGAGAATGGAAATTTTATAATTTTGGACGTTACCAACAAGGATCGAAGATTAACTCTGTCTGTTGTCTATGGTCCTAATGATGATAGACCACAATTTTACGATAAATTATTCTCTAAAATCGAAAGCATGGGAAATGATTCGATAATAATAGGGGGGGGGGGGGGGTTGGAACGTACGTCCCACAAGATTATGAAAAAGATACAATAAAATATAGGCAAAAAACAACCAAAAAGCAAATAAAAAAATATTGAACTCGATGCAAAAATTGGACTTATTTGATGTTTGGCGTTTAGAAAATGCAGAAGGAAGACGTTGTACTTGGACGGGCCCTGAAAATAAAATGGCTAGATTAGACTACGTTTTGTTATCGTCAGACTTACAACTCATTTTTCAAAGTGGAGAAATTCACACTAGATATCGGTCCACCATAACCCAGTAAGCATAAAACTATCGTTTGATAATCAGTCCAGGGGAAAGGGTATTTGGAAGTTTAATAATAGCCGACTTGGTGACCCGGACTATGTAGGTACTAATAGACAATTCACAGCCGAAACGATAAACCAATATACAAATGATAACACGGAAAGTTTCAGTATTAATGATCAGCTCCTTTGGGAAACACTTAAAAGTTATGATTAGAGGACACAGTATAGCATACGCCTCTTCTGTGAAGCGTGAGTCGGACAAAAGGAAACAAGAAGTAGAATTCTAAATACTAAACTGGACAGGGGGTATGAGTCAGAGTTAGAAGAAATGAGATCACTTGAAAACGAACATAAAACCCTTAGGGATAAAAAACTTCAGGGAATAATAATAAGCAAAAATGGAAAATAGAGGGGGAAAACCAACCAAGTATTTCAGCAACTTAGAGAAAAGACGTTATACTGAAAAATCTATAGCCAGGTTAGGAAAGGATGATGGGTCGGAAATTACTGATATACGCGAGATTCTAAGGGAGCAGAAATCTTTCTATGAAAATCTATATTCTTCAAAACTACCAAATAATCAGCCTCTTGATACGGTTGAAAGTTTTTTTGACAAAAGCAACCCGTTTCTTCTTACCTTTTTAACCCTTTACCTAACATGAAAAGCAGACGACACTTGCAAAAAAAATTTTTGAATAACTAATTTTTTTCATTTTTTGTCTCAAAAACATAGGTTATGACCCCTCATTGGAACGAGCTCGACGAGCTCGTTCCAACGAGGGGTCATAACCTATGTTTTTGAGACAAAAAATGAAAATATTTTGAAAATTAATTGGCGATTTTTGAGAATAGCGCTGGCCGGTTTTGGCCGTTACGTTGGGTAAAGGGTTAAGCGATGACGAAAATAAATCCCTTGAAGGGCAATTAACTCCTTCGGAATGTCTAAACACCCTAAAAGCAATGCAAATCAATAAAACACCCGGTTCCGACGGCTTCACTGCCGAATTCTATACATGTTTTTGGAAAGACATTGGTACTTATCTAATTAATTCTCTGAATTGTGGCTACGAATTGGAACAACTCTCAATTACACAGAGACTCGGGATTATTACTTGTATACCAAAACAAAACAATACATAAAAACAATATTACCTAATTAATTCTCTGAATTGTGGCTACGAATTGGAACAACTCTCAATTACACAGAGACTTGGAATTATTACTTGTATACCAAAACAAAACAAACCAAAACAATATTACCTAATTAATTCCCTGAATTGTGGCTACGAATTGGAACAACTCTCAATTACACAGAGACTCGGGATTATTACTTGTATACCAAAACAAAACAAATCAAAACAATATTACCTAATTAATTCTTTGAATTGTGGCTACGAATTGGAACAACTCTCAATTACACAGAGACTCGGGATTATTACTTGTATACCAAAACAAAACAAACCAAAACAATATTACCTAATTAATTCTCTGAATTGTGGCTACGAATTGGAACAACTCTCAATTACACAGAGACTCGGGATTATTACTTGTATACCAAAACAATACAAACCAAAACAATATTACCTAATTAATTCCCTGAATTGTGGCTACGAATTGGAACAACTCTCAATTACACAGAGACTCGGGATTATTACTTGTATACCAAAACAAAACAAACCAAAACAATATTACCTAATTAATTCTCTGAATTGTGGCTACGAATTGGAACAACTCTCAGTTACACAGAGACTCAGGATTATTACTTGTATACCAAAACAAAACAAACCAAAACAATATTACCTAATTAATTCTCTGAATTGTGGCTACGAATTGGAACAACTCTCAATTACACAGAGACTCGGGATTATTACTTGTATACCAAAACAAAACAAACCAAAACAATATTACCTAATTAATTCCCTGAATTGTGGCTACGAATTGGAACAACTCTCAATTACACAGAGTCTCAGGATTATTACTTGTATACCAAAACAAAACAATACATAAAAACAATATTACCCAATTAATTCTCTGAATTGTGGCTACGAATTGGAACAACTCTCAATTACACAGAGACTTGGAATTATTACTTGTATACCAAAACAAAACAAACCAAAACAATATTACCTAATTAATTCCCTGAATTGTGGCTACGAATTGGAACAACTCTCAATTACACAGAGACTCGGGATTATTACTTGTATACCAAAACAAAACAAACCAAAACAATATTACCTAATTAATTCTCTGAATTGTGGCTACGAATTGGAAAAACTCTCAATTACACAGAGACTCGGGATTATTACTTGTATACCAAAACAAAACAAACCAAAACAATATTACCTAATTAATTCTCTGAATTGCGGCTATGAATTGGAACAACTCTCAATTACACAGAGACTCGGGATTATTACTTGTATACCAAAACAAAACAAACCAAAACAATACATAAAAAACTGGTGCCCCATATCCCTAATTAACCCTTTAACCAACGTAACGGCCAAAACCGGCCAGCGCTATTCTCAAAAATCGCCAATTAATTTTCACTATTTTTTTCATTTTTTGTCTCAAAAACATAGGTTATGACCCCTCGTTGGAACGAGCTCGTCGAGCTCGTTCCAACGAGGGATCATAACCTATGTTTTTGAGACAAAAAATGAAAAAAATTAGTTATTCAATATTTTTTTTTGCAAGTGTCGTCTGCTTTTCACATTAGGTAAAGGGTTAACGTAGATACAAAAATAGGATCAGCAGCAATTGCTAACAGAGTAAAAACAGTTCTTCCCAATTTAATTTCAGACATCCAGCTCGGTTTTATGAAGGGTCGTTACATTGGGGAGTGTACTAGATTAACTTTCGATTTAATTGCAAAATGTGAAAAATTAGATATTCCAGGTATCCTAGTTCTCATAGATTTCGAAAAGACTTTCGATTCTCTCGAATGGAGTTTTATCCAACAGACGATGGAATTTTTAAATTTTTGACCCTCTATGATAAGGTGGTTTCAAACCTTCTACAGCAACATCTCCAGTTGCATACTAAATAATGGCCATTGTTCTGAAAGATTTAATATTGAACGAGGCGTAAGGCAAGGTGATCCTTTATCACCGTATCTCTTTATTCTTAGTGTTGAAATTCTAAGCGCGTCCTTAAAATTGAATCCCAATATAAATGGAATAAAGATTATAAATTCGGAATATCTAATTAGTCAATACGCCGATGACTCCTCTCTGTATTTAAGTGACGATGGATACTCTTTAAATAATGCCCTGAATATGATTAAACAATTCTCACTAATCTCTGGCTTAAAGGTTAATTTTGACAAAACGGAAGTTATATGGATCGGCTCAAAGCGGGGTTGTGGTGAAACACTTCCAACAAGCGAATGAGTTGTTTGGAATCATTCCAGATCATTCAAAATTCTTGGAATTGAATTTAATCTGTTTTGTGACAATTATATTCTAAACAATTATACAAATAAAATCCAGAAAATTGAAAAATTACTAAGTGACTGGTCATTTCGTAATTTAATATTAATCGGAAAAAATACCGTTATAAAAACTTTGGCTTTACCAATTCTAACACACTGTTTTATGGTTTTACCAAACCCGCTGATAGAGTTATTTAAGAAAATTCAAACAGTTTTTTATAATTTCTTGTGGTCAAGAAAAGTCGAAAAAATTAAACGTACAACAATGATTGGCCTTTTTGAAAACGGTGGAATTAAATTTCCGCATGTTGAAACTTTTAGTCGTTCATTAAAAATGATTTGTATTAAGAAATTATTGGACTCTTCATCGTTGGCTCCATGGAAAACTCTCGTAATCGACGAACTAGAATTGTTCGGAACTTATAAACTTTGGTATTAACACGAAGAAGGTTTAAAAGTGGTTGGGAAATATGTGAATGTATTCTGGAAGGATGTTCTTCTGCCCTGGGCTCTCCTGGACAAACAGAGCACCACAACCCCCTCAGAAATACTGGGTGAAACTATTTTCCTAAATAATCAAATAAAAGTTAATGGACAACTTTTTTTCAATAAAATTTGGTGTAATAAAGGCATTTACTTCGTAAATGACCTAGTTTCTGAAAACAATGGCCTCCTAACCTTCGCTGACTTCTCCAACATGTATAACATCAACACCCCATTTACAGTTTTTCAGGGTATTATAAATGCTTTACCTAAATCTTGGAAAAGTGCAACCAGATCCAATAAAAAGTTTCCCTTTATTCAAGACAAAAATATTGATATGTTAAAATCTACTAATAAAGTCTCTCGGGCTTTTTATTTTAAATTTTTAGAACTCCACACTATACCTCCTATTAATGTACAGAACAAATGGAATGAGGTTTTAGAAATAGATTTGCACTTTAATGACTGGACTATTATATATAAAATCCCATTTACAATCACGGACGACACATATTTACAAAGTTTGCATTTCAAAATTGTCCACCAAATTTTATACACGAATTCAAAACTTTATAAATGCAAACTCTCTGAAACGGAACTGTGAACTTTTTGTTGTAATACATAGGAGACAATACTTCACTTGTTTTTCGAATGTTCGGTTGTGAAAACAGTTCTTCTGGACTTTTTAGAACATTTAAGGAACAAGTGCGATATTGAGTTTCCTTTAACCCCAGAACATGTTATTCTACGCCACACAAATATTCATGCCGTCTCCAATAACATAACCGACTTCTGCATGCTTATCTTCAGAAAGTTTATTTATTCCTGCAAAGTGAAAATAATTTACCAACCTATACCAGTTTTACTGAACAATTAAGAAATTACAGAAATCTAGAACTCATATCCAGATATTCATATTCGAATAAGCGCATCAAAGAGATAAACTTAAGGTGGGATACAATCAGTTCTCTGTTAACTGGCTAACCCCGTTCTCATCCTGCTTATACTGTTTCTGTCACAAAAATGCAGTGGCATTGCAGATTGCGATCGGTGCTATAACATCACGACATGTTACGTATCTGTTACTTGTCCTGACGTTACACTGTTTGGAGAAGTGCTATGAGTTACTTGGGTTGAGTCATTTCAAATCTTCACCTAGCACAACATTTTGAAAATGTAATGTTCCCTGCTCAAAAATGACAAAATTTCTAAAAACATCCCCTCTAGCCCACGACTTCTGCTCCCTCACTCGAAGGAACTCGACGAGCTCGTTCTAGTGCGGGGTCGAGGGATGTGGTTTGGGGGAGGAAGATTGAAAAGTAATGAACTTTTAGAGTGATTTCTGTATATATTAAGTTTTAGTCATTACTCTGTATATACTAAGGTGTTTCTGGTAATTTTCAAGTTCCTTTTATTTCGGTTAAGCAATTAGGTGAAAAGTATGTGCTTGCTGCGCATGTAGGACTAGACTCTGATAAAATACGCACGGCAGCTCTACATCATTTGTCATCACCAGTGACCTCATCACTTTTGTGCAGCTACGAATGAAAATTCATGTCACAGTGAAAAATAAGAAACTTTGCTATTTTATATTATGTATTGTTACTCATTGTAAAATTAGTTTATAGAAAATGTTTTTGCTTGTAAATAAGTACCTAAGATCTGAATAAATAAAAAAAAATGTTATATGGACATACCGCCCAATACTGAACCCCTGGGCTGATCATTTCTTTTTAAAATACACTATTACTTTTAAATTTAGAGCCATGTCAGATGATTAATTGTTAAGTATTGGCTGTCTGTGTGGAAATTCGGGAAGTTTGTTTACTATTTAGTCTGTGTGATACACACAGACATTTTTGTATGATTTCTTTTTCTTCGATTTCTTATTCTTGATTCATTTTCCTATTCTGCTTTCTGTCACTTCCTTGTCGGCACGATACACTTTGTGCTTTGTCAGTTTGTTTAGTGTTTGTTTATAGCGGGGGAGGAATTCGCTAGAATTGTGCACTTGGTGATACCTTCCTGAAATTTGGCATGATGTAAGGGTAGGCATCAGAGATTTCAAAATCGATCGGCTACAAGTTGGCACCATCCTCTAGCCACCACTAGCAGCGAAATCCAAAATGGCCGCCAAGCGGATCGAAAAAAAGCTATTTTCGCCGATCGCACAACTGAAGCTCCAAACCTAACACCATACATGTGCTGTAATTGATGTGAATGATGGAGTGAAGCCCTTGGAACAAGTTGGGGGGAAGATTAATGGATAATGGGATCAGAATTTCCGTCGATGTGTGCGTCTGTGTGTCTGACTGTCAGTATGATCGTCCGTCCGTAGATAAATTAGTGTTGAATGTTTCTCGGGAATGCAATGGTCAAATGAACATGGTATGAGAGATTCCTGTCAACACATGAACAAGGGTACTCGATAGTATGCAGCAGTGGGGATACTTGGACATTTGATAATCCAATTAAAGTGACAGTCTATTCTCAACTTCCGGCATTTTCGATAGATTTATTTTCTAAGAAAATAAAACTATCAAATTTCTAGAGGAGTTCTGGTTCAATCTCAACACCATAGCGACACGTCTGCCAGCAAGGGCAGTGCTGGAATGAACTCGGGATGCATTAGTTCCCGTTGTTAATTATACAATGTTATCTTGCCAGTATAGAACATTGGCAAAATGGGACTAGAAGGGGTGAGTGTATGTTTGCAGTCATTCGAGGTACAGGAATATTTTTTGACTACAAGTAGTATTCTTCATTTTCGGCCAGTTAAGATGTGGTGTGTTCCAAGTCAGGATTAATGTTGCCGACACTTAATGCCCATCCCTCATGGTATGCTACTTTACCAGGGATATAGAGATATAGCCACCACTGGGAGCCAAAACATGACCTTTGATGTCGATGAGTGGTCGAAATGTTTTAGCGAATAACTTATCGAAATATGATCCGGTATGGCAATTTGATACCTTACGTTAGATTTATTAGATCAACTCAGGTATGGATTCATTGAGACATGAGTGCGCTACAAGATGAAGGATTTCCAAGTTGATTTGCTATGGAGTAGGAACTGACTAGTCACATGTGGCCTATGGCCAGAGAAAGACAAGGATACCATAGATGAACACACGGGTGAACGAAGGTATCAACTGTTGTACAGAGGCAAAATAGTTGGGGATATTGTATCATGCTATGCATGAATTAACACCGTCTTGTGCAGTAAATAACAGACTATTTTCCGAAATCTAAAACTGTATTCCTATACCCCGGACAATGTAGCAAGCCACATGGGATGAACATTTGTTAGCAAAATCAACTCAACTAGAAACATGACATGTGTTAACTGGCCGAAAATGGAAAAAAAAATACCAGAATAGGAGATGACTGGTCCTAACATGACAGTATACTACTCAATATTGTTACAACAGCCACCTTCACACTTACACAAAGGTGTGCACCTTAATCCAGCTTTCAAGCATTTGCAATTGCCCTTGCAGGCCTTGGCACAACTACAGTGGAGCATCAGTGCACATGCAGCACTTGCGTCTCCTAGGTGAGTCCAAAATGGGACCAGAATATTGAGACGTGGATTCCACTCCCATCCGTACTGTGATGGGTCTGGCACACATAAGTGTTTCTGCAGAGCACGATGCCAAATGAAAGATGACACAAGAATTACCCTTTTTACATGTTGATACAGAGCTGCTTTGGTGGGCGGGATGTTTTCCATAGACTTAAGGCCATGTGTGAACATATGCCGTCTCGCATCATTGACACGTGTACTGACACAACTGTTACTGTACATCTGTATGGTGAGTTTTTCGATATGCTGCATATGAGGGGAATCCTCTGAAAAGACTTGCGGATTCTCAGTCAATTCTATCATCATTTCAGTTGATGCGGGAAAATTCATCCATGCATTCCATCCTGTCTTCTTCCCAATGCCGAGCATGCTGGATGTTACATCACAACCTGTGAAGGCGTGGAAGAAAGTCAGGGCCTTACAGTAATCAGGTCCAAGTTGTGAAGCTATCTCATGAATTGGCATATCTTTATATGCCTTTCCAATTCCAAACCCAATCCACAGCTCACTGAGTCCAAGGTCACGGAATGTTGCGAAATGGTGCAAAGACAGAATGACGACATCAGAATCAACCGTGCGAAGAAAAGCTATTTTGTGACCTTGTGAGACTGCATGGTTGAGATGAAGCATCATGCGCGTGTCTGCTTCCTCGTGGTTCGATGGAGATATGTCACATAAGCTAACATCCTTATTGCATAGTACATATTCTCCTGATGTCGTTAACAACTGGTACTCGGATGTTGATGTTAATTTCAGCAGTTCAGCAGACAGGAACTTGAAAAATTCGTCTTTATTCTCACTAACTTTCAAGAATGCCTGCCAATTCTTCCCTTTAGGTAAAGGGACGTTCTCGGACACCCGTATCAACCTAACTGCTGTCTCACCGAGGCGTTTTGCTCGCGTCTGATTCTTCAAACTGCCTTCGGGGTAACAGTCATAGATCGCATCAACCCTTGTGGTGTTCGTGTTAATCAGAGATTCGATGTATGGCAATAATTGCAATCGAGCATATTCTCCAAACAGATCCGCTTTCTGTGGTTTGATTACATGGACTACAGCAGGCATATCCAAGATGACAACTGAAGCTTGTCTAGCTGCTGAATTCTTCCCTTGTGCAGGAATAGCTGGTAAACAATTGAGAATTTGAGATTTTGTCCCACTCCGTAGCTTACCTCTATCGGATAATGCTGGCGGATCACGTGCATTCTCGTGCATGAAAAACTCATCCATGTTTGAATCAGGCCGGGCTTGCAGTGAAACGAACATCTGGGTAACTATTGCGGCAGTTGCTTTACTTGACATGAGTTTGTCTCGGCCTTTGTCCAGGTTGGCTGGGGGTGGGTTAAGGAAGGTATATATATTTGCCTTGGGAATAACATCATTCAGGGGTACGGTGCATTCCACAAGCCTTTCCTTCAAGAAAGTGGAATATAAATGCTTGCCCCTTTCGGGTAATGACCGTAAACTCTTACTAACTTCGGGGTCCATATATTCACCAGTATCTAATGTCACCAGCTGACCACTAGTTTCATCATAAGGGTTGATAATGAGTCCCTGATTCACCAGATCGAGGAGAGATTTCAATTGATTCAGAAATTTTTTCTGCTCTGATACCGAACTTTCCGGGTGTTCCGTGTTATCTGATGATGTTGTGTGGAAACTTGCATATTCATACTCATCTATAACACGCAGAACTTCTGACCTTGAAAGCTCAATAACGACTTTCTCTTCAGCCTGGCCATAGAGACCTTTTGGACCACTGTCTTCTTTGAGTAGTTGGATACTATGTTCTTGGCTCTGATCTAAACCCATCATACTGAACTTCCTCTCACTACGCTGGACCACAAAATGGCCTTCCATGAATTTGTTGTGGATTGAAGGATGCCGCCTGGGTAGCTGAGACATGTCTCTCAGAAATACGGGGACCCACCGACAATAATTTGTATGTCCTAGGGCAAAAAAGTAACTGCACAACTCATCGATAGAACACAGTGTACCAGGCCAGTTACCGATTCGTTGGTTCCGAACGAATTGACAGCTTGTCAAGAGAAAGTTCCGAACGATTTCACCCCAATAGCGCGCAGTTGGAGATTGTGAAAGAATCCTCTGTTCCCACATTTCAAATGACTCATGGGGCCCAGTCTGCTGACAGTAAATCTCATAAGCATTCTTTCTGAGGATCTCAAGCCAAGCTAGAGTGAGAAGATATGCCTGTCGCGTCCTCTTGACATGTTTCCCACCAAGTAGGGATGATGCTACACCGGGTGTGAATATCTTTGCGAGGTGAAACATTCGCTCCCAACCAGAACCACCCATAAGCTTACCACCAGCTTCTTGGGTGCACATTTCAAGATGCAGGAATCCAATCATACACACCATTCGATCCTCACCTATCTCCTCTGGGAACAGCCATTGACATTTTTTCTGCCTGGCATACAACGGACAGTCACCTTCAATGACAGGTATCTGGCCGGGGTTTACGAAAGCAGTAGCTTCCCTGACCACATACATAGCATGCTTCTGCATACTGAGTGAGTCCGCTTTCTGCTCACTGAAAACAGGGAATACCCCAATAACTGCACGAGGTTTGACATTGTCTTGATCTTCATGTTTTGAAAAGAAGCCTGAAAAGGTCACAGGGACTTCATCAAGCTGCCAGCTGCCATCAACCTTCCCTTTATTGCTGATCTGTGACACATGAGACAACCAGTCATTCTCTCCCACGTTCAAATCTGCATATTCATTGGGCCGTACATTACATTCATCTGGAGATTCAAGCCTGATGTCCCCACCAAAGTCTTCAACGAAAGGAACAAATGCATAGTCGTCTGGGAGTTCAATTTGTGTGTCTTCTGGAACATCTAAACTCAGTGGTGGGGGATCAGTACCCACATTGTCCCTGCTCAGTTGACCAATGAGTGTGATGGACGTACCATGCATATCAGATCTACCAGATACATCAATGTTATCAGTGGTTCCTATCGAGAAAACATTACGTTTGCAGTTAGCTGGGACTACAACACCTTCGTTCTTGAACCGCAGTGAAACAGCTCTCGCGAAACTCCTGCGAACATCCATTACGCGATCATAAGAGACAGAGAGTCCCATTTGATGAAAATCTCTGATAAGATTTTTCATACGATCATGGGCATGCAACTTCAAACCCACATAAAGAGGCATTGGAGTTTCTCTGTCACGTCTCTGGTGAACATTTTGTGCATGTTCGGAGCGTTTCGCTGAATTGCTGATCAACATCTGTGAAATAGTACAAGCCACTCGAGTCTTGGCATTAACAGTCTCATCATCGCCTAAGTTCTGTATACTACATGTGCCCTCAAGTAGAACTCTAAGAAGAGTCAGGAGTGAGTTGGGTACAGGCTCGCTCAAGCAATAAGATGAAAATGATCCCGTGAAAGGAGCTTGAGATATGAGTATGTGTTTACGCAGAAGAAGACCCACATCAACTATCTTTTTTGCCTCTTCCTCAGACACTATACGAGTTAAAGATTCGGACAACAAGGAGCCAACTCGAAACCTACTTGAAATAAACACATCTCTACCCTGTGTGAAGGCGTCCCAGCCATCGCCCAATTTCTGCAACAAATGTTCTTTGAATCGAGTGGAATGTATTTCTTCACTAAGCCAATCAGAACCGACTTGCTTCAACCTCCGACTGTACAGATTCTTGAGATCGACAAGCTTCATCGCGGAATCGTTGTGTTCAACAAATGTTATGAGCTCTGCCATAACGAGAGGGTCATAGGGCAGGCCTGACGCGGAATGTTCGGCGTTCTTCGACTTTTTAGATTTAGCCGCTCGTGCTTCATTGGCAAGCTTACAATAACAGGTTTTGTGATAGTAAAGATCACTAGCAGCGGAATCAAATGCTGCATTGACCCGAGAAAAAACAACCCAGTTCTCGGCTTCCTTTGCCATAATTTTGAGTTTATTGTTATCAGACATTGATCTGCAAATAGGCTCACTGCTGTCACCTTCGCGTTTGTGACAATAAACACACTGGGGCAGTTTCCTGTCACAGCCAGATTCAAAACTTGTCCGTGTTCTTTTAGGACTCAGCGTGGAGCAGGATGCCACTGCCTCATTTCGCTCTCGCTTGTGTAGCACGCGCTGTACGATGTGAGTCCGAATACTGTCACGGCATGTCTTATGATATATTGCCTTATTCGTCAACAGTGACATCGACATACACTCATCACTCTCTCTCATCAAACAATCAATGGTCAAATTATATGGAAGCTCAACGCCATTATCTAGGAAGCGCGTTATGTCTTCCTCAATAGCTTTATAGGCGTCATGAAAACGAGATTCTCTATACGGACGCATCAATTTCTTGGAACTGTCTTGCTGGCAAAAGCAACAACGTTCCCAGTCAGTACTAGTCCGTACACGAAGAGGATTCTCACTCATTCTGTGAATGATTTTTGTGAACAATCGCGTTCTCGAATTAATTTCGACAGACAAATCAGAATTGCTTGCGGAATTACGCCAAACAAGAGATTGTATGGCAAAGAGACTGCTTCATAAAGAGCGTTGTTTCTCCGGGATCAGCGTCATTCAGGTTTGCCTGAATGACGCTGATCCCGGAGAAACAACGCTCTTTTCAAGTTCCAAGAAATTGATGCGTCCGTATAGAGAATCTCGTTTTATTCTACATCATCTCCCACGTCTGTTTCCAACACGTGCGTGGATCAGAGTTCACTTTCGCGCCCTTACAATCGGATGTATAGTCGGTAGACCGTCGAAAAGGAGGTTCCCTTCAGCCGCTGGCGGCCATTTTGGATTGTGCCGCTACTGGTCGCCACCGGTCGGTGTCAACTTGTAGCCGATCGTTTTTGAGAACCTCATAGCCTACACTAACAGTGTGCCAAATTTCAAGAAGGTATCACCAAGTGCACAATTCACCTGTATGTGACGAATTCCTCCCCCGCTATTTACTCGGTTTAAAGAAATTGTCGATGCTAAGGGCATATGGTATATAGAGGATATGGAATGAGTGTGGAATTATATTTATGAAACCGGTCCAAGAATTTTCCGTTTTGGCGAGCCCAAACGGAAAATCGGACGAGTTTCATAAATATAATATGAGAAAAAACATTCATTTCATATTCTATTTATCATATGACATACACACGTACAAATTAGCCACTTAGTATGACTTTTTAACCCATCACCTAACTTGAGTTGCAGACGGCATTTGGAAAAAAACATCCTCGTACAACTAAAAATTTTCATTTTTTGCTTCCAAAACATAGGTTATGACCCCTCATTGGAACGGGCTCGTTCCAATGAGGGGTCATAACCTATGTTTTGGAAGCAAAAAGTGAAAATATAAAAAAAAATGAATGGCGTGTTTCTTGTAGGTAAAAGATTAATACAATATAACTCACCTTAAATAGGACAGATAACATAAACTCTCCCTACTGAAATTATGCAAATGAGACCCAGTTGCATTTTGTTTAGCCAATCAAATTGTCCAGTTTTGAATTTGACCAATGAAAGCTCTCAACTCTAATTATGCAAATTATGAAAATGTGGCCCAATTGTTTTTGTTCAGCCAATCAAATTGTCTAGTTTTGAAATTGACCAATGAAATTGACGGAAGGCTTTATTTATCACTGATTAATACGAAATGAAAATATCAAATGTTTTAAAGTGAACAAAACGTACGAGTCATATGGTATAGGAGTATTTTACAGGTAGAAAAAGCTAAGTACCCAGAGAAAGCCATACAGCAGGGTCGTACAACTGTCAGACTTTACAAATTACTAATCCGCCACAAACAGAGTTAGCACTGTTGAAAGCAAGTGCTCCTATGTGAACAATCGCATTTAAGTGTCTTGCTCAAGGACACAACGCAGATAGGGCGGTTCAGTGTCGAGCCATGGCTATTTGAGATCAGTGCTCTATCCACCGAGCCACCACACTGGGTTTGAGAAAACACAAAACCAAAAACAACTAGAATTCACCTGAAACGGCCCCGAGTATGTATTATATCAGTCTGTGTGACTTCAATGCTTTATAACAGAAAACTTTACGAATATTGAAGAAAAAGTTTCAGTTGTCCTTATTTGTTCACAATTAAATTAATTGCGATGGGGCAGTTTTGTCGGGTATCATTTACCTAAGTTTACCCTGTTTCTAGTCGATCTTATTGTTTTCTCCAAAATAACCATTTCCGTGGTTATTTCATCCTTGTAAATGATTTCCATCGGGACACTCCGGCTACTTCAGTTTATTTCATTTCATTGAGTCCCCTTAAATTTAGATTCTGGCAGACATTTCCGCATTTTATTTCCTACGAAAAATGTTTGTTCGGTTGCTATAGACGCCTTTTTATCGCCTTACGGTAACAACTAAAATAGCGTCGCTTCAAACTGACTTTGTGTTGTG
Organism: Pictodentalium vernedei; assembly: GCA_031216915.1. Lineage (NCBI taxonomy): Eukaryota > Metazoa > Mollusca > Scaphopoda > Dentaliida > Dentaliidae > Pictodentalium > Pictodentalium vernedei. The sequence continues at coordinate 840,672,943 of CM062296.1, read as the reverse complement.
TCTTTTATTCAAATATAACGGCTAGCAAGGCTCAACATCTTAAAGACAGGCCACGCCGAGCTGGGAAAAGCATTAATTAAAAATCATTGTATGAAGACATAGCTCAGGAAGACTCTTTCCTGTTGAAGGTAATGACACTGATTTTTGTAGCGACGGCATTTCAGCTTTCGGTCGTTCCAGTGGTTCCATTTTGCATTTGCACGACTACGAACATAGGGAAGTTGACATTCAGCCCGTGAATGCACTAGCGGACATAAATGTATTTCATAGATAGTTTAGATGAGTTTGCTTAACTTGCTGTTGGGGAGTTAGAGAACAAAAACAAAACGCATGAACAAGAAGTATTAGCCAAAAATATTTTTCTTCCCCAAATTTCCCAAAACAGAAAGAGGAGTTGCCAAACTTCAATGTAAAGGCAAAACGAAACGCAACGTTCCTCCATTGAAAGACGATTTTTTTTTTTTTTTTTTTTGGGGGGGGGGGGGAGTTTAAATAAAAACATTCCAATAACGTTGACTTCAATGCCTTGCATAGAATGTATTGATTGATTGGTTGATTTTATTTTGTAGTGTACAGATACATAAAGGATATCTACGTTGTTTCAGTGAATATTGGAAATTATCTCTTGAGTGTGGATCTGAAAGTTCTATTTTTCCCGAGCGCTTCCAGGTCAGCACGAATTAGGGCTGTCACGATTTTTTAATTTAGGAATCGATTAATCGTCGCAAATAATCGACGATTAATCGTACCTAAATGACCCCCCTCCCCTCCTCTCCCTCTCTTTGAAGTCGATAAAAATGAAGTTCAAGTCAGTTGACCTACCTCAAGGAAACAACGAAGACGATCCTTTTTAGGTGCATTCAAAGCTTTGATGTTCTGAACTTTTGAACCGTCAGTGTAATAATCAAGACCGGTCGGCAGTTGCGAACTTCGCAACTGCCGACCGGTCTTGATTATTAAACTGACGGTTCAAAAGTTCAGAACATCAAAGCTTTGATGAAAGTACCTGGAAGACTATTGCTTCCAACAGCGTCTTGGGGTTTAACATCGATGTTCTTAACTCTTTACCTTTAGAAACAATAGTGTTTTCATCCAATTTTCTTTTAATTATTAAACGTCTAAAACGGAATACAATTTACCGATTATTCGACAACGAAAAATACTAATCGATTTCGCCGTGACCGATCAACAGTCGATTAATCGATTAATCGTGACAGCCCTAGCACGAATGATATGTTAACTAAAATAACGTATATTTTCTTTTTATTTTACGCTACGTGATATTTTAGTGCTCAATATTCAGCCCAATTTGGCTGCAAACAATTTCAAGACAATAATGTCATCGACCGAAGTGGTGACGCATTAAAATTTGCAAGTTGAATCTATGAATGAAAGTTCAATAAGTCTGGTTTCCTTCTTGTGTAGATTAAGTTGGATTTTTGCAGTATTTTTTTCCTTTACGTCTCAGAAGGATAGATTAATTCTCACTTAGTATTACCGAAAAAGGCCTGTTTAGAAATTTGCGACGCTGTGTAATAAATACAGAACCGCACAGGCGGTTGGTTTGGCGCAGAATACCACCCGATGCTTCGCCTCTCGTGGTATTCTTGCAATGTCATATATAAATAAATATAGAATAATAACTGCTGCAGTGTCAATGCAGATAATCTGGAGATCTAAGGGATGGTTCGGCCAAAATGTGAAATTAGATTTCCAGATTATCTGCACTGAAATTGCATCAGTTTTTATTTTCTTGGCATTTCTCACAAGTTTTTGGACAGATGAATCTGGGTTTTTTTTTTCATCTACACCTTGATGTCCCAAAACCTGTGGCACAGTTACATCTTTTTTTTTACTTTCCAAAGCGTGATTTACTGGGATTTCCGGGTTTGATTATAAACGATAACTTCACAAGGGAATTATGTCATCAGCAATTGTGCCATGTATCCGTGCGCGCAAACGAAGACGCTTTGCCGTGGGTGTAATGGGGACTCCATTGCTTTGTTTTGCTTTTTTTAACCCTTTACCTAACATGAAAGCCTACGACACAAATTCCCCAAAACATAGGTGATGACCCCTCATTGGAACGAGCTCCGTTGCAATGAGGGGCCATAACCTATGTTTTAGAGACAAAAAATGAAGAAATGACGAAAATTAATTGGCGAGTTTTGAGAATAGCGCTGGTCGGTTTTGGAAGTTACGTTAGGTAAAGGGGTAAATAATACAATTATCGTTAATAATGAAAAGTAATAAACAGAGTAATCGCTTGCCTGGACTGGTTACATGAAATAATTCATTCGAGGCGAGGGACTATATTGTAAAACACTTGTGCGCATTCGCTTACTCGTGTTTGTACAACGTTCCTCGCCTCTCATGAATTATTTCACCAGTCCAGTCAAGCAATTACTCTCCATTCATCTTTAGCAAGGACTTTGGTTCAGGTGGATGGTCACTGGTTGTTATGTTCTAATTACCACGGTCATGATTGTTGTTTGAAATGTTTTAACGAGTATTAAGCAAATTCCAATTTTCACTGATTTTCTTGAATTTTTCAATGTTTTCCCTCAAAATAACCATTTTCCCGTATTGAAAAAATGGGGATTTCTAATATGTTATTATGCATACTACTTCCCACCCTTAAACAATACAAGCATCTGTATAGCAATTTCTTGGGGGCTGGGCTATAATTTGACTTGATTGTATGGACTAATATATTTTTGCAGATTTGGAACTGGCAGATTTGAAGAATGAGGTCAAATTCTCAAAGTCAAAAGCCTTAGCAGAGGGTATTTGCAACAATCCTGGACTGCTGTGGAAAGACTGTTTGTTATTTTGCAGTTTTCTACTTTACAGTTATAGACAATTATTAAAACACTTTTAGAGTCATTACCTGCAATCAGTTGAACCCATTAGAAATAGTCGCAGTGGTATTAACCCTATACCCAACGCAGACGATGTCAAAGTTTATTATTTTAAATATCATTTTTTCAATTTTTTAAAAAAATTTCAACAAAACCATATCATGTGATCCCTCGTTGGAACGAGCTCGATGAACTCGTTCCAACGAGGGGTTACATGATATGGTTTTGTTGAAAGTTTTCGAAAAATAATATTTTTTCAGCTGCTGAATTTGCATATTACGCGGGCGGATGCGGGCGATTCGTTGGATAAAGGGTTAAAACCTTGTTCATACTCTTTTATTTTAGTATTCATCATTTCAGTTCATACGAACTTAAGCTTAAACTTAACAGAAATTTATTCAATGCTAAAAAATACTTTAAAAATAAAAAAATACTAAACAAAAAATGGTCTTCAGCGTTCTTTTTGAGTTTGTTTCTTCTCGCCTTCTTTCGTAGGATTAGAAAATCAAATTAATTTAACCTGGAAATAGAATATTAAAGGTTCCTGTTTTGTCCATTCCTAGTTCCTGTTCATGTCTCTCAGAGTTCATAAACATGTGTTCGATTTAGTTCCTCGCAATTCTTCTGATCCTTTCTTTTGAATTGCATGATGTCAATTCCGACCCTATCACTTTTTCACAGCTGAAAAGATTTATTAAATTTATTGTCGATTCCCATGGATCTAGATAGCTCATTATACTCTTCTCATAGTTTCAGAAGAAGAGGTGCCCCTTGGCTTTTTAGGCAAACGTTGAACGGCGAACTTATTTAGCTTCTGAGGGGTTGACCTGGTGATTCATACAAACGTAATAGTTGTATTATACTTAAAAAACAAATTTATTACTGAAAAAAAAAAAATTAGTGTAATTTCCGATACTAGCTTCTAAATTTAACCTAATTGTTTTCTCTTTCAGCTAAAGTTTCCAGAAATGTGTCTATCATTTCCCATTTTATCTATAAATATGTCACTGACATTTATCACACAAAAGTGATACATGTAGCATATCCGGAAATTTCTTTATCGGGCATTACATTCCTAATCAGCTCTGGCGAACTCAAAAGAGAGACACTTTTTCTCACATAATTTATCTTGTTGGTACCAATGACATAGAGAAGAAAACACCTGAGTTGATATCTGCAGCTTTCATGAACTTGGTTACTGCTTCGAAACGTCTTACCCCGCCCAAACCAGTTTTCCTCTCTACGGCAAAATGTTATTAATGTTAACACTAGATCAGTAGAACTTTGTTTCGGAAGACATAAACAGTTTCTAAAAACATATATATCATTCTTAAAAAGCGGTTAATCCAGAGGCGAATTATTCTCTGAAAGGGGCGGTCTTCATTTGAATTTGAATACGTCTGAGGGCCTACTTCATTCAAATTATTAAGATATTTTTAATACACTTTTATATGCATTACTTTTTTTAATTTGCAGATTTCACATGACCCTACATTGATGCTTCAGCAAGGTTGGGATATTTGGAGAAAGGAGTCTAGTCATGTGTATCCTAACCCCCTCTTGTCATTAAAGCGAAGCTGTGAATGATCGTTGGTATGGACAGAATTTCTATTTCCTCTTTGGGCATAGTATGCTTCATACTTTTGGCATAGTATGCCTCAGGCCTCTCGTTCTATCCTTCCGCGCGGGATCTCGTGCCATATCGATTAACCCATTCACACGCGTGAGTCGCTCTGTGTATCGTTGGCATCAGGACTTCCCGTCGGAGGAGTTATGATACATGGAAGGGGGTTAGAGCTTCCCCGCATCCACCGGGCCGACCACTTTGTTTTAAGTGGGAAAAAAATCGAAATATCCGGAACTCTAGTGTCTTGGAGAGAGTCAAAACGAAACGCAAAGACGTATGCAGCAATGACACATGTTTTTGATACCCTTGTTCAAAATAACTCCAAACAGAGATTAGATGTATTGTCGAGTAGTGATTGTGTAGAACATGTCTTTTATCGGACTAAAACAGAACTCTCGCAAAGTAATTAAACTTTGCCTCTTCCACAATGATTATATTCCCATCAGACTATTAACATTATATTGAATCTGTTATCACAAGATGGTAATTTTGTTTATTTGTTTACAAACAAGTTAAATATGATAGTAATGTTGTCGGTGGGCATTTCCCTAACCTTACTTACACTCCCTGTTATTATAGAACATGCGCTCTGCGTGATGGTACTACATGTTTATGTCAATATTTTCTATGGATGTGACTGAAATTGAATGACTGTTGGTTTCTTTTTGTTTTAATGCATGCAGCATGACTAATTATTTGTAATGTGTAAACTGTGTATCCCGATATATTTTATTTTATCTAACAATCATACAGATTGTGGCCCGAAAACCACGAGAACCGGAACGTATCATTCTGATTCCGTATCATATAGATCCCACTTCCAGTAAACACCGCACTATGACAAATAATATCATTATATGCATTGTTATTACGCATTCAAATATGAAATTCAAATTTTGACCAACCCTAACCCAGTTTAAACTGAAAAACGGAAAACAGGCTTCATGTAACGTGATTGTTAGATAAATGTATTATCATGACCAAATGCATGTCCTGTAATTTGTATCAGATTCTCGGTCGTGTTTACAATCGGATCACAACTCGCCCTGGCGGAGTCGTTGCGATCTGATTGTAAACACGACCTCGAATCTGATACAAATTACAGGACATACACATGGTCATGATAATGTATATTTATCTAACAATCATATAGATTTTGGCCTGAAAACCACGAGAAACGGTACGTATCACATAATGTGTTCCGATTCCGTATCATATGGACGACTCATTCTGATTCCGCATCATATAGATAAGTCGTTTCCGGTAGCGCCACGGGCTATCATAACAGGCACATGGATACATTCTATGTACGTTTCAGTGATCGACCGAACATTATGTACCAAAAATGGTTAAAAATAATTTAGCCCTTTACCTAACATGAAAAGCAGACGACACTTGCACAAAAACAAATTATTGAATAACTATTTTTTTTTTCGTTTTTTTGTCTCAAAAACATAGGTTATGACCACTCAGTGGAACGAGCTCGACGAGCTCGTTCCAACGAGGGGACATAACATATGTTTTTGAGACAAAAAATGAAAAAAATAATGGAAATTAATTGGCGATTTTTTCTAGAATAGCATTGGCCGGATTTGAACGTTACGTTGGGTAAAGGGTTAAGATTTAATCTGTTTATGTGACAGAATTGTTAAATAAATGAATTATCATGATAATGTGCATGTCCTGTGATTTGTATCAGATTCTCGGTGGTGTCCAAAAATAGTATCACAACTCGCCGGCAAAGCCGGCTCGTTGAGATCCCATTCTGGACACCACCTCGAATCTGATACAAATCACAGGACATGCACATTATCATGATAATCTGTATGTATGATATGTATTAATCCCGACCGACTGTTTATTCTCTTGTGTCAATAAACCATCACGTTTGTATCCATTCGGCGGGTGTCAATTTAGCCAATTACCCTAAAAATTCATTCACCTCGTCCCAGTGAGTGGTCGTGAGCTATGTTTTTGACGCAAAACAATTTAAAAAATGAGTTTTTCAAGAATTTTGGTTTGCAATTGTCGTCTGTCTTTAAGTAAAGGGTTAAAGTCATCTTACTGGAACACTGGATTCCCAGATCCCGGGAAACACCCTGGAACATCACCCGTTTTGGATACATAGTCTTAACCCAGCACGAGATGAAATATAGTGTGTGTTTGTCTGCGGTCAATTGGATACATGCCACCCCATACATACATGTAAGATTGTCTATTTTTCTATTTTATTTCTTACACATTCAATAATGTTTTCATACATTTTGTGTTCTATTAAACATATACTATGCGTTATACTAAGATCACCTGTGATCTCTTTTTGTCGAACAGTCTTCAACTGTTGTTTTGGGATGTCTCGGTGGCTAAATTCTTCTCAATGAAGACTGGCGATTTTTTTTTTCTAAATTGCGTGATCTACTCAGCTCCATGGATTTTCACAAACATGCCTATGGTGCCACACACAAAACTGACCACACATCAGATCTGCTAATCCCCAGAGTGTCAGACTCGGAAATTGTCAAAGGAGAAACAATGTCTGTTGTTTCAATCTTTGATAACTTCATAGCTTTCTTTGAGTTGGCACTCCTTTGCATTTTACCATTTCCATAAAACATTTTATCATATGACTCGTCCGTTTTGTTCACTTTAAAACATTTGATATTTTGTTTTCATATTAATCAGTGATAAATAAAGCCTTCCGTCAATTTCATTGGTCAATTTCAAAACTAGACAATTTGATTGGCTGAACAAAATACAACTGGGCAACATTTTCATAATTTGCATAATTAGAGTTGGGAGCTTTCATTGGTCAATTTCAAAACTGGCCAATTTGATTGGCTAAACAAAATACAACTGGATCACATTTGCATAATTTCAGTAGGGAGAATTTACGTTATCTGTCCTACTTAGGGTGGTTTATATTGTATTAATCTTTTACCTACAAGAAAAACGCCATTCATTTTTTTTATATTTTCACTTTTTGCTTCCAAAACATGGGTTATGACCCCTTATTGGAACGAGCTCGACGAGCTCGTTCCAATGAGGGGTCATAACCTATGATTTGGAAGCAAAAAATGAAAATGTTTTGTTATACGAGGATGTTTTTTCCAAGTGCCGTCTGCAACTCAAGTTTGGTGGTGGGTTAAAAAGTCAAACTAAGTGGCTAATTTGTGCGTGTGTGTGTCATATGATAAATAGAATCTGAAATGAGTGTTTTTCTCATATAATATTTATGAAACTCGTCCGAATTTTCCGTTTGGGCGAGCCTCTGGCAATTCTTAGATTCGTTTCATAAATATTGTATGAGAAAAACACTCATCCATATCCTCTATACATACTTTAAATAACACATTATTAATCTTTCCAAATTTGCTGAGGCACTTGCTTTCACACCAATCGCTTTTGTGAGCGGGGTGCGGGGGATGAGAGGGGTTGACACGTCGACGACACGAAACGTTTCTTCAATCCTTTACTTCAAGTCATTGGCGTGTCAGCGCCAATGAAAAGTCGCACATTTAGCGCACGCCCATGATCTCCTCGGTTCACAGTTCCGATTTGGAATGGCAAATGGAAAATCCTCGAGATGTAAAATTGAACATCAATAGTGAGAAACAAACCTATCTGTTCTCAGAGAGATATCTGTCAGTCAACGAAATGCTTCTCCATGTATGTTCTGTCCACTATCCTGGGAAGCATTTGCGTCGACACAAGACTACCATACTATCTCAGCATTCGTAGTCTGAATACCTTGCAAATCGATTTTCTTGTTCTAGTTTTATCGAAACGATTAAATGAGGCAGAGCGTCGATTGACACAAGTGCACTCCCTGCTTTTTCACAGACTAGCAATACGACACACATCTGCCCAAAGGAGGTCGCACAGATTGCACATTTGCGTAAGCCATGCCCATAAGATTATAAGATTATCCAAGGCACCATCTGAACAGTGTGAGTTAGTTCATTCCAACATGGTTGTTAAAAGCATACCTTTCGGAATTGGGTTCACCAACTTTAAAACTAGTAACTGTCTCACTCCTGTCTAGCGACACCCCTGCTAACATGAAGCATGCTTTAGTCAAGCGCCATCTGAAAAAAAACTCGCTAGCCACAGAAGTTTAAAACACCAACGACGGATCTAATCTTCACATCTAAGATTATAGTGTAGGCGGTTACGTCTCCGCTAACTTCCCATATAACCGCAAATGGCTTATCTGACGTCTTCTACTCTGCACACAAGTCAAATTGTAGTACCGGAACTATGCTTATTTGAGTGCAAAACGACATTCTCTTATCCATGAATAAACATAAATTTCACGCCTTGTTTTGCCAGATGCAAGCGAAACCTTCTACAGACTCGACCATAAAACTCCAAATGAGAGCAATGGCATGGCTGGTGTTCTCTAAATGAGAGAATGGAACAAAGAACAAGTCGCAAAAGCATTCGCGTGACTGGTTTGTATCGTATCTCCCATGTCACACACAAATCGTAGCATTGACAGCAAATCATCAGAGCACGTAACACTTTTGTTGGTTTTCCGATATGGGGCAGTGCAAGGTCCTTTTCTCTACATTTTTCATGTTCACCCCATTGGTGAAATTATTCGGAGCCACGGTATTGATTTTCATTTTTTTTCGCTGACTGCACGCAGCTGTATATTAGTTTCACTCATAGTGTAGAATATGTTATGAAACAATTGAACACTGTGATAAAATTGAACACTGCATTTCAAGCGTCAAGGCAAGGGTGATAGAAACTTAGCCAAGAAAACGCGAAAGTGATATGCATGGGTCTACCAGGTTAACTAACTAAAATACCCAAATTATCATCCAATATTCAAGTTTCAACCATTTTCCCAAGAGGCTGTGTCCTTAATCTTGGTTATTTGATGGATGAAAATATGTGACTTGACGAACATGTTATGCACATTTGTCCGAGTTATTTTTTTCCACTACATAATATCAGCAACAATCTGCCTCTCTTTGGCACACGACCATCAGAGCAGCTTGTTCACTCCTTTGTTACTAGCTGCATTGGCGGTGTAACCCAGTTCCGATAGGTTCTAAACCGTCACGTTTTCAAGGCTATAGCTCACACAAAACTGCGCGGCACTTGTCATCACTCCGTCATGAAAGTACTCCCAAATTATTACACCGGTCCTTTCAGATCTCCGCTGGCCCCGACTTAACAGAGAATTCAGTTATTTTTTGTTCTTGTCTTTAAATGCATCAAAAGATCTGCACCACCCTACAGTTAAAACTAGAAGTCCTGTCATGAAATGCGCACAAATAGCACGTTGATATGCGCGTTAATGTGCGCGTTATGGCCCAAGTAAAGCTATCGTATTCTGTACATATGGCATGTGCACAAGCAATGTTTCAGCCAATGGACCTCCGGGTAACCCGGAGGTCCATTGGCAGAGACATTGCATGTGTTTGCTATGAGTAACTAGGGGAACCTGCCGTGCTTTGGATGCCATTCGATATGGCAATTGTGCGCAATTCCAACGCTCAATTAAGCCTACATAAGCGCACTATTATTGACAGGACTTCTAGTTTTAACTGTACCGTCTAATTTGTTTATTTGTCACAAGCCGCAGAGGTATCTTTGGTGATCATATCGATTTAATCTGGCTCAGCCCTCATCTAAATTAAATTGTGCAGGACATAGGGCATTTGCTGTTGCCGGAGCCAAGCTGTCGAATTTTCTTCCAAACCGTCTTCAAGAATCATTCAAGTCCAGTATTAAAACGTATCTTTTTCATAAAGCATTTTGCAATTTTGTATAGACAAATGCGAAAACACGTCGCATTCGCGTACTCTCCGACATCAAATCCGGAACAGCAATAAACACACACACATGCAGCCACGCCTGAAATGATACGGATAGGAAATACGGATATTCAAAACACACTCTGTTTACGGCCTAGAACAGATGCCAGTATGGCTGCTGAGTGCTGCACCTGGTTTGATCCTGCCACGATCCAGCCATAAGAAGCTCAGTGTAAAATCACACTATCCTCACGCACACTTCGACAACATCGACTTGTAACAGCTACATGTAGAATATACCCATAGAAGCCTGGGGTACCAACTGTTCACCACGAGTGGTGAAGTGGTGTTAATCGTGAGCCTTTGGTGCGCGGTTAATACTACTTCACCACGAGTGGTGAACATTTGGTACACCAAGCTACTTTGGGTATATTTTTTATACCATGATCGTCAGATTATTAAGATTTGCTATTATTTTTTCTCGATTTTATTGAGCAGGAGCCGTACATACGTGCGAATTTGCTTTGTTTACATGAGGTCGGTGGGCGGTACTTCCGCTGTCAATTTTATCACCAAAACGAGATAGAAAAAGAAGCAGGGCCTTTTTCATTTTAATATCATAATAACATACTGTTTCGACTTTTGGATGCTTTATTTACACGAGACAATGCATGCTTGTTCATTTTTGTCATTTTATGGGGTGAACACATTTAAAAACGTAATAAATAGCTGCCACTTTCATTTCACTCTTCGGGAGGCGACGTGCGATAAATTTAGAAAAGTTCGCATTCATGTCGACGTCACTAAAGGTCAACTTGGATGTAGCTCCTCTGCAGGTGTAAATGTTTTAACTACTAAAATCCCACTGCTGGCGTGTTCACCACGGTTGGTGTATAAAGCACAAATTTATGTCATAGGCTTTCCATATATAGTAGAATAGGTAAACATGGTATAAATAAAATATACCCACAGTAGCTTGGTGTTCCAAATGTTCACCACGAGTGGTGAAATGTGTTAACCGCGAGCCTTTGGCGCGGGGTTAACAGCACTTCACCACGAGTGGTGAGCATTCGGTACACCGACCTACTTTGGGGATATTTTATTTATACCATGATCGTCAGATTATTAAGAGGCGCTATTATTTTTTCTCGACTTTACTGAGCAGCAACGGACATACGTGCGTATCACATTCCTAAATCACAAAGCACCTGTAGAGCAGCTACAAACAGTCACGCCATAGTGGGTACGGATAGATAATATCAAAGTGCTGCATGGAATCTGCTCACCCCCCCCCCCCCACCCCCCACACACACACAAATACAGACCAGATGCCAGCATTGACCGCTGGTTGCTATTCGTGATTCGACCCTGCTCCGACCGACTCGCACGATATTTTTTTTCTCCCCTAAGGCACTTTGCGATTTTGTGCAGCCATAGAGCACAGTGTATGGATTTCAGAATATAAAATTATTTTTATTATTAAGAAAGCGATAGCATTATGTCCAAAGGGTATTTTTAAAGGAATTTTATTTAAAGAGGAGTTTGTCTAAAAGGATTTTTGTTGGATACCCATTGGAACTTTGCTTAAGGTTTGCTCTGGAGGTGACTTTATGGTCATGAAACGGCAACCAAACATCGCACTTTTGTTGGACGAATAAGGTACATGTCCAGTTGAAACTAGAAGTCATCACACAATCAGCGTAGAAACCGCCCGTTAGTTAATTCACTCCTTGCTGAAGAAGACCAAAGTCGCCTGAAATACACAGGAACATTTGCGCTGTGCAATGCAAACTATAATGCGCTATTAGCGAACGTTCGGTTGGAAAATCACGAACTGAACTGATCAAAAAGAAATACACTATTGAGTCTAGAGTATGTGGAGGGTGGACCCGGTGGTCCATGTGTTGACAGTTTGTACGTGATTCTTGACTTTCTTCTGCTGTTATGAACAATTGTAATACTTTTCGACTGGAGAATATAGGACGCTTCGATTAAGTAATTTAATATCTACTTGCGCCATTTCTTGTACAAGTAGTGGTTGGGAATGATGTTAGTGATCTTTATTTACTAGTATAGAATTGTATAGAGTTGGGAGTGCCGTTTTTCTACAGGGATTGCGTTTCGGTAATGGTATAGTTTGACAGAGACAAAAGTGTACTTACTCGGCGCGTTACTACTTCAGAATAGGACGCAATATAGTGAAGGAACTTCTACAGTTAAAACTAGAAGTCCTGTCATGAAATGCGCAGAAATAGAACGTTGATATGCGCGTTAATGTGCGCGTTATGGCCCAAATAAAGCTATCAAATTCTGTACATATGGCCTGTGCACAAGCACTGTTTCAGCCAATGGACCTCCGGGTAACCCGGGGGTCCATTGGCAGAAACATTGCATGTGTTTGCTATGAGTAACCAGGAGAACCTGCCGTGCTTTCGATGCCATTCAATATGGCAACTGCGCGCAATTCCAACGCGCATTTAAGCCTAGAAAACGCACAATTCGTGACAGGACTTCTAGTTTTAACTGTAGTTTTAACTGTAGAATTTTTTTAACGAATGTACTTTGTCGAGATTGTAATTATTATCTTTGTTTAATGCAAGCAGTTTACACTATACGGCACTACGAGAGTTCGACTTTGCGTCCGGTTGACTTCTAGCTTACATGCGCTGGGTCTACATTTCAAGTAATTGCATTTTGCATACGATGAGCATCGATGTTCGCTCAAGTAAACGCAACTAAACCAAATAAAACAAATATTTACTGAAATGACACTAAACGATAACACATTCGTTTATAAACAGGATGATAACGACCAAAGCCGTTATATCAACTTATATATCGTTTAGAAACGATGTGGCAAACGGAACAGTAGACGCCTTTATTCCGCATTTCCACCTACAAGAGAAGTTAGTGATGCACGAAACGGATCTGGTTGACCGGAGGTGGTTCAGCCACCTCATGGTAGGGGAGTCCAAAGAGGTTAAGGGGAGGGATGAAGGAGACAGGGATGTGGTGATGTTTTTTAAAACAATAAATTTCATAATTTTAGTTGCCATGATGTATTCCACTTAACGATTGGAAAGAGTTAGCGGATAATTTTAACTGCTATGACGTAGTCCCCCTAACAATTGAATGACGTAAGATCATTTAAATGAAATTTAAATGGCGTAGCATTTATAAATAGCACCAATAGAAAAAGTTGTTTGTCTTCAATAATTTTCGTTAAAGAATCTTTAATTAATTTTAAATTAAATTTAAATTTATTTATAAAAACTTCTCGCAGCACTTTATGAGAAATACTTTCCAGTTATCCGCTATACATGTATATGAAATGCTTCGATAAAGTAACATTGGAAAGTGTCAGAGCGCGAAATTGGGGGACTTATTTTGTTTTTGAACAACGGGTCACGTGACCCCTTTGTTTTGATACATTTAAACATCAGAGAAATTTAAATGACGGAGGCATATTTTTTTGTTTTCTCATTCATCATGGTCTGTCGCTTATCAAAACAGCCTTATGTGTTTAACAGTTAATTGTGTTAAACAAGTTCCACTGCGTTCTTATAGAAATTGACAAAATCAAAGTAAAACTAATGTCCAGCCACCCGTTGTCTCCAAGATGATGACAATAATTGCTTTTAATTGCTAAATTCAAGTAAAAAAAGAAAGGTGCTAATATTAACGTGAGAACATTCAGTTGCTTTTCGATGAAAATATATCATAGGAAACGATAAAGTATTCGAGCCAAAAGAAGGTCACACCCCTTCGTGATTCTCACTGAGCAGCCTCAGCCAATCATAGTGCATAAAATCGTTTTGTACACCCGTCAAATTTCATTCAGTGTTTCCAAACAAGACTGAAAGTAAATATGAAGAGAATTTCATGTTTGTGACAAGACCGTTCTGGCAGTCTCTGCGCATTTACATATTAACCCCTAGCACACTGGATGTGCAACATAATTTTCTCCAATCGCCCTGTTTTTCTCTTTTTTAACTCTGATTTTAACCAATTACATCTTGTTTGACAGCGCTCACTGAGCTCTGTCAATCAAGATATATTTGGTTACATATCAAACTGCATTATGGGAAATATTTGTTGCTGAAAACTTTGCCATTTTGACATCAGAGTGCTGAGGGTTAAATAAAACGGATAATAATTTTTAAAGTGTTTGTTCAAAGAACCTATTAGAAAACATACAAGATGTGCTCGTCCCATCATAACGATTTTGATAAAAAATCCCACCTTTATCCGAAAAATCTCACAAAACACGAAAGAACTACCATTCTATCCCAAACGTTTTGACCTTTATCCAAACAATTATTATAGCAGAACTTGTCCCTTTCTGCCGTACAAGTTTTGTGGAGAAAATAAGCAAGTTCTTCAGTACGGTCCTTTGCCTACCCATCCCACAGTAAAAGTCGTATAAACACTGTTCCCTTCCCATATCCTCCTTTGACTGCCCTACCCGGAGGTGGTTGAACCACCATCGAACCACCTCCGAACCACCTCCGGTCAACCAGGCCCGTTTCGTGCATATCTTACTGCGTACTAGTTAATTTCCTTAGTACAGTGGAACCCTGTTAATTGAATAGTCATTTTGCAAATGAAAATTATTCAATTAACAGGAGTATTAAATTAACAGGACTGTGTCACTTTCCTGTATTATAGAGATAAACTTCGCATTTATTCTATTATATCATGTTTGGCAGAGCTCCATGAGGTCTGTCAAACAAGATATAATAGATTAAATGCCTATATTGGATGCACGGAGGCCAAATAGGTCTATAAACAGAGGAAAACTGGGGAGAGTCAGGGTAATTTCTAGATAGGTTACAAGAGTTTTTATTCAATTAACAGGAGTTTACTCTATAATTCAATTAACAGGTCAATTTTGTAATGGAGGTATGATAAATGGTTTTGGATTGGGAAATTATATTCAATTAACAGGGTTATTCAGTTAAGAGATATCCAATTCAGTGGGCTCCACTGTACTCTATACCCTGCATATGACATCGAAAATTTCAGCTAACATACCTGCATCATTTAAACACAATACTCCAGCAGTACCCGCATCTTTGGTATTTCCGAGCTCAAGTCTACTATTGTATGAACAATCTGTAATTGATGTCTCATCACCTATACAGTGAACATTGCTTATCCAGAAAGGACCAGACACTACACGTGGATGTTGAAACAGGTCTATATCTGTCTGGTGGTAGGCTATGCCGCTTGGATATCCGTTCTCTTTACAGAACACACGAGCTTCGGTATCGGTCCAGTTAATACTGGATACCCTTCCAATTACGTCATAATGCTTTACAACCACCTCCGTAGATATCTTGGATGAGTTCTTCATTGAAAACGTATAACCTGAAGTAAAACAATTAACTCATTAATACTTTCACGATGGAATACATAAATGTTTTAGAGTAATGAAACCTGTCGCCCTAGGTGAGAAAACAGAACAAATGCCGCATCAGTAATAATTTAATCTAAGAGTCTTAAAACCCTTAAATGCCTATTTCCGATTTTATGTCCCCAGAGCGGGTGCCCTTAGCATGCCGTCATGAGTTGGTCGTGCTGACAATAGACATTACTTTGGCAGTGGTTTCTGGTCAAGTCTGGGCTGCCTTTTAAGGCAGCCGAGACTTGACTGGAAACCATTGTAAAGCAACTGGGCTTGTACAGGCTGTGCACAGGTGTGAATTCAGGACAATTGCCCAGTCCTTAACGGCTAATTTAATTACACAATACAGTAGAGATATGGGATTATTTTATAAGTAAACCTACCAATTTAATGAAGACGATTACCACTGTCATGTAATGTGGGAGTGGGATGGGTAAATCTCATCCTCCGAAGGAAGATATTTGACTCAGACACTTGCTGAGTGTCTGGTCAAATATCTTTTGGCCAAGGCTGAGATTTATTCATCCCACCCTAACACCCCTCAAGGATCCAGAAAGGACCAGTCACTACACGTGGTAGCGGAAACACGTCGCCCTGTGGTAGGCTATGCCGCTCGGATATCCGTTCTCATTACAGAACACACGAGCTTCGGTATCCGTCCAGTTAATACAAGCACCTGCGTCGATATCGTGGTTGAGTTCTTCATTGAAAACGTATAACCTGAAGCAAGAAAATTAACATATTAACCATTTGCCTAGAAAATCAGAAAGATCTATATATAAAATGGGTTGGCTATCTAATGTTGTGTATCCAGGCCTGCAAATAAAGAGCTTACGTCGCAACTTGTCGGAAGATTACGTTATACAGCATGCTGGTACATGTAACCCATAGAAAAAAGTACTGTGATACTTCTGAATCTTCTCTTTTTTCAATACGCCAGCTAATCTGTTAACGTATCAATAGTATTCCGCGAAAAGAAATTTAGACAACTGACCGACATCGCGTGAACGGAGGGCCACGCTATTCAATTGTGGCTACAGTGCGTAAATATTAGTTGAGTTTGTCAGTGAAGATTGTCAAGTGTGACCGACAAAACATGTGAGATTAGGAAATCAATTTATTACACATCCATTCTAGGGCTGTCACGATTAATCGTTTAATCGATTGTTGATCGGTCACTGCGAATCGATTAGTATTTTTCGTTGTCGAATAATCGGTAAATTGTATCCCGTTTTAGACGTTTAATCACTAAAAGAAAATTTGATGATAAAAATATTGTTTTTAAAGGTAAAGAGTTAAGAACATCGATGTTAAACCTCAAGAAGCTGTGGGAAGCATTTGTCTTTCAGGTAGATTCATCAAAGCTTTGATGTTCTGGACTTTTGAACCATCAGTGTAATAATCAAGACCGGTCGGCAGTTGCGAAGTTCGCAACTGCCGACCGGTCTTGATTATTACACTGACGGTTCAAAAGTTCAGAACATCAAAGCTTTGAATGTAACTAAAAGAGGGTCGTCTTCGTTGTTTACTTGAGGTAGGTCAACTGACTTGAACTTCATTTTTATCGACTTCAAAGAGAGGTGGGGGGGGGGGGGGTCATCTAGGTGCGATCAATCGATTATCATCGATTATTTGCGACGATTAATCGATTCCTCAATTAAAAAATCGTGACAGCCCTAATCCATTCAACTTTAAACCCTTGTATTGGAATCGCCGCTATGACTTAAATGATTCTGTATTCAATGGGTGATGTACAAGCAGAAACTTTTTTTTCCCAGCACTGTCCTACTAGTTCTTTTCCCATCGAGTCATTAGTTACGCTTCGAAAAGTTTCCAAATTTCGTTATACAATTATCGACCGTCTGTCGCATAGTGTGAAAATGAAAACGTCCAAAGCAAAATAAAGTTGGTTCACAAAAAATTAGTTAACCAAAAATGAGATAATATTTTTAAAAAACCCAATCATTTTCAACCAGAACATTAACCCAGTCCAGTGGCCGTTTCATTTTGTGGATCCAGTTATATCTAAATTGGTCAACTTTATTTCTGTAAATCTTCGTACATATTGACTTGCTTCGAACTCCTTTTAAAAGCTGTTTTGAAAATCTGCACAAATTTGGACTTATATTTTTATTAACAGTAATAGCCACCAAATGGTTAGGCGTGAATGGGCACCAGCCGAAGAGAAACAGCGATACGAATTTCAACAAACACTGGTTCCGAAAAGGTTGTTTTGATTTTTTATCTATCCATTTGATCAGTACAGGTTCAGTCAAAACAAACGGACTCTTCACCTTTGGGTTTAAACATAGGAATTAAAATTTGTTTATTTAAATTAATGTTAACGCATGGGTTGTGTAATAAACACAGAACTCGTTGGAATGGCGTAATCATATTTCGCTCGAGCCTACGGCTCTCGCGAAATATGACTACGCCATTCCAACTCGTTATGTAAAACACCCACCGATTCAAACACACATCGCGTTCTGTCTATTTATGTTTTGTTATTTTGCATGTAAGAGTGGCTCAGTGGTTACGACATTGGACTTCAAACTTCGATCCCCGTCAGTAGTAACTGCGACGTGTCCTTGGGCAAGGCACTCAATCCCAGTTTCCGACATGGAGGCACAGTAGTACTGTGTATTGGGGTGAACTGCGCGTCGATGGTCTTCGACCAATGCTACCTCAATGCGGGATTAGTACGTTGGGGAGTCTGACAGTTGCTCGCCGGTGCTCGGTGTATCTCTCCGGGTACTCAGTCTTCCACCACCCGTAAAACGTCCATCACGACTAACTCCGTCATGTCAGATGCTTATTTTTTCTCAACCACGTTCGGTTGTGCTGAATCGAGGAGCAAAGATGAAACCAAAGCGAATTGAGAATATACTCAGGTGTAGTAGGATTTATAACGATGACTTACATATAGCTTTGCACCATGGGTACGATGCAGACCCAGATTTGTCTCTGAGTTACCATAAATACTGTGTTGAGAAGTGTCCCTGGGCAAGGCACTCAATCCCAGTTTCCGACATGGAGGCACAGTGGCGATGTGTATTGGGGCGAACTGCACGTCGATGGTCTTCAACCAATGCTACACCAATGCGGAGTTAGTACGTTGGGGAGCCTGACAGTAGCTCGCCGGTGCGCGGTGTATCTATCCGGGTACTCAGTCTTCCACCACCCGTAAACCGTCCGGCACGTGATGACCCTGGCTGTCGAAAGTGTCGTTAAAACCCAATAAACAAATAGTCTGTACATGTAATCCCTTCACTTATTTTGAAATGGATGTAACCACCACGCAACCTTAGCGGTTGCATGCGGATTATTTCTAGACCTGTAAATACCGTGCCAGTTAAGTCTATCTCTAAAATCAGCTGGGTTAAAAATTAACCCAGATAAACTGAGTTGAGTGAATATGAACGCAATTGGGTTCATGGTCACTCAACCGAGATGATTTTTAACCTGAGTGATTTTATAGTTTTTATTGGGCTAGAGAGAAGCTCCAGCTCAAGATGAAATTAACTGACACTGTATATCCATGTTAATTATTAGGGCACCAATAACGTGTGCATAATATACTACTCAAAGTTTGCAAAGCACCAAATAATTGACACATCATTGTGAAATTTGCAGGTGACATATTTGCGAAATTTTTGGTGGATAGGAGTGAGGAATGTATTGAGATGGTCCCCAGTGTTTACATTAGCTCTCTTGACAGGGAGACTTTTCACTTTTCATGACAGTCATGGAAAGCATGTACACCTTGATTTCCATGATGTTTTCGTTTACTGTCTACATGTACACGCCATGTGTATGGTATTCAGTCTTCATTTTGACACAAACCCTTGTGATTTAATGATTGAATATGGCAAATGCATAAATGTAAGAAGACCTTTGTCTGAAGCAGAAATGTGGCGGTCTGTAGGGATGGTAGAGCAAGGGGCTACCCATCGTCAGGTTGGTGAAGCCCTCGGTGTGTACCATACAGTGATCACCAGAGCCTGGGCAAGATTTCAACAGTATGGCACACCAGTAAGACGATATGGCGGTGGCAGAGACAGGGCAACATCTTCAGCTGAAAACCGGTTTTCGATCATTCAGGAGCCGCTTTGCCACAGCAACCCAGCTTCGCAGTGACCTTCAGAATGCATCCGGGGTAAATGTTTCGACGCAGACAACACGGGCAAGGTTGCAAGACGGTCGTCTCCGTTCGAGAAGACCATGTATTCGCATTCCGCAGTCCCAGAACCACCGCCAGGCACGATATGAATGGGCCATGGACCACGTTGAATGAACCAGAGAAGATTGACGACCTGTCCTTTTTACAGATGAGTCAAGGTACTGCCTAGACCACGCAGATAGGCGTTCTAGGGTGTGTAGAAGACCAGGAGAGCGATTGCATGCAGCCAACATTGCTGTACATGACCGCTATGGTGGAGGGTCAATCATGGTCAGGGGCGGCATCAGCTGGGATTGACGTACAGAGCTCTGTGTCCTTGAACGTGGTACATTGACTGCACAATGATATATTGATGAGACCCTGAATGTCCACGTCAGATTGTACGCAGGTGCAGTGGGTGATAGATTCATTTTGATTTGGCGATAAGGGCCGTCCTAATGGTGCCCATGCTGTCGAGGAGTACCGACAGAGTAAGGGGGTTGAGCGTATGGACTGGCCAGCAAGATCCTCAGACCTCAATCCAATCGAACATGTCTGGAATGAATTGCAGCTTGCAATTTCAGCCCACCCAGTCCAGCCAAGAAGTGTCCAGGAGCTTGGTGCCATGCTGGTCCAAGAATGGAACAACATCCTACAAAGGACCACCAGGAACCTGGTTGGGAGCATGAGAAGGCGTTGTCAAGCTGTAATTAACAGTAATGGGTCTCATACTCGATATTGAACCCATACCAGTTTGCTCCGTCAACGTTTTGCCATATTGAAAAATTTCCTCTTTTACCAATAATATCCATTTTACATGGGTATCGTATTCAAAATCTAAAACATAATGTCAAACACAAATAAAATCTTAATTTCTGTACTTAAATGATTAAATATATAATTAAATAAAAAAAATATATACACTTTTCATTACAATATTTCAACTAAAACGTAAAACAGGTATTTGGATATACTTGGTGCTTAGCAAACTTTGAGTAGTATATGTATCTTACTGAATACTCTCTGGTATACTGAGTTACAAAGTGTGATAAATAAAAAACATAGTTTTGGATTTTGCAGTCTGCAGCGGTTATAGTCTGCTGAAATTTTGAAAGAAGAACAGTGACGCTTTCCGAAATTTAGAAGGAGAGGAACAGGTGCGTATCATTCCTCTGGATGTAGGGGGTGCGGCACAATTTTGAAATGGATTTCTGAAAATAACATTCTTCTGATTTTTTTTGTTTTTTGTTTTGACGTGAATTTCAATATTCTGATTGCTTGATAATTAGGATGTTTCACTCTCCCTCTGTTTTGCTGAGAGAAACATAGAAATGCGCTGGTGAGACATGATTTAGTTATAAACCAAAGCAAACGTGCTTTCGTGACGTCATTCTGTGCGTTTATATCCGACTGTAAATTATTTTATAATTTGGAAAGCAAGTAACGTACAAATAACATAAACGTGTTGATATAGCTTGCAAGCCGAAGGAGTGCTCGCTGTGTAAAACAGAGCGAGTACTCTTTTTTCTTGATACCTGCATAATGTGATGGATATTCGTTAAGATCAAGCTGCTCGAGGTATTAAAACTGTGGGGCAACGGCGTTCTCCCCCAGAAAAGAAGTAGGAGAACAGTGTTCTCTCACGTTGGGGAGTCTGACAGTTGCTCGCCGGTGCTCGGTGTATCTCTACGGGTATTCAGTCTTCCACCACCCGTAAAACGTCCAACACGAGAAGACCCTGGCTGTCGAAAATGTCATTAGTAGGAGCTGCACCGTTCATGCTGGTTTATCCGCATTTCCAGGTCATTTGCGCCCAAAACGCCCAGGCTTTTTTTAAGGCTCCCCTGTACCCAAGCCCATTAGGCCACCTTCACCCTCCCCGTGCCCAGAGCCCCTTAGGCACCATCCCCGCGCCCAAACCCAGTTAATCCCTCCTTCGTGCCTAAAACCTGTTAGGCGCCCCTCCCGTGCCCAGAGCCCTTTTAGGCCAGTCGTACCCTCTTTGACCCAAGATGGCGGTCCAAGATGGCGTCTTCCCTCATGATATCTGTGACGTGGCTACCATAATACACAAAGTGGGGGATCCCCCTCCCTCCCTGTACCCAAAGCCAATTGGGACCCAAGATGGCGGCCTAAGATGGCGGATGACAAGATGGTGTCTTCCCCCATGATATGTATGACGTGTCTGCCATAACACACACAGTGGGAGGGCTTCCCCTCCCTCCCTGTACCCAAAGCCCATTGGGGCCAAAGATGGCGGCCCAAGAAGGCGAATGACAAGATGCCGTCTTCCCCATGATATCAGTGACGTAAACAAGCTACTCTGCCAATGATTTAAATATTAAAATTAAAATTAAAAAAATTCAAATTCAAAACACTCGTTCCTGTTTCTGAAATATACAGTGTGTTTAGGTTAATATTGTACCGAGATATTTTCAAAGTACTCAGCTAAGAGGATCATCTTGTTTGTGTAAACACTAATGTGATAAATAGAGATTACATAAGCTCCACAACAGGTGTGCGTTATCTTCAGGACGTGTCTGAACTTGTTTCTCGAAATACGCTTTTATGTGCAGCAGCCATATTTTTCTATACTTTGCATGATGGGATGACGGTTACTGATTTTTGTGATGAGGGTCTAACGCGCTTGTGCGCAGTGAGGGAGGAGGCTGAGCATTATTTGTGGGTGTTTAAACTTTAAAGTCACATATTTCTATATGTTTTTATAAATTAAAAGATTGGGATACAGACAACACACCTTGACTTAGTGGCATTGTGTATTTTATAAAATTTAATGAAAAATATGGCGTCCCTCATAAAATACAAGGAGGCTCCCACATGCCAAAATAATGAAAATTTCTTCATATAACACAACAAGACGGCTGTCCGACGTGTTATAATACGGCGCATTGGCGGATCCAATACTCTATATCCGCGCGATGTCAATAAAATTGCGAATTCCCCACTTTAGTACCCCTTAAGTGAATTTAATAAAGTATTTTATGAAATTTATTAAAAAGTTACATGCCTTTTCCTCATAAAATATAGGGAGAAGGAGGCGTCCCCTCCTCCCGAAATAATGAAAATTCGAGTTTTCATTTGAAATTTGTTCGATATTTAAAGTCACCAATGAATATTGTAGGTTTTGTTTTCATTAAAAAAATGAGAAAAAAAACAAATTTGTATGGAAGACGTTCGAGTTTTGTTAGCGAATGGGATGAATTTGTATGTCTACGTATAATACTGTTTCGAAAAACGTGTGATATAAAACGTATTTATTGGAAAATCGATTTCAGCATCCAGGATTATACCGTGTTAGTTTATGGATGGGGAATACCCCCGAGGAGAGGCAGGGTATGTCCGCCGACTCAAACTCCACAATTTTTTCACCGTCAGTTTTTATTAAAACCCATATGCAATTCTTTGACTATTTAACTATAATTTGCGCAAAATTTATTGGTGTTTCAAAAAGTACACTTAGAACAGAATGGCTCACTTTAGCTAATTCACCAAGATGAAAGTCAGATTTGGGGATAATTTAAGCAAACATTTAATGTGGTGGAGGGAAGATAACTCGGCTGAGTCTCTCCATTTCAATACTTGACAAAAACTAATTTTAGTCGAACTTTATTGAAAAATTGTTTTACTCCGCCTTGTACCCCAAACCTTTATGGGCCTCTCACCCCTCCCGATGCCCACAGCCCCTTTAGGCCATATGCACCCTCTCGGTGCCCAAGATGGTGATCCGAGATGGTGGCTTCCCCCCACGATATCTGTGACGTTGCTACCATAATACACAAAGTGGAAGGGCTCCCCCCTGCCTCCCTGAAGCCCATTGGGGTCCAAGATGGCGGATGACAAGATGGCATCTTCCCCCTTGATATCTGTGACGTAAACAATCTACTCTGCCAGTGATTTAAATATTAAAATTAAAATTTAAAAAAAAAATTCAAATTCAAAAATCTCTGTGCACATCGTTTTTACACATGTGCCCATCAGTTTTTATCGGTTTTTATCAGTTTCCATTGGTTTTCATCGGTTTTCATCAGTTTTTTATCAGTTTTCATCAGTTTTCATCAGTTTTTTTTTATCAGTTTTCATCAGTTTTCAACGGTTTTTCATCAGTTGTCTACTTATTGAACAACATATGTGCTACAAAATGGTCTCAAAATGTCATAAATATTTTTCAAATGGTCACTTTAATCAGCCACTTTAATTGGTCATTAATTGTCACTAATTGGTAACTAATTGGTGACTTTTAATTGGTCACTAATTGTCAATAATTGGTCACTAATTGGTCACTACTGGTCGCTAATTGGTCACATTAATTGGTCAATAATTGGTCACTATGTGATAAAGTTACCATTAGTGACCAATTAAAGTTACCATTTGAAAAATGTTTAAAACCATTTGAGACCATTTTGTAGCACATATGTTTTTCAATAAGTAGAAAACTGATGAAAACTGATGAAAACTGATAAAAAAAACTGATGAAAACTGATAACACTGATGAAAAACGATGAAAACTGATCAAAACTGATAAAAAACTGATGAAAACTAATTAAAACTGATAAAAAAGCGCTGAAAAACTGATGAAAACCGATGTGCATATGTGTAAAACCGATGTGCACAGAGATTTTTGAATTTATATTTTTTTTTTAATTTTAATTTTAATATTAAAATCACTGGCAGAGTAGATTGTTTACATCTCAGATATCAAGGGGGAAGACGCCATCTTGACATCCGCCATCTTGGGCCCCAATGGGCTTCAGTTAGGGAGGGGGAGCCCTCCCACTTTGTGTATTATGATAGCGACGTCACAGATATCGTGGGGGAAGATGCCAACTTGGATCACCATCTTGAGCACAAAGAGGGTGCATATGGCCTAAAGGGGCTGTGGGCATCGGGAGGGGTGAGAGGCCCATAAAGGTTTGGGGTACAAGGCGGAGTAAAACAATGTTTCCATAAAGTTTGACTAAAATTAGTTTTTGTCAAGTATTGAAATGGAGAGACTCAGGCGAGTTATCTACCCTCCACCACCTTAAATTTTTGCTCAAACTATCCCAAAATCTGACTTTCCTCTTGGTGAACTAGCTAAAAAGAGCCATTCTGTACTTATTGTACTTTTTGAAACACAAATAAATTTCGCGCAACTTATAGATAAATAGTCAAAGTATTGCATATGAGTAGCCATTGTGCAGAACTATGTGACCTTAAACCCTAATAATTAAATAAATAAATAAATTTGTCTTGGTGAACTAGCTAAACAGAGCCATTCTGTCCTAGGTGTACTTTTTGAAATACCAATAAATTTCACGCAACTTATAGTTAAATAGTCAAAGTATTGCATATCGGTTTTAACAAAAAATGTAGGTGAAAAAACTGCGTGGTTTGAGTCAGGGCCACACTCATGCCCCTCGTGGTATCCCCCACCCGTAAACCAACACAGTATAATCCTGGATGCTGGAATCGATTTTCCAATAAATACAGTTTATATCACACATTTAGCGAAACAGTTTATCATGACCTATTATACAAAGATATACAAATTCATCCCTTTCGCTAACAAAACTCCAATGTCTTGCATACAAGTTATTAATTTTTCTCATTTTTTCAGTGAAAACAAAACCTACATTATACAATGGTGGGGGAGCGTGGTGGCTCAGTAGGTAGAGGTGCAGGCTGCAAGCCGAGAGGTCCTCGGTTCGAATCCCACTTGCGGCAACCGCGCCATGTCCTTGGGCAAGACACTTCATCTCCATTGCCCGCGTGGGGGCACGATGGCCGTGTACTAAGGCGTACTGCACGTCGATGGTACGCATGTCTTCAACCAGCTGGCAGCTGCTCGTCGTTGCTCGGTGGTTCTCTCCGGGTACTCAGGCTTCCTCCACCCGTAAAACTGTCACGGTCATGATAATCCATTGTGCATAAATATGTGACCTTAAACATCAATAAATAATAAATAAATACATTGGTGACTTTAAATATCGAGCAAATTTCAAATGAAAACTCAAATTTTCATTATTTCAGGGGGAGGGGACGCCTCCTTCTCCCTTTATTTTATGAGGAAAAGCCATGTAACTTGTCAATAAATTTTATAAAATACTTTATTAAATTCACTTATGGGGTTTAGTACCATTTAGTGACCAGTTAGTGACCAATTATAATTGTCCAATTAATGACCAATTAAAGCGACCATTTCAAAAATATTTAAAACCAAGTAAAGTGACCATTTGAAAAATATTTAAGACCATTTGAGACAATATTGTAGCACATATGTTGTTCAATAAGTATAAAACTGATGA
Organism: Pictodentalium vernedei; assembly: GCA_031216915.1. NCBI lineage: Eukaryota > Metazoa > Mollusca > Scaphopoda > Dentaliida > Dentaliidae > Pictodentalium > Pictodentalium vernedei. The sequence goes on along the minus strand of CM062296.1, from coordinate 840,646,816 downwards.
AAACCAATGAAAACTGATTAACATTGATAAAATACTGATGAAAACCGATGAAAACTGATCAAAATTGATAAAAAAAACTGATAAAAACCAATGAAAATCAATTAAAACTGATAACAACCGATGAAAAACTGATGAAAACCGATGTGCATATGTGTAAAAGCGATGTGCACAGAGATTTTTGAATTTCAATTTTTTTTTTAAATTTTAATTTTAATATTTAAATCACTGGCAGAGTAGCATGTTGACATCACAGATATCAAGGGAGGAGACGTCATCTTGTCATCTGCCATCTTGGGCACCAATGGGCTTCAGGGAGGTTGGGGAGGGGGAGCCCTCCCACTTTGTGTATTATGGCAGCGATGGCACAGATATCGTGCAGGAAGCCGCCATCTTGGACCGACATCTTGGGCACAAAGAGGGTGCGTATGGCCTAAAGGGGCTGTGGGCATGGGGAGGGGTGAGAGGCGCCTAACGGCTTTGAGTACAATGTGAAGTAATACAATTTTTCAATAAAGTTTGTCTAAAATTAGTTTTTGTCAAGTATTGAAATGGAGAGACTCAGGCGAGTTATTTTCCCTCCACCGCCTTAAATTTTTGCTCAAACTATCCCAAAATCGGACTTTCCTCTTGGTGAACTAGCTAAAAAGAGCCATTCTGTCCTTAGTGTACTTTTTGAAACACAAATAAATTTCGCGCAACTTATAGATAAATAGTCAAAGTATTGCATATGGGTGTTAATAAAAACTGAATGTGAAAAAGTTGTGGGGTTTGAGTCGGCGGCCATACCCCCGCCTCTCCTCGAGGGTATTCCCCACCCATAAACCAACATGGTATAATCCTGGATGCTGGAATCGATTTTCCAGTAAATACGGTTTATATCACACGTTTAGCGAAACAGTTTATCATGACCGATTATACGTAGACATACAAATTCATCCCTTTCGGTAACAAAACTCCAACGTCTTGCATACAAATTATTAATTTTTCTCATTTTTTCAGTGAAAACAAAACCAACAATATACATTGGTGACTTTAAATATCGAACAAATTTCAAATGAAAACTCGAATTTTCATTATTTCGGGGGGAGGGGACGCCTCCTTCTCCCTATATTTTATGAGGAAAAGCCATGTAATTTTTCAATAACTTTTATAAAATACTTTATTAAATTCACTTAAGGGGTACTAAAGTGGGGAAATTCGCCATCTTATTGACATCGTGCGGTTGTATGGTATTGGATCCGCCAATGCGCCGTATTATAACACATCGGACAGCCGTCTTGTTGTGTTATATGAAGAAATTTTCATTATTTTGGCATGGGGAAGCCTCTTTGTATTTTATGAGGGACGCCATATTTTTCATTAAATTTTATAAAATACACAATGCCACTAAGTCAAGGTGAGTTGTTTATATCCCAAACTTTTAATTTATAAAAAAATATAGGAATATATGACTTTAAACACCCATCCAGTAAATTCAAGTCTGTGTGAAAAGGGTTAAAGTATCAGGAATAAACTTTATAGAAAGAGAATTTATGGAGGCTTATTTTCTGGAGTAAAATATTTTTTAACAAATCAGAAATGGGTTTTCGTTAACAGTATTTACAGATATTCATACAGGAACCAGAACAATTTTTATAAGAAACCAGAAAAGGCATATATGTGACCAGCATTCAAAGGGTTCGATACACGAATCAGAAATGAAAAATTTTGGCTCTGCCCACTAATTTGAGTGATGAAATACATTCATAAACTTTAGAAATACATTAAGGTGTAAATGCATTTCCCAGTCATTCTTAATAATATGCACTTGATGACCCCATTCAGGTGGACCATATATTGAATCTCCAGCATTTTTTAACTCATTCGGTGTAGTTCCATGTCTACATCAACAATGAAGAATGAGCTCAACCCACTTTGAAATAATGGCTCCACCAACTTCAGATCTGTCATTCAGATCGAACGGGTGCAAAAAAGATAGATGAGTGCAAACTGGGTATTGTTAACCAGCATGCCAAAATGCATAGAGATAGGACGATCCGTATTTGAGTTGTCGCGCTGACAAAGGGTGCATAGACTCTATATCGGAGATATTGTCATAAATACCTTAAAAACCCCAAGAGCTCATTTGAAGGCCTACTCTTGAAAGGGCATCTAGTGACCTAAACAAGGCATACAAAAAACTAGAACTTCTCTAGTAAATTAATTTTAAACAGGCATAGTACTAACACAGTTAACAGTACAGTCAACTATGTCAGTATTGCATCTTTTACCGGCATCCTGACAGTTTTGTGATAGGTTTCAATAACAAATCTTCAGTGTAGTTTTACAATTATATGTACACTGGAATTCTTCATGATCAAGTTGTTTGTTTTTGTACTAACTTGGTTTGGGAATTAATTCTGTACAATGAGATTAAATAAACAGATCGTGTTATTGTATGTGACAGTCACAGCTTACTCCCTAACTGCTTTTTGTGAAATTCATTCATGGAGAAAATATTCATACAGGAATCAGAACATTTTTTCTAAGAAACCCGAAAAGGCATAAATGTGCACACCATTTATATGGTTCGATCAAGGAATCAGAAATTGACATTACTGCCGCTGCCATTTGAATGATGAGATACACATATAATCTTCAGAATTGCATTAATTGGTATAAAGTGACTTTCCAAATAGGTCGCAAAAATATGCATTTAATGACATCTCTTGACCGCATAGAGGTGAACTACATTTTGAACCTCCAGCAAGTTTCAACTCATTTGGTGTAGGTAGTATTTCTATAGGTCACACAAAGCCTGAAGTATGAGTAAAAACTACTTTATAACTAACGAAACCCCGGCTATGGTGTGTGGCACATCCTCCCATGGTCCTTTATAATTGTGTGAAGTTTGATGACTGTGGCCCTAACAGTTTTCGAGTTATTGGTTCGGGCACACACACACACATGGACACACACACGGACGGACACAAGCACACTTCAATCACTATATGCCACCTGACTTTAGTCGGGGGGGGGGGGGACATAAAAGGAAATCTTTGAGTCCCAGAGTGGGTCTGACTGAACCCCAAAATATTTGTTCTCATAGCACAGTGATAACAAAGGCACCCAAATACACTCATTCCAGTCACAAGGTGATAACAAAGGCACCCCAAGAAGTTTTGTGAAGATCGGTTCATAAATACAGACTCTAGCCCGAGCCGTATTAACATATGCGCTTACTGTGTATAAGTAACACTGAACAAATCAAAGTTCATCTAATTTGCATAATTTCCGCACGAGAAAAAGAAACAGTATTGAATGTGATGTATTCCATGTTACTAAACATTCCTACAAAAGTTTATTCAAATCAGAACTTTCATACAGAAGTTCTGTACAAAAAACTGAATGCACTAACTTTGGTACAAAATGGCTGCTGGCGGCTATATTGAATTTTGGACCGCACCCCAAAACACTCGTTCTCATACCACGGCGATAACAAAATGTACCCAAGAAGTTTCGTAAAGATCGGTTCATAAATACAGCATCCAGCCTGTGCCGTATAGAAGTTGTGTACAAAAAAAAACTGATTGGACCTAATTTCGGCACAAAATGGCCACTGGCAGCCATCTTGAATTTTGGACCGCACCCAGAAACACTCATTCTCGTCCCAAGGTGATAACAAAGGTACCCAAGAAGTTTTGTGAAGATCGGTTCATAAATACAGCCTCTAGCCCGAGTCTTTTTCACAAGTGCATTAATTTGCATAATTTCTGCTCAAGAAAAACAAACCTATACTATATGCGATGTATCCCATGGTACTAAAGATTCATACAAAAATTTATTCAATTCAGAACTTTCATACATAAGTTCTGTACAAAAAATTGATGCACTAACTAAAGTACAAAATGGCTGCTGGTGGCCATCTTGAATTTCGGATTGCACCCAAAACCACTCGTTCTCGTCCCACGGTGATAACAAAGGTACCCAAGATGTTTCGTAAAGATCAGTTCATAAATACAGCCTCTAGCCCGAGCCGTATTGGCATTTGCAGTTACAGTGCTGAAAGTAACATTAAAAAGATCAAAGTTAGTCTAACTGGTATAATTTATGTACGAGGAAAAATAACAGTATTATATGTGATGTATCCCACGGTACTAAACATTCACACAAAAAATTATTTAAATCAGCGCTTTCATATGGAAGTTCGGCGCAACAATCTGATTGTACCTAATTTTGTACAAAATGGCTGCCAGCGGCCATCTTGAATTTCCGAACGGACCCCAAAACACTCGTTCTCGTCCCACGGTGATAACAAAGGTACCCAAGAAGTTTCGTAAGGATCGGTACATAAATACTTACAGTGCTGAAAATAACACTAATTAAATCAAAAGTTAGTCTAATTTGCATAATTTACACACGAGAAAAAAAAACGTGTTATATGTGATGTATTCCATGGTAATAAACATTCATACAAAAAATTATTCAAATCAGAGCTTTCATATGGAAGTTCTGCGCCAAAAAAATCTGATTGCACCTAATTTTGAACAGAATGGCTGCCGGTGGCCATCTTGAATTTCGGACCGGGCCCCAAAACACTTGTTCTCGTTTCACAGTGACAACAAAGGTACCCAAGAAGTTTTGTTTCATAAATACGGCCTCTAGCCCCAGCCATGTGTACGGCACGACAGACGGACAGACAGACGACGGGCCATGACAATACCTCGAATTTGACTTCGCCAAAGTTGAGTTAAAAATGGACTAAGTTTAACAACCAGTAGTTTTGTAAAATATTGAAGCAAGTCAAAATTCTGACAATACGCACACATCTGGAAAATGTAGAAACATCCTGTGAAATAAAAAAGTAATACCTTGAAAATTACAAGAGGCCTCACGGGGCCTGAAGCCTTCATCTTGAACAGAACACAATTTAAACAGAGTCCAAGAATGAGCACATTAAACAAGCCATCTCCATAGGCTACACTCTCAATTCTTGAGTCTCTCAGGAGTGACAAAAATAATACGGGCATCATGCCTTTTCTTCAGTTGATCATAAAGTAAAATGTTGAGCTCCTTGATACAACCTTTGTGGATTAATCTTAGTTACACACCTCTAGAGGGTACCGAATACAAAATTTTTAATTCTTCAGCAAAATGGCCAATTCCGGCTCCATAGGGAGCCCAAATATTAACACAAGCTTTCAATTTGAACACAGTTGAATCTGACATCCTTAGAGATGTTGTGTAACAAATATGAAAGCATTCTTACTGTTGGATCTGAAGAAGAGAAATTTAAAAAAAAAAATTCTTCATATTGCATCAAGTTAAACTTTGGGCTACCATAGCGAGCCCAAATATTACCTTATGGATCCGATTTGAACAAACTTGAATCTGACCACCCCACCCCCCCCCCCCCTTCCCCTAGAGATGTTGTATACTAAATATGAAAGCATTCTGACTAGTGTATCAGAAGAAGAAGGTTTTTGAAGAAATCCCCTCAGATTGTACTAAGTTAAATTTCAGGTTCCCATATGGAGCCCAAATATTAACCCAGGCTCTCGAATTGAACAAACTGGAATCTGCCCCCCCCCCCCACCTCTCTAAAGATGTTGTATACCAAATATGAAAGCATTCCGACTGATGGATCTGAAGAAGATTTTTAATGAAATTTCCACATATTGCATTAAAGAAAAAAATTGGGCTACCATAGCGAGCCCAAATATATACTTAGGGATCTGATTTGAACAAACTTGAATCTGACCCCCATGTTGCATACCAAATATGAAAGCATTCTGACTGGTGGCTCTGAAGAAGAAATTACCCCCCCCCACCCACCCCCCCCCCCCCACACCCATACTGAACAAAGTTAAAATTTGTGCTTCTGTAGGAAGCCCAAATATCAACCTAGGGACTTGGTTTGAACAATCTTGAATCTGATCCTCGTAACAATGATGCATACCAAACATCAAGAGAAAGAGATTCTGACTGGTGGTTCTGAAGAAGAAGATTTTTAAAGAATATTTTCCATTTCACCCTATGTTAAAAATTCGGGCTCCTATAGAGAGCCCAAATATGAACCAATGAGCTTTTTTATTTCAACAAACTTGCATCTGACCCCCCTATGAATGCGGTATACCAAATATCAAAAGATTCTGATGATTGGTTCTGAAGAAAAAGATTTTTTTTAATTTTTGCAAATATGCTGACTCGACACTTTTTTTCGATGCCCATTACAGAACACCCTAACATAACCGATGGCAATGTTTTAACCATTCAATTCTACTGGTCCTATGGATACTTCATACCAAATAACATCTCTCTGTTCCGTGTGGTTTGGGAAATATGGACGTTTGAAAATATTTCGAATTTTAGCTCCCAGGGTTCCCATGGGATGCGGGAATTTTTTATTTTTTTAGCATGGGTCAAGTACTTATGACCCAATAATACCACATACCAAATTTGGTTCATACCGGACCATCGGTTAAGGAAATAGAAATTTTGGGCGGGGTCAAAAATCTTATCCCTCCGATTACAAAGCCAAATATTGCTTCACGAACTTCGTTTAAAAAAAGTTGATTCTACAAGGAAGTTCCATAGAAAATGTCAAGTCACTGTACATACTGGTTCTTGAGAAGAAGATTTAAAAAAAAATTTGGAGCATTTTTCCCACCGCCTTCCTATGGGACTGGGCATGTTGAGTTGAACAAAAATGCAATGCCCCTTTGGAATCATCACTCACACAAACTTTCGCTTGAATTGGCCCAGTGGCTTTGGAAGAGAAGACCAAAAAATGGTGTTGACGCACGGCGGACGACGGACAGAGAGGGATGAAATTAGCTCAGCTTGACTTTGTCAAGATGAGCTAATAAGAGATGTTAGACGGACAAACAATATACCCTATATGCAGAAAGATAGAGGGAAAGACAGAGGTAAAACAATATGCCCCCTGACTATTCGTTGTGGGCATAACAAGGACATACGCCAATTGTAACCAGACCGTCCAAGGCAGCCACTTGAAATTCTGAGAATGTGTTCTATCCCCGCTCGACAGTTTAGTATCTTTCTTGAGTCCTGTGACCGGGTGAAAACACCGTGGATGTACCCATAAGAGAAGTCTCAAATCTGCCAAGGGTTAAACGTCTAATAATAATAACAAGATATAAAACTAGAAGGGTGGTTGGCACTGCTGGCAGGTCATAAAAAGTATACACTTCGTTACATGTACAGTAGATTGTGGAGAGAGTTTTTGGAGTAGCGACTCGAAATTTTCAATGTTCGTTCTAGAAGCTCTGCTCAACTTGACCTGTGCCTGAAAAATCCAACAACCGAGCGCATAGCCCGTGGGAGCCTCACGCGCATGTGCATACGCTCTTTTCGAATTGGACTTGAGGAAATGCACAATTCGTGTCTCCTTTCCAGGCATCCGATGGAGCAACTATTCGTGGATGCTGAGTGAAAATTTCGTGGAAATCCGCGGAAAATTCGCTGACATATAGCGTTCTTGAAGAGAGGAGGTAATTTTCTGAATTTGGTCTTTTTCAAGTCGGAGCGAAAGAAGAGGGCGGGAATGGGCACAGTCTCTCGTGGTGCCCCCCCCCCCCCTCTTTGGGGTAGGTCCACTTAAAAGTTACAATAGAGCGTGGCTGACAGAGGGATGGCTGTAAATCAAAGTAGTTTCTTTAAGAACAGCACCCAGGGATCCCATCGCAACCTTGAAACCTATGAGAATCATCGGAAGTTAAAAGTGAAAAGAAAACGGCGGTGAGTAGGTTTTTGGCGGGAAAAGAATAATGAGAATCTGCATACAAGACATTAAAATAGCACTTTACACATACGCTCACTGTGTTCAGACCGCTGAAGGCAGCGACTTGCAATTTTCAGAACTTGTTCTACGTAGCCTGGCCGACATTTGGACATAAAACCGAGTGTTCTAACCGCGTGGAAAACACCACGCCTCGCGTGGAAACCATGGGGACGGTTCAATGCAATGAAATTTCCATTCATTATTTACCTGTCAACGGCAGAGTTTGGCATTATTTCTGTCTGATGAACTGTTCAACTTTAACTGTTTACACCTTTATATAGGACGGAAAGATCATTGCATGCTTACCAATATTCAGGTACTGATTTTACGAAAATAACAATTATTTCAACAGTACCCACTTGGGAACTCTCAAATCTGCCAAGGATTAAACTTTTAATAATAACATGTAAAACAAAAGTTGTCATACTTTGCTAGCCGCATGCACCCATAGACAACAGCCAGCACTCAATCAATTAGGAATGGAGTAAATTGCGACTTAAACTTAACAAATTCTGAAAAATGGAGTTATTTTCCACGGCACCTATCTTTATGCAACTTTACAGCTACCTTATCTAGGAAAATCTTGAATGTCAACAGAATTTTCAGATATTACCAAAATCACAATTATTCAGACAGTACCCATATGAGAGTCTCAAATCTGCTAAGGGTTAAACTTTTAATACTCACATATAAAACAAAAGTTTTCATACTATGACTGCTGCATGCAGCTATTGAAAATATTCAGCACTCAATCAATTAGGAATGGAGTAAATTGTCACTTAATAGTACCAAGTTCTGAAAAAGCGTGAGTTTTTTTGGACAGCATCTATCTTTATGCAAACAGAATGGGCATATGGTTAAACTTTACAACCAAACGTACAACAGAAATATGCTCGATAGGTAATTGTGAATACGAACATGTGCATCACTTTTCGATATACCATTCGTAAATGGAAGAAAAATGAACTAAAAATGAGTCATTTTTATGAACGAGTTAAGGGTACTCGAATCAAAGGCTCGAAAACGAGTTTAAGGTTAAAAATTTGAATAGAATATATAACAGCCAAATTATTCTTGGATGAATGCTCAAACTTCTCATAGGAAACGTTTTGAAAAAATGTGGCCGCAGAGCTGAGAAATTGCATGTGAAAATTGACCAGTTTTTTCCAAAATTGCTCTTTGCTCGGAATTTTGAGGTCAAAAGGGAGCAACGTGGGTAATGCAGCTTATGTAGTCAGGTGTAGTAAGGCATGCTACAAATATAATGAAAGCTCCAGCCAAATCGTCCTGGGTCTTGTTTGAGAATTGTGGCAAAACGTAACATTGTGACAACATTTTGCACGGTTTTGGCCGAAAAAGAAAAACTTCAGAAATGCCATGATCCAGGTGAGAAACTTCTAATGAAGCTCTACATATGTGCCAAATTTCAGTAGAATAGTAAAGAATCCATCAGACAAAAATCATCGAAATAGAAAATAATGTTAATACTAGAGAAATAGAATTTACTGCATCCAGTAAATTCAAGCTTGTAAAAAAAGCGTTAAAATATCTATTGGGGAAAAAACTCTATAGAAAGAGAATTTATGGAGGGTTATTTTCGGGAGTAACATATTTTTAAACAAATCTGGAATCGATTTTCGTAAACATTATTTACAGATATTCATAATGGAATCAGAACAATTCTTCTAAGAAACCAGAAAAGGCATATATGTGCACAGAATTCAAAAGGTTTGTCAAGGGAATGCATTAGGTGTCCAAAAATGTGATTCCCAGCAATACAAAAAAAATGCACTCAGTTATCCCTGGGCGACCTCAGTGACCTTGTCCATATTGTGAACCTCTATGGAGTGTTGATTCATTTGGTGTTGGTCCTCATGTCTATGTGTCATACCATCCTTGAGATATGAGCGTGACCCACTTTCCAAAATCTTGGCCACGCCCACTTTTTTACGTCAAAATGCATGTGTGTATGTCAGGAATGCTTCAGGGGGTCAACAAATGTGATTTCTAGCAATTATGAAAGATGCACTTAATGACCCCTAGGTGACCTCCATGACCTTGATCCATATTTTGAATCTCCATCGAGTGTCGACTCATTTGGTGTTGGTCCCAGGTCCATACGTCATACCACACTTGAGATATGAGCGTGACCCACTTTCAAAACATTTGGCCACGCCCACTTTTTTACATCAAAATGCATGTGTGTACGTCAGGAATACTTTAAGGGGTCAAAAAATGTGATTTCCAGCAATTCTGAAAAATGCACTCAATGACCTCTAGATGACCTCCGTGACCTTGACCCATATTTTGAACCTCCATCGAGTGTCGACTCTTTTGATGTTGGTTTCAGGTCTGTTGGTCATACCACGCCTGAGATATGGGCGTGACCCACTTTCAAAACACCCCTGCAGACACCCCTGATACCCCAGGAATCTGAAAAACATAGGTGGCCGAGAAGTTGTGGCTGTCTATCAGCATGCCCAAAATCAGCGAGATAGGGCAATTCGTTTTCGAGTTATCTTGCGGGCAAAACAGTGATGAGAAGACAGAAGACAGGAGAAGAAGAAGAAGAAGAAGAAGAAGAAGAAGAAGAAGAAGAAGAAGAAGAAGAAGAAGAAGAAACCGTGCAAAAACAATAGTCTGTGTGTTTCACACAGACTAATAATAATCTGAAAAAAATGCAAAGCCTGTTTAGAAGTTAGATCTCATGCAAAACAAAACAGCCGCCTAGCTTCCTTGTATGCACATAAATCACCATTCAAATTTAGTTTCTTTTTGGTTTTTATTTCCAAAACATAGTTAACAACACAACCAGGAAGCAATCAATAAGAACTATTTTGTTTGAGAAAAAGTAGTACAGGTGTCATTTGCAAGTCATGTTGGCAAATAGTTCAAATCAAGTAATCCGCAAAGCTACATATATATTTATTACCTATTCTACTATATACACAAGCCTATGACCTGAATCTTAGCTTTACACACTGGTCAACCGTGGTGAACACGCCAGCAATGGGATTTCATTCGTTAAAATTTACACCTGCAGTGGAACTGCATCCATGCTGACCTTTGGTGACCTCGACTTGAATGCAAACTTGTCTAAATTTACCGTTCGTCACCTCGCGAAGAGTAAAATGAAAGCGGCAATTTTAAATGAGTTTAACTCGAAAGATACCGAAAATAAACAAACATGCGTGGTCTCATGTTAATAAAGCATCCATGTCAAGAAATAGTATGTTATTATAATAATCAAAAAAGAAGATGATATTCAAACTGATGTTGATATTTTCAGAAAATGGTATTGGATGCGCGTGATTGGACACATCAATATGTTACCAAGTTGAGTGTGGATCATGAATGTCACCGCGCCATGCAAACGTCGTGCAGGTTTTTCGCACAAGCGCCGCGTTATTGTCTGTGAGGTACGTTTTGAAATATTCATTTAGACTCGACGGGCTTTTTCGAAGGTCTCATCGTTCTTTTCTAGGTATAAACCCTTGGAATAAACTCGTTCATCAATAGTTTACGTGCCGTTGGCATGTTGGAAGCTGGCAACAGACAAGACTGATGTGGCTCAAATTCTCAACGTTACTCAATCGGTGATTAGCAGGTTGTGGTCACGCTACCGTCAGACAGGCAATGCTGTTGACAGACGTCGGCCAGGTCGCCTAAGGGCGACAACAGCTAACCAAGATCGTTTCACCCGAACCACAGCATTACCTAACCGCCATCAAAGTGCCTTAGAAATTGGACAGCAGCTGCATCGAGCGAGAGTTGTGCGAGTCAGTATTCAGACTATCCGAAAACGCCTTCACAGCTGAAATTTCTACGCTCGACGACCTCGAATAATTCCACGTTTGACTGAATGTCACATTGCAGCAAGGCGTAATTGGTATGGAGCAAGACAGCGCTGGGACAATCGTCGGTGGAACAACGTCATATTTTCCGATGAATCGAGGTTCACTCTCGCCTTCCACACAGGCAAAACAGAGTGTGGCGGCGGCAATACGAACGATACCACGTCGTAACGGTTAGGCAGCATGATTGTTTTGGCGGTGGATCGGTTATTGTGTGGGGAAGCATAACCGTGATAAGCAGAACAGCATTACATGTCATCCAAGGGTGTGTCATAGGGCAGTACTATCGTGGCAACATGTTAGCTACTCATGTGGTGCCATTTGCGCGACGTCAGGGCCATCGAGTCGTTTTCCAGTATGACAATGCAAGAACACACAGGGTCCGTGTCACTACGGAGTTCCTTCAGGACAGAGCATCACTACACTGCCTTGACTAGTACTGAGTCCAGATATTTCACCAATCTAGCACGTCGGGGATATGCTTGGCAGGCGCCTACGACAACGTCAACAACGCCCTACCAATGTCCCGGAACTCGCCGCTGCAATGCAGGAAGAATAAAATAACATCAGGCAAGCTGATATTGGATGTATGGTGAGGGATATGCCACGTCGAATCCGCGCTTGTCTCGCGAACCGAGAAGGATTTAGAAGGTACTGAGGTCTTGGACTGAATGTGGTAAATTATCTGACTGGCCGTACATGTATTCTACAGCTCAGTGCGTTGAATGTATGCTTGTCAGACACCCAACTATCGCTGAAATCATTCATCAAATGTCACAGTGCAATGCCTCAATTGTCATAGATATTTTTCTTCATATATCTCACTTTTTTTGTTACGTTTTTTTAATAGTATATGTTATGAAAATGAAAAAGGACCAGTGATTTGCACTTGTCTTTTTTCCATTTCGTTTCGACGATAAAATTGACAGCCGAAGTACCGCCCACCTGTGCTCATGTAAACAAAAACAGGTTCGTACGTATGTGTGCTGCTCAAAATATATAAAAATAATAGCGACTCTTAATAATCTGACGATCATGATATAAATAAAATATACCAACAGTAGCTTTGTGTACCAAATGTTCACCAATCGTGTTGAAGTGGTGTTAACAGCTCGCCGAAGGCTCGCGGTTAAGTACACCGAGCTACTATGGGTATATTCTATATATAACAATAGCTATACACATCGCTTGTGTCTTCCAACAATTCCACCAGCCATTCTCTTAGGTTCAAGATTGAACAAAACACTAACGTTTTCTAAATTCAGCCGCAAAAGGACTCCATGGCACCGAATCGTCTAAACCTTAAAGAACCTTAAATGTTCTGCAACTATACCAACTGGGATAACGATACCCCCCTCCCACGCCCACCCACCCCCCCCCCCCCCAAAAAAAAAAAAAAAAATAAAACAAAATTGCGACAAACTTTGTCAGTATATTTGCTCGCATTCACAGTAAAAATCAGGAGTCTTATCACCGCTGTGTGCAGTGTTTTGACGTATTAAAACGCTGGGAAGAGCACCTTTCTCCCTATCAAACTGCACCATTAAGGTACCCCTATTCCTGTATAAATACAGCGCACACTTTTCTACTAGTATACAGAAATCATTAACATCATTCCTAACCTTTACTTGCATACATGTACATGGTGTGACGTAAATTATTGGACTGCACATGCAGAATGAAAAGAGTAGATTTCTACTGAATCGGAGCTCCATATATTCTCAATCGAAAGATATTTATTATTGTTCTTTGTGGCACAAGAAACACTTGCAAACGTTCATCACATAGGCCGCGGGGGACGTCCCGGTGGTCCATGTGAAAGAAGTTTGCAAGTGCTTCTTGTGTCTGTTCTCAGAAGATGTTAATAATTACTGAGCGTAAAATCCTGTCCCACAGCGATTTATTACTAATCCACCCTCCACATACTGTAGTCTTAATATTGTTTTTCTGTTTGACCGGATCATTTCGTGATTTCACTACCGACCTCGCTAATAGCGCATTGTACAGTACATGGAGAGTGTATTATCACTAAATCACCCGCAGGGTTGAGATCCCACCCAAGCAATAATTTCAAATCTTTCGCAAAGCATAACCAGCACAAGCAAAGCTTCAGCCAATGGACCTCCGGATGAAACCCGGAGGTCCATTGGCTGAAACATTGCTTGTGTTTTTGTCGATATGTAAACAATTTGAAAGTAATAGCTTGGGTGATAACTCCACTCCGCGGGTGATTTAGTTACAATCCACTCTCCACGTACTGTATTTTGTATTACACAGCGCAAACTTTCTTGCATATTTCAGACTAATTCATTATTCTGTGGTAAGGAATGTATTAATTAACGAGCATTTTCTGTACTAATTGTGACTGGACTTCTAGTTTCAATTGTATTGTAACAATGACAAAATAAAATAAATATAAAATCAAAAAGTAAATTTAAAAATAAAATATATATTGCATAAAATATAAGACGTCTACGAATATGGATAAGATGCGTAGAGTGCACACAAAAAACAACAGATAGATGCTACGTCTGTAACTTTTTTTATAATTCCCCCATCTGAAGGTTTTTCAGTCTCCCCAACTCTAATGTTGACCCTTTTCCCCATGTCACCCTTCATCTCACGTATCTCCCGTGCTATCGTCACAATCCTCCACTAGTTTCTCAAGGAGTCCTGTTCTACAAGGCAAGTATTTGGAATATTCTAAAGTGAAATGTTCCCGAGTCTCCATTTCTCCCGAGCTGTACATTTGACATCTTTTCTACCACCCTTCCGTTTTTCTCTCTCCTCAAACTCCACTGATCTTGCTCTCACTCTGTGGAACATTAATATCTGCGTGAGTGCGAACAAAACTTTTGGCAGGAGTTAATAAGTCAGAGAAATATCGCGAATATATTGAAATTGCAATGTAAAAACAGAAAAAAATAAGAATTGTCAATACTGGTCCAAATACCACCACAATCCTATGCATTACACACCGGAGCGTCGCAAAAACGACGAATTGGGGGCTTGGTGGGGCTATCAACACAATTTGACCCGACTGTCATGCTCAAGTCCCGTCTTATAAAATATTCCAACTCACTACATCATCAAGATATGCCGTCAAACAAGCTGCATTATGGGAAAATGTTACATGTTGAAATTTTGTTATTTTGACATCCATGTGCAGGAGATGTGTGTATGGGTTCGGGGGTCTGATGAATCCGATGCTTACATACAATGAACGACCTCGTACTCAGTCACCCAATAGGTGAATATCTATCACTAATTTTATTTAATAATCTCGTTCATGGGTCAAGAGAAGTGTCGGCATGATTAACAAGTAAGATTAATGCCAAATATGAACAGGCCTGAATGTTCCTGTTACAGACATTTTTTGTTCTTGTCAATCGTATAGATTCCAAGATTCTAAGACAGAAACCGTACAAACCAACAATACCGTAGCTCAGATTGTAAATCCACAATCTGCTTTGCTTATTAACAAGTTTAACAAGAGTTCACATATCGCTGAAGCAATACAATGTACCCTACCGGACTAATGAGCATTAATAATTACACAAATGTTATAACCTGGATGTGATCAGCATGAATTCTGTTGAAGCGTTTCCAAAACAAGTCCGGGAAACTGATATTTTGGCGCTTTTCCATATTTCCAAGGGCCATAACTCACACAAGATTAATGCAATCAGCATGAAACTCTAAGTCGATCTGTAAGTCATCGTTCTATAGTAGGTTACCAAGAATGAAATCACTCGGTTGAAGCATTTCCACAAAAAAGTCTGGAAAACTAAAGTGTGACTGACAGACTGACTGACTGACTGACTGACTGACTGACTGACAGGCTGACGGATGGGAGGAGTGCAAATGAAACTTGATCTGTAAGTCATCGCTCTATAGTAGGTTACCAAAAATGAAATCATTCTGTTGAAGCGTTTCCAAAAAAGGTCCGGAAAACTGATATTTTGGCGCTTTTCCATATTTCAAAGCGCCATAACTCACACAAGAATGATGCAATCAGCAGGAAACTCAAACTTGATCTTTAATTCATCGTTCTATAGTAGGTTACCAAAATGAAATGATTCTGTTGAGGCGTTTCCAAAAAAAGTCTGGAAAACTGATATTTTGACACATTTCCATATTTCCAAGTGCCATAACTCACACAAGAATAATGCAATCAGCATGAAACTAACACTTAATATGTAAGTCACCCTTCTATAGTAGTTTACCAAAAATAAAATCATTCCGCTCACGCGTTTTCCAAAAAGTCCGGAAAACTGATATTTTGGCGATTTTCCATATTTCCAAGGGCCATAACTCACACAAGAATAATACAATCAGCATGAAACTCAAACTTGATCTGTAAGTCATCGTTCTATAGTAGGTTACCAAAAATGAAATCATTCGGTTGAAGCATTTTCAAAAAGGTCCGGAAAACTAAAGTGTGACTAACAGACTGACAGACTGATGGACTGACAGACTGACGGACTGACGCACTGACGGACTGACAGACTGACGGATGGACATAATGCAAGCCTATAGTCCCCTCCGTTGCCGGTACGGGACTAAAAACGAGTCTGTATTTTTTTTATTTATTGGTGTTTAAGGTCACAGAGTCTGTAATTAACTTCCTGTGTGTTGATCAAATAGGTGATGTCAGAAGACATCATTGCCAGTAAGTTAAGCTTAATGGACAGAGACAAGTATTTATTAATAAAAAAAGACAAGTAAATAAATAGATAGAACGCGGTGTGTGTTTGAGTTGGTGGGTGTTCTACTGTACATAACGAGTTGGAATGGCGTAGTCATATTTCACCGGAGCCGTAGGCTCGGGCGAAATATGACTACGCCCTTCCAACGAGTTATGTAAACACCTACCGATTCAAACACACATCACGTTCTGTGTTTATTACACATTCCATGTATTAAAATTCAGTTAAATAAACAAATTTTAATTCTGATGTTTAAATCCAAAGATGAAGAGACCGTTTGTTTTGCTTGTAGATGAATTGGTCAAATTGATCGTTAAAAAATCAAAACAACCCTTTAGGAACATAAATTCTGACCGTAGCCTGTAACACATGTACAGGTAAAGTATTGTAAAGGTGGGTGACAGTTAGATGCCTCTAGCCAGAGCCGTATTGAAATGTGCATTTACTGTGTATAAGTAGCACTGAATAAATCAAAGTTTGTCTAATTGGACGCCGGAGACCATCTTGAAATTTCGGACCACACCCCAAAACATTCTTTCTCGTCCCAAGGTGATAAAAAAGGTACCTAAGAAGTTTCGTGAAGATCAGTTCATAACTACAGCCTCTAGCCCGAGCCGTATTGAATTGTTGACAGTCGTATTGACTTATGCACTTGTGGCAGGGTTAACATTAGTTCACCTAAAATGTTTACAGGTAACAGGAGCAAATTGAATAAGCAGGGTAAAAAACAATTATTTCTCATTAATTTCAGGTTATTACAGGGTATTTTACAGGTTTTTCTCAAGAAATATATAATTTATTTCAGCAATATTTGATTTGGCAGGTTGAATGTTAATATTTTCTGGTTGTAACTCTGAGTGAAACCACAGAGTATAGAATTGAATAGTCTCCTTTACAGGTGATTGATTTTACAGTTCACCCACTGCAAAGTTACAGGTTTCACTCATATCACGTAGTCAACACTAATTAATCCACAGCCCATTGGATAATTCTATTGCATTATTCAGTTACAGTTTCAACTGCCAGTTTTTTATCAGTTGTTTTTGTAATGTGGCCTGCTGTCAGTTCCACAGAGTATTTATTTCATAAAAGAAGGTCGTCTACTTATAAAATAAGTAATTTGTATGTGCAGTGTGTGTTTCTTGGAAAATTTCATGATTTAGGATAGGATTTGGACTTGCAGTATTATGGAAGTCAAGGTACGGTTAAATTTAATTAATTTGCGACTGAATAATGCTATTTATTTTGTTGCAAATTTAGGCTTAGTCAATGACGAGCGAGTAGCCTGTCCAGTGCTTCACAATTGCGATTGTAAAGCCCTGGCCTGGCTACTTCGAACGTTACCAGACCTATTAATTTTCGGTCAGTATATTTTAACTTGGTAACTTTAGCTTAGTTAATTTAATTATTTTTGCCAAAATGTCGAAAGTTTAAATATTATTATTTAACACCGTAATTATGTTTTAATTTTATTTAAATTCAATTTTCCGTAAATACTGTAACTTATGGAAGCATCTATGTATTTATTGTTGATTGTCCCCAGCTGCGGGCAACTTGGCTCATTCTGCAACTGCAGCATGAGCCCAGTTCCCCGTTGCTGTGGATATATCAATAGATGCGTGTTTGGGCATTTTCAGTACTTCATATTTATAAGACTTCATTTTATTCTGTGCAGGTCAAGAAACACCACTGCATATATCTCACAGCCACCAGTACATAAAATGAACTTGTCACACTGAGGGTAGGCATTTCTTAGTTAACTTTATCTATTTATGTTTCTAGTGAAGTACACATAATATATGTATTAGAAATGTCTACTGGGGACAGAATACAAATATATTTTGCTTAAGTTTGTGTTTTCAGTGTGACCTACGGTGACCCCATGTTGCCATAGTAACATAACATCGATTTATATAATACTTGTTATTCACATAATCGTAGTAAAATTATTATTCTTATTGAATCGCTTGTGGTGTGATTGTATACATATTTAACCCTTTACCTAACATGAAAAGCAGACGACACTTGCAAAAAAAATTCTTGAATAACTTATTTTTTTCATTTTTTGTCTCAAAAACATAGGTTATGACCCCTCATTGGAACGAGCTCATAACCTATGTTTTTGAGACAAAAAATGAAAAAATAATGAAAATTAATTGGCGATTTTTGAGAATAGCGCTGGCCGGTTTTGGCCGTTACGTTGGGTAAAGGGTTAACCCGGCTCATTTCTGTAAGTAATGTTTATTTATATTATAGAAATGTTTTACAGTTTGTACATTACATAAGTATCAACATAAAATATCGGGGCCACTGTGGCCACAGCAATTTATTAATACCTACAGGGCAAGCATTGTTTTTATTGGTAATTTAGGTCACGAGCTACTCACGCTATGGTACCTATTCAAATATTGTACAGACATTGGTTGTTGTGTTCTGCTGGCGTGTGCTCACTCCAGTTGAACATGGCAACCTTTGTCTTGCATGTGTGAGTGACATTTCACTCTGTTTTGGGTTTACTGTTTTGTTATGGAGGCCTACATTTGGACTTCACGTAGGGATGTTTGTACCATGGTGTGGTAGCCATGTGTGTATGCACGTGCTAGCATGTGTGTGCGAGGGTGCATGTTTGCTGGGCGTACATGTGAGTGTGTCCTCAGTGTGCTTGGGTATGATTGATGTGGGTGCAAGTCAGTGTATTTTATTTGGCTTCTTGTTCATGTGGGTTCGTTTTGTTTCGATTTGTTGGAGAGAGCCTACTGGCTCACTCCAATGAATTGGAGCAGGCCGAGCCCATATACGCTGGTAAGCTAGTCAAAATCGATAACGCATCCTTCCGGTTGCATTTATTTTTCTTGGCCCTTGCCCTGAATACTTCTTGACCCTTGCCCTGAATAATTTGTGTAAAATGTATACTTGAGAGTTTTATTATTTTATCTTCAGAGTTTGTTGATTGATTGATTGATTCATTCATTTCTGTGATGATTATTTTGATGACAACCTATGATGCTTGATTGGTTGTGATGCATGTTTTGTAATGGATCCACACAGTGAAAATATGGAATAAACGAACCCGATAATATCTACACGCCTCTTTTGTGTTTTTTATCCAGGAGGGGTTCATAAATACAGACTCCAGCCCAATCCGTATTGACATGTGTACTTACTATGTATAAGTGGCACTGAATAAATCAAAGTTCATCTAATTTGCATAATTTACGCACGAGAAAAAAAAACATATTATATGTGATGTATTCCATGTTACTAAACATTCATACACAAATTTATTCAAATCAGAACCTTCTTGGAAGTTCTGTACAAAAAACTGATTGCACCAAACTTCGGTATAAAATGGCTACCGGCAGCCATCTTGAATTTCGGACCGCACCCAAAAACACTCGTTCTCGTCCAATGGTGATAACATGGGTACCCAAGAAGTTTCGTGAAGATCGGTTCATAAATACAGTCTCTAGCACGAGCTGTATTGACATGTGTACTTACTGTGTATAAGTAACACTGAATAAATCAACGTTCACCTAATTTGCATAATTTCTGCACGAGAAATCAAAAACGTATTATATGTGATGTATTCCATATTACTAGTCATTCATACAAAAATTTATTTAAATCAGAACTTTAATACAGAAGTTCTGTACAAAAAACTGATTGAACTAATTTCGGTACAAAATGGCTGCCGGCGGCCATCTTGAATTTCGAACCGCACCCAAAACATTTGTTCTCGTCCCACGGTGATAACAAAGGTGCCCAAGAAGTTTCGTAAAGATTGGTTCATAAATACGGCATCTAGCCTGAGCCGTATTGAATTGTTGACGGCTGGGCAGATGGACAGACGGACGACGGGCCTTGGCATAACCTCAAATTTGACTACTTCAATGTTGAGCTAAAAATCAAAACAACCTTTTGGGAACCAGCCTAAATTACATTCGCTATCTTTTCTATTGGGTGTGTTTGTAGAAGTTTGTATCACTGTTTCTCTTTGGCTGGTGTCCATTCACGCCTAATCGTTTGGTGGCTATTAACAATAGTAAAAATAGAAGTACAAATTTGGACAGGTTTGCAATACAGCTGGAAGAATAGTTTTTTTAAAAGAAGTTCGAAGCATGTCAGGATGTCCGAAGATATACCGAAATAAAATTGACCAATTTAGATATACAGGGATCCGCAGACGAGACGGCCACCGGACTGGGTTAATGTTATGGTTGCAAATGATTGCTTTTTATATTGTCTAATTTTTGGTTAACTAATGTTTTTTGTGAACTGACTTTATTTTGTTTTGGATTTTTTTCATTTTAACTCAACGCGACACACGATCTATAACTGTATAATGAAATTTGGAAACTGTTCGAAACGTAACTAATGACTCATAGGGAAAGGAACCAGTATAAAGAATGCTGGGGAAAAGGTTTCGGATTGTACATCACAGGCTGAATACAGAAACATTTATGTCATTGCGGTGATTCCGTTAAATGCAAGAGTTTAATGTTTAATGGACGTGTAATAATATACAATCTAAAATAGATAAAATAAAATAAATAAAACCAGATGAAAAATAAATAGCAAAATAAAAATAAATAAAGTTTCGGTGAAAGTAATACTATTACCCACCCCCCCCCCCCCCCCCCCCCTCTTAAAAATACAAAATCAAAAACATAAAAAAATCTATAAAAACTAAAAAGAAATGAGTGAATATTAATAACCCCAGTGCAATCTTTACTACTTCGGACTCCGTCTTTAACTACCCTTCAAGAACCATTTTGTCAGTGCTGCTGGAAAAGTTAAAAAAAAAAGTATGCCAAATTTCCCTGTGCCCTATATTCAGGAAACCGAATGTCGAAGTTAGTACTGTTCAGTGAAAATATAATACATGCTGACAGCTGTACAAAATGTCATTAAAACAGGCATGTATGCTAATTATAATAGACTTGAGAAAGGCTCACCTTAAGGGTAGGGCTGTCGCGATTATTCGATTATTCGACTAACCGTCGACTATTGAAGTAGTCGACATTTTTTATTTTTAGTCGATCGTCGTTCATTTTCAAGGATGTACACGTCTACTACACGTCGGGGCTAAATTGCATTGTTTTGTGAGGTGAATGATCAATGAAGGTGAATAACTTTAAATATCTAACCATAGTTAACATTCATATCCGGAAGACTGTACGACTGTCACTGACTGTGTAAGAAAGAACACTCACAGTTACTCGAGAAGAATAGATTCTTCTGAATTTCTCCAGTCTTGTACACACGAATGCACCCATTGGAAAACCCAAAGCGCGGAAGTGACAACATTATGACGAAAGTCAGAACGTCAGATCACTTCTCAAAGTTCGGAACTTCAGAGTAAGATCCAATTTTAACAACTGACGAGGGAATGCATAGATCTCAATGTTCAAAATTTCGAGAAACTTATTGCAGAAAGGAAACATATGCAGGAACGTTCTTTGGTAAATTCATTTTAATTCATCGGCTTCAATCTGGTTCAAACTTGGACCCGCAGACAGTAATATTATTTTTGGGGTTGGTACGTCCTACAGGACGTACCAACCCCAAAAATTATATTACGGACTGTGGGTCCAAGATTGGACTACATGTAGCTTCAGTCGGGACCGATTTGTTGTTCCCACAACCCCACTTCGTCTGAACACCCTGGTGCCATTGTCATTTTCCGAGTTTTACGAACAGAAGAATGATTTGCTAAAAAATCATGGGAAGCGACTATTAATCGACTAACCGTCGATTACTGGTCACGATTAGTCGATTACAAAAAATGGTAGTCGCGACAGCCCTACTTAAGGGTTTGAACACTAGAAGTCATTAAAATGACTGCGTTGAAATATGCGAAAACCACTTTGGTGGTGTTCATTGTATGCACCATTTTCTCGTTTGCTCAAAAAGGAAAAACGTTTTTGTTATAATTTAATATATAAATGGGAAGTCTGTAATCCAGCTAGCAATTTTAGCATTTATTATGTCCCTTGATATACAGTGGGTTACTTTTCCGTCGCACAATAGCAGAGCTTCCCGTCCTTGGATCCGTGAACAGAGAAGTTATTTTATAAGCACACTCTTGCTAAATCAAGGTTTTCCTATACTCTGCAATCATTTGGGTTACAATTTAACCCATATCAACTGCGTTGAATGAATATGAACTCAATTGATTTCAAGTTCCCTCAACCCAGTTGATTTGGGGTGATTTTAACCCAACTGGTTTTAGAGTGTACTGGTGGTATGGTATCTTCGAAAAAAAATACCCATGTTATAAATCGCGTTTGAAAAATGATTTAGTACTCAAGCAGTTTACTTGTTTGAGGAAACCCAATTCTGGTCAGCTTTTTTTTAGAATTTCTAAAAACGGAAATATGGTGATTTATGACACAGTTTTCATTGTATTTGCAAATCAGTGACCAAATCCCCAGAATCCGGCAACTTACTCTGCGAGTTATTTTCATTAGGCCAATATGTTATGCTGTAATACGCTGTTGCAAAGGGCTCAGAGAGCCCTAGTGACACATTTCGTCGAAGGATTCATTATCACTATAAAAAATGGTCTATCTTTCTGATAGAACTAAAAAAAGAAAACAAAGAGCAAATTAACTGTCGTTCAATTTGTCTGAGATCTCGTAATCTTGGTGAACGAAAAATAAGTTACCCCATTTCTTTTAAAACTAACAACAGTTACCCAATTTGTGCAGGCGTGTTACAGTGTCTGTAATAAACTCACTTTCATCAATGTCATGATCAGCCTCCTCAAAGCAAACGACAGATGCATACATGTCACTATCGCATATATAATTACGTAAACACTCAGCTACTGACGTCTCGTTCCCCATACAGGAGAGGGAGGAATAGCGAATTGTTGATATAGAATGGTCCACTGTACTGTATGCAGAACAACAGATGGCTCGCCCATCTGGATAACCCAACTCCTTGCAGACTATTTTCGCTGTTACATCTGTGAAACCTGTATCGCAAATAACATACCAAAAGTCAGCTCTTTCTGCCTTGATTAGGACTTGTCCTTGATTTGGTACCCTGGCACTTGTTGTCAGAAGTTGTACTGAAATAAAATTAATTATAATAATTAAATAATAAAATAATTATATCACCATTATGTAACTCGGGTGGTCTCAAATAAGTTGAACACAATGAGTGAGGTGGATTCTATGAATATTTATTTAAATCACATCACTGTATTTTCAATTGTACACCATAAACAAAAATCTAGAAATATATACAAATCACAAATTTATGATTTCAAACAGTCAATAGCTTTGGACAGAAAGCGAATTGAAATGATAATCGAAAATATACTGAATACGTAATACGCGATTTTATCGATAATCGTCAACCAGTATGAAGCCTAATCCACACTCACCAGATATGTGGCAGAAGAGTATACATATTAACAAATCTTCACACATAAGTAAATGGACAGTTCAGGATTCACAACAACATTTTATACGAGTGAGACATTTGACAATTAACAGATGAATCGGGACATTTTAACGGGTAAAAGTGAGTAATGGTTAATAGAATCATGCACATGCACTGAACTGTCAGTGGTCAGTTGGCTAACAGATTCCGTGAATGCAGGTCATGTGTCATTATGTGTGAAGTAATAAAAAGCACATGTATAAACAAATAACAAACATGAAACTGAAAGTAGAAATAAATGTATTCTGTAACCGATAACTGGTGTCTCAGCCCCTATTACATACATGTATTACCTCTGGTCGAGGAAATTGTCTCCCGGAAACTTGCCCATTAACCCTTTGAGACTTTAATTATCCTGACGTTCAAACGTCACTCGAAATTCAGTTTCTTCAGCGTTTTTCAAAATGTGACGTCAAACATCAGAAAGTTTCAGTAACAAGATATTTTCCACATTAGTGATTATCTGATTGTGGTCTAGATTATTTTTGGTGGTCTGAATTTGTTATTCAGAATTTGTTTTATTACAAATTATTGGAGAGTGCCCACAAGCACTCTCCAGTAATTTATAATAAAACAAACTATATAAACAAAATATTATTTGTGTTTGACTGAATATGAAATACAAGCAAGAAGAGTGTTGGCTTTTGCTCTGCTATCCTTATTTTCTGAAAGCCCTGATAGTGGCTTCTAGCACTTAACTGGTTAAGAAGTCTTGACTGCAGGATTATAGATTTAGTATTTTAAGCTGTGATAACATTTGGCTCAATGGTTATCACTGAGCACTATTTGGCAGAAAATGGGAATTTGAGGTTAAAACGTTAAAAAATCGAAAAATAATAACTAAACAAATGACAACAAAATATGAACGCACTGTTTGATTTCGTACGTCATAATACATACAAAAGTATTAAAGGGTTAACCTGCATAACAAACTATAATTAGTTTTGCTGAAAAACAACATAAGCGGATTGATCAGCTGACTGCAAACCATAAACTTTTGCTATGGTAGCAATGGAGAAATCACTTTGTTTTGGTCCCATCATGTTTCTTTAAAAAAAACATCTGCTTAAAAAGAAGTGTTTTATTAAAAATTAGACTGTACTTTTTTAAAAATATCCCTGAAATTAAAATATATTTACACAAACATTTCATTTGTAGATTCAGTTGAAGCATTTTGAGCATAAACCCACTGACCATAGCGATCAGGTGGCTAACGTGTCCTCTCTGACCTTCTGGGTTGCACATCTGTAATTTCCTCCCCGAGTCAGCAGTATTCACATTTTCCATGGTACATGCATCGCCCACATCATCAGCTTCCCTGAATTCTGAATCCAATACACTGTACTCTTTAAAGGTTGTAGTGGCTGGAACTATTTCACTAAGTGAAAGAGAAACAGGTGAGATGGCTGCTGGCAGTCTTTGCTGAGGGATTATGCAACCCAGATATTGTGAGTTCTGGGAATCACTAATGACTTGAATTTGATCCAGAAGAATCACGTCTGATTTTGACGCAAACTTGTTGGTCATCTTTCACTTTGCAGTGCCCTTTAACTGCAGGGATTTCAGATGGAAGTGTGTTAAACGGTAACAGCATATTCAGGTGCAAGGTTCTGGGTTTCTGCTTACTCCTTCGGACACAATATGGTACACCGGAATGTCACTGTTAGAATCCCAGACACCAAGTACACTGTTTCTGTCAGCAAGCTTGTGTTTACCATCAAAACTGGCTTTTCAAATCAATACTCAGTCACCCACTTCTAGTTTCGATTCCTGGATCCTAAATTTCCTGTCATAATATTTCTTGTTCCGCTGGGCATTGCTGGTGCTGGCTTCTTCTGCAGCTTTGTACAAATGGCATCAAAGTTTCCTTGCATAGTTACTGTTACTGGATGTTGGTTCTTTTGCAGTGTCTATGCCAAGAAATACATCTACTGATAGACGAGCGTGCCAGCCAAACACGCAATAGTGTGAAGAAAAGCCTGTTGCATCACTTTTTGCAGCATTGTATGCTTGAACCATTGGTGCAACATAAGATTTCCAATCCAACTTCTTCTGCTCATCCAATGCTGCTAACATCATGAGCAAAGTCTGATTGAATCGCTCAGCAGAACCATTTCCCATGAGATGGTAAGGTGTTTTACGAGTTTTCTGAACCCCCAGCAATCTTACAGATTTCCTGAATGACACAACTTTCAAAATTACTACGTTGGTCACTATGTAATCGTTCAGGAAAACTATAAAAATGATATGAAATGTTCATATAAAGCTTTAACAGTGGTTTGAACAGTCTGATTGTTACAAAGCACAGCTTGTGCATAACAAGTGAAATGGTCTGTTATAACCAGAAATATCTCGAATCCAATTCCTTGGGCCTGCTAGTTGTGATCGGAACTAGCCCTCAACTGGTTGGATAGGTGTTTTCAACCGAATACCACCTCCACAATGGTCAATATTGTACCAAATATCTTTCTCCATACCTGGCCAGTAAAAGTGTTGTTGCTTTGCCAGCCAAATTGTTTTGTTTTTTCCTTGATGACCTACATCATCATGGATGCCTTTGCATGCAAGCTGTAGGAATGATTCTGGCAAAACTAGCTGCTGTTTCTGTTCACAGTCAGGAGAAGTAGTTCTATACAAAACACCATTTTCGAATGAAAGTTGTTTGTGTTCCTGCAAGAACTTCTGTACTGTGGGCAACTCACCCAGGCTACCTGCTCCACTCCTGGAAAGAGAACTGTTCCTCAAGACGTAAACAACACTCAAAATGATGGGATCTTTCTCCTGTTCTGTTTACCAGTCAGGTTTATTCAAATTACCACAGGACAAGTAATCTTCGCCGGCCAAATGAAGATCATCTTCCTGTGACAGGCTGTCCACAAATGGAACTGCTGATGTGACTGATTCACAATATCTGCAAACCATTCTGGGCTGTGACAAAGGCCATCATCATCTCTGTTTTGCCTTCCAGCATGATAATGAATCATAAAATTATAAACTGCTAATGCAGCTACCCAGCGGTGATTAGTGGCATCAAATTTGGCTTTATTTAAAATGTAGGTAAGTGGGTTGTTATCTGTGACAACTTGAAAGTTATTTCCATATAAGTAATCATGGAATTTGTCCATCCCAGCCCACTTCAGTGCAAAAAAAAATTCCAGTTTATGTGCATGATATTCATTTGGTCTCAATCCTCTACTTACATATGCAATAACTCTGTCAACTCCATCTTCTGGTATAACACTGCTTCCAAACCAGTAGCACTAGCATCTGTGTGCAGAACAAATGGACTTTTATAGTCAACATATGCCAATATTGATGGCCTGAGAAACTTGTCTTTTACAGTTTGGATAGCAGTTTCTTATAAGTAAATTATTTAGTGGTTCTACTATCTTTGAGTAGTTCTTGATGAAACGACGGTAGTATCCAACAAATCCCTAGAATTGGCGTAGACTTTTAATATTGTTTGGGCTTGGCCAGTTTCTAACTGCTGCCACTTTATCAGGGTCTGTAGAAATTCCTTCTTTTGACACGATGTGACCAAGATAGTTGACCAAGGTTTTGAAAAATTCACATTTTGAGGGTTTCAGCTTTAATCCATGCAGGACAATACTACTAAATATAGATTACAAGTGCTTCATATGGTCTTCAAACGTTTTTGAAAATACCAAAATGTC
Organism: Pictodentalium vernedei; assembly: GCA_031216915.1. Taxonomy (NCBI): domain Eukaryota; kingdom Metazoa; phylum Mollusca; class Scaphopoda; order Dentaliida; family Dentaliidae; genus Pictodentalium; species Pictodentalium vernedei. The sequence continues at coordinate 840,619,344 of CM062296.1, read as the reverse complement.
ATCCAAAAAAATCAAACACTCTCTCAAATGTAATTCTCTCATACACTTCTACATAAGTCTTTGGAATGTAGCAGGAACATTCGTTAATCTGAAGCCCATTTGATTACACTTGTAAAAACCGGGGTTACCAACTGAAAATGCTGTCTTGGGCTTATCTCTCTCTTCGACTTCCACTTGCCAATACCCTGATCTGAGATCAAGTTTGGAAAAGTATTTAGATCCACTAAGTGGTTCTACACCATCATCAAATCGTGGAAGTATGTAACTGTCTTTTCTTGTCTTTGAATTGAACAACTGATAGTCTGCACAAAAGCATAAGTAACCATCTTTTTTTCTCACCAGCTCAATGTTCGACGAATATGGACTCTGATTCTCTGATCACACCAGCATCTAACATTTCTTTAATATGTTGCCTTACCTCATCATACCTACCAGGTGGAATCTTTCTATAAGCTTGTTTATATGGTCTATCATCTTTAAGCTCAATGCCATGCTTAACAAGATCAGTGTGTCCCAAGTCCAACAGACTTGTATAAAATACAGCTTTCCACTTTGATAAACATATTTTACTATGGAAACCTGGTTATCTGTTAAAACATAAGCAAAATTAGTAAGTGTCAACTTTCACACTACCTGAATCACAATGATCAACTTACATAATAGCATCTGAGGTTAATTCATCAAGAACATTGACCTGAGATATTTTACAGATAGTTTCTCTTGATTTAATGATTAATTCTTTTGCAGAAATGTTATAAATCATGACTGGTATTCTAAGATTTCTGGATGACTGATTCGGTTTTATCACTCCGGGCCATACCATATAACTTGAACCATTTTCCAAATTTTCTGTAAACATTTCACTCATATCAGTATCAACATTTCTTGCTAAAACATCAACAATTACGGACTCATATGGAGCTATTGTCTAAGGCTTATTGTTGAGGGATTTCAATTTCATTTTATAACTGCTATTGTTCATAACATTCATGGCCATATTCCATTCCTTTGCTGCATCAGTATGATTCAACTCATCTGATGACTTCAAAATATCTCGAAACAAGTGTATTATATTTATTCTGACTATAACTGGACAGGACAAGTTAAAATTGGTATCAGGAATAACCAATACTGGAACCGACATAGTTATATCTCTTGTAAATGGAACACTGAATGAACTCTCAATATAACCCAAGTATTTTAATTTTGATCGATCAACAATAGACACCATCAAGCCAAGTGATATAGTAGTCACCATAGAACCACAATCAATTATAGCTTTCATTTTTTAATCATCAATCAAAACTAGGGCTGTCATGATTGATCGATTAATCGATTGTTGATCGGTCTTGGCGAAATTGATTAGTATTTTTCGTTGTCGAATAATCGGAATATTATATCCCGTTTTAGACGTTTAATAATTAAAAGAAAATATGTTGAAAAAACTATTTTTTCTAAAGGTAAAGAGTTAAGAACATCGATGTTAAACCCCAAGAAGCTATTGGAAGCATTTGTCTTTCAGGTACTTTCATCAAAGCTTTGATGTTCTGAACTTTTGAACCGTCAGTGTAATAATCAAGACTGGTCGGCAGTTGCGAAGTTTGCAACTGCCGACCGGTCTTGATTATTACACTGACGGTTCAAAAGTTCAGAACATCAAAACTTTGAATGTAACTACAAGAGGATCGTCTTCGTTGTTTACTTGAGGTTGGTCAACTGACTTCAACTTCATTTTTATCAACTTCAAAGAGAAGGAGATGGGGGTCATCTAGGTACGATCAATCGATTATCATTGATTATTTGCAACGATTAATCAATTCCTAAATTAAAAAATTGTGACAGCCCTAATCAAAACATCACTTTCACTGGTGAAATCTCAAAATAGTCTGTGACGTAAAGTTTAGCCACCAGAATTATCAATTCCTGTCAGGCCATTACCAGGAACTGCTAAGAGTTTGGGTTATTCTTTGAAAAATTATTGTGCTGATAACCCTGATTATTTCCTCGACACCTCCAATAATTTTGATAATTATTATGAGAGAGTCTCCTAAGGCCACTATAATTTCCTCTGGATGTGATTTGAGTATTGTCTACAAAATTTATTCGTCTTGAGAAAAGACTGCAAGATCAAATTAATACTAAATTTGTCACAACTGAGCGACATCCAAAATTTGTGGCGTAGAAGTTCATTATTTGAATGCTTTTTTCTGTAAATGTCCACTTTTGATCGCTCTCTGCAACATAGACTCGAGTCAGCAGCCAAACGCAGTGATCAATTCATCACTTTTCTTTAATGCATTGAACGATTCCTGCTTAATCATCTCATTTGTAGAGATTTCTGCAAACAGTATGTCTACCTTATTCAAAATTTCATCAACTGTTGCCCTCTCTCCAAGTGGTATTAACATTCTTCTTGCTGTGCCTCTCAAAGATTTTTTTACATCCCTCAACAAAATGTTATTGGACATATCCAGATCGGTTATAAGACACTGTACCTCAAATTCCCCTTCTCTGTATGAGATATCATTTTTTTGTGGTGGGTCATCCCCACAAAATTGTGGGATATTTTGTGATATTATGATTAGAGATTTATTAACATCAACTATTGGTGATGGAGAAGGAGTGGAATAGTTGGGTTTGGTTCCAATATCTCCCCTCCATGTATATAAACTCTGCGATTTAGGAGTAATATCTGTTGGATCACTGACAGGAGGCTTTTTCTCAGCATCCAAAGAAATTACATATTTTTAGTAGCTTTTAAAGTCTTCCTCTGTCATGGAATAATCCATGATCAATACATTTAATACGTATACCGTATGTGTAATCATACAGCACTGCTGCTAAATCAGGTATAAAAGAATCTGTTATGTTAATTACTCTTCCCGTTTAGTAGGAAACTCCACAAATATGAATATATTACATCTCTTACAGCTTTGAGAATACAATCTTGCAGAGTTCTCCAGTGAAAAGCAATTTGTATACACGACACTGTCCCATCAAATTACATTTCATTGGCGTACTCCGCAGTTTGATTATTTTATAGTGTGTGCGTGCTTCAGAGAAACTTGATGAAACTTTATATGGCTGAAACACGGGAACTTTTAAAAAAGAAAATAAACGCTCATAATTTAGGCACAATTACATTATTTCGGCACAGCATATACATTCGCTATTCTGGGGGATTTAAAAGCCTTCCAAAAACATCATAAGTTACTCTCCAGATATTTTGGTGATTGTCTTGTATAGTACATATTTCCAGATATCTGAAAAGTGACTGTTAGCCAAAATGCATCGTGACTTTCTGTAATGTATTGTACAGTATGGCCACCTTGGAAACATCAAAATTCACGCGTGCGCAATATTTCCACACACGCATTAACAGTGAATCTCTGACATAAAACAATGGATGACCCCATAAGTTTGAATGAAAGAACAACGGGTCCTTCTTTCGCTGAAATTTGCTGGAAACTACTGATTATTGACAAATGTCCCCATGGGCAAAACCTCCGACACATTGATTTTGACCATTCCACGGTAAATCAACTCAGGTGCCCACTAGCACTTAACCCTTTACCCAACGCAGACAATATCAAAATTTATTATTTTAAATATCATTTTTTGAATTTTTTGGCAAAACCATATCATGTGACCCCTCGTTGGAACAAGCGCGTCGAGCTCGTTCCAACGAGGGGTCACATGATTCGGTTTTGTTGAAAGTATATTTTTTCAACTGCTGAATTTGCATATTACGTGGCTGATTCGTTGGTTTAGAGCGTATCAATTAAGTCTGTAAAATTTTACATAGCTGTGACTTGTGAAGTAATGCAGCCTTGATGTACCAAGATGTAAACATGTATTACCTGTCCCAGCAAAAGGGGTTAAATAATTATGAGCGAAATTATGGAAAAAAGGAACGCCGCCCTAATTTTCATACAGATTTGATATGTAATCCGTTACTAATCCATTTTACTCCACGTTTGAACAGCTGCTAAGGCCCCACAAAGTTGATCTGTTTTTCAGGCCATTTGTTTGTAATATTGCATGTGGGCGTGCGTTTTTTTATTTTAATATTTTTTAATTTTCTTTAAATATTTCTTTGCCATCAAAAGTACATGTTCTTGGTTTGTTTTATGTTTTAGGCCTCGTAATCTACAGAATAGCATGGGTGATGGCGTATTTTGTTCCTTGATTGAAGGAAGGCTTTACAATATTAGAATCCAAACACTAGTTATTAGAATAATCATCAACAAATTAATTGAGCACCGCGTACCATCCGTGCTTAATTAATTAAATTATTTACTAATGATGAATTTTATGACCTAGTAAATGCATGCGTGGACATCACTGCCAACGAGTGGAATATGACCAGTCCAGATACGGCCACTGTACTGTAATTATCACCAGAAGAAAAATTGTGAAATTCATCTCTTCAAGTTAAACAAATGTTAATGTTACATGATGAAACACTTCATGCTTCTCAAACCTCACAGGATGTTTCCCCTCTCCATTTTTAACTGTAATCTTATATAGAGGATCTCAAACGAGTTATGTTTGGAAAAAAAATTTTTGAAACGAGTTTGATGAATTTGATTCACAACGAGCCTTTAGGCGAGTTGTGAATCGAATTCATCAAACGAGTTTCAAAAAATCTTATATCAAACATCACGAGTTAAAGATTCTGTATATCACATGAATTTTCGAATGTTTTTTACACTTTTTATTTAATTCATTGTCGCTAAATTCTCCCCAAACAACCGAAAATCAGTTCGTTGGATCAGACGCTTCACACCATGACGTCATGAATGCGCTTTACTTGCACCTGTTGTCGTAATTGACGTCATGTGAACTACGCACAAGAATACAATGCTGCTGCTATGGGACCACGTGACGATTAGACACTAGTTGATAATCAGGAAATAAGACATGGGTTTTTACGTCGAAATTAACGACGGTTCATGTGATATATTTATACAACTTGCGTTTGAGAAGTGCCACTGTTTATTGAAATCTCCCCTTCCCATTCATATAAGTTGAAGATGTACAAAATAGCAGAGCAATATCACGTAATTAAATGTGTGGAGCAGATCACCTTGCAAATACTTACTCAACCAGACTCAAACAGAACAAAAACCCAGTTACCTTGGACTCTTAAACACTGGAATGACAACTGACTGACATTTATGTTTTTAATTATAAATTCACCATCAAATGTAAACTTATACAAAATAACAAATTGTAGATCTATACAGCTGGCATATCACCAAAATATTCAATATCAAATTCAAAAAGTGATAGAAATTTGAAAATAAGAATGATCGAACCGAAATGAGGTTTAATTGTTTATTAAATTTAAATGTATACCAGATAACAAGCTGTATCATTGGAAGATTCGGTCTACAGTATGACAAAAATAGAAAACGATGAAAACATGAATACAAGCAATGACACTGAGGGAATGATGTCACTTTTTATGCAAGTCTTTTCCGACGAAATAGGCTCTTGTAGTAAACTTTATCAGCACACTCCATGTTTGGTCACTTGGGAGGGGAGAGGGGGGGGGGGGGGATGACAAATTACGTCACATTTGTTGCCAAAACAATAAATATGTGTGAAGCAAAGTAGGAGCTAACGCAGGCAGTTACCGTCAATTGCTTCCGTTTTCCTTACATACAACTCAACTATGCAAACTCCAATGACAGAGATATTGACAATTCTTTATATATCGTCGCCTGAGTGTTAGAATGTCCTATGCCCCATAGGGGAGATAATATATCGTCCCATAGGGGAGATAATATATAGTTCCATAGGGGAGATAATATATAGTCCCATAGGGCACATAGGACATTCTAGCACTCAGATGACGATATATCAATGCATTTATAATGTTTGATTTTCGCAGTGCTTCACTTTGACTTGCAAACCAACGAAGACATGAAACCCATTTCAAACTGTACGCAATCACATTTCCAATGTGTCCTCAATCTGAAACTCTGTTTTCAACTTGTATTTACCATATTACTGATAATATAGCAATTGATGCTTAGTATAAAAGGCCATTTTAACACAAATAACCATGCGCTTAAAAAGGAAATATCAATTTATTCAACTTTGAGTCGAGTTCACATCTGCGACTTTTTGACAAGGTTTGCGCCTGTTAAATAATACTTGCAAGATTTGTTTTAGAAAGTGATGTATGCTACCCTTAGCACATACCCTTCATCTCTCGTCCAATAAGAAGCCGAGAAAGGCCCACAGAAACAGTGTTCTATATCATGTAATATCACAGTTTTTCTCATAGTACCACACATTTGAACACAAAAACTGGTGATCAAAAGGGAGGTTCGGAAAACTGTGATTGAACGATGTCTCTTTAGAAGTATTGTAGGAAAATAATCAATAATCAGCCGGTTATCTGGGGCAGAAATCAAGAAAGAGAGAAAGAAATGAACATATAATATAATTAATCCTGTTGAAAGGTCGAAAAGAAATACGGAAAAATGGAAACAAAACAAGTCATAATAATGTTACCTGGTTAAAGTTCAGCATTTATCATTTTCAAAACACGAAGTTTGGTTCGTTCAAATTTCGAGTTTTATTTTTTTACCACACTTTTCAATCTCAATAACAGTAATGTTTTCAGGAACGACGAGTTTCAAAACTCCAGTGTTTGCATTTTGTTGACTGTTTGAAGCGCCCTTACTCTCATCAGTAACTGAATCCGATAATCCCGTTTTGTTACAAAGAACGGAATCAACGAGGTTAAATGTGGCTTTTTGATCGTACCCGTCCATAGCTTGTGTACTCGGCCTGTGTGTAAATTGTTTCCGAACTGAGCAAAGGCGTCAAGTTAAACCATTTTGAGTTGAACTCAGTAACACTCTCTGGTGAGTTGTACTCGAGGTGAATGATATGTGCTAAGTAGGTTAGAGCATGTTGACTTATTCTACATGAAATAGAACTCGGGCTTCGCCCTCGTTCTATTTCATGTAGTTCTCGTCAACCATGTTCTAACCTTTACTTACACGACCCAATGTGGCGAATGCTGATCCACTCTATTGCTTTATTGAAAATTATTTTTCCGAGAAATCTTTTTAAAAGCTAAGACTGATGCTATAGACAAGTCGCCAAACCCGATTTTTTGCTAATGCATAATTACGTGTATAAAGTTTTTTTTCTCTTTGGTTCTTATTAGTAGAGACCTTCTATATGACCATTTCTACGGTTGCCCCTCAAAAGGGGGTATCCTCGCGGAGATGCGAACATTTCAGGTCATTAGATGCAATAAATCGAAGTTCTTCTCCGCCAAAACCTGTACAGACTGCAAACAAGTTAATCATCGGACACCAGAGCATTATGTAAGCATTGTTTCCCCCTTCTCGTACTAATAAAAAGAATGATGTTCGGAATAACCCGATTCAACGAGGAGTGGAAAAACGTATTTTAGAAAGCGACAATTTCCAAGAGTGTCATCCGCTATCCAGTGAAGTATGATCACGAGTACGTGCTTACACCACTTTATGAATTTCATTCTATCTGTCTCTCTTGTCATAAAGAGTATTATTCAGGTTGTTTCTTTGTAGATTTGTTCACGATATTTTTTGATTGAGTGAATTTACCCGCGAATCCTCCCCAGCAGCACAAAGAAGAGTGGAAAGCGAAACAAACTTCAACAGTCACATATTCAATAGACCCCGATCAACATCCTGACAGTATATTCAATGTACACTGTAAAACATTACTGTAATTCTATGGGAAACTACTGTCAGATGACTGTCGAACACAACTGTCTCGAGGCGGTTAATTAATTTTAACGGAGTTTTAACGGTGTTGCCGTAGAAAAACCCCCGAATTTGATCCAATGAACGTATTTCTCCTGTCACCTATCCAATTACGTCGCAAGGCGGTAAAAATGGTGAATTATGAGATCGGCCTTGCCATATGCCACTCTGGAAGTCGCCATTTCCAAGAAGGATGTCTGATGCTTTTGAAGACGGAAACAACGTATTACTATCAATTTGTAAATTTGTGGACAAGTGAATCATTTTCATTTCAGTCTTGGACATGGAAATCAAACAACATCAGTTTTGTATGCGTATAAATGTTTCGGTAATCATGCAGAACAGCAGACCGTTTGTGCTGCGTCACCGATATTGGATAGATCGTATGGCTTGTGGCCACGGATCTCCGCTAAGGTCGGGATACCCATATGTTTTTATTCGTTCTATGTAAAATTCGCTTAATGATGGCTGGAATTAAATTACAGCCAAAATGACCGGTCATTTTGACCATAATTATTTTGATGGTAAATTTTATGGGAATATAAGGCAAATGATGGTTAAATTTTTTACGGTCATATGTCCGGCAGCTAGTTTCCAGGCATATAACCGTACAAATAACGGCAAACCATGAAAAAACAATTACGGGAATATACGGCAAATGACAGTGAATTTTTTTACGATTTGACGTAACGCTTAAGGTCATATGCCTGGAAACTAGCTGCCGGTCATATGACCGTAAAAAATACGGTAATTTTTTACAGTGCGCTAATGGACAGATTCTCCCATAAACTGTCAATGTGGACATAACCTTAGCACGCGGCAAAAAACAAAATAAGGATTTCGAGAAAAACCTCCCAAGTGGTTTTTACGATACCATATAAATGCCTGTGGATGACTTTCGAGATAATTAGGTAAGGACAAAATCTTCAATGGTTCTCTCAATGACAGTTGTTCTCATTTGCAGATACTTCACTGGCCAGCATCCATTGAATTATCTCCCCCGAGTGTTGATAATTTCGTGGCAAGATTGCAGAATCCCATACAATAGAAGCTTGTGTCCGGCAACACGTGCCTTGTTTTCGATAGGTACAACGACTTTAGCACTTAGTGCAGCAAGCACAATTAGGTCTGTGCGAAAATCGTCAAAAAATTAAACTCGCATATTAAAATTAAAATATTCTTATTGTTACGGAGAATAAGAACCGCTCATAGATATCACTGTAAAACATTTAAAACCGATAAAAGTTTTGCTGTCGAGAAAACTACCAAACATACTCTATCCATTACTGGTCAGACTGTGGCTTCCTTTGAGACCAGTGGCGGTGTTGTCATCGTAAGACACAAAAAGGCAACTACTCATGAGCTAGCTGACGATAGACAAATAATACACGTGTCGGTCCAAATGGGTGACCGTACCGTTGCCATAGCTTATGATACATGTGCATACACTTCTCCTGTACCATAATTTGAAACAGTTCCTATTTTTATCGAATCCCCAATAAAGGACAGGTCTGTGATGGATATAGACGCGACCGTTGACAAGTATCGCGATAACATTCCAGACCTTCTAGCCGCTCATGCTATCTCAGACTGTGACAGTGTCGCTGGATGTTTGGGGACCGGAAGGGGGCTCTTATTGAAGGCTTATGTAGAATCCCCTTACTGGAATTGGTAATATCGCACTTCACGAGGTGTTGGAACAAGCCAGATTCAATGTTTGGAAATCGCAGAATGGTAACAAAAGGTGCAACTTAGGTTCCAAGTCTCTGTAATTTATCCCCGAGCACAGAGTTTAATACTGAGAACATCAAGAGGACACATCATTTGGAAGAATGCCTTAGAGTTTCGTCCACCTGAAATTGATCTATTTGCATTTGGTTTTATCAGAGATGAAAGCTTTATAAAACAAACCCCAAACCGTCACTGTCCCAAAAGATGAACCTCTTGCCCCGGAACTACTTCGCAGGATCAAGTGTCGGTATTCGAATACGCCTTGCAAAACTTCCAGATGCAGCTGTAGAGCGGCTCGCCTGACTTGTGCAATAGGGCGTTTTCTTGTTGTCAAGGCACAATAGCATGTGATAAAGAGCAAAATCATTTTGTATCAGCTAGTCACCAATGATGATTGAAACACTGAATCCCACACAGTTGCAAACAGGACAGAGCTCTGTTTCTGTTTAGTCTTAACCGATAAACCCAACTTTGGCAGGTGCAAAGTGTCAGGTTTCATTAGGTTTTCTTTGACGTGACATTTGAATCATTCAGTGTACATCCTTCATTTATGTATCATGAAACGGCTCTCTGTCCTATGGTAGCAAGAATACCTTTATGACAGAATTGTTTAACATCACTAGAAATGATTTCCAACACAAATTTAGAACCAAGCTCTGTCTCCTTCTCTTAATCTTCATTGAAACTTAACCATACTGTTTCCTTGTCGAAGTTGCCAACTTGGCAGGCGGACATCTTTATAAATAGAGGATAGATAAATAGAGGCTCGCCAAAACGGAAAATTCTTAGACTCGTTTCATAAATATTATATGAGAAAAACACTCATTTCATATTCTATTTATCATATGACACACATGCACAAATTAGCCACTTAATATGACTTTTTAACCCATCACCCGACTTGAGTTGCAGACATCCTCGTATAACTAACAAATTTCATTTTTTGCTTCCAAAACATAGGTTATGACCCCTCATTGGAACGAGCTCGTTCCAATGAGGGGTCATAACCTATGTTTTTGAGACTTAAAATGAAAATAATAGTTATTCAAGATTTTTATTTTTGCAAGTGTCGTCTGCTTTTTCATGTTAGGTAAAGGGTTAAAAAAAACCCAAAACTATGAAGTCCCCATTACACCCACGTCAAAGCGTCTTTCTTTGCGCGCACGGATACATGACACAATTGTTGATTGCATAATTCACTTGTGAAGTTATCGTTTATAATCAAACCCGAAAATCCCAGTAAATCACACTTTGGAAAGTAATAAAATCAGATAAATACTTAAACAAAGTGAACGGTGAGATTATCTATACTATTAAGTAAGTAGTCTAACATAATGGAGAACAAACACGTAGCTACGGTCGTGTTTTCACTGTTCAATCACACATAATTAAACCCTTTCTTCTGTCCATGCATTTTCAAGCAAAATGATTGGCCTAAGTATTTTTTTTCATAACCCAATGAACCGAAACAAATGCATTTAGGCCCGCCCTAAACGACTCCCCAACGTCAGTCTTAAAATTACGTTGCCCAGTGTGGATGGAAATGAACCCCCGCACGCTCAAATTGTTTCAACATCATGAAAAGTAATTAATACTTATCTCCTCATATTGAAAAGACTTTCAAAATGAAAAAAGTGTTTTTGAACCTCTGATTGATGGACCCTTAGAAAAACATCCAGGGCAACAAAAGTTCGCTGATGGGAGAAAAGACTCGTGGGCCACAGAAGCAGAATTACTTGCAGCGTCAGCGACATATGGCAATAATCTTAAAGTGAAAACCAAACATCGAGGAAGATATGTTTGGTACATGCATTCATTTCGGTTGTCTGGAGGTTTAAACATTGGCTGGTCGGTACCATATCAAAATACTATACATCTTAATTTAACAATCAACCATTACAATCTACTTTTACGCGAACCCACTGCTCCTACTCTTATATCAAAAAAAAACTAACACCAGTTGTTAATTTGATTGGTTTGAATGTATGGAGCTCCCTACATCTACGTTGGAGGCCACAATACCAATGCCAGTAAGTGCATGTATACAGATGGGTAATGGGCACGGCGGCCCATTATCGGCTGGCAATAATAATACTGAGGTGATTGAGAAGTGTGACGATGACGTGATGGAGGACTCTTTGACTAGCAACATCAAAGTTGATGCAGTTGAGAAGGAAAACGTGATTAAAGGCAATAAATATAAAGAGGTGGTTACCAATTTGTCTACATACTAACTCACGTACGCAAAAACATCACTACTGTCAAAAGTATTACCATTCATGCCGGACAGGTCAAGAATCAATCTGTGTAAACTTCTAGCTGACTTAGGGGAATGGGAACGGAGGACGAGACTTAGAGAGTTTTTCTGTGGCAAAGATAAACAACGGGATGTCCCGGATGAAACTGACCCGCGGGAGAAATTTCAGATAAAAAACTAGTAATTTCACACCAGATAGTGGGAGGGATGCCTGGCTTGACCTATACATAGAACTTGTAAATTCTGACATCATACAAAACTTGAAAAAAGTTGACAAAGCTAACATGAGCAAAGAAGAGTCCCGGGCTTTTCACACTCTCCTTAACAATAAGGATATCATCATACGCCCTGTTGATAAAGGCTCGCGTATTGTGGTCGTCAACAAGGCAGATTACATTGAAAAACTTAGAAATGAACTGATCAACAGCAAGTCTTATGAAGAAGTGGAGCAAGACCTTACAGCAATTTCAATGAAGAAGGTCAAGAAACTGGTGAACAGAATGTACCAAGAAGGAGCCATAGACCGTAATTTATGGCAGTATCTTATTCCCAGGCCTCCATCTGCTGGTTAATTAAAGGGGAACCCTAAATTACATAAAGATGGAGCACCGCTAAGGACAATTGTTAGTGGAATTAATATCCCGACAGATAAACTCGCATAGGTGGCGGAATATGAACGCAACGATTATGTAGAAAAATCACCCACCTTCATAATAGACACGACGGACTTTCTGGTCAAATAGCGGGAAAATAACACAATAGTACCAAAAGATTGTATTCTCTTCTGCTTTGATGTTTGTAAACTATATCCACCAGTACCCAGGAAAGAGAGAATGGAAGCCTGCCGCGAGGCGCTGGACAGCAGGACTAACCTCCTAATACCAACGGGGTACGTTTTACAAATAATTGAGACAGTTCTCGACAATAATGCTTTCAGCTTGGCAGATAAACATTACAAACAAGTTGACGGGATAGCTATCGGATCCAGGCTTGTTCGTAATTTTGCATGCACGAATATGCGGAAGTGGGACAAGGAACTGTTAAAGTTTAGAAAGAAACCCCATTTTATAAGCGTTACATAGATGATGGGTTCGGAATATGGCTCGGAGACTTAGATTCCCTTTTGGAGTTTACCAAACACCAAACACAAAAAAATCTCTAGTCTCAGAATAACACGGATTTGCCAAAAAGAAGACGACTATCGTAGACATAGAGCTAAATTGAAGAAACAGCTACGCCAGAGAGGATATAGTGTCAAAGAAATAGAGGAACAGTTGTGCAAGGTGGATGATTTGGACAGAGAAAAACTATTGCAATATAAGAATCGAAATCAACACACACAGAGAGTGCCACTGGTTCTAACATTTTCCAAGATTCTACAGGACAATCTTACGGAAACACACAAACATACTATACAAGTCGCAACGCATGCAAGAGATATTCCAGCACCACCATTACTTGCATTTAAAACAAATAGGAACCTATGTGATAGCCTGATGCACTCCAAAACCAGTAGGGCAATGCAAAAGGTTGAAGAGAGATGTGAGTGCAGCATCTGTAAAGTTATAGTGACGGCGAGTGTGGTTGATACGAGTGGGAACGGTCGTACACACCTATTCAAGGCACGAGATGTCATGACAATAATGGGATCTATGCACGTATATGCAAACGATGTGTGACATCGGTATATGTGGGTGGGGGGGGGGGGGGAACAATGAAGAATCGGTGAGCACAGAAGTGATATCAGACTTCAGATATCATGCGTCATTTTCATAAAGCGGACTTGTTAGTTGTATTACTACAGAGGACCCGTGGGGAAGCTAATGGCTTCCGTCTCTTGTATGAGGAAGAATGGATAAGACGGTTAGGTACGAAGACTCCAGATGGATGTAACGTCAAAGTGAACAATTAGGTTATTTGCGATTATTGGTAGATATTATCGCCCCCCCCCCCCCCCCCCGATAGCTTCCCTTGTGCCAATGGAATCCTACTGTTGTGGATATCAGTGATGCCAGCCCCATGAGATGGCTCTGTTGATCTTCATGTCTGTATGGCTCTATTGACTTACTTCCCATTTTTGTGTGGTGGTGGGCTTTTTTATTAGGAGATACATTCGGCGCATGGTGTTTTATTTGATTTCATTTCTTGAGTCTTATCGGAGAGAATCACATGCGTAGAATGTGTTTTTTTCTGATAGGCCCGATGGTGGGCCCCATGAGTGGGGTATATACGGGTGTATATATATATATATATAATGTGTGTGTGTATATGTGTGTGTGTGTGTGTGTGTGTGTGTGTGCGTGTGGGTTTGGCTTACCAACTTGACGAGGTAACTAGACAAAAGAGTTTGCGTGTTTCGCCTTACCGAGGTACAAAAGACAAAAGAAACCCTTTACCTCGGTTGTTTTCCCAGAACTGTACCGGCAAAACGAGGTTGAAACCGTTAGTCCACACAAAGGACAAACAATGGGGTACCTCGGTATGTAGGGAAAACAAGACTCTGTGTGTGTGTGTGTGTGTGTGTGTGTGTGTGTTTTCAAATGAGACAATCATGTTTTAGAGGAATTTTGAATGTTGGTTTCTGATCCCCCGCCGGGATTCGAACCCTCGGCAATACCGCCTGGCAATCAGGAGTTCAGCGTCTAAACCACTAGACCATTGCACACCGTCAAAAAACGATGGCGGGAATCTAGCTTTTTAGATGAGGTCCTCATGATTACTTGGTTCATCTTCCTTTCGGCAGCAGCATGAAAGTGTGGAACGCGCTGGCTACAGTACGGCGAAAGTGCTGTGAATGGCCTCAGACGAAGACTGGCACGGGCTTTTGTGTGTTTTTTCAAATGAGACAATCATGTTTTAGAGGAATTTTGAATGTTGGTTTCTGATCCCCCGCCTGGATTCGAACCCTCGGCAACACCGCCTGGCAATCAGGAGTTCAGCATCTAAACCACTAGACCATTGCACACCGTCAAAAAACGATGGCTGGAATCTAGCTTTTTAGATGAGGTCCTCATGATTACTTGGTTCATCTTCCTTTCGGCAGCAGCATGAAAGTGTGGAACGCGCTGGCTACAGTACGACGAAAGTGCTGTGGGTGGCCTCAGACGAAGACTGGCACGGGCTTGTGTGTGTTTTTTTCAAATGAGACAATCATGTTTTAGAGGAATTTTGAATGTTGGTTTCTGATCCCCCGCCGGGATTCGAACCCTCGGCAACACCGCCTGGCAATCAGGAGTTCAGCGTCTAAACCACTAGACCATTGCACACCGTCAAAAAACGATGGCTGGAATCTAGCTTTTTAGATGAGGTCCTCATGATTACTTGGTTCATCTTCCTTTCGGCAGCAGCATGAAAGTGTGGAACGCGCTGGCTACAGTACGACGAAAGTGCTGTGGATGGCCTCAGACGAAGACTGGCACGGGCTTGTGTGTGTTTTTTTCAAATGAGACAATCATGTTTTAGAGGAATTTTGAATGTTGGTTTCTGATCCCCCGCCGGGATTCGAACCCTCGGCGACACCGCCTGGCAATCAGAAGTTCAGCGTCTATACCACTAGACCATTGCACACCGTCACAAAACGATGGCTGGAATCTAGCTTTTTAGATGAGGTCCTCATGATTACTTGGTTCATCTTCCTTTCGGCAGCAGCATGAAAGTGTGGAACGCGCTGGCTACAGTACGACGAAAGTGCTGTGGATGGCCTCAGACGAAGACTGGCACGGGCTTTTGTGTGTTTTTTCAAATGAGACAATCATGTTTTAGAGGAATTTTGAATGTTGGTTTCTGATCCCCCGCCGGGATTCGAACCCTCAGCAACACCGCCTGGCAATCAGGAGTTCAGCGTCTAAACCACTAGACCATTGCACACCGCCAAAAAACGATGGCTGGAATCTAGCTTTTTAGATGAGGTCCTCATGATTACTTGGTTCATCTTCCTTTCGGCAGCAGCATGAAAGTGTGGAGCACGCTGGCTACAGTACGACGAAAGTGCTGTGGATGGCCTCAGACGAAGACTGGCACGGGCTTGTGTGTGTTTTTTTCAAATGAGACAATCATGTTTTAGAGGAATTTTGAATGTTGGTTTCTGATCCCCCGCCGGGATTCGAACCCTCGGCAACACCGCCTGGCAATCAGGAGTTCAGCGTCTGTACCCTGGTGGCTTGGTCTAGTGATATGTAATGTTTTGGAGTGAGTATGCATTTTATCTTTCCTATTTTTTTCTCCTTCTCCACTATCCTATACTTACGACCGCTTTTCTTAAGCCTATAGTTCTACACATGGTGTTTGGTTCATGGGGAGCTCACTGAACTCGAATGAACTGTATGACATGCGTAGATCCTATCCTGTCTTCGTATTATAATGGTATGTTTTCTTCTATGCGTGTGGGTGGCACATCTATTTAATGTAGGGTAGTTGTTTTATTGTATATGTGTCACGTGTTTCTTCATGTTGCCTCTGTGTTTGCCAACACCTCCACCCTTGATGCCGGTAGCTGCTTCACCCCCTTCCCTTTGTCCTTAGTTCCACGCATGGTTCTTGGGTGATGGATCCCTATGTGATATCATGTGTAGGAATCTCTGCGTGTAATGTATTGATTTACAATACAATGTATTGGTTTGGTTCATGGGGAGCTCACTGAACTCGAATGAACTGTATGGCATGCATAGATCTTATCCTGTCTTCGTATTATAATGGTATTTTTGTTCTATGCGTGTGGGTGGCACATCTATTTAATGTAGGGTAGTTGTTTTATAGTATATGTGTCACGTGTTTCTTCATGTTGCCTCTGTGTTTGCCAACACCTCCACCCTTGATGCCGGTAGCTGCTTCACCCCCTTCCCTTTGTCCTTAGTTCTACGCATGGTTCTTTAGTGATGATCCCTATGCGATATCATGTGTAGGATTCTCTGCGTGGAATGTATTGATTATAGCAAATGTTCTGGCATATTTTATCGATAGCATATCCCCCCCCCCCTTCCCTAATGTAATTTTCACCCCGCCCGCTCCCTAACTCTTTTCCCTGGGATTTACTCACTACGTTACCTGTGTAGCTATTACCTTTTTCTCGCTCTATTTTTCCATTCCGTCCATCTACATTAGGTTCGCCCAGCCCCTCCCATTCCCCTTCCCCACCTACCCCCCCCCCCCCTCATCTGGGCGAATCCTTTTAACATAGTGGGTGGTCGCTGGTTTTTTTCATCCTAGTTCCCTCTAGGTACAGCCTCGTTTCCCAGGCCCGTTTTTTATTTTATTCTGCATGACGTTACGTCACGTCCGACGTCTTCCTTTATTCGTATAACTGATTTAATAAGAAAAGGATGGAATTCACTTAGTGAGCTACTGTTGATTGTATTCCACTTGATAAAGTCCAAGTGGCCGAAAATTTGTGATTAAAACAGAGTGACTTAAGAAACGAACATTTATCGACTTCCCTTTGGAGGATTTATATTTGAAAATTAAAATTTCAGACAATGAAATCCTTATCATGTTTTGTATTTCATGTTAAATTTGATTATACGCAATAGGTGATCGTCTGCGTTCATCGCCAAATCAAACGCAAACAATGGTCGGTCATAAAAATCCACAAACGAAACTCGCGAGAAAAACTTTTCAATTTCCAAATAGCATGAATGAACTCTTTATGAGACAAAGTTCAACCAACTTTCATGTCATCTGGATTTATATCGAACTCCACATTTTCAAAATGTGCTTTCAGTTTTTCAGGAAATGGTCAAAATCAGAATTAATTTTAACTCAGTTTTGCTCTGAATGACAGCACCCTCCAGTCAAGTGGAAATGGAGATTGAGGTTATTTGTTGGCTTGGCGTATGACGTTCCTTTAAACTTAAGCACTTCATTGGTCAATAAAGTTGTTGATGAAGCAAGAACATGTTTCGCGAAATGCTATTTCAAACAGAATTTCAGAAAACTATGCCTTTTTTATTAAGTTATCAGCCGGAAGCATGATGCTACTTGGATTTTATTTTAAAAGAGAGTGTTTAAATTCATTGCCTCTCAAGTTTAATTGTAAGGAATGATCGTTTGTTTCTGTCTATTTCTTGAATTATCAACCCCAAAAAACAAAGGCCCAACACACAGTTTGGCCGTTGATCTTTGGGTTCATAACTCAAGGAATAGACAGAAACAAACGATCACTCCTTATTTGTACTGAGTCACAATACTTTCAGACGTTTATTATTCATTTGCAAAAAGGAAGACCACTAATGAGAACAGGGCTCAAAATAAGCGGTGTCGCGTCGCTTTTTGCGATGCAAAACTTTCAAAAGGCTACACAATGTTCAATTGTGTATAGCATTTTGCGATCCAAGATAATCAACTGCAGCCTATTTATTTATTTATTTATTGATGTTTAAGGTCACATATTTATGCACAATGGCTAATCATGACCGTGACAGTTTTACGGGTGGAGGAAGCCGGAGTACCCGGAGAGAACCACCGAGCAACGACGAGCAGCTGCCAGCTCCCCAACATCGTAACTCGCGTTAGATTGGTTGGAGACATGCGCACCATCGACGCACAGTACGCCATAGTACACGGCGTCATCGTGCCCCCACGCGGGCAATGGAGATGAAGTGTCTTGCCCAAGGACACAACGCGGTCGCCACAGGTGGGATTCGAACCGAGGACCCTGCAGCCTATTAGGCTGCAGTTGATTATCTTGTATCGCAAAAATTCAATAAAAATTTGCAAAGTTGAAAACTAGTTCACTGATGCGTTACTTCTGATTGTGGAGCATTCCAGGCATAACTCAGATTAACTCTCCATCAAGCATCATTAGCAAATTCATATGTAAGATGAATTCTATTGGTTTAAATTCTTCCTGTTTTTACAACACTTTGCATAAAATGTACATTAAAAATAACTTCAAGCTCATCAAATTTAAAATCCCAATTTCCATTTTGAGAACTCTATTGAACAACCAAGACACTATTTGAAAATATCCAAGTCCATGCAACCCTTAAAGGCAGTTCAGTTGAACAAAAACCTAGTAAATGTTTCATGTGTTGCAGAACATTTGGAAATGCCCAGAAATGGATGAAACTATTCTATCTACTTAAAAGAATTCAATATAAAACAGCATAACATAACTCTGGTATACAAAAATAGCTATGTAATTTTTACAAAATGCTATTCATTTTTTTTAAATTTGTAGCATTTTGCTACGCAAAGAAAAAAGTTATTTTGAGCACTGAATGAGAATCTCTTCATTTTGGAATGCTGAACGCCAAATATTTTCACCATGTTGTGTCACGATACTTTTTTTGAAAACGGCCCGAAATGACAATTGCAGATCAATAGGAGAAATTGGAGAAATGGAAATATTATCCATCACTAAAACTTGCTGTGTGAAATTTGTGCGAAAATAACGGAATGGCAGTGGTGTGTTCACAGCAATGCCCGTCAATAACAATATTTCTTATAGCAACGAAGACCGATCACACATTTATAAAAATAGAGTCAAAATTTACGATTTTTTATATCCTGTTGGGAGTGTTTGCAGATATGCAAAGTTTTCTCTGGCCTGCTTTGTTTCCAACCTTCAAGTTCTTTTATACACAAAGATCTCCATCTGAAGAAACAACCACTCTTTCGTTAACTGATATTGTTTGTTTGAAAACTTTTTGTGTTTCTGTTTGTCTTTCTTCCATTTTTTTTGAATGAATGAATATGGGACCCGGGCATGTAGGATGTTTTTTAGATTTTTAACTTATAGTACAGCCGCCATAGACTGGTAACAATCCACGCGTGAGCAGTGATGTTCACGCACATGCGTTCACCAGGTAATAAAAAAACATCACCAGGAAACCGAGTTCGATCACCGTCCGGGACGACCCGCGTTGAGTCTTGGGCAGGGCACTTTATCCCGGTTGCCTACATGGGGCCGTGTACTAAGGCGTACTGTACGTCGATGGTGTACATGTCTTCAACCGCTGTAACCCTGCTTGAGCGAAACTTGAGTTAGAATGTCGGGGAGCTGACAGTTGCTCGTCGGTGCTTGGTGGTTCTCTCCGGGTACTCCGGCTTCCTCCACCCGTATAACTGTCACGGTCACGATTAGCCATTGTGCATAAGTATGTGACTTAAACACCAACAAATAATAATATATTGATTAGGGCTGTCACGATTGATCAATTGATCGATTGTTGATCGGTAAGGCGAAATCGATTAGTATTTTTCGTTGATGAATAATCGGTAAATTATATCCCGTTTTAGACGTTTAGTAATTAAAAGAAAATATGTTGAAAAAACTATTGTTTCTAAAGGTAAAGAGTTAAGAACATCGATGTTAAACCCCAAGAAGCTATTGGAAGCATTTGTCTTTCAGGTACATTCATCAAAGCTTTGATGTTCTGAACTTTTGAACCGTCTGTGTAATAATCAAGACCGGTCAGCAGTTGCGAAGTTCGCAACTGCCGACCGGTCTTGATTATTACACTGACGGTTCAAAAGTTCAGAACATCAAAGCTTTGAATGTAAATAAACGAGGGTCGTCTTCGTTGTTTACTTGAGGTAGGTCAACTGACTTCAACTTCATTTTTATCGACTTCAAAGAGAAGGAGATGGGGGTCATCTAGGTACGATCAACCGATTATCATCGATTATTTCCGACGATTAATTGATTCCTAAATTAAAAAATGGTGACAGCCCTTATATTGATTGCGTCTGTTGTGTCCAGCAGACTTACTTCTAAATTCTATCGCAACTATCGGACGGAGTATAATTATCTCTTTCATTTTCGGGATAATAATTCCACCTATCTACAGTTAAAACTAGAAGTCCTGTCACGAATTGTGCGCTTATCTAGGCTCAATTGCGCGTTGGAATTGCGCGTAGGAATTGCGCGTTGGAATTGCGCGCAGTTGCCATATCGAATGGCATCCAAAGCACGGCAGGTTCTCCTGGTTACTCATAGCAAACACATGCAATGTTTCTGTCAATGGACCTCCGGTTACCCGGAGGTACATTGGCTGTAACATTGCTTGTGCACAGGCCATATTTACAGAATTTGATAGCTTTACTTGGGCCATAACGCGCACATTAACGCGCATATCAACGTGCTACTTCTGCGCATTTCATTTTGTTTGCACGTTTTAGGAATTCTGTAAATAAGTACTTTATTTTAAAGTTTTCAAATCATATTTGTAAAAAAGCAGACATTCCGGCCAGCAATTCAGTCATTTGCATATAATTGACAATCAGAATGCGTTTTCTGCAATTTCATTGGTCCATTGTCCGAAAGACCTGCAGAGGTCAAATGAATAAATTGGAAAATTCGGCGACGCCCGACTTCTTTCGTTTTCAAATTTGAGACTTGACATTTTTGGAACGGAAAATAGTTTATCGATGGCATCTTATGTTTTGGGTGAATAAGTTAACAATAGGGAATTCGAATGACAACGGTCTGCGATATTTGGAAGAAATTATCGCGTTTTGCCATGTCCGATGTGATCTGATCTTTTTTTCATTTCCCGGGGAAATAAAAAAAAAACGCCCAATTTGAATTGAACACTTTGTGTTTCAAAACCTGATATCCGATTTCTCTCGCGTTGTTCAAAGGGCTCGCTTGTCGCATGGCCTACTGATGTATACTGAAAAAATATATTTATTGGTGTATAGTGATGGCAGAAAAGTTTTTTTTAATTTTGTGTTTTAAATTTGTCTTGCACAGATTTACAAAATGTACACATTATATATCTGTTTTGATTTTATCTCAACAAACCTTTTAGCGTCAGATTTGTTTAGGGAAGGTTGGTTTATCCCAAACGCAGGTAACTGTTAGGGGCATAAAATCCACTATTAGCTGACCACAACTTACAAAATGTGCTTATCACATATATTTTCAGTTGACTGCTCTCTTTAGTTTATACAGTTAAAACTAGAAGTCCTGTCACGAACTGTGCGCTTATCTAGGGTTAATTGCGCGTAGGAATTGCGCGCAATTGCCACATCGAATGGCATCCAAAGCACGGCAGGTCCTGCTGGTTACTCATAGCAAACACAGGCAATGTTTCTTCCAATGGATTTCCGGGTTATATTGGCAGAAACATTGCTTGTGCACAGGCCAGATGTACAGAATTTGATAGCCTTACAATGGTCATAACGCGTGGATTAATGCGCAGATCGACGTGCTATTTGTGCTCATTTCGTGACAGAACCTCTAATTGTAACTGTACCTATCATGGCACAGATACGATTTCAGTAATTAAATTTTTCCCGATATGTCACATGGAGATTGACACTGATGATATTGGCAAAACACACGCGATGTGATACTTCAACATCGAAAACCAGGCCAGGTGAAATTTTTGTCTTCTTCTTCCACCTTACGCTATAAACTATGCTCTAAATACACAGAACGACACACGTGTGTGAATAGGTTAATCGATATGGCACGAGTGCGAGCGCTGAAGGATAGAACGAGAGGCAACAGGCCTCGAGTTTTATCCTTCCGCGATGGCACAAGTGCAATGTATCCTCCACTCGAAAAGTATTTATAATTGTTTTCTTAATAGCACAGAAAATACTTGCATCCTTTCATCAAATGGACCACCGGGTATAACCCGATGGTTCATGTGATGGAAGTTTGCAAGTGATTTTTGAGTTCCGTCCACAGAACTTGAACATAATTACAAAGTTAAAATTATATCACATAGCGATTGATTACTAGCCAACACTCCGTACACTGGAGTTTCAATATTTTCTTTCGATTTGATTGGTTCAGTTCGTGATTTCTCTACAGACCTCGCTAATAGCGCGTTATATTTTGCAATGCACAGCGCAATCGCAATTGTGTATTTCATTTCTGCACTAATATTGACAGGACTTCTAGGTTCAAATGTAATTAAGATTGGTTACATTGTTGTCGCCATACAAATGCATAAATTCACCTCTTAACGAATGTTGTTGGACCTGCATTGTACCAGATACACCTAGATGATGAGGTATATCGAGTCCACCCAGGGCAGAATGGGGTTAAAAAAACACTCCGTAACACCAACTACAATAAAATGTTTTCGCTCAAAACAGATACCACAGATTCCAAAAGCGAGACACTAATTAACTCTTAACCTGCTCAGTATTTTGAAGATATTTTCATAAAAACTAGTCATGGATGCTGCGAAGCAGCCATGACTACCTTTGATAAAAAAAAATTAACTAAATTTAACTCAAGAAATCATTGGAGAAAAGATCCATTTAATCTCCATGTAAAAAATGTGATTAAATGTTCCCAAATTAAACACCTCTCAGCGACAAGAGAAATCTTGTCCTGGGCACGGATATCCAGCATGCAAGGAGTTTATACCTGTGTGCATTCTCTACACAGCATGGTTTTAGGCTTAAAATCATTTATGATTTCACAGTGAATTTTCTATGTTTCTATATATTTTTTTACTACTTTATCATTTTATTATTTATTATTTTACTAATTTATTCTTATATTATGTATCATTTACTAGTTTATCACTTTACTATTTATTATTTCCTAATTTATCATTTTATTATTAATGATTTACTAATTTGTCATTTTATTATTTATAAATACTAATGTATCATTATTTATTATTTTACTAGATGACAATTTTATTATTTATTATTTTACTAATTTATCATTTTATTACATATCATTTACTAATTTATAATTTTATCATATATTATTTTACTAGTTTAGAATTTAATTATTTATTTTTATTAGTTTATCATTTTACTATTTATTGTTTACCAATTATAATTTCATCACTTATTATTTACTTGTGTATAATTTTACCATTTATTGTTTACATGTTTATCATTTTACCATTTATTACTTACTTGTTTATCATTGCATTATTTATTATTTACAATTTTATCATTTTACAATTTATTATATACTAATTTATCATTTCGTTATTTATTATTTACTTGTTAATCGTTTGCCATTTATTATTTACTAGTTTATTATTTTTTTATTTATTATTTTACTATTTGAACATTTTACTATTTATTATTTACGAATTTATCAGTTTATGATTTGGCATTTACTAATTTATCATTTTATTATATATTATTTTACTAGTTTAGCATTTATTTTTTTTTATTTACTAGTGTATCATTCTACAATTGATTATTGACTAATTTATCATTTCTTTATTTATTATTTACTTGTTTATCATTTTACTATTTATTATTTCACTAGTTTCTCATTTTATTATTTATTATTTCACTAATTGATTATTTTATAATTGATTATTTTACTAGTTTATCATTTTACCATTATTATTTTACTAGTTTATCATTCTATTATTTATTATTTTACTATTTGTCATTTTATTATATATTATTTAGTAATTTATCAATTTATTATATAACATTTTACTAATTTATCATTTTATTATATATTATTTTACTGATTTTTCATTTTATTATTTATACTTACTTGGTTATCATTTTACTATCTATTATTTACTAGTTTATCATTCTACTATTTATTATTTACTAATTTATCATTTTATTATTTATTATTTACTAGTTAATTATTTATTATTATTTTACTAGTTTATTATTTTTTTATTTATTATTTTACTAGTTATCATTTTATCATTTATTATTACTATTTTACAATTTTATTTTTTAATAGTTTATACTTTTACTATTTATTATTTTACTTAGTTTCTCATTCAAATATTTAACATTTTACTGGTTTATCATTTTACTGTTTGTTATTTACTAGTTTATCAGTTGATTATTTATTATTTTATTAGTTTATAATCTATAATTTATTATTTACTAGCTTAGTATTTTATTATTATTATTTTACTACTTTATGATATTACTATTTATAATTTACTAGTTACCATTTCACTATTTATTATTTACTACCTTATTATTTACTATTTATAATTTACTAGTTACCATTTTACTATTTATTATTTAATAGTTACCATTTTACTATTTATTATTTACAAGCTTATTATTTACTATTTATAATTTACTAGCTATCATTGTACTATTTATTATGTACTAGTTATCATTTTACTATTTATTATTTACTAGCTTATTATTTACTCTTTATAATTTACTAGTTACCATTTTACTATTTATTATTTAATAGTTATTATTTTACTATTTATTATTTACTAGTTATCATTTTACTATTTATTATTTCCTAGTTGTAATTTTACTATTTCTTATTTAATAGTTATCATTTTACTATTTATTATTTCCTAGTTATAATTTTACTATTTATTATTTAATAGTTATCATTTTACTATTTATTATTTCCTAGTTATAATTTTACTATTTATTATTTAATAGTTATCATTTTACTATTTATAATTTACTGGCTTATTATTTACTATTTATAATTTACTAGTCATCGTTTTTCTATTTATTATTTAATAGTTATCATTTTACTATTTATTATTTACAAGCTTATCATTTTACTATTTATAATTTACTAGCTATCATTGTACTATTTATTATGTACTAGTTATCATTTGACTACTTATTATTTACTAGCTTATTATTTACTATTTATAATTTACTAGTTACCATTTTACTATTTATTATGTACTAGTTATCATTTTTCTATTTATTATTTAATAGTTATCATTTTACTATTTATTATTTCCTAGTTATAATTTTACTATTTATTATTTACTAGTTATCATTTACTATTTATAATTTACTAGTTATCATTTTACTATTTGTTATTTACTAGTTATCATTTTAATATTTATTATTTCCTAGTTATAATTTTACTATTTATTATTTAATAGTTATCATTTTACTATTTATAATTTACTAGCTTATCATTTACTATTTATTATTTACTAGTTATCATTTTACTATTTGTTATTTACTAGTGATCATTTTACTATTTATTATTTACTAGATTATTTACTATTTATAATTTACTAGTTACCATTTTACTATTTATTATTTAATAGTTATCATTGTATTATATGTTATTTTACTAGTTCATCATTTTACTATTTATTATTTAATAGTTATCATTTTACTATTTATTATTTCCTAGTTATAATTTTACTATTTATCATTTAATAGTTATCATTTACTATTTATAATTTACTAGTTATCATTTTACTATTTATTATTTACTAGTTCATCCTTTTACTATTTATTATTTACTAGCTAATCATTTACTATTTATTATTTACTACCTTATCATTTACTATTTATAATTTACTAGTTAGCATTTTACTATTTATTATTTAATAGTTACCATTTTACTATTTATTATTTACAAGCTTATCATTTACTATTTATAATTTACTAGCTATCATTGTACTATTTATTATGTACTAGTTATCATTTTACTATTTATTATTTACTAGCTTATTATTTACTATTTATAATTTACTAGTTACCATTTTACAATTTATTATTTACAAGTCATCATTTTACTATTTATTATTTACTAGCTTATTATTTACTCTTTATAATTTACTAGCTATCATTGTACTATTTATTATGTACTAGTTATCATGTTACTATTTATTATTTACAACCTTATCATTTACTATTTATAATTTACTAGTTGCCATTTTACTATTTATTATTTAATAGTTATTATTTTACTATTTGTTATTTACAAGTCACCATTTTACTATTTATTATTTACTAGTTATCATTTTACTATTTATTATGTACTAGTTATCATTTTACTATTTATTATTTAATAGTTATCATTTTACTATTTATAATTTACTAGCTTATCATTTACTATTTATAATTTACTAGTTGTCATTGTACTATTTATTATTTACTAGTTATCATTTTACTATTTATAATTTACTAGTTATCATTTTACTATTTATTATGTACTAGTTATCATTTTACTATTTATTATTTACTAGCTTATTATTTACTATTTATAATTTACTAGTTACCATTTTACTATTTATTATTTAATAGTTATCATTTTACTATTTATTATTTACTAGCTTATTATTTACTATTTATAATTTACTAGTTACCATTTTACTATTTATTATTTAATAGTTATCATTTTACTATTTATTATTTACTAGCTTATTATTTACTATTTATTATTTAATAGTTATCATTTTACTATTTATCATTTACTAGTTATCATTTACTATTTATAATTTACTAGTTGCCATTTTACTATTTATTATTTACTAGCTTATCATTTACTATTTATAATTTACTAGTTACCATTTCACTATTTATTATTTACTAGCTTATTATTTACTATTTATAATTTACTAGTTACCATTTTACTATTTATTATTTAATAGTTACCATTTTACTATTTATTATTTACAAGCTTATTATTTACTATTTATAATTTACTAGCTATCATTGTACTATTTATTATGTACTAGTTATCATTTTACTATTTATTATTTACTAGCTTATTATTTACTCTTTATAATTTACTAGTTACCATTTTACTATTTATTATTTAATAGTTATTATTTTACTATTTATTATTTACTAGTTATCATTTTACTATTTATTATTTCCTAGTTGTAATTTTATTATTTCTTATTTAATAGTTATCATTTTACTATTTATTATTTCCTAGTTATAATTTTACTATTTATTATTTAATAGTTATCATTTTACTATTTATTATTTCCTAGTTATAATTTTACTATTTATTATTTAATAGTTATCATTTTACTATTTATAATTTACTGGCTTATTATTTACTATTTATAATTTACTAGTCATCGTTTTTCTATTTATTATTTAATAGTTATCATTTTACTATTTATTATTTACAAGCTTATCATTTTACTATTTATAATTTACTAGCTATCATTGTACTATTTATTATGTACTAGTTATCATTTGACTACTTATTATTTACTAGCTTATTATTTACTATTTATAATTTACTAGTTACCATTTTACTATTTATTATGTACTAGTTATCATTTTACTATTTATTATTTCCTAGTTATCATTTTACTATTTATTATTTAATAGTTATCATTTTACTATTTATTATTTCCTAGTTATAATTTTACTATTTATTATTTAATAGTTATCATTTTACTATTTATAATTTACTGGCTTATTATTGACTATTTATAATTTACTAGTCATCGTTTTTCTATTTATTATTTAATAGTTATCATTTTACTATTTTTTATTTACAAGCTTATCATTTTACTATTTATAATTTACTAGCTATCATTGTACTATTTATTATGTACTAGTTATCATTTGACTACTTATTATTTACTAGCTTATTATTTACTATTTATAATTTACTAGTTACCATTTTACTATTTATTATGTACTAGTTATCATTTTACTATTTATTATTTACTAGCTTATTATTTACTATTTATAATTTACTAGTTACCATTTTACTGTTTATTATTTAATAGTTATCATTTTACTATTTATAATTTACTTGTTATCATTTTAATATTTATTATTTACTAGCTTATTATTTACTATTTATAATTTACTAGTTACCATTTTACAATTTATTATTTAATAGTTATCATTTACTATTTATAATTTACTAGTTATCATTTTACTATTTATTATGTACTAGTTATCATTTTACTATTTATTATTTACTAGTTATCATTTTACTATTTGTTATTTACTAGTTATCATTTTACTATTTATTATTTACTAGCTTATTATTTACTATTTATAATTTACTAGTTACCATTTTACTATTTATTTTTTACTTAATATAATTATTTAATAGTTATCATTTTTACTATTTATTATTTCCTAGTTATAATTTTACTATTTATTATTTAATAGTTATCATTTTACTATTTATAATTTACTAGTTGTCATTTACTATTTATAATTTACTAGTTGTCATTTTACTATTTATTATTTAATGGTTATCATTTTACTATTTATTATTTACATGGTTATCATTTTACTATTTATTATTTACAAGCTTATCATTTACTATTTATAATTTACTAGCTATCATTGTACTATTTATTATGTACTAGTTATCATTTTACTATTTATTATTTACTAGTTATCATTTTATTATTTGTTATTTACTAGTTATCATTTTACTATTTATTATTTACTAGCTTATTATTTACTATTTATAATTTACTAGTTACAATTTTACTATTTGTTATTTACTAGTTATCATTTTACTATTTATTATTTCCTAGTTATAATTTTACTATTTATTATTTAATAGTTATCATTTTACTATTTATTATTTACTAGCTTATCGTTTACTATTTATAATGTACTAGTTGTCATTTTACTATTTATTATTTAATAGTTATCATTTTACTATTTATTATTTACTAGCTTATCATTTACTATTTATAATTCACTAGTTATCATTGTACTATTTATTATGTACTAGTTATCATTTTACTATTTATTATTTACTAGCTTATTATTTACTCTTTATAATTTACTAGTTACCATTTTACTATTTATTATTTACAAGTCATCATTCTACTATTTATTATTTACTAGCTTATTATTTACTCTTTATAATTTACTAGGTACCATTTTACTATTTATTATTTAATAGTTATCATTTTACTATTTATTACTTAATAGTTATCATTTTATTATTTATTATTTAATAGTTATCATTTTACTATTTATTATGTACTAGTTATCATTTTACTATTTATTACTTAATAGTTATCATTGTAGTATTTATTATGTACTAGTTATCATTTTACTACTTATTATTTACTAGCTTATTATTTATTATTTATAATTTACTAGTTACCATTTTACTATTTATTATTTAATAGTTATTATTTTACTATTTATTATTTACTAGTTATCATTTTACTATTTATTATTTACTAGTTATTATTTTACTATTTATTATTTACTAGTTATTATTTTACTATTTATTATTTACTAGCTATCATTGTACTATTTATTATGTACTAGTTATCATTTTACTACTTATTATTTACTAGCTTATTATTTACTATTTATAATTTACCAGTTACCATTTTACTATTTATTATTTAATAGTTATCATTTTACTATTTATTTTTTACTAGTTATCATTTTACTATTTATTATTTACTAGCTTAACATTTACTATTTATAATTTACTAGTCATCATTTTTCTATTTATTATTTACTAGCTCATTATTTACTCTTTATTATTTACTAGTTACCATTTTACTATTTATTATTTAATAGTTATCATTTTACTATTTGTTATTTACTAGTTATCATTTTACTATTTATTATTTACTAGCTTATTATTTACTCTTTATAATTTACTAGTTACCATTTTACAATTTATTATTTAATAGTTTTCATTTACTATTTATAATTTACTAGTTATCATTTTACTATTTATTATTTACTAGCTTATTATTTACTATTTATAATTTACTAGTTACCATTTTACTATTTATTATTTACAAGTCATCATTTTACTGTTTATTATTTAATAGTTATCATTTTACTATTTATTATTTCCTAGTTATAATTTTACTATTTATTATTTAATAGTTATAAGTTATCATTTTACTATTTATAATTTACTAGCTTATCATTTACTATTTATTATTTACTAGCTTATCATTTACTATTTATAATTTACTAGTCATCATTTTTCTGTTTATTATTTAATAGTTACCATTTTACTACTTATTATATACTAGTTACCATTTTACTATTTAACATTTGACTAGTTATCATTTTACTATTTATTATTTACTAGCTTATCATTTACTATTTATAATTTACTAGTCATCATTTTTCTATTTATTATTTAATAGTTACCATTTTACTACTTATTATATACTAGTTACCATTTTACTATTTACTAGTTATCATTTTACTATTTATTATTTAAATGTTATCATTTTACTATTTATTATTTACTAGTTATCATTTTACTATTTATTATTTACTAGCTTATCATTTACTATTTATAATTTACTAGTCATCATTTTTCTATTTATTATTTAATAGTTACCATTTTACTACTTATTATATACTAGTTACCATTTTACTATTTATTATTTACTAGTTATAATTTTACTATTTATTATTTACTAGTTCATCCTTTTACTATTTATTATTTACTAGTTCATCCTTTTACTATTTATTATTTACTAGTTCATCCTTTTACTATTTGTTATTTACTAGCTTATCATTTACTATTTATAATTTACTAGTTATCATTTTACTATTTATTATTAAATAGTTATCATTTTACTATTTATAATTTACTTGTTATCATTTTACTATTTATTATTTACTAGTTCATCCTTTTACTATTTATTATTTACTAGCTAATCATTTACTATTTATTATTTACTAGTTCATCCTTTTACTATTTATTATTTACTAGTTCATCCTTTTACTATTTATTATTTACTAGCTTATCATTTACTATTTATAATTTACTAGTTATCATTTTACTATTTATTATTAAATAGTTATCATTTTACTATTTATAATTTACTAGTTATTATTTTACTATTTATTATTTTCTAGTTATCATTTTACTATTTATTATATACTAGTTCATCCTTTTACTATTTATTATTTACTAGCTTATCAATGTCTATTTATTATTTAATATTTATCATTTTACTATTTATTATTTACTAGCTTATCATTTTACTATTTATTATATACTAATTCATCCTTTTACTATTTATTATTTACTAGTTCATCCTTTTACTATTTATTATTTACTAGTTCATCCTTTTACTATTTATTATTTACTAGCTTATCATTGTCTATTTATAATTTACTAGTTATCATTTTACTATTTATTATTTACTAGTTATTATTTTACTATTTATTATTTTCTAGTTATCATTTTACTATTTATTATTTACTAGTTATCAATTTACTATTTATTATTTACTAGTTATTATTTTACTATTTATAATTTACTTGTTATCATTTTACTATTTATTATTTACTAGTTCATCCTTTTACTATTTATTATTTACTAGCTAATCATTTTATTATATGTTATTTTACTATTTATCGTTTTATTATTTATTATTTCGCTAGTTTATCATTTTACTATTATTATTTTACTAAATTATCCTTTTACTATTCGTTGTTTACTATTTAACGTTTTATTATTTGTTATTTAACTAGTTTATCATTTTACTATTTATTATTTTAGTCTTTCATCATTTTAGTATTATGGTTTTATTATTTTTATCATTTGACTATTCATGAATTTATTGTTTGATAATTTTTTTATTATAGTTACCTACTTCATAATTTTACTATTTATGATTTTAATATATATCATTTTACCCTTTTTTCATGCTATTATGGTCGTTTGCCATTATATTATTTATGATTTTACTATATTATTATTATTTTATTATAGATGATTTTACTAATTTATCATTTTCCTATTTATGATTTTATGGTTAATTTTCTAGAGCCCAGAACAACTCCAATATATGACTTGATTTCGGACCTTGAGTTGTTGCTGCCCGGTTGGTTTCGAATCTTTTCATGGGAATGTTGCATGGTATCAGTCATGTATGTCATACTACAAAATATATAGTTTAGATGGAAACTGTGCATAATTAGTGCTGAAGATAAAGGGTATAATGTCCGCTATATTATCATGAATTGGAACTGCCCCATCTAATATATCCATGCTAATTCCTGTATCACTAGTCTAGTCTCCACTACTGTTGGAAGCAAATTTAATGTCTCAAAATGATGTAGACGATGAGCTTTTGCTTACAGTTTGCCCTGTCCAGTGCCTAGAACTGGAAATTATCGCACTCATCCCTCGTTTTGCACATTAATCCTTTCTGGGTAATAATGTGTCTACTAGGGCTGCACGGGATATCGATAAACCGATAAATACCGGTATTCAAACCAATATCGATTGAATACCAGCGTAATTACAAAAATATCGGTTTATCGTCATTATTTATTTACCCTCAATTTAATTTTCAAGATGTCTTCAGTTTTTTAACTGTAGCTCCGAATAAATAATTTTATCCCTTTATCCAAGGAATCGTCTGCTTGAGCCCTCGTAATACACAAATTCAGCAGTTGAAAACATAATTTTCAAAAGTTTCAACAAAACTGTATCAAGTGACCCCTCATTGGAACGAGCTCGTTGAGCTCGTTCTAATGAGGGATCACATGATATAGGTTTGTTGAAATCTTTGGGTAAGACTAATTTTAAAAATAATAAATTTTGATATCGTCTGTGTTGGGTAAAGACTTTTCGAACTGCATCATCAAGGCGTGCTAATTCGTTCCGACTGTGATGCCTCGAGTCTCGATTGTGGTACTTGTGTTCATATATCTGAACAGTTTTTGATATACCGGTATACCACATTATTTTTTTTAATACTGATACCGGTATTCAGTTTTGAATATCGTGCAGCCCTAGTGTCTACATCATCAAGGCATGAACTCGACGAAGGCATGTCACGATGATTCTGTTAGAATATTTCATTAGTTGGAATCTGAGCCATCACAGTGAGAACAAATCAGGTTTACGATCGATCGATCATCTTCAAAATACCCCTGATTCGATTCGAGGTTCAATTCAATTTCGAATTATACACCCGATTCGATTTGAGATACGATCGAATTGACTCTGTGTGGTTCGCTTTTCAGTTATTAGATAACATAAAAATATAAAAATACAAAATACTTTGACTTCCAAACTGTGATGGCGCAAAACTTGACATAAATTAATTGTACATAGAGGATATGGAATGAGTGTTTTTCTCATATAATATTTCTGAAACGAGTCAAAGAATTGTTCGTTTTGGCGAGCCTCTGGCGAGACCAAACGAAAAATTCGGACAAGTTTCATCAATATTATATGAGAAAAACACTCATTTCATATTCTATTTATCATATGACACACACACGCACAAATTAGCCACTTAGTATGACCCTTTTAACCCATCACCTAACTTGAGTTGCAGATGACACTTGGAAAAATCATCCTCGTATCACTAAAAATTTTCATTTTTTGCTTCCAAAACATAGGTTATGAGACCTCGTTGGAACGAGCTCGTTCCAATGAGGGGAAATAACCTATGTATTGGAAGCAAAAAGTGAAAATATAAAAAAAACGAATGGCGTTTTTCTCGTATTTCGCGAGACGGTTTTTGTCGTAACGTTAGGTAAAAGATTAATACAATATAACCCACCCTAACTAGGACAGACAACGTAAATTCTCCCTAATGAAATTATGCAAATGTGACCCAGTTGTATTTTGTTTAGCCAATCAAATTGTCCAGTTTTGAAATTGACCAATGAAAGCTCCCAACTCTAATTATGCAGATTTCGAAAATGTTGCCCAGTTGTATTTTGTTCAGCCAATCATATTGTCTAGTTTTGAAACTGACAAATGAAATTGACGGAAGGCTTTATTTATCACTGATTAATATTGTAGTAAATTCTAGTGGATAAAATCACAGGTCAAACAGACGAACATACAAACAGAGATAGACATGACATGAGAAGACAACACAAGAACAATCTTACCACACACAGCAGTAAATACAACAAAACCACACACAGTAGTGTAGAAACACAAGACACACAGTCAACAAATAAGTCTGAATACCTGAACATTCAAATCAGCAACTGAATTAGGACCCAATCTCACATCTCAATTACACACAGTAATCAATGGAGCATTACTGTGAACACAGCTCACTGTCCACTGACACAATTATACAACATTCCCCCCCCCCCCCCCCCCGACATTATTTGAGAATCAGAATCTGTTGTAAAAGTGCGGACTGACAGTAAGAGTTGGTCCAGAACCAGATGAGCGTTTAAGAATGGATGAAGCAAATCACCTCATCGCATATGAAGAAATACCCGACCTCACCAATATATACATTTATTTAGAAACTGATATTCGATGAAGCAAGTAGCCTCATCAAATATATAACCAATGAAATATTTTAACTCACAGATACAAAAAACATTCCAACAATTCAGAAGTAAACCCTAGGAAGACATCCCAGACGAGCCCCCAACATAACAGATCATAAGAAGACGGTGACCACATTAATAGCGTACAGCCATTTTGGATGATACTGAGGTTTAGAGTTAACGTCAAAGCAAATGTAGCCAGGAATGACTGGTGCCTACTTTGATTAGTACAAAAGCGTGCTGTTTTGAACCATTTAGAGAACACCTATGTGTGAAATGTAAAATAGTAAATGTCCATGTCCAATTTACACATTTTCACCATGAAAACTATCAAAACAAGCACCATTTCACCAACTAAACTACGCGATATGCCTAAAATCGTGTGAGAATCATTACTACTTTTGGTTCTCAATTTGAGGATTTCACAATGAAGCGAATAACCTCATTGGTGAACGCACAGTTAAAACTGTAAAAAACTTAATTATTAATTTGAAAAATTTAATCAAGTCAATAATGAAGCCAATGACCTCATTATTGTATTCATTTTTTTTATATTTTCACTACTGAGTACTGACCCAAAATATGATTCTCAAGATGTGTTATGTAAGTTAATAATGTGCTTGATGTGACTGACAACCATTAGAGTCATGTGCATTAAGGAGGTTTTTCACTTTTATCCCAGTGTCAAATCAAAACTAATGAAATAATAGGAACTCGATAATAGTATTTGGTAATTTTTCATAGCACAATTTCAGTTCCTGATTTTCAAAGTGTCATGATCAAAACCAGTGACACCTATCTGTTTTTTTACCTTCATAGACAGTAGATTTTTGTGAACAATTCTTGGCCAGATGCCCATAGGCTCGACACTGATAGCATTGTTTGTGAATAATTTTTACGAAACGTGGTTTTCTAAACCGTGGCCGTGAGTTATTTATATGGTTTGCATTAATTGCTGAACATAAATCATGCACAGACAAGATCAAAACATCAATACTTGTTTGAAGCTTCTCTGGGGCTATTGACACTGATGGTTTGTGTGTTTTCTTGATTTGATGTTCATATTTCTCTGCTAAATCCTCTCCAAGTGGCATTGGCCGCATTAAATGATGACGTGAATGAACATGTGTTTTAGCATCATTATCATTAATAACCGCCTCATGATATTTTGCAATGTTATTAATATATTCTGAGGAAATAGGTGCCTCTTTCTCACTGAATTGCTGTGTCAGTTTCTTTACCAAATCATTGTAATCATGGTATCGAACATTCCTAGCAAACTTGAGAGCTCTGCCCCCCAAAACATTGAACAATTCTTTTTCAGCTCTTCGGTTATTCCATTTTTGCATAACAACCAGTCGCTCATGTTTGAATATGAAGGAATCCCAATTGCCTCCCCCACTATACGTAGCCATACTAGCATTAGGTGTACTTTTAATGGAACGTTGACAGATAGCAACTGCATTTCAGTTCACATGAACGTGAGCTAGAACGAGAAGTACTTGAAGATGGTGAATGTTTCGTGCGTGGAATTTTCATGGAACGTAACCGATAGCAACTACTTTTGCGTTCACATCAACTCGAGCTTGAACGAGAATCACTTGAAGATGGTGAATGCTTCGTATGTGACCTATGCCATGTTGGAGCAGACGACTCAGAAGAGCTGTCCCGATGTTTATGGATTAATTTCCGTCCAACTGACGGTTGTGATGTTCTATCTGACCTGTGCTTTCTTTGAACAATGGGTTTTACTGGTGATGAGCTAAGTCGGTTGACTGAATTATTACCACAGCGCTCTTTATCAGCCGATGCAGCAGTTGACCGCATCATTGGTTGAGGAGTTAATTGTACAGGCTGATTCGAGTTCACAAGTAATGTGGTAGACTGTAAATGTGGAGAAACCATAAAATGTGATATACCTGGAAAAGGTGGTGGATATGGGCCTGGTCTGAACATATGAAAATCTGTTGAATGCTGCGGTGCCATGCCCCATGCAGAAGTAGGTTGTGATTCTATTACGGCCGTTGGAAGTGAATGTGCATGTACATATGTTGTACAGATGTGTGGATTTGTGGCACATGCTTGTGTTAAAGAATCAAGGATGCTACAAGGCAATGTTTCTGTTTTAAAAGCATGTAAATTTGAAGACTGGACATCTTCAGAACATGTTTCTGTATCCGTTTCCAGCTGTTTTATAATCAACAGATTATTACTTTTTACGTCCAAATCTGCCATTTTACTTCGAACTAATGCCATTTCTCGATTTCTTAACTCTTCTACAGTGTTCGTTGCCTCAATTATTGAAACTAATAGAGTTTGATTTTGAGAAATTTTTGTCAGTTCTTTTTGCAAAGCACTCAAATACACATTTTTCTCTTCGGTAGCTGATTGATCAAAACCATCTTCTTTTCCCCCATTTCAAAAAACTCCTAATTTGATACAAAAAAAGTGGATTTCTGAAAAATTGTTATAGCTGAAATTGGGTGAGTTGAGATTTTTGGCGGCGACGCCAATGTCATTAATTCTAGTGGATAAAATCACAGGTCAAACAGACAAACATACAAACAGAGATAGACATGACATGAGAAGACAACACAAGAACAATCTTACCACACACAGCAGTAAATACAACAAAACCACACACAGTAGTGTAGAAACACAAGACACACAGTCAACAAATAAGTCTGAATACCTGAACATTCAAATCAGCAACTGAATTAGGACCCAATCTCACATCTCAATTACACACAGTAATCAATGGAGCATTACTGTGAACACAGCTCACTGGGTCATTGTTGACACCTTGGGTGAGATTCATAACGCAAGTCTAAGTAAAGTCTAAGCTAGACTGGAGTCTAATTATCTCCTAGTGAGGTCTAACATTTAAACAGCATTCATAACACATGTTTAGCGCTAGACAACGTCTAACTTAGACGTAACTAGGCAGATTTAGACTGAAATCTTAAACATGGTAGGGGGCATGTCTAGAGGTAAGTCTAAATCGCGCACGATTTTTTCGGACGGTGGTTGTGCATACTGAACTCTCAAAAATGGACGCTTTACGCATATTGGAGATAGAACAAATGGAGCAAGAGGAGGAACAACCAAGAATTCGACCAGAAAGGAGACTTTTTCGCGACCGATGTAACCCACTGGAAAAGTACGATGATCAAAATTTCCTTAGGAGATTCCGTCTCACCAAAGAAACAACCGCTATTCTTATAGCTGACATTGCTGGTGATCTGGAAAGACCCACATCACGGAATCATTCGGTACCAGTTACTATTCAAGTTTGTGTAGCATTACGATTTTGTGCTACAGGATCATTTCAGGCGGTAACCGGCGACCTTCATGGGCTGTCACAACCTACAGTGAGCCGAATTACAGCAGACGTTGTCCAGTCGATTTGTAAACGTAAACGTCAGTTACTTCGTTTCCCCACAACGGCACAGGAAAGAAGGATAGCTGCGGAAGGGATGGAAAGAATCGCCGGTATGCCTGGAATTGTCGGCTGTATTGATGGTACACACATACCAATATTAAACCCTGGGGGACCTCACTCACAGCGTTTCATTAAGAGAAAGGGATGGCACAGTTTGAACTGTCAAATGATATGTGACCATAAGATGAAATTTATGGATGTCGTGAGTAGATGGTATGGTTCAGCACACGATTCCCGAGTGTTTCAAGAAAGTGAAGTGCGGAGGCGATTAGAAGACGGTGACCTTAGTGGTAAGGCTGTTCTCGTGGGTGATTCGGGCTACGAATGTACCCGTTACTTGCTGACTCCTTTGCGCAATCCTACAACAGAGGCAGAGCGGGCATACAATAAAGCGTTGAAGTCTACAAGATCACTTATAGAACGCACCTTTGGCGTTTACAAGAAACGTTTTCCATGCGTCGCATTTGGTAACAGATTGCGATTACGGGTGAGTTTAACCTCTTCTAGTTTAGTATTTCAATACTCAGAGATGGGGTGGGGTGGCGATAGGAGGTCGGGGAGGATGAAATAACGAAACTGCAATTTGCAGCCCAAAGGCTGAAAATTTCAGTTTTATTATTTTATTCTCCTCCTGTATTTACATTGAACTGATCTACCCTCTTGCTAATGTACACATGCATGGATCGTACCATCCAGTAGTCCTGGGTTCACAGTGTCACAGTGCTAAGATTTTAACATTGCCGCGTGCAGGTAGCAGTGTTAAAATCTAAAACTGCTCACGTCTTTTGCACCAATGATGGCTTTATACTGATTTGGTATAATGCGTAGCGTTTGTATGATGACAGCTATATCCGTCATTGACAGGGGCAATGTTAACAGGAATTTATACATCTCACTCTAAGTTAAATACAAGTAACGAATAAAAAGCGTTAGCCCGTTCCCAACAACAACTTTGAGAAAAAATATCTACGATTAAACAAATATTTCATAAAATTTTCATTTTGGCTTCCAAACCATGGGTTGTAGCCCATCATTTGAACGGACTCGATGAGCTCGTCCCAATGATGGGTCACAATACTTGGTTTGGAAGAAAAAACATGAAAATTTTATGAAATATTGTAGCCATCTGTGTGTATTACAAGGGGCGGATTTCGCCGATGTGTTGGGTAAAAGGTAAAGCCTGTTAACAAGCATATATACTACATCTAGTAAATCAGCCAAATGGAGTTCCTCAGTAGGCATTTCAAATAGAAGAAATAGCAGTATGAGACCGGAGGTAGCATTATACATAAGTACAAAAAGTATTAGAAGAGGCGAATTATCTGAGAAGAATTTGGGTAGAGGGTTGATGTGATTAAGGTATGTTTTCTGCAATTTAATGCCTCATAATAAGATTAGTGTAAGAACATATACGGCTTTTTGATTAGGTATGGTAAAGAATCCGCCAGCCACTGATACATTTCCTATGCATTATTATTCCTTGAACTCGTTATCAAATTAAGTCATAGCTGCTTCTCGACAGTCATGACTTAATTTGATAATGAAAAAAAGGAAAAAAAATATTGGTATACTGTATAGATTTGTTGTTACTTGAAAGTGCAATTTTGTATATTTTTCAGTATGGTGGTGTTGCCGTGTGCACAAAAAATGGCGTTTGTAATCCCCGTATACAGCCTCATTGTTAAAGGGTTAAACGATATATTTGATTTTTTTTTAGCTGGACAGAAGCATGGGAACAGTAGTTGCTACGTCCTGTCTACATGATATGGCAATTGATCAAAACAATCCCATGCCAAATGATGACGACAATGACCTTTCAAATGATGAAGAAAGTGATGACGGCGAAGAAGAACAACCGATCGCGACCCTCAGAGGTACCCTCATGAGACGTCGGTATATTACAGCACATTTCAGCTAATTCATAAATTAAAGAAACCATGACAAGTTCTAAATTTTATTTGTTATTATTTTTCATAATGGAGCGCCATAGCCCTATAAGCCCTTTGCTTTTCTTTCTCTGTGACTAATCTCTCCTCTTCAACTCTTTTCTGTAGCGCTATAAGCTCTATCTTTTCTCTATATTCCTCTTCCATGAGTTCTAGTGCTCGCTCTGTCTTTGATGCTGTACCGGTGCTACGTTTCCGTTTGTCGCCTCGCGTTCCCATATTTACAGGATCCAGTGGTGGAACCTGCTGACTTGACTCACTACAAAAATATGAATTATGTCATGAATGAATCTCCAATAACTATTTAACCCTCTCCACTCTTATGTCGAGACTACTCGACACCCATGATTTGTCATCCGTGATTATCTCCCCTTGTGTTGTGAGAAATTCGGAAAATTAGATTTTGGTTGACAGAGATCCAATGGAGCTCTGTCAGCCAAAATCTCACAAGTTCTGATTTTCTCACAACTTTGATCTCGCAATTTTGATGTCCATAGTCTTTGCAGCAAATTTCACAGTTTAATGTCACGTCAATCTCTGGACGTCTCTCTCTCTCTCTCTCTCTCTCTCTCTCTCTCTCTCTCTCTCTCTCTCACTCCATTTGTCAGTCTATCTGCCAGCCTGTCTGTCTGTCCGCCTCTCTGTCTGTCCGCCTGTCCGTCCGTCCGACCGTCCGTTCGTCCGTCCGTCCGTCCATCCGTCTGTTCAACAGATAGACAGACAGACAGACAGTCCGACACCGACAGGCAGTCCGACAGACATTTAGACAGAAAGACAGTCCGACAAACAGACAGACGGTCCGATAGACAGTCCAACAGATCGACAGACAATCGACCGACAGACAGATAGACAGACAGACAGACAGACAGACAGACAGACAGACAGACAGACAGACT
This sequence comes from Pictodentalium vernedei, assembly GCA_031216915.1. Taxonomy (NCBI): domain Eukaryota; kingdom Metazoa; phylum Mollusca; class Scaphopoda; order Dentaliida; family Dentaliidae; genus Pictodentalium; species Pictodentalium vernedei. The sequence continues at coordinate 840,578,404 of CM062296.1, read as the reverse complement.
GTCTGACTGTTTATCTATTTGTCTCTCTCTCTCCCCCTCTCTTTCTCTCTCTCTCTCTCTCCCTCCCCCCCTCTCTCTCTCCCTCTCTCTCTCTCTCTCTCTCTCTCTCTCTCTCTCGAGAGAGAGAGAGAGAGAGAGAGAGAGAGAGAGAGAGAGAGAGAGAGAGGACAGTAGAGAAATAGCGTGGTGTACATGACTGGGGTCCATGCGACTAACGACGGCCGAGACCTACCTGGATAGCGTGATGCGCAACACAATATAAGAACCACAAAGAGGGATGGGTTGTATGGGAGTGGATTGGTCGACTCGTCAGGCATTTTATACTACTTGGAAATGTGGGCGTGGACTATTTCCATCCAATGGGTTAAAGTTACCTCTCATTGCCGTTGCCTGGACGTGTTGGTGTAGTGGGCGTCGGGGAGGAAGTGGCACTTGGTGCGTCTGTCTCAGCTGCCTCATTAACTTCGCCTGGCGTTGTAACAGAATTGTCGCCGGTAGCTGTAGATGGAACGTCCGATGCTGTGCCAGTTGCGTCGGAGTCAAACTCGTTGCGCATTTGAAGAAGGTCTCCAGGTATACATTCTAAAACTAATGTGGTTTCCTCACTCAACTGCTGAGTCTGTGGTCCACCTCCAGTTCTCTGTGACTCTTTGCGCTTGGTCTGCTCCTCCGTTTTTGCCTTCAGTTTCATCCGCCTCCACAAATCTTTCAATTCTTTCGCCGATCTCTCTTGTCGACCAGGAAAGTCTCTCCGCATCGTCGCCCGAATCTGTTCCCATACATTATTTTTCATTTTTTGACTTGATCCATCAGATTTTCTGTCTTCCAACGTCTTGCAATTTTCGCGTACTAACTCTAGAAAGGCGGCCCTTTCTTCTGTTGTAAAATTCTCTTTTCGCTGTCTTTTTCCGTCATTCATTGTGCGTTATAGTATTGACCGTGAATGAAATATCGGTGTCATATTTGCTGAACTTATACCAAATATTGTTCCGCTCCGCTTAGTGTCATAATTAATTCGTGAAAGACGAGTCTTGTTAGGCACGGGCTAAGACCTACTTTCAGAATATCAATTAAGTCAGATTATTAGATGAGTCTAGTTAGACTTGTCTAGGAGAATTTAGACCAGTCTACTGGTTAGACTGGTCTATATTTAGACTTGCGTTATGAATCTCACCCCTTGTGTCCACTGACACAATTATACAACAATATGAAAACAAGATATCAAATATTTAAAAGTGAACAGAACGGACGAGTCATATGATAAATAAGTTTACCTGGTACGTCTAACGTTTATGACACATACACAACAAAGGATTTTAAGTCGTGACTGTACTGAATGGTGAAAGCGGATATTGTATTTAGGGCTGTCACGATTTTTTAATTTAGGAATCGATTAATCGTCGCAAATAATCGATGATAATCGATTGATCGTACCTTGATGACCCCCATCTCCTTCTCTTTGAAGTCGATAAAAATGAAGTTGAAGTCAGTTGACCTTCCTCAAGTAAACAACGAAGACGACCCTCTTTTAGTTACATTCAAAGCTTTGATGTTCTGAACTTTTGAACCGTCAGTGTAATAATCAAGACCGGTCGGCAGTTGCGAACTTCGCAACTGCCGACCGGTCTTGATTATTACACTGACGGTTCAAAAGTTCAGAACATCAAAGCTTTGATGAAAGTACCTGAAAGACAAATGCTTCCAATAGCTTCTTGGGGTTTAACATCGATGTTCTTAACTCTTTACCTTTAGAAACAATAGTTTTTTCAACATATTTTCTTTTAATTATTAAACTTCTAAAACGGGATATAATTTACCGATTATTCGACAACGAAACATACTAATCGATTTTGCCGTGACCGATCAACAATCGATTAATTGATCAATCGTGACAGCCCTAATTGTATTATAAAGAGAACTTACCCAAACCATTACACTTGATTGCCACATCATTTGGATAACTCCTACAGTTGAAAGTAGAATCAACCTCCCATCCAGAATGAGGACACTGGGTCAAGCTCTTCTCATTACCAATGCATCTTATCCTATGCTTATACACAATCCCTGTTGCAGTACTATAGGCATTACCATACCCAAAGAGATGGTTTCCTCCTTTAAACCCAATACTCCGACAATACACTGAAATATCGTTCATAGTTAAATACTCGTTACAAACTGTTCCCCATTTGCCATCAACAGATGCCTCTAATCTGCCTTCTGAATCGGTACCACCTGCTAGTCTGTAATAAACACCTAAAAAGAAAAAGGAGTGGGTTCACTGATCTATTCGGATTTAGGCAGCAGTTTTAATAAGCAAGGGTCATGTCACCTTGAAGTGCTATATGAGTTGCAAGAAGTGGGAGAAACATTAAACAACACAGATCAGTGTCAAGAAACTGTGAAGATGTTTCAACTTCCTAACCATTTACAAGAGTTGCCTGATCTTTTCTTCCACACGATTGATTTTATCATTTATAACGCTTCAAACGGGCGGTGGATGGGGGTGCTGGGGGGGGGGGGGGGAGATATGTGTATGTGGATGACTGAATGCTGATTCTTGAACTTGGTTGGTCGGTCGTAGATTTTATATGCAGCACACCTCTTATGTTGTGTAAATCTCTCTTTTTTCAATTAAAATGCTATGCCCTGTACACGTAAAAGTTGACAGTGAAGGTTGTACAGTACGGCCGCCGTAATGAGTAATGTGAGATTCCAAAAACAAATTATAGGAATAATCATCAAAAATGTTATTAATGAAGCCCTGGGTACAACCTGGAGTTTCATTAATTAAAATTCTGCTGATGACGATTTTTATAACCTGGTAAACGTATGCGTGGGCATCACTGCCCACGCGTGGATTACGACCAGATAACTGCGACTGTACTGTATGCGACACAATCTAGTAGTGGTATTTATCGTCCCTTGAGTTCCAATGTGTTATCTGTGCCTACTGGCACATACACTTAAAACTAGAAGTCCTGTCACGAACTGCGCGCTTATCTAGGCATAATTGCGCGTAGGAATTGAGCGCAATTGCCATATGGAATGGCACCCCTAGCACGGCAGGTTCTCCTGGTTACTCATAGCAAACTCAGGCAATGTTTCTGCCAATGGACCTCCGGATTACCCGGAGGTCCATTGGCTGAAACATTGCTTGTGCACAGGCCATATGGATAGTATTTGATAGCGTTACCATGGTCATAACGCGTAGATTAACGCGCAAATCGACGTGCTATTTATGCGCATTTCAGGACAGGACTTCTAGTTTTAACTGTAGAACACAAAAGAACTCAGGGGACTTTTTGTTGTGTAAGCTTCAGTGTAAAATCCCCCTCCACTAAAATGTTAGGGGGTGAACAGAAAAACGTTGATGTGCTCACTGATTCCATTCGTTGAACTCTTTCTGTGACTTTGACCTTGGTAGGTTAACCGTGAGTTCCCACTTAGTGGAAGTCCATATGTTTGTATACGTTTGATTCCAATAAGGTACGCCCCAGAAACAAAAGCCAACGTTTATGCTGATTCCATCTGTTCCCATCTGTTACTTAGACCTTGGTAGATCGGTCGTAAATCTTGTGTGCGACACACCATCTCGTGTGTGGTCCATGTGTTGTGGAAGTTCCGTTGTGATATTGGTTTTCAATAACAAGTTGTGACGGCACACATGAAAAAGTTGATGGCCATTTCGATTCCCCGCGTTGACCTCTTTCTGTCACTTTGAACCTGGCTGGTCATTGTAAATCTTGTACAGTGGTACATAAATATGTTGCGAAAGTTTCATTGTGATATCTCTAAAGCTATGGGGCAGATCTGAAAAATCAGATGAACAAGTTGATTCCATGTGATGATCTCAACTTTAGAGAGCCAGTCTTGAATTTAGTATGCGGCACACCGTCTAGTGGTGGTTCATTGTGAAATCTTCTTCCACTAAAAAGTTATGGTCTGGAGAGGAAAACGTTGGCGTGCGTGCTCGTTCCATGTGCCACCCCCTATATGTCACCATGACACTGGTAGAATTCGTAGTGAATTTAGTATGTGGACCATCGTCATGTCGTGGTATATATGCTATGTAAGGTTCATTGTGATATATCTTTCCCTTAAAAGGTAGATACGGAATGGGGTGAAGGGGCGGACACGGCTTTTAAATCGGCTTTTAAAAATAATAAAATTAAAAATAAAAAAAAAATTGAAATGGCTCTTTTGTTCGTGACGCTGGTCGATTTAGCATTTACAATTGGTATATATTTTAAAGCAGTCAAAATGTTTGGAGATCGGCAGCAGGAGGGGGATTCAGTTATGGTGCAAGTGACAGGCATTTTTTCCATCCGGAGTGGGGCATTCGTGCGAGTAACTGTGTGTGTGTATGTTTGGGCGTGCATGCTGGAAAAAGTAATGGGGAGCGCTTGGCCTTTTATCACACACAGTTGGCCACGCAAATGGAAGTATTGTTGCACCGGATTCGGGCTGTTGTTACTACTTTTGATAAAACTATACTTCGGTTAAATAAAAAGCCATCTGTTATGACACATTTCCAGTTTTTAACTGGCAAATCATGATTGCATGTTGCCATTATACTTTGATAATTATGATGTGGATTCCTACTGCAGACTAGCACCCTGAACACAATGTAATTGAAACTAGAAGTCCTGTCAGAATTAGCACAGAAATTGCTCGTTAGGTATTTTATACCATGATTACCTGTTCTACTATATTTGAAAAGCCTATGGCATAAATTTTAGCTTTACACACCAACCGTGGTGAACACGCCAGCAATGGGATTTCAATAGTAAAAAATTACACCTACAGTAGAACTACATTCAAGTTGACCTTTGGGGACGTCGATCTGAATGCAAACTTGTCTAAATTGATCGCACGTCGCCTCGCGAAGAGTGAAATGAAAATGGCAATTATTTATTACGTTTTTAAATGGGTTTACCTCATAAGATGCCAAAACTTGACAAACATGCATTGTCTCATGTTAATAAAGCATGCATAACTCGACACAGTGTGTTATTATGTTATTAAAATGAAAAAGGCCCTGCTTCTTTTTCTATCTCGTTTTGGTAATAAAATTGAAAGCGGAAGTACAGCCCACCGATCCTCATGTAGACAAAAGCAAATTCGCACGTATGTACGGCTCCTGCTCAGTGAAATCGAGAAAAAATAATAGCAACTCTTAATAATCTGACGATCATGGTATAAATAAAATATATCCAAAGTAGCTTGGTGTACCAAATGTTCACCACTCGTGGTGAAGTGGTGTTAACCGCGCGCCAAAGGCTCGCGGCTAACACCACTTCACCAATTGTGGTGAACATTTGGTACACCAAGCTACTATGGGTATATTCTATATATATTCCTTACTGCAGAAGACTGAAGTAGTCTGAAATACCCAAGAGCGTTTGCAATGCAAAATAAAATGCGCTATTAGCGAGGTCGGTAGTGAAATCAGGTACGGAACTGACACAAAGAAACAGAGAGCAAATATTGAATCTACGTTGTGCAGAGCGTGGGTTACTACTAATCGCTGTGGGATAGGTTTGTCCCTCAGTAATTATACTGAACCGCAAAAGAAACGTCGCCTTTTCTAATGTGGGTAGTACATTGGCAGGTACATACTCGCATGTTATAATTTGGGGTATACTTACGTGGACATCAAGTTGTACCATTACGATGTGGTTAACCCTGAACGCCCGGTTGAACATGTCACGAGCTGAGATGGTCAGTGCAGTTTCGACGCGGTCATGCGAGACGATTGGGAAAGGTTCACGGCGAAAATGTAATTATCGTGCAGTTCATGACCGTCGTGAGTATAAAATACCTCTGCAAATCAGGAGACTCTCAGTAGTTATTCGGATTGGAGAGCAGTGCCGAGGCTCAGCGCCAGCCAACGCGAACAAGACATAGGGTGTTTACATGCCTGGCAGGGCCCTCAGGTGATTGCAAAATTCAAAATTGTACCGTTCGTACCATTCAACGTCTGAGCGAGCAACAGAATGTCACCAACACCACAAACGACCGCCCACGTAGCGGTCGCTCGAGAGTGTCGACGCCGTGTCAAGACCGCTACATAGTGAGGCACCAACCTCAGGATCGATTTGCAAGGGCGACGGAAACAACTCGTCTCAATGTCGGAACTCATCAGGGACACACCAGTGCCGACAAAGTTCGTCGCCGTTTGATCGCCAACATGTCATGTCGTCGTCCTGCGAGGGGACACATATTTACAACTCAAAACCGCCAGGAATGGATGCAGTGGGCCATGCGCCGTCGAACTTGGCGGCAACGGGAATGACGGACAGTCGTGTTCTCGGCCGAGAGCCGCTTCTGCATTTCCACCGCAGATGGCCGAGCCAGGTTGTAGTGTAGGAGGGGAGAGCCTTATGCCGACGTATGTGTTATGGAAAGAGACCCCTGGGAGGATCAAGCACAGTGGTTCGGGGCGGAGGCGGACACAACGTGAGAGTAGTATCACAGGGGTAATATCTGTGAAACTTATCAGTTACTGACAACTACAAACTTGACCACATGTGTGACTTGCTATATGTTTATCTAGATAACGTTATATCATGCCCTTTCTGTCACAATGTACTGCATTATACCATGTAACGTCCAACAGATGCTGAAGAGCCTTGAACTGGAAGGCTTGAAGCTGTCATGGAACATGGAGGTAGAAGATAAATAAACCAGCTTACTCCTGACATGGAAGAAGAATCATCTGAAGACGAAATCCTGTGCGAAACTTGCGAGAGACAAGAGAACGGCGGAAAACAGAAAAACTCGTGACGTTATGCCAGAACATCGGAAGGTTGAAAGTGTAAACTCAGCTTCAATTAAGGATTTGAGCAGGAATACAACTTTAAGTCCACAAACATTTAGCAACAGAAAACTGACTGTTATGTTAACGTGCGGCACCAAACCTCCAGTACATTTATTCAGTGCAACACTGCTTCTGTAGATGCTGAAATTCAGACATCTGACAATGACAATCTTGTTGATTCAAAAATCCAAATGTGTGAAGTGTCATCTAAAGTGAAATCCAAAAGAATTACAGAAAAGGTTCTAAAATATAAAGAGACATTTCATGGCCATCACTATTTAATAAAATGTTAAAAACTACCTCCAAATAAGAACGCTTGGGTTCATGAAGATAATTTAGATGAGGTGGCGACACGGTATATCCGTGTCAAACCTCATAAGGTTCGCAGAATGCTCTCTTTCATGCAAAATGCAAATTTGAAAGGAGACAGAGTGAAAGACAATAAAAGTCAAATCCTTCTGTGCGACGCTAGTTCCATTCTGCAGGAAGCAAAGCCTAGTAATAATGCTTCCAATAGAGAAGATTCTTTATGCGCGGAAGAAATAAGCAACATAGTTCAACCTTCACTGACAGATGGAGTTTTATTTTACAGAGTCCAGTACAATAACAAGGAAGAACAAACAATAGCTGCTGAGACTTTGCCACTAGGCATTTTACAAAGATTACATCGAGAGTTCATGCAGTCCTGTGGTATAGACGTAACCTAGTAACACTTTCCTTAAATTTATGTCACATCAGTATCGTTGTGCCAGGAGGCACAAATTTTTCAGGTCGGAGGAGATTATCACAGGTTTAATATCTGTGAAACTTATCAGTTACTGACAACTACAAACTTGACCACATGTGTGACTTGCTATGAGTTTATCTAGATAACGTTATATCAAGCCCTTCTAATCAGCCTTCCATGTTATAGACTTGGGCTAGTTCAATTTATCAATTCAACAATCCTATCACAAATAATAAATAACATTAGACTAGATTGTCCATAACCAATTATGTAATATATGTATGTATATAATGTTTGTGAAAAGACACGACGGCAGTTTGGTTTCCAGCTCCGTACGAATTCGTAGCCCCGTAGTATGGAATATCCGACTTCGGCGCGAGCCATGTTTTGTTCTACACTGGAATCTAGTTATTGTGTAAATAAATGTTGATCGTAAAAGTTCTTACTATATTTATTCAGCAAGTAACATCCTGGTTGAAAAATGCTTTGTGATAGTAGGATCTGTCGTCTTTCAGAATATCGGTCCAGGTAGAGGTAATGGTTAACAGCCGCTCCTTGCACCGACCAGGTTCTAAGGACCCATGTTGTCCCTCACTTCATGCTACATCCAAACCACCAATTCGAGCATAATGACGCACGTGGTCACACGGCTAGAGCTTCTGGTAACTTCTTGCAGCTACATACATGTAACATTGAAGTCATGCCTTGGCCACCATTACACATTCTACCAACTATCCCAGACACTGTGATCTGCACATCACCTGAATTGTTGGATGAACCGGAGGCACCAAGATTCAGATTAATATGTTCATCATATTAATTGCACATCAAAATCTTAAAAGAATTGTCTTTGGTCAGTGTAAATAAAACTTGTAAAAAAGAAATTATCGGCAGAATTTTGAAGAGGAAGGGGTTTGAGAAACAGGGATGTTTTTAATTGTTCTTAGTGAGGAAGGTTGCACTCTACTTTCGTTTCTCTGACTACAAATTGAATAAAATGCCAAAAATACAAAAAAGTCATCACAAATTTTATTAACTAACCTTCGGTATCAAAGCACGTAACACCTGCCAAATGTTCGGAGGAACATGATGTAACAGTTCCATATGCTGCTTTACCACAATCATTTAATGAGCTTTCATCTCCAGCACAGTTCACCATTGTTGTAAGGAAAACGGTCTCTGTTCTATATTCAAACTCTGCATGTATATAAGCCTGACCCTTCGTGTAGCCTAGTTCTCGACACACTACTTTGGCATCATTGTCATCCCATCCATCATTACAAATTCTACCAACTATCCCAGACACTGTGATCTGCACATCACCTGTATTGTTGGATGAACCGGAGGCACCAAGATGCAGTGAAGAATATTCTGTCAAAGAAAATAATTTTCTGTAGTTCAGACAGCAATAAAGTTAATAATTAAGCAAAATTGCAAGCAAAATGTTCGGCAACCACTCAATCAGTAACTGGATTTTACCCATGTTTTGGAGCTCATCAAGTTTATTGTGAAGGGTAGTAACATACTACAGTGCTGAAAACTGGATTAATGACTGAAACGCTCAATAAGTGTCAATTCCACTGAGATAATAATAATAAAAACACTTTTTGGCCTGTTCTTAGGAGAAAAGGCCTCGATTAATCCCGTTCTCCCAAATTCAAGCCTCCCCTCCCGACACCCGGAAACGAACTGTTTGGTGACATATTGTACCTCATTCTTCACAATCTCTCCGATAAACAAACTGCAGTTGGGACCAATAACTACATATGCCTCATTCGACCATTTCAATTCCCCATTACGCTTCGAGTGAATAATAACTTGAAATCAGTAACTATTCCCGTAGGACTGAGGGTATTGCATATGACTATTTATTTATTTATTTATTTATTTATTTATTTATTTATTTATTTATTTATTTATTTATTATACGACAGTAAGTAAGCACTGACCCAATTCTTGGGATTCCAAAGGGAGATTTATATTACATCAAAAACGTATTTCCACAATACAAGTAAAAACGTCTAGACGCCCTGCAAATCTGTATTGATTGTAGCAACCACACGCGTGATCATTCGGTTCAGACATAGAATGTTTTTACCTGCATCGACTTATTACATATGTCGAGACCACGCATTTTATTACAATAATTAAATGATAAATGACTCACCTGCTCAACGACTCGATCACTGTTTAACTTGGACAATGTTTTGTATTGGCCTGTTACACAAAAGAAACACTAAACTACAGCGGTTATAGCACTAGTAGAACAATGATTGGGGATTACATCCTGCAAAGCGCAAGCGCAAGAACACAATATAATTATGTCATGATCTTCAGTTAACCCAAAGACGCTGAATGATTGTCAACACAGGGGGAAATATTGCAAGATAAATTGATTATTACCATCAAGTGTGTTTCAGAGATGGAGTACTGAAGTCGGGCCTAGGGTGCTTTGTCCACCCCCAACGAGGCGGGTCCTAAGGGGGCGGATAGAGTTCGGTCTGCTCAATTGAGCAGGTTAGCTGCGGTATGTTCAAATTCATAGTCCTGGACCAAAATGGTAATATCCTGTTATTACATCTTGCAGATACCCTGTTCTCCCGTGAGGTGCGTTCCGAAGTCCCCGGGGGGGAGGAGTGCTGGCAATTGACGACCAACAGTGCCTCCATTTTGGAGATACCCGGCAATACTCTGCTTTAGCCTTAATTTCAGAAGCAAACGGATGGTCGGAACAGCCCGTTCTGGCTAATCAGTAGCCCCATAAATGGGTGTCACGTCGAGGGAAATTTGGGGGTCATTCAATCAGTCATTTCTTTTTAATAACACCCTATCATTGCCATTGCATACTGAATTTTACCTCAATTATTAAATTTTAAAACATGTTTGGTTTCTTGCACTGTTTGAATAAATTAACAGTGACTATTTCAATTAGTGTATTGTAAAATGATTGGTTGAATGACCGACACCTGAAGATATGGCACTCCAACGAACAGGGCAATCACTCTGTGGCTTGCTTCGCCATCAACACTGACTGACTATACGGCCCTAGTATAAGTATGTGGGAATACTGGAATCTCGGTGGGTTTACTGCTTAGCAATAACTCCACCCCTTGTTGGACTGAGAGGTAGGCGGAGGCCGGGTCCATGAACAATTTCTATTATCCATATGGCGCATCAACCAACAAAAACAAAAATACCTTTTAAAGTTACCGACCCAGATAATTATGACTCTGACGACGACTTAATACAATCCTTAATACCATCAGAGGATAACACTCCAAAATTCATTATATTACATTCTGCAGATGAAAATAAAAAAATAGGCACCATTAACACCTTTGCCCTTGACCAGTCCATCAAGGGTTTGGCGAGAACTGTTAAAGACAATAAAAAGTTAAGCCCTGGTGATATTTTAGTAGAAAGTACGAAACAATTCCATTGACATAACCGTATGCACACCACTAAAATAACTGATTTTATTGTTAATGCAAATTACCACAAAACTCTGAATTCAAGTAAAGATGTCATAAGAACTCGGGAACTGGCTGATATGCAAGGAAATGAAATTGCATTAGCACTGAAGCCTCAAGGAATAACAGCAGTGACACGAGCTGATATTAAGAAAGAAGGTGAAGTTGTACACAAAACGCTTACATATGGACCTTTCGTGGCACAAGACCTCCCAAAACTATTAAAGTTGGTTACTTGAAAGTCAAAGTGGATTTGTACATTCCAAATCCACTTCGGTGTTTCAAGTGCTAAAAGTGTTTTGTTCATGGACAGAATACTTGTCGAGCAAACCTGTCATAAATGCAGCAAAAATCATGAAGGACCATGTGAAACTACAACACACAAATGTATCAACTGCCAGAGCAATCATATGTCATCTTCTGAGAATTGCCCTGTCTGGAAAAAGGAAAAGACAATTGCTAAAAGCAGGTCAGCTTCAAAACGGCTGGAGACATCGTGTCATTCATGCCTGGCAAGAATATACCAACGCTTTTATATGTCGCAACATTGAAACAAAAATTACTAAGACGATCGGTGGAGTGTCGGACAATATGAATATGGCTCAACAGCACCATTCCGTTTTTATTACAGGCCTTCACAATACAGCATTGCATTTCGATCGGAACCAAAGTCCACACAAACACCGTCAGCCACTCAAACAACAACACAAGAACAAGCAAAAACAAATCTGAAGAACGAACAAGACAACTTAAGCCCGAAGATAAAAAATGAAGGAAGAAAAACCGAAAAAATGACAAAACTAAATCGAAACCAGAATCTCAAAATCTTAGCCAGAGTCATAGAAGGAACTGAGAAAGAAACAAAAACAAAACGAAAAAACAAATACGGTTCTCAGACTGAACACCTAAAGCTCTCCAAGAACCCGTTACCCACAACGGGTGTGTAGTCCTAGAACTGAAGTAAGTCAGTCGGTGAATGCATCGCTGAAAGGTTTGAGCTCTTATTCTCAAACCCCTCTCAGATAACTTTCCAAGAAACAAAATTACCTAAGAAGCAAACTGGGGTTACTTCGCCCATACATCCGCCATCTCAATCTCCAACCAAAGTGCGTATACTACTAACCACAATAATATAATATAGTGGAACTGCCGAGGTTTTAGAGATGGTTTTAATGATCTGGGTCTTCTAACACAAAAGTATATTCCTGCTGCATTTTGCCTGCAGAAAACTTTTAAAGAAACCTTACACTCGAGGTCATTCAGCTTTTAAGCATTATACTTCGGATACAGCTTGGAATGACGAATAGGATCTTCATGTTCACAGTCCTCTTCCTTTACAAACAGATTTTGTACAGTCTGTAACGCTCCGCCTAACTTTACACAAGACAGTTTCACTATGCTTCATTTACATTTCACCAAATAAGACCCTTCAGCTGAATGACTTTGAGCAATTGGTTCATCAACTTCCCTCTCCATACATTTTGTTGGGCGATTTTAATGCACATAGCCCTCTTTGGGGTGACTCCTGCAGCAAAGAAGACCACAAAGGGAAAACAGTAGAACAACTTATTTCAAAATACGATTAGTGCTTGTTCAATGATGGTTCAGGCATTTATTTGCATCCCTCTTCTGGTTCTTCCACTTCAGTTGATCTTGAAATTCTATGCCCTTCAGTATTCCTTGATTTTTTCGGAAGGTTGAAGATGACTTGTGCAGGAGTGACCACTTTTCTGTTGTGCTGGAAAGTGTGGTTCCAGGCGAACGATGATAGGGTGTTCCAGTGGAACTTCAAAAAATGAAAACGGGGACACTTCCTCAGCGCTTTGTTCCGATCGGTTCACACAATCGAAGAAGGTGTTGACTAACTAGACCATTTTACTGAAGTGTTGCTTGATATTGCACAATCGGCCATTCCTAAAAGCTCGACAAACCCAAAATGTTTCACCCAACCATGATTTGATGATGATTGTAAACAGGCTATAACAGATCGCCAGAAACCGGAACGGGAATTTAATAAGGCACTAACTACAAATAATTTGGACAAGCAATATATCAATTGGGGAACAACATAACGACTTATAAAACAAAAACAAGATGCACCGATCAATATCATTTGGGAAATGATTAAAAAATAAAGGCAAAGAAAGAAAATCAAATGTACAACGCCGCAATAATAACAACACACTGACTAAAGTTAAAACTAGAAGTCCTGTCACGAATAGTGCGCTTATCTAGGCTTAATTGCGCGTTGGAATTGCGCGCATTTGCCATATCGAATGGCCTCCAAAGCACGGCAGGTTCTCTTGGTTACTCATTGCAAACACATGCAATGTTTTCTCCAATGGACCTCCGGGTTACCCGGAGGTCCATTGGCTGAAACATTGCTTGTGCACAGGCCATATGTACAGAATTTGAACGCTTTACTTGGGCCATAACGCGTACATTAACGCGCATATCAACGTGCTATTTGTGCGCATCTCACGACAGGACTTCTAGTTTTAACTGTACATTGAAGAAGGAAAAATCAAGCAAATTGGCTTCAACATTTTCAAAACATTCGTCTGAAAATTATAATCCGGAATTCGTTAAACACATAAAAAATTGAAAAAAATATAATAATTTACTTCTGCCAATGTAGAAGAGTACAATGAATCTTTCTGTGTGGAAGATTTACATACCTCTTTGCATATAGCAAAGGATACTCCTACTAGGCCCAATGAAATCCACTGTAAACTTTTAAAACATCTGCCTGAAAATTCCCTTGAACCTTCACTATCAATTTTTAATGACATATGGGTGTCTGTTCAGTTTTCACCTTCCTGGCGAAAAGCAATAAGAATTCTCGTTTCAAAGCCTGATAAAAATCACATCAGTCCTGATAATTACAGACCTATTGCACTGACAAGCTACGTGTGTAAAATCATGGAACGGATGATCAATAGTAGTATGTCTCGCACGTTTGAGGTAAAGATTGGGGAACCCCGGTGGGGGACCCCGGAAGTGACGTCATGTCACGTGACCTAGTGGCGCCATGTTGTGTTGTTATGGTAACCCGCGTGAGCGGCCATGTTGTGACGTCATCTCCATCGTGATACGTGGTGTTAGTGCGCATGCGCAGCGCGTGTTGTTAGGGTGATACGTGTTTCCGTCGTCCATTTTGTATACTAGAGGTCGCCATCTTGGTTTCTATGGTAGCACGTGATTGCTTTGTTGCCTAAGGCCAACAATAGGACAGGGGTATGTTCGGAGGATATGTTCGATTGAATCGGAGTATTTTCTGGAACGACTTCCCTAGATAATTACCACAAACAACCCGACAACTTGTATTATTTCGAATTCTTCCAGAATTCTCTGCTTCTATCTATATATGCAGTAGTTTACGTCTGCCTAGGCATGTTCCTTTATTCTAGGGTATACTCCAGTAGCGTAGAAGAGCCTATTAGTTGGAACAGTTTTACTTATTATTACTATATTTAGCAATTTCTGGTCTATTCTTGTTAGTTCTGACCCTATTCCAAGTACTCTTGTTGTTTCATTTATCTAGATCCTATTTATAGAACATAACTAACCAATCAGATTGCTTGATTTCCCATAATCTGTATACAGAGTTATCTTCCTTCTGTATAATGAAAGACTTTTTCCAATGGCCATATCCCATGGAATCCCATTTTGGGGAAACAACCGTAGCTATAGAATCCCTTTTCTGTCATATGTGCTTATGTGAAAAAGCACAATGTGACACAATATGCCCTCACATAGGCACATGCTTTATGTGCCGATATGTGCTTATGTGACAAGGCACAATGTGACACGTTGTGACTTTTCACATAGGCACATACGGGTATTTGAGGATACCTATGGCCTGGTATCTTATTATTTGAGGATACCTATCGAGGATACCTACTGGAGAATCCCTTTTTGTCATATGTACTTATGTGAAAAGGCACAATGTGACACAATATGCCCTATCACATAGGCACATGCTTTATGTGCCGATATGTGCTTATGTGAAAAGTCACAATGTGACACAATATGTCCTATCACATAGACACATACGGGTATTTGAGGATACCTATGACCTGGTATTGTATTATTTGAGGATACCTATCGAGGATACCTACTGGAGAATCCCTTTTTGTCATATGTGCTTATGTGAAAAGTCACAATGTGACAAAATATGCCCTATCACATAGACACATACGGGTATTTGAGGATACCTATGGCCTGGTATTGTATTATTTGAGGATACCTATCGAGAATACCTAACGAGGATACCTTTTATAGGATACTTATCTGAGGATACTATATAGGCTGTATATATCCCTATAGGTCTCTTGCTGGCCCTTAGTACTATTAATCCACCTGATGCATTATGTTATCCTATGACTGGTATAGGTAGTATGCAATGCTAGGCATATGGGTATTGTGGGTAGGGGTACTGCCTGGTAGTTTAGAACGGTACTATAGTATGGGCGGTATATACACCTATAGGCCCCTGTTAGTGCTTGGTACTATTAACCAACCGATTGCTTTGTTTTATTATATGGCTGGTATATGTAGTACGTTATGGTAGACCTAGTGATTTTGTGGGAGTGGGGGTAATGCTTGGTAGTTTAGAATGGTAGAATAGCATAGGTTGTACATACCCCTGTAGGTTTCTTGCTGGCCCTTGGTACTACTGATCCAGCAGGTACTTCAGATTATTGAGCGGTATTCTGGGTGGGGGTCAATGCCTGGTAATACAGAACGGCAGCAGAGTATGGTTGGTATATTCCCCTATAGATCCCATCCTAACCGTTGATAGTATTAACCTACCAAATGCTTTGTATCATCCTGTTACTGGTAAGGTGGTACGTAATACCAGTAGTTCCTACCTTATTCCGAGTACTCTTGTTGTTTCATTTATCTAGATCATTTATATAAATTATAATTAACCAATTAGATTGCTTGATTTCCCATAACCTGTACTTAATCGTACAGAGTTATCTCCCTTCTGTATAATAAAAAACTATATCAATGGCCATATTCCCAGGCACCCCAATTTCGGCACCCCTTTTTTGAAAAGCATATGGCCTTCGGCACCCCTTTTTTCTGAAATGAGGATAAGAGTCGTATTAAAAATCCCTCAATTAATACGACTCTTATCATCCCAGCATCTTTTTGACTTCTCACAATTGAGTCTGCCACCTGTTGACAGTTATCTCCGGTTGACACATTTTCTAACTTTAATTTTAAATTCTCTTCAAAGTGTCCCCGATCTGCTTCTTTTCCCAGCTTCCAAATGTCCTTAACGGCCGGTATTTGTTTTGCTATTATATTGCTCTTAACCCGTACTGTTATTAGGTTGTTATCACTATTTAACTCATAATTTCCTTCGTCGTCTATTTCCATGTCTATGACCTCCCTTCATAGCCCTGGGTCAGTGAGTACATAGTCGACTATTGTCGTTCTACCTTCCCTTTCCCACGTCCATTTACCCTTACACTTTGCATCCTTATTCAAAATCGTCAAGCCCAGTACATTTGTAAACCTCCGCAGGAAAGATGGGTCCATGGCTCTTGATAAAGGGAAGGTCAAAACCACAGACTGTTCGACCCAGTCACTAGTGACGAAGTAATCAACATAATCACGAAGTGTAAAACATCGTGCTCTCCCTGGGAGGACGAAATCTCCTACTGAATCCTAAAACGATGTCCTCTGGCTTCTTCGTGGAATGACTAACCTTCCTACTAAACAGATGCTTCACTCATGGCTACACATTCCTAAGTGCTGGATGGTCGAAATGTGTGTCATGATCCCAGAACCGGATACGGACCTTAACAATCCGTCCAACTACCAACCCAGCAGCCTACTAAGCTGCAACGGGAAGGTTTTTGAACGGGTTCTCACCAACAAACTCCGTGATCATCTCGAAGAACAAACTTTTTTAATAATTGGCAACGGGCCTACCGAAACCGGTAGGATGCGATGGATCAATTTTTCCGCATAATGGACGACATGCACACCGCCTTCAGCAAAAGAGAAATTGGACTCTCCCGCATTCTAGACGTAGAAAAAGCCTCTGACTCGGCATGGCACAACGGAATTCGATATAAACTATCCAACATGGGTCTGCCCGCCAAAATTCTTAAGATTCTATCCTCCTTCCTGTCAAATCGGAAAATAAAGGTAATCGCGAAATCTCCGACTTGGGGAATCTAGAGGCCGGAATCCTCAAGGGCTCCGTCCTCATGCCGCTTCTATTCATTATCTACGTAAATGATATAGATTCAGTGGGAAAAAATCACCTAGAAAGCTTCCAAGTTTTAGATGCTAAGGGCCACTGGACTGCTAATCCATGTGCAGGGATTGTAAAGAGACGCCTTCAAGACGCTCACCATGACCTAGAAGCTTCATGAGAACAAAACTCAGAAGCTAATAATAACACATAAGACTACAATTCCAGAACTTAAACTCAAAACTCCACAACGAGAACCTTGAAATAATAACAGAAACTAAGTGTTTGGGTATCATCTTCGACAAAGGCCTAACATTAAAAGAATCATATCAACCAAACTGCCACTAAAGCAACAAAACGGACCAACTACCTAAAAATGATTAGTGGAAAACTCGGGTGGCTAACAAAAACATCCTCCTCAAACTCTGCAAAACATCCATACGCACCGTACGAGACTATGGGGCTATCAGCACCAGTAAACTCTTCAAAATAAACATCCAAAAATTACAGCGCGTTCAAAACTACGCAGTCGGCATCGCCCCATCGCGCCGCTCGGAACCCATATACCCCATCTGCACGATGCAGTGAATATACAAACAATCGAAACGCGACTGAGTAATCTCGAGGAGAAAACTCACACTGGACCCCAAGAGAGTCATCTAATCAAAGAACTCTCAGAGTATCGCTCAATTAACCTGAAAATAAGATAAGCGAAAACTCCTGAGGGGGGGGGGGGGGTGGCATCATAGACCAACAGGCGTGTGCTACCTTTTGATGTATCGCTCAGTTACTACTGTATCAGCTAACATTGCACGTCACTGCACTCTGGGTTGAGAGGGCGTATGCCTCTTATTATAGAAAAAAAATTGAGTGACCGCCAATTTCAGGTTCTTGAGGGTTCTTCGGGGTATTGGGGGCTCCTCGGGGTAGTATTTTATCTGCTACCCTTTTCTCAATGAACATCAACAGCATTACTGATGCAATTGAGAATATGGTGGGCTCGTCATTATATGTAGATGACCTTTAATCTGCTATACCAGCACATACATGAATGCTATACAGTGCAAACTTCAGCTATGTTTAAATAAAATTTAAAAAATGGGCCACAGAAAATGGTTTTTAGTTCTCGAAAACAAAAACAAATTATGTGCATTTTTGTAAACGTCGGAAACAACACCTCGATTCGGAGTTGAACATAGATGGGAGTACCATTAAAGTGGTGAAAGACGTAAACTTCTTAGGTTTGTTGTTGACAACAAACTGAATTTCACTTCTCACATAAAACAACTGCTGGTAAAAAGCAACAGAGCACTAAACCTTCTGAAGGTAGATGGTAACACAGCTTGCCAAAAAAAACATTACTCCATCTGTATAGATCACTTATTAGTTTCAAATTAGATTATGGTTGTGTGGTTTACGGTTCTACAAGGAAGTAGTATGTCAAACCACTAAATACAATTCAAAAGAGTGAGATTAGAATTACCCTAGGTGTTTTTCAATCATCACCAATCGATTCAATGCTTGTCGAAGCTGACGAGCCCTCTCATGAGAAGCACAGAATTAAATTGTCACTGCAGAGTTTTTCTAAACTGTTCGCTAATCCATCAAACCCTGCTTATAACTGTGTCTCGGACCCTCAAATGTTCATTATTTAACTGAGATCAGAAACATATTCCTCCATTGGGAATTAGAATTAAGCCCCATTTGAATCTATTTCGAGAAACGAGAACCTTCTGTTATTTTGGACCTTCCTTCTTCAAAAACGTCTGAGATAAACTCTTTGGAATTTAAATAAAAATATGCCGAAATAAAGTCCAAGTATAGGGCATATACAAGGATCTATACAGGTGGATCTAAAGCTGGTGACAAAATATCATCAGCCGTTGTTACTGGTGATCAGATCACTTCAATCAGAATACCAAATAAAAGTTATGTATTCACAGTAGGAGTTAAAGCTTTACAACTTGAACTTGAACACATCGAGAAGGCAGAGAAATGGAAGTCGATTAGATTTTTCGATTCCCTTTCCTCTTTGCTAGCTTTACTGAACCCCAGGTTAAAAAACCCTCTCATTTTGGAACTTTGTAAGAAGTTGACTATGCTCAGGTCTGATCGATGTAATATTGTGTTTTGCTGGTTACCTGGGCATGTTGGTGTCTCCGGTAACACCAGGGCAGACAGTGCACCAACACAAGCTTTAAATAAGCCTCTCACTGATTTTAAAAATTCGTTTCATTGATTTTAAACCACATTTCAGTAAGTGCATCAAATATTTCATTTCTACGACTCGTTTGCAATTACTTCACGGTGGATAATTATCTATTTTGAAAAAACTTCCTTTTCATCGCCACGATGTGGCCATAGTCGCTGATGTGGCGTTAAGCACCAATAAATAAAAAAATACACCACCATAACTAAGTGCACCCCAAACACACTGAATCTAGTTTTCAAAATACACCCACCACTAACCACATCGCCCCCTACTTTCCTGTCATCAACCCTCCTCGCCTTTCCTCCTGTAGACAACCTCTCGTCATCATCCGCTTCATCATCAGACACCCACTGTAAACATCGTTTAGTCTTCCTTCCCCTATCCCCTCTCAGACTTCTCGGTCCCACCTTCTCTACTCTACGGACTTTTCTGGTAACTACCCCCTGATCCTTGACATCAGGGGTCTTCTTCTTACTCTTACTACCCCCTTCCCTTCTCTTCAAGCGGCAATCACTCTCCATCCACCAGCATATTATGTAACCTTCTTCGGGTAACCACTGGAAATCCCGCCTTATCTAGCTGTTCCACTTCCCCCTCAAGCTTTACATACGAACCTCAGAATCTCCTGACAGTTAGTACAGACCCTCCCCCCCCCCCGCCCCTGCCAATATATCCCACGGACATCCTGGTACACCATCCCGCACCGTCGATTGTAACTCTCAAAAGGTACTGACCTAATCCAAATTGTTTCGCCCTATATTAATTCCTACTCTCCACTGCCAAATAATAGTGATGGCCAAATAATAGTGATGCTGCACAGTTTGGGATTCAGTAAATACAAGTGATTGTGCCAAATAATAGTGGTGGCGGGCCTGCCAAAATTACGGGAGTGATAGTTACAGTTGCATGAAATTCCCACATATGTCACTTGACAATACCTGTATTTTTTCCTGTAAATTTGGCATGGATCAAAGGAACTCAATGGGATGGGGTACATAATAATGGGAGATTAGGCACAACATTTTTGCAGGACCTTTTCACGGGTACTCAAATTTCAAATTCTGACAAGCCTGCATGGTGTACCTCGATGAAATTGTATCATATTTTCTTCAAGCAATTGCTGTTTTCAGGTGTTGTTGTTTTTTGGCCGACTTGCTGATCAAATATTCTAATGACAGCAAGCCAGAAAATAAGCAGACTGACATCTGCAAAATGAGGTTCCCAGTGGGTGAATTTAGTGATGCTTCCCTGCTACAGCAGGGTAGCATCACTAAATTTACCCCTGTGAACCTCAGTCTGAATCAGAGTCTCAATAATAAATAGAAAGAGGTACACGTAGGATAAATTGGCTCACTGTATGGGATAGCATCATCAAATTCACCCTCTGGGCACCTCATTCTGCTAATGTCAGACTGCTTATTCTCAGGTCTGAATGACTCATTTTAATAATCATGATGGTGCCTAATAATCATGATGCTGTTCTCTTTCTCCAAAAATTAATAATAGTGATGTCACTTTTATTTGGCAGGAGAGAGTAAACACCTACGAACTAAATATACAATAAAAATCACCTGAAATATAAATTAAATAATACAAAATACTGAAATAAATTTTGTCAGCTAATCTGTTTTTCTCCTTGAGCAGTATTCACTACACATCAGTAGTAGGAGATGTGGAGATCGGGTCCCATTGGGTGGAGGGAATGGTGGAGGAGGAAGTGACGTCATAGTCACGTGACATGGTGTCGCCATGCTTGGTTGTCATGGTAACCCGCGTGAGCAGCCATCTTGTGACGTAATCTCCATAGTGATACGTGGTGTCAGTGCGCATGCGCAGCGCGTGTTGTTAGCGTGATACATGATTCGTCGTCAATTTTGTATACTGTAGGCCGCTATCTTGGTTTCTATGGTAGCACGTGGTTGCTATGAGACCCAAAACTTTCTAACAAAACAGTGGTATTTTCGGAGGATGTGTTTCTTTGTAGAAGGGTAATTTCCCGATTTGGAGAAATACCACAAACAACCCGACAATCCTTCCAAATCACCGAAATTGACTTTATTTCCCCATTTTATCGGTAAAGCACGTAGTGTTATAGTAGCAAGGGGTACCGGGGTGTGTTCCTTTGTAGAAGAGTAATTTTCTGGCTTGGAATTCTCCCAGAATCCTCGTTTAATTACCCAAATAAACCCGACAAGTTTTACTATTTCGAATTCTTTCAGAATTCTCTGCTTCTGTCTATATATGCAATAGTTTTCGTCTGTCTGGCCATGTTCCTTTGTTCTAGAGTATACTCAAGTAGGTAGCGTAGAAGAGCCTATCAGCTGGAGCAGCTTTGTTTTTTATTACTATATTTACCTATTCTGGTCTGTTCTTGTTAGTTCTGACCCTATTCCAAGCACTCTTATTGTTTCATTTATCTAGATCATTTATATAAATTATAACTAACCAATCAGATTGCTTGATTTTCCATAACCTGTACTTAATCGTACAGAGTTATCTACCCTTATTACGGCGAAGTTGTATCCGATTCTCATTACCTCTATATCCAATGACAATATCCCCGGGCACCCCAATTTCGGCACCCCTTTTTTTGAAAAACATATGACCTTCGGCACCCCTTTTTGTCATATGTGCTTATGTGAACAGGC
Organism: Pictodentalium vernedei; assembly: GCA_031216915.1. Taxonomy (NCBI): domain Eukaryota; kingdom Metazoa; phylum Mollusca; class Scaphopoda; order Dentaliida; family Dentaliidae; genus Pictodentalium; species Pictodentalium vernedei. Next base: position 840,556,310 of record CM062296.1, on the reverse strand, counting down.
ACAATGTGTTACAATGTGCCCTAGCACATAGGCACATGCTTTTTGTGCCGATATGTGCTTATGTGAAAAGACACAATGTGACACAATGTGCCCTAGCACATAGACACATGCTTTATATGCCGATATGTGCTTATGTGAAAAGGCACAATGTGGCACAATGTGGCGCAATGTGCCCTAGCACATAGGCACATACGGGTATTGGAGGATATCTATTGCCTGGTATTATTTTATTCGAGGATACCCACTAGAGAATCCCTTTTTGTCATATTTGCTTATGTCAAAAGGCACAATGTGACACAATGTGCCCTAGCACATAAGCACATGTTTTATGTGCCGATATGTGCTTATGTGAAAAGGTACAATGTGACACAATGTGCCCTAGCATATAGACACATACGGGCATTTGAGGATACCTATGGCCTGGTATTGTATTATTTGAGGATACCTATCTACGATAACTTCTGGAGAATCCCTTTTTGTCATATGTGAAAAAGCACAATGTTCCCTAGCACATAAGCACATGCTTTATGTGTCGACATGTGCTTATGTGAAAAGGTACAATGTGACACAATGTGCCCTAGCACATAGGCACATGCGGCCAAAAGGGATTTCATAGCCACAGGTGTTTTCCAAAAGGGATTCTTAAAAAGGGATTCCGTAAAATGCGATTCCTATCAGACTCCGTAAAATGCGATTCCGTGTTTTAACATCAACACTCGAGGGCATTCCCCTTCCCTATTAGAGGAATTCAGTTTAATGGGTTGTAGTTAAATAAGTTCATTCAGTTAAAATTCAGACCACCTTTGTTATATTTTCATTAAGTTTAAACATTTATCCAGTTACAGTTAAACGTTGTTCATTTCAGAGGGTGTTAATACCTTCATTTGGGTTATGGTTAAAAATATTGTTCATTCAGTTCAAAGTGGTTTACACTGGGTTATATTAGGGGTTATAGTTAAAAACTGTGTTGGCTTCAAAGGGTTCATTCAGTTTTGTTCAATTCAAGATGGTTAACATTGGGTTATATTTAGGGGTATAGCTCATTCAGTTGAAAACTTTGTTATGGTCAATTCACTTCGATACCTTCATTGAGTCAGTTCGATTTTCTTCACTTTGTTCTGTTCCCTTCCATCTAGATTGCATTTGATCAGAGCCGTTCAGTCTGGCCAACTAGTTCGATCAATCTGACTAGTTTGACCTTCTTTCACATGGTTTTGTTCACTTCGATCTTGATTCTGTTGGATCTTCGTTCTGTTGTACCTTTGCTGTTTTGTAGTGGCTGGTTGTCTCTGTTCAGGTTCTTGTAATAATAATTGGGTGCTATCAATCCCTTTCCACACCCTCGAGCGTTGATGTTAAAATAAATACAAATATGAACTGAGGGTAGCAACCGCACGTTTGATTATGCGATTCAGAAAGAAAAGTCTGTTACCTGCAGTCATCAAAAACTGATTACACATGCGGGGGCTCCCGTTTTGAAAACAGTAATTAAATGATAAATACCAGCTCAACATTTTGAAAACAGTAATTAAATGTTAAATACCAGCTCAACGTTTTGAAAATAGTAATTAAATGATAAATACCAGCTCAACGTTTTGAAAATAGTGTTTAAATGATAAATACCAGCTCAACGTTTTGAAAATAGTGTTTAAATGATAAATACCAGCTCAACGTTTTGAAAACAGTAATTAAATGATAAATACCAGCTCAACGTTTTGAAAACAGTAATTAAATGATAAATACCAGCTCAACGTTTTGAAAACAGTAATTAAATGATAAATACCAGCTCAACGTTTTGAAAACAGTAATTAAATGATAAATACCAGCTCAATGGAATAAATTAAACTACAGTACGTGGAGAGTGGATTGTAACTAAATCACCCGCGGAGTGGAGTTATCACCCAAACTATAACTTTCAAATTTTGTACATATCGACAAAAAACACAAGCAATGTTTCAGCCAATGGACCTCCGGGTTTAGCCCGGAGGTCCATTGACTGAAACTTTCCTTGTGCTGGTTATGCTTTACAACAAATTTGCAATTATTGCTTGGGTGGAATCTCCACTCTGCGGGTGATTTAGTGATAATACACTCACCACGTACTGTAGATCATGTTTCGCCATATTTTAATATAGGCCTTCTGTGAGTTAAACATGAAAAATACAATATAGACTACTATAAACGTCAGCGGCGATAGTACAGACAGACTTATGAAAGAGGATTACGTCGTGCATAGTGCCAGAACGCAATATCATTACGTCATGATTTTTATTCATATAAAAATCACTCATGGACGCTGAACGATTGTCAAAATATATGCGAACAAGTTAAGAGAGTGGGGAATATTGTAAAATAAATATGGAATATACCCATAGCAGCTTGGTGTATAAAATGTTTACCACGAGTGGTGAACATTTGGTACACCAAGCTACTTTGGGTATATTTTATTTATACAATGATCGTCAATTTATTAAGAGTTGCTATTATTTTTTCTCGATTTTACTGAGCGCCAGACGTACATACGAGCGGACCTGTTTTTGTTTACACGAGCATCGGTGGGCGGTACTTCCGCTGTCAATTTTATCGCCGAAACGAAATGAGAAAAAGAAACTGAGCCTTTTTCGTGTTAATAACATAATAACATACTATTTTCAGTTATGCATGCTTTATTAACATGAGACAATGCATGTTTGTTAATTTTTGGCATCTTATGAGGTAAACCCATTCAAAGAAGTAATAAATAATTGCCACTTCCATTTCTCTCTTCGCGAGGCAACGTGCGAAAAATTGAGACAAGTTTGCATTCAGGTCGACGTCACCAAAGGTCAACGGGGATGTAGTTATACTGTAGGTATAAATTTTGACTATTGAAATTCCATTGCTGGCGTGTTCATCACGGTTGGTGTGTAAAGCTAAAATTTATGCCATATAGGCTTTTCATATGTAGGAGAAAAGGTAATGATGGTATAAATTGGTTGTTACCACCCGGTGGATTTCCGAGATGTTGTATTGAAGTCTCGACCTCGTCTCTGGATCAAACATCGCCTCGTCTCAAAGGACTGGGTGATATATTCCCATAGACGAGGTTTCGACTTCAGTTCGCCATCTCGAAAACCCGCATGGTGGTAATAACATATATATATCGGCAATAACTTTACCAAATGTCTAAATTAATGATTCTCTATCAAACAATACATAAAGCCCCTTTGGATATTTGGTGTTTATTAATTGCCTTAGTTTACGCACACAAGCCATCGATCTAATTGACGGAATATTCAGTGTCAACTTCACTCATATTGCCTAGAGGCACAGTACCAAGTAAAAGATCCAAGGTATTGATTGTATACTGCATGCGAAACATGGTTAATTTGTAAATAAATGCTTTGTTGGTGTACCTTTTAACAACTGTTTATTAATCATAAATAAACGTACACTGAGATTGATTTTTCTTTTCGTGTTTTGTTTATACTAATAGCACACTGAAAATCACCAGTGATCACCAGTATATTTCCCTAGCATGATTTCCTGTTTGGCTTGTGGTAAATTACAAACATGTAAAGGTAATTATGACATTAATTTGTGTTACCAATCGCTTGTTGATCGAGAAATTTGATACAAATTTCTTGATCAACACAGTTGCGATAGCATTTTTTCTCCTCCCACTTCCTTTGCAAGATATGCGCGTCTCATGTGAGAAGGCCATTCTTTCATTTAACGGGATGACTTATCTGTATTTCACTAATTATTTATTTATTTATTTATTGGGGTTTAAGGTCACATATTTTTGCACAATGGCTAATCATGATCATGACAGTTGTATACGGGTGGAGGAAGCCGGAGAGAACCACCGGGCAACGGCGAGCAACTGTCAGCTCCCCAACATACTAGCTCCACACAAGTAGGGTTAGCATTGGTTGACGACAAGTGCACCATCGACGTGCAGTACGCCTTAGTACACGACGTCACCGTGCACTCACATGGGCAATGGGAGTGAAGTGTCTTGCCCAAGGACACAACGCGGTTTCCGCAGGTGGGATTCGAACCGAGGACCTCTCGGCTTGCAGCCTGCACCTCTACTTACTGAGCCACCGCGCCCCCTGTATTTCACTAATCATGGACTACAGAACGAAGAGTTTTCTTCAAAAGTCCAAAACACTCCACCCTGAATTAAATAGTCATGGAAATATACTTTCGACAAAGTTACCACCCTTGAATTTTTTAGACGCGCGAGGGAGGTCCAGTTAAGAAGCGAGTAATTGTTGAAAAACACCTTGACATCAGTAGAAATAATAAAAAAGGAACTGTCTGCAGATTTTGTTTATTAAAAGTAACAAACGGAAACTTCTATTTTTATGGCAAGCTAAATCGAAGCAATAAGTTCAGAGATAATTCGTCGTTAAGAGTATCTATCGGTATCACCCTCCTACACTAACTGTCCACTTTGGCTCCTTGTTTAACTGGTAAAGTGCTAGAAGCCCATATTTGGGCTCTATTTTCAAGACCACGTACTGCAGCCTAATCACTCCATATTCTGCGGATGTGCTTCATATTATCTCTGAAGTGAAATTATTTTGCCTGTGTGGATTTGCCTTGTTTCAATTTATGGGAGAGTGCCTATGGGCACTCTCCCATAAACTGTAACAAGGCAAACTTCTGTGAACAAGTTTTGATGACCAATAATAATTTAGCACTCTACCAGTTCACAAATATGTTTTGACAGTAATCAGCATGTTTTTATTCTTCTCAGAGAAAAGGCAAAACTCACCCCCTAGAGACTATTGATATAATATACAGAAACAAACGTTACTGAACATCAAATGCTGGTGAAAAGGCCGAATAATATTCAAACGTTTAATCTGAATGGGGAAAAAGATATCAATAGTCAGCTTCTGCATTTGTATACGCTTCTCGTCAGATCACCGAAGTTAAGCGACGTCGAGCCCGGTTAATCCTCGGATGGGTGACCATCTGAGCGATCGATTTGGCCCCTGCGTTGTGTCCTTGGTCAAGGCACTTCACCCCGATTGTCCACATGGTGGAAAGATGACGCCGTGTACTAAGGCGTACTCCACGTCGATGGTGCACATGTCTTCAACCAATCTAACCCTGCCTGTGCTGCAGTGCGGAGTTACGATGTTGGGGATCTGACAGCTGCTCGTCGTTGCTCGGTGGTTCTCTCCGGGTACTCCGGCTTCCTCCACCCGTAAAACTGCCACGATCATGGTTAGCCATTGTGCATAAGTATGTGAACTTAAACACCAATACATAAATAAATATTCATCAGATAGCTGCATCTAAGCACTGAATTCTACGAACTGCACCTCAGAAGAAATCAGCGACAGTACTTGTCGTTTTAAAATTTCTCGCATGCCACAGAATTAAGAAAGGACGCAGGTTATGTTCACATTGGCATAGCGGGGGTTCGAACCCACGCCGAGAGAGTTCATTTCGACACCAACCGCCTAGCAAAACTATACTGAGCCACACACACCACTCGTCCACCGACAGACCCCCATAAAAAGGAATGCTAGTTAACCAAGTTTTTACGAGGCCAGTACAGAACACACGGAATACTCAATTATTTAATTATTCATCAGATAGTGGCATCTAAGCACTTTATTCTACGAACTGCACCTCAGAAGAAATCAGCGACAGTATTTGTCTTTTTGAAATTTCTCGGATTCCATAGAATTAAGAAAGGACGCTGGTTTTAGACGTTCTTGGGGTCTGTCGGTGGCCGAGTGGTGTGCGTGGTTCAGTATAATTTCATTAGGCGGTTGGTGCCGAAGGAAACTCTCGCGGAGTGGGTTAGAACCCCCGCCATGCCAATGTAAACATAAATAAATAATACGCCTTCACAGGAAAATGCACGAAGTTGTGAAATGATGCGCACATCGATGATAGAAATTCGCTAACATTTCAAAATTTCAATTTTTATACAAAACTCCTACGCTTTAAGTGTTAAATTTAGTGTCAGAATTAGGAAATTTAGGGAAACTAATTTTCGTAAATCCATTGCAGTGAGGAAATTGTCGGCCAGAAATATGAATCCAGGGTCAAAATACGAAGTATATGAAATGTCAATATGATACTGCTCATGGTAACACACAATTGGACAATTCTAAGAACGATGTTACTCTCTGATTGGCATATGCTCGCTTTTCTCAGCAGTGACAATAGTATACCAATCTCCTGTCATCACTGGAAACAGTTTTTTCTTATTCAAACAACATAGTTTAGGCCCCATCATTGGAGCAAACTCCATACGCTTATTCTAATGACGGCCGAGTGCTTTTTTCTTGTGGCAGAAATTTTAAAAAAATATTACAATATAAATGTTGCTTTTTTTAATTGTTCTGGAAGTATGTTATAATTAACCTTTTGATACTTTTGTACGTCTTATGACGTACGAAATCAAACAGCGCGTTGATACTTTTGTACGTCTTACGATGTACGATATTCAAACAGCTCGTTGATACTTTTATACGTCTTATGATGTACGATATTCAAACAGCTCGTTGATACTTTTATACGTCTTATGATGTACGATATTCAAACAGCTCGTTGATACTTTTGTACGTCTTATGATGTACGATATTCAAACAGCTCGTTGATACTTTTGTACGTCTTATGATGTACGAAATCAAACAGCTCGTTGATACTTTTGTACGTCTTATGATGTACGATATTCAAACAGCTCGTTGATACTTTTATACGTCTTATGATGTACGATATTCAAACAGCTCGTTGATACTTTTGTACGTCTTATGACGTACGAAATCAAACAGCCCGTTGATACTTTTGTACGTCTTATGATGTAAGAAATCAAACAGCTCGTTGATACTTTTATACGTCTTATGACGTACGAAATCAAACAGCGCGTTGATACTTTTATACGTCTTATAATGTACGATATTCAAACAGCTCGTTGATACTTTTGTACGTCTTATAATGTACGATATTCAAACAGCTCGTTGATACTTTTATACGTCTTATGATGTACGATATTCAAACAGCTCGTTGATACTTTTGTACGTCTTATGACGTACGAAATCAAACAACTCGTTGATACTTTTGTACGTCTTATGATGTACGATATTCAAACAGCTCGTTGATACTTTTGTACGTCTTATGACGTACGAAATCAAACAGCTCGTTGATACTTTTGTACGTCTTATGATGTACGATATTCAAACAGCTCGTTGATACTTTTGTACGTCTTATGATGTACGATATTCAAACAGCTCGTTGATACTTTTATACGTCTTATGATGTACGATATTCAAACAGCTCGTTGATACTTTTATACGTCTTATGATGTACGATATTCAAACAGCTCGTTGATACTTTTATACGTCTTATGATGTACGATATTCAAACAGCTCGTCGATACTTTTGTACGTCTTATGACGTACGAAATCAAACAACTCGTTGATACTTTTGTACGTCTTATGATGTACGATATTCAAACAGCTCGTTGATACTTTTGTACGTCTTATGATGTACGATATTCAAACAGCTCGTTGATACTTGTGTACGTCTTATGACGTACGAAATCAAACAGCGCGTTGATACTTTTATACGTCTTATGATGTAAGAAATCAAACAGCTCGTTGATACTTTTATACGTCTTATGATGTACGATATTCAAACAGCTCGTTGATACTTTTATACGTCTTATGATGTACGATATTCAAACAGCTCGTTGATACTTTTATACGTCTTATGACGTACGAAATCAAACAGCGCGTTGATACTTTTATACGTCTTATGATGTACGATATTCAAACAGCTCGTTGATACTTTTGTACGTCTTATGATGTACGATATTCAAACAGCTCGTTGATACTTTTGTACGTCTTATGATGTACGATATTCAAACAGCTCGTTGATACTTTTGTACGTCTTCTGATGTACGATATTCAAACAGCTCGTTGATACTTTTGTACGTCTTATGATGTACGATATTCAAACAGCTCGTTGATACTTTTGTACGTCTTATGATGTACGATATTCAAACAGCTCGTTGATACTTTTGTACGTCTTATGATGTACGATATTCAAACAGCTCGTTGATACTTTTGTACGTCTTATGATGTACGATATTCAAACAGCTCGTTGATACTTTTATACGTCTTATGATGTACGATATTCAAACAGCTCGTTGATACTTTTGTACGTCTTATGACGTACGAAATCAAACAGCGCGTTGATACTTTTATACGTCTTATGATGTACGATATTCAAACAGCTCGTTGATACTGTTATACGTCTTATGATGTACGATATTCAAACAGCTCGTTGATACTGTTATACGTCTTATGATGTACGAAATCAAACAGCGCGTTGATACTTTTATACGTCTTATGATGTAAGAAATCAAACAGCTCGTTGATACTTTTATACGTCTTATGATGTACGATATTCAAACAGCTCGTTGATACTTTTATACGTCTTATGATGTACGATATTCAAACAGCTCGTTGATACTTTTTTACGTCTTATGATGTACGATATTCAAACAGCTCGTTGATACTTTTGTACGTCTTATGATGTACGAAATCAAACAGCTCGTTGATACTTTTATACGTCTTATGATGTACGATATTCAAACAGCTCGTTGATACTTTTGTACGTCTTATGATGTACGATATTCAAACAGCTCGTTGATACTTTTGTACGTCTTATGATGTACGATATTCAAACAGCTCGTTGATACTTTTGTACGTCTTATGATGTACGATATTCAAACAGCGCGTTGATACTTTTGTACGTCTTATGATGTACGAAATCAAACAGCTCGTTGATACTTTTGTACGTGTTATGATGTACGATATTCAAACAGCTCGTTGATACTTTTGTACGTCTTATGACGTACGAAATCAAACAGCTCGTTGATACTTTTATACGTCTTATGATGTACGATATTCAAACAGCTCGTTGATACTTTTATACGTCTTATGATGTACGATATTCAAACAGCTCGTTGATACTTTTGTACGTCTTATGATGTACGAAATCAAACAGCTCGTTGATACTTTTATACGTCTTATGATGTACGATATTCAAACAGCTCGTTGATACTTTTGTACGTCTTATGATGTACGATATTCAATCAGCTCGTTGATACTTTTGTACGTCTTATGATGTACGATATTCAAACAGCTCGTTGATACTTTTGTACGTCTTATGATGTACGATATTCAAACAGCTCGTTGATACTTTTATACGTCTTATGACGTACGATATTCAAACAGCTCGTTGATACTTTTATACGTCTTATGATGTACGATATTCAAACAGCGCGTTGATACTTTTGTACGTCTTATGATGTACGAAATCAAACAGCTCGTTGATACTTTTGTACGTCTTATGACGTACGAAATCAAACAGCTCGTTGATACTTTTATACGTCTTATGATGTACGATATTCAAACAGCTCGTTGATACTTTTGTACGTCTTATGATGTACGATATTCAAACAGCTCGTTGATACTTTTATACGTCTTATGATGTACGATATTCAAACAGCTCGTTGATACTATTGTACGTCTTCTGATGTACGATATTCAAACAGCTCGTTGATACTTTTGTACGTCTTCTGATGTACGATATTCAAACAGCTCGTTGATACTTTTGTACGTCTTCTGATGTACGATATTCAAACAGCTCGTTGATACTTTTGTACGTCTTATGATGTACGATATTCAAACAGCTCGTTGATACTTTTGTACGTCTTATGATGTACGATATTCAAACAGCTCGTTGATACTTTTGTACGTCTTATGATGTACGATATTCAAACAGCTCGTTGATACTTTTATACGTCTTATGATGTACGATATTCAAACAGCTCGTTGATACTTTTGTACGTCTTATGACGTACGAAATCAAACAGCCCGTTGATACTTTTGTACGTCTTATGATGTACGATATTCAAACAGCTCGTTGATACTTTTGTACGTCTTATGATGTACGATATTCAAACAGCTCGTTGATACTTTTGTACGTCTTATGATGTACGATATTCAAACAGCCCGTTGATACTTTTGTACGTCTTATGATGTACGATATTCAAACAGCTCATTGATACTTTTATACGTCTTATGATGTACGATATTCAAACAGCTCGTTGATACTTTTGTACGTCTTATGATGTACGATATTCAAACAGCTCGTTGATACTTTTGTACGTCTTATGACGTACGAAATCAAACAGCCCGTTGATACTTTTGTACGTCTTATGATGTACGATATTCAAACAGCTCGTTGATACTTTTATACGTCTTATGACGTACGAAATCAAACAGCCCGTTGATACTTTTGTACGTCTTATGATGTACGATATTCAAACAGCTCGTTGATACTTTTGTACGTCTTATGATGTACGATATTCAAACAGCTCGTTGATACTTTTGTACGTCTTATGATGTACGATATTCAAACAGCTCGTTGATACTTTTGTACGTCTTATGACGTACGAAATCAAACAGCCCGTTGATACTTTTGTACGTCTTATGATGTACGATATTCAAACAGCTCGTTGATACTTTTGTACGTCTTATGATGTACGATATTCAAACAGCTCGTTGATACTTTTGTACGTCTTATGATGTACGATATTCAAACAGCTCGTTGATACTTTTATACGTCTTATGATGTACGATATTCAAACAGCTCGTTGATACTTTTGTACGTCTTATGATGTACGATATTCAAACAGCTCGTTGATACTTTTATACGTCTTATGGTGTACGATATTCAAACAGCTCGTTGATACTTTTATACGTCTTATGATGTACGATATTCAAACAGCTCGTTGATACTTTTATACGTCTTATGATGTACGATATTCAAACAGCTCGTTGATACTTTTGTACGTCTTATGACGTACGAAATCAAACAGCGCGTTGATACTTTTATACGTCTTATGATGTACGATATTCAAACAGCTCGTTGATACTTTTGTACGTCTTATGATGTACGATATTCAAACAGCTCGTTGATACTTTTATACGTCTTATGATGTACGATATTCAAACAGCTCGTTGATACTTTTGTACGTCTTATGATGTACGAAATCAAACAGCTCGTTGATACTTTTATACGTCTTATGGTGTACGATATTCAAACAGCTCGTTGATACTTTTATACGTCTTATGATGTACGATATTCAAACAGCTCGTTGATACTTTTGTACGTCTTATGACGTACGAAATCAAACAGCGCGTTGATACTTTTGTACGTCTTATGATGTACGATATTCAAACAGCTCGTTGATACTTTTATACGTCTTATGATGTACGATATTCAAACAGCTCGTTGATACTTTTATACGTCTTATGATGTACGATATTCAAACAGCTCGTTGATACTTTTGTACGTCTTATGATGTACGATATTCAAACAGCTCGTTGATACTTTTGTACGTCTTATGATGTACGATATTCAAACAGCTCGTTGATACTTTTATACGTCTTATGATGTACGATATTCAAATAGCTCGTTGATACTTTTGTACGTCTTATGATGTACGAAATCAAACAGCTCGTTGATACTTTTATACGTCTTATGATGTACGATATTCAAACAGCTCGTTGATACTTTTATACGTCTTATGATGTACGATATTCAAACAGCTCGTTGATACTTTTGTACGTCTTATGATGTACGATATTCAAACAGCTCGTTGATACTTTTGTACGTCTTATGATGTACGATATTCAAACAGCTCGTTGATACTTTTGTACGTCTTATGATGTAAGAAATCAAACAGCTCGTTGATACTTGTGTACGTCTTATGATGTACGATATTCAAACAGCTCGTTGATACTTTTGTACGTCTTATGATGTACGATATTCAAACAGCTCGTTGATACTTTTGTACGTCTTATGACGTACTAAATCAAACAGCGCGTTGATACTTTTGTACGTCTTATGATGTACGATATTCAAACAGCTCGTTGATACTTTTGTACGTCTTATGATGTAAGAAATCAAACAGCTCGTTGATACTTGTGTACGTCTTATGATGTACGATATTCAAACAGCTCGTTGATACTTTTGTACGTCTTATGATGTACGATATTCAAACAGCTCGTTGATACTTTTGTACGTCTTATGACGTACGAAATCAAACAGCGCGTTGATACTTTTGTACGTCTTATGATGTACGATATTCAAACAGCTCGTTGATACTTTTATACGTCTTATGATGTACGATATTCAAACAGCTCGTTGATACTTTTATACGTCTTATGATGTACGATATTCAAACAGCTCGTTGATACTTTTGTACGTCTTATGACGTACGAAATCAAACAGCTCGTTGATACTTTTGTACGTCTTATGATGTACGATATTCAAACAGCTCGTTGATACTTTTGTACGTCTTATGATGTACGATATTCAAACAGCTCGTTGATACTTGTGTACGTCTTATGACGTACGAAATCAAACAGCTCGTTGATACTTTTATACGTCTTATGATGTACGATATTCAAACAGCTCGTTGATACTTTTGTACGTCTTATGATGTACGATATTCAACCAGCTCGTTGATACTTTTGTACGTCTTATGATGTACGAAATCAAACAGCTCGTTGATACTTTTATACGTCTTATGATGTACGATATTCAAACAGCTCGTTGATACTTTTGTACGTCTTATGATGTACGATATTCAAACAGCTCGTTGATACTTTTGTACGTCTTATGATGTACGATATTCAAACAGCGCGTTGATACTTTTGTACGTCTTATGATGTACGATATTCAAACAGCTCGTTGATACTTTTGTACGTCTTATGATGTACGATATTCAAACAGCTCGTTGATACTTTTGTACGTCTTATGATGTACGATATTCAAACAGCTCGTTGATACTTTTGTACGTCTTATGACGTACGAAATCAAACAGCTCGTTGATACTTTTATACGTCTTATGATGTACGATATTCAAACAGCTCGTTGATACTTTTGTACGTCTTATGATGTACGATATTCAAACAGCTCGTTGATACTTTTGTACGTCTTATGATGTACGATATTCAAACAGCTCGTTGATACTTTTATACGTCTTATGATGTACGATATTCAAACAGCTCGTTGATACTTTTATACGTCTTATGATGTACGATATTCAAACAGCTCGTTGATACTTTTGTACGTCTTATGATGTACGATATTCAAACAGCTCGTTGATACTTTTGTACGTCTTATGATGTACGATATTCAAACAGCTCGTTGATACTTTTATACGTCTTATGATGTACGATATTCAAACAGCTCGTTGATACTTTTATACGTCTTATGATGTACGATATTCAAACAGCTCGTTGATACTTTTGTACGTCTTATGACGTACGAAATCAAACAGCTCGTTGATACTTTTATACGTCTTATGATGTACGATATTCAAACAGCCCGTTGATACTTTTGTACGTCTTATGATGTACGATATTCAAACAGCTCGTTGATACTTTTGTACGTCTTATGATGTACGATATTCAAACAGCTCGTTGATACTTTTGTACGTCTTATGATGCACGATATTCAAACAGCTCGTTGATACTTTTGTACGTCTTATAATGTACGATATTCAAACAGCTCGTTGATACTTTTATACGTCTTATGATGTACGATATTCAAACAGCTCGTTGATACTTTTGTACGTCTTATGATGTACGATATTCAAACAGCTCGTTGATACTTTTATACGTCTTATGATGTACGATATTCAAACAGCTCGTTGATACTTTTATACGTCTTATGATGTACGATATTCAAACAGCTCGTTGATACTTTTATACGTCTTATGATGTACGATATTCAAACAGCTCGTTGATACTTTTATACGTCTTATGATGTACGATATTCAAACAGCGCGTTGATACTTTTGTACGTCTTATGATGTACGAAATCAAACAGCTCGTTGATACTTTTGTACGTCTTATGATGTACGATATTCAAACAGCGCGTTGATACTTTTGTACGTCTTATGATGTACGAAATCAAACAGCTCGTTGATACTTTTGTACGTCTTATGATGTACGATATTCAAACAGCTCGTTGATACTTTTGTACGTCTTATGATGTACGATATTCAAACAGCTCGTTGATACTTTTGTACGTCTTATGATGTACGAAATCAAACAGCTCGTTGATACTTTTATACGTCTTATGATGTACGATATTCAAACAGCTCGTTGATACTTTTATACGTCTTATGATGTACGATATTCAAACAGCGCGTTGATACTTTTGTACGTCTTATGATGTACGAAATCAAACAGCTCGTTGATACTTTTGTACGTCTTATGATGTACGATATTCAAACAGCTCGTTGATACTTTTGTGCGTCTTCTGATGTACGGTATTCAAACAGCTCGTTGATACTTTTGTACGTCTTATGATGCACGATATTCAAACAGCTCGTTGATACTTTTGTACGTCTTATAATGTACGATATTCAAACAGCTCGTTGATACTTTTATACGTCTTATGATGTACGATATTCAAACAGCTCGTTGATACTTTTGTACGTCTTATGATGTACGATATTCAAACAGCTCGTTGATACTTTTATACGTCTTATGATGTACGATATTCAAACAGCTCGTTGATACTTTTATACGTCTTATGATGTACGATATTCAAACAGCTCGTTGATACTTTTATACGTCTTATGATGTACGATATTCAAACAGCTCGTTGATACTTTTATACGTCTTATGATGTACGATATTCAAACAGCGCGTTGATACTTTTGTACGTCTTATGATGTACGAAATCAAACAGCTCGTTGATACTTTTGTACGTCTTATGATGTACGATATTCAAACAGCGCGTTGATACTTTTGTACGTCTTATGATGTACGAAATCAAACAGCTCGTTGATACTTTTGTACGTCTTATGATGTACGATATTCAAACAGCTCGTTGATACTTTTGTACGTCTTATGATGTACGATATTCAAACAGCTCGTTGATACTTTTGTACGTCTTATGATGTACGAAATCAAACAGCTCGTTGATACTTTTATACGTCTTATGATGTACGATATTCAAACAGCTCGTTGATACTTTTATACGTCTTATGATGTACGATATTCAAACAGCGCGTTGATACTTTTGTACGTCTTATGATGTACGAAATCAAACAGCTCGTTGATACTTTTGTACGTCTTATGATGTACGATATTCAAACAGCTCGTTGATACTTTTGTGCGTCTTCTGATGTACGGTATTCAAACAGCTCGTTGATACTTTTGTACGTCTTATGATGTACGATATTCAAACAGCTCGTTGATACTTTTGTACGTCTTATGATGTACGATATTCAAACAGCTCGTTGATACTTTTATACGTCTTATGATGTACGATATTCAAACAGCTCGTTGATACTTTTATACGTCTTATGATGTACGATATTCAAACAGCTCATTGATACTTGTGTACGTCTTATGACGTACGAAATCAAACAGCGCGTTGATACTTTTGTACGTCTTATGTTGTACGATATTCAAACAGCTCGTTGATACTTTTGTACGTCTTATGACGTACGAAATCAAACAGCTCGTTGATACTTTTATACGTCTTATGATGTACGATATTCAAACAGCTCGTTGATACTTTTATACGTCTTATGATGTACGATATTCAAACAGCTCGTTGATACTTTTGTACGTCTTATGATGTACGATATTCAAACAGCTCGTTGATACTTTTGTACGTCTTATGATGTACGATATTCAAACAGCTCGTTGATACTTTTGTACGTCTTATAATGTACGATATTCAAACAGCTCGTTGATACTTTTGTACGTCTTATGATGTACGATATTCAAACAGCTCGTTGATACTTTTGTACGTCTTATGATGTACGATATTCAAACAGCTCGTTGATACTTTTGTACGTCTTATGATGTACGATATTCAAACAGCTCGTTGATACTTTTATACGTCTTATGACGTACGAAATCAAACAGCTCGTTGATACTTTTGTACGTCTTATGATGTACGATATTCAAACAGCTCGTTGATACTTTTGTACGTCTTATAATGTACGATATTCAAACAGCTCGTTGATACTTTTATACGTCTTATGATGTACGATATTCAAACAGCTCGTTGATACTTTTGTACGTCTTATGACGTACGAAATCAAACAGCGCGTTGATACTCTGTGGTCATTTGTTTTATTATTTTTCGATTTTTTAAAGTTTTAACCTCAATTCCTATTTTCCCCCGAATAGTGCTCAGTGACAACCGTTGACACAAGACTTTTTAACTGGTTGAGTGCTAGAAGCCACTATCAGGGCTTTCAAAAAATGAGGTTACCAAGGCAAAAGCCAACACTTTCCTTGCTTACATTTCGTATTCAGTCAAACACAAATAATATTTTGTTTATATAAATTTGTTTTATTACAAATTATTGGAGAGTGCCTCTGGACACTCTCCAAAAATTTGTGATAAAACAAGTTTTGAATAACAAATTCAGACCACCAAAAATAATTTAGCCCTCAACCATATAATCACTAATGTGAAAACATCTTGTTATTTGTACTTTCCAACGTTTGACGTCGCATTTTGACAAACGCTGAAGAAACTGAATTCTCACTGACGTTTGAGCGTCAGGGTAATTAAAGTCTCAAATGGATAAGTTAGGAAGAATGGAAATTATTATAAGTTTCTCTAATAACTTACTCTTGTCCAATGAACCATTATAGCACACAACACCAGATAAAATTTTAGAACAATACTTAGAAAATGGAGCATCGTATGGACAAGACATCAACGATGATTCATCCCCAGAACATTTCACCCTGTCCATGAATGCAGCGATATGTCCATTATATCCATTACCAAACGCATCACAACACCCCAAAAATCCTCTCTCGTATCCCATCTGTTTACAAACAACAGCTAGAAAAGAATAAATTACAGAACGACATGCGCGTGTGAATGGGTTAATCGATATGGCCTGCGACCTCTCGTTTTATCATTCCACGCTGGCACTCTTGCCACATCAATTAACCCATTTATACGCGCGTGCCGCTCTGTGTTTATTACACGCCTTCGTGTCTTTTAAAACAATTTTTAGACGGACACTCAGCAATTCATTTGACAACTATCAACAAAAATAACATATTTTATCGCCACCCAAATTTGCGAGAGGAACTATTCCATCCCCTGGGATCCAATGTGTTCTATGTGCCTACTGGCACATAGAACACATTGGAACTCAGGGGACGATTTTGGGCGATTGCTGGGGATTGACACTATGGAACTAAGGAGACGATTTTCAGTTATCGCTAGTGATTCAAATTGTAATTGCGTTGCACGATTTGTAGAATACTCTTCTTCTTCTGGATATGCATTATCCCCTTCATATATCGATTCTCTTTCTTCTTTAGAAGCATCTCATTTTGGAACTTCGGGAGAAGTCGACTACTCTCATATCTGACCTACATGATATCGTGCTTTGCGGCTCACCTGGACATGTATCTCCGGTATCACCAGAGCAGACAGTGCAACAAAACAGGCTGTAACAAGTCTCTTGGTGATTTTAAAATTCCTTCAGTGATTATAAACCACATATTAGTAAATACATCAAATCTGTGTGGCAGTCGGAATGGGACGGAGCGACGAATAACAAGCTCCATCTTTTCCGAACTGCTATTTAGTGATAGGTATTCGTCTAGTAATCTTTGTAGGAAAGATCAAGTTATTCTAACACGATGTCATATCGGTCAGGAAGACAAGCACATTCTTCTTTGTTAGAGGATGATATGCGACCAGAATGTGTTCCTTGTCAGTAGGGGTTGACAGTGGAGCACATTCTTTCGCACTGTACAGAATCTTATTTTAATCTTGTCACACGGCAGTAGTTTAAGGTTGCGTCTCTTCGAGACCTATTTTACAATGCACATTGCCATAAAATTCTTTCTTCCCTCAAGGAAATCAACCTATTTAATAAATTTTAAATTGCTTTTATTCTTTTGAACTCACATCCCTTCGACAGATTGACTTTCATAGCATTCTTCAAACAACTGGATTCATTTTCTCATTACAGTGTGCTCACCTTATTTTTATTCTCTCATATTTCATATTTCTTCATGGAAGATAATCATCTTTTTTTAAAATGCAAACTTGTCATAGCCACGATATAGCCTCAGCTGGTGATATGGCGTAAACCATAAATAAATAAATTTCGGTATATACAGATTATCATGATAATGTGCATGTCCTGTGATTTGTATCAGACTCGAGGTGGTTTCCTGAATGTGATTTCAAAGAGCCGGCTTTGTGATCGCATTCTGGACATCACAGAGAATCGGATGCAAATCACAGGACATGAACATTATCATGATAATTCATTTATTTAACAGTTCTGTCACATCAACAGATTAAATCTTAAATTGTTAATACAGTTTTGGGACATAATGTTGGGCGAGAAAAAGTTAAAAAAACACATATTTTACAGAACAATGTTGTAGTGCACCTTAACAAACAAAGAGTAACGCGGTCATCGCAAATTTTCAAAGTTGCGTTGTAAAATTATTCACTCTCAATGTCACTTCCTATGATGATACGCTTGAATCCACAAGTGTGCAATATTTAATTGTGCAGTTTCTATTTATTGTGTGTGTGTGTGTGTGTGGGGGGGGGGGGGGTCATATTAATAGATCTGTCGCTAATTGTAAGTAATTTTGTTTTGTTTTGTAATCGATCAGCTGAACCGATCACTGAAAGTAACACAGATTGTTTTCATGCGCTTGTTATGATAGCCGGTTGCGTCCCCGGAAACGAGTCGTCGAGTTGATATGGAATCAGAATGAGTCGTCTTTGTGATACGGAATTGGAACACATGATGTGATACGTACCGTTTCTCGCGGTTTTTAGGCCAAAATCTTTATGATTGTTAGATAAATTGCCCGTCCTTACTATTCTACCTAATGGTCATTATGCAATCAGAACTATTTCAAACATCGACATTCAAGTATTTTAAATTTTGCCGTTAAACAATGCTTATGACCCCTCAACTCATTATGTGAACCTGTTTGTCAAGGTTGTTATCATGCTGGGTCATAAGATATGTTTTTGAGGCAAAAAAAATTCTCAAGTCTGAAACTTGACTAATTTCTGAACAAACCATGCATATTATACATCAACATGATGGTTGTGTGACACACATCCTGAATGAATACATATCTCCGGCTAAACAGGAATAAACAAGTTGCAGCGGTTCCTGCAAATCGACTACCACATTTTGGCACTAGCTGTAAAACAGAGACAAGTCGTGTTGGCAGCCATCATGTGTGAACAAACTATCCAGATTGTTTTCCTTTTGTTCAATGGAAAACCCATTGCTTCTTGTCATATTCTGAGGTCATGTGTGATGGAATATTAAGACAATTACCAGGAGAGCAAATATAGAATATACCCATAGTAGGTGTACCAAATGTTCACTACGAGTGGTGAAGTGGTGTTAACCGCCAGCCTTTGGCGCGCGGTTAACACCACTTCACCACGAGTGGTGAACCTTTGGTATACCAAGCTACTTTGGGTATATTTTATTTATACCATGATCGTCAGATTATTAAGAGTCGCTATTATTTTTTCTCGATTTTACTGAGCACCAGACGTACATACGGGCGAATCTGTTTTTGTTTACACGAGCATTTGCGGGCGGTACTTCCGCTGTCAATTTTTTCGCCAAAACGAAATGGAAAATGAAACGGGGCCTTTTTCTTTTTTTCATTTTAATAGCATAATAACATACCATTTCGAGTTATGGATGCTTTATTAACATGAGACAATGCATGTTTGTTAAGCTTTGGTGTCTTATGGTGTAAACTCATTTAAAAATGTAATAAATAATTGTCATTTTCATTTCACTCTTCGTGAGGCGACGTGCGATAAATTTGGACAAGTTGCATTCAGGTCAACGTCATCAAAGGTCAGCTTGGATGTTGTTGCACTGTAGGTTAAATTTTAACTTTTGAAATCCCATTGCAGGCGAATTCACCACGGTTGGTGTGCAAAGCTAAAATTTATGCCATAGGCTTTTCATATATTGTAGAATAGGTAATCATGGTATAAATAAATGTCAAACAGTCAATATATTAAACCGTTCGATCCGCACACGTGACATGTACTTGCCGTCGGTAGCTCGTGTTTTGAACATGTTGTAGTACAGCTATTTTCAAAATGCAAGATGCATCGGAGGGCAGGTGTTCCTAGTCATTTTATGTCTCATAATTTATACTAAGTACCTCATACAACCTCATACTACGCCCAATCGACCGATCATTGCACTGGGAATTAGACGATAAGGAAATACAACTAGGTTTTCGGCAGCTCGTAAATGTTAATAAAATGCAACTGGAAGTTCCTTTTTGGCCTTCTGCATATGTACACTGATCATTTATTTCAAACCTTGCAACCAAAATAAAAAAGTGGGTGTTTCAGTTCGTTTTTCAACATCATTGGACTTGAATGTGATTTTCTATTCCCTTTCCTGGGTACACCCTTAACAAGAACAACTTATGCTTTAATTTTGTTATGGGAACCTAGCGTATTCAGCCATTATATGTTACAAAACTTACACGTATCTTCCAAGCTCCACTTATTATTACAGACTTCTCCCCACTCTCCATTTACATACAACCAAACAATTCCACTTGATGGTCCACCGTTGATTAGTCTTACTGCAAAATTAATAGAAGCAAAAATGAAAATAAAAGTATTACAAGAGAAAAATTAAAATCACCTCATCATAACTGTACTGGTTTGTGTAAATAAAATGGAATTCCAGTATTCTTTATATTAGTTTTTAAGGGCAATACCTGTCACTATTTCATTAAATTTGGAAATAATAGGCTAAATTTGTTTGTTGTATGAACTGAAGCCAAATAAGTCTACAAAGAAGAAGAAGAATGTGGTGATTGTCAGGCTACTTTATTGACATATGTGCAATTAACAGGTAGAATTTATACTAAAGGTTTGACAAATGTTTTTTTTCTGTGTTTGAAAGTTTTTCTCAATTAAGATGGCGATTCTACTAAGAGGTAATACATTAAGTGGTGCCACTGTATGGTGCCACTGTATGGCACCACTGTATTCTCAAAAAATAACATCAATCAGAAGTGGGGAAAGTGTAGCACAATAGGTTTAACTAATCTTTCCCAACATGAACAGAAGATGACTGAACAAAATATGTTTTTTTTTGCCTCGGAAACATACAGTTGAAACTAGAAATCCTGTCACATTTAGCACAGAAAACGCTCGTTAGTTAATGTGTTCCTTACTGTAGATACATTGAGTAGTCTGAAATCTACAAGAACATTTGCGCTGTGCAATGCAAAATTGTAATGCCCTATTACAGTTAAAACTAGAAGTCCTGTCACGAATTGTGCGCTTATCTTGGCTTAATTGTGCGTTGGAATTGCGCGCAATTGCCATATTGAATGGCATCCAAAACACGGCGTGTTCTCCTGGTTACTCATAACAAACACATGCAATGTTTCTGCCAATGGACCTCCGGGTTACCCGGAGGTCCATTGACTGAAACATTGCTTGTGCACAGGCCATATGTACAGAATCTGAAAGCTTTACTTGGGTCATAACGCGCACATTAACGCGCATATCAACGTGCTATTTCTGCGCATTTCATGACAGGACTTCTAGTTTTAACTGTAGCGAAGTCGGTAGTGAAATCACGAATTAAGCCGATCAAACAGAAAGAAAATACTGAGACTACAGTATGTGGAGGGTGGATTACTACTAAATAGCTGCGGATAGATTTTTCTCACATTAGGTATTTACAATTTCTGAGGACAAAACTCAAGTGGCATTTGCAAACTTCCATCACATGATCCACCGGGCATCAGGTGTCCCATGTGATGAAGGTATGCAAGTGTTTCCCGTACTGTTATGAACAATTGTACGTAATAAAATCAGACTGACTGGTCAACACGATTGTCTGACAATAAAATCAGTCTGACTGGTCAACACGATTGTCTGACAATAAAATCAGTCTGACTGGTCAACACGATTGTTTGACAATAAAATTAGTCTGACTGGTCAACACGATTGTCTGACAATAAAATCAGTCTGACTGGTCAACACGATTGTTTGACAGTAAAATCAGTCTGACTGGTCAACACGATTGTTTGACAGTAAAATCAGTCTGACTGGTCAACACGATTGTCTGACAGTAAAATCAATCTGACTGGTCAAAATGATTGTCTGACAGTAAAATCAGTCTGACAGGTCAACATGATTGTCTGACAATAAAATCAGTCTGACAGGTCAGCAGGATTGTCTGACAATAACATCAGTCTGACTGGTCAACACGATTGTTAGACAATAAAATCAGTCTGACTGGTCAACACGATTGTCTGACAATAAAATCAGTCTGACTGGTCAACACGATTGTCTGACAATAAAATCACTCTGACTGGTCAACACGATTGTCTGACAATAAAATCAGTCTGACTGGTCAAAACGATTGTCTGACAATAAAATCAGTCTGACAGGTTAACACGATTGACATATGAAAGATGAGGTGACAGCAGAATTTTGACAAACACATTACGCGTGTACATGTCACTTCGCAAAGCGCATTATCAGTCATTGGTATTCAAACTAAAGTCGACAGACGGCAGACCGCGGAAAGGTACTGCAGTAGTCATTTTAGCCAACTGTGTGTGTCCATTTCCAAGTGCCTTTAACCCTTTACCCAACGCGGACGATATCAATATTTATTATTTTAAATATCATGTTTTCAAACTTTTAAAAAAAAATATCAACAAAACCATATCATGTGACCCCTCGTTGGAACGAGCTCGACGAGCTCGTTCCAACGAGGGGTCACATGATATGGTTTTGTTGAAATGTTTTGAAACATAATATTTTTTTTCAACTGCTGAATTTGCATATTACTCGGAGATGGGGGGGGGGGGGTGCGGCCCATTCGTTGGGTAAAGGGTTGAACAAACATACGTATTCCTATGTTTCATGCATCATTTATATCCTATCCTTGAACAACGATATCGACCCTTGAATGTATAAAGGTGCCATTTAAATATATACAGGAAATCATTTGAAAAACTGTCAATGAGATCATTAGAACATCTTTTAAAATAATAACGCTTTAGTCTAACAACCTATACTTTTTGTAAAATTCCTGATGAATATTAGGCCATAAGAATTCTGTTTCTCAGATTATTCCGTGCTAAAAGAGTTAAAGGGCATTATTTTTCAAAAACTTCCAGCGTTACACAATTCAATTTTAAAATAGATTAACACTCCACACCATATGTTAGTGAAGTCCAGTCGACCACAGTAATTAATTAATTAATCCATCATTATCCGAGTTTAACAACATGAGTACACAGATTTTTTAAAAAAAAGCAGTTCACTCTCTTCAGTTGAAAACAATGAGTCGCTGACACAGATTGTAGGGTAAAGAATATGTCCGAATCTCAGAAGTACACGTTGTGTGCTATTCATATCCACGTCGGAGTTTTAGATCATCACGACTGAGCTCCACCATGTCAGAAAAATAAACGAGTTGTGTGTTTTCACCAATTTTGCCACTCAGAAGATGCGTTCCATGCTGATAAAGGGACAATATTTCTTATCACCTTGCACAATTCTGTTGATGTTGAAGACATTTCTTCGCGTGTGTTTGGATTGTAAGAGTTGAAAAATGAAAAACAAATTCAATGGTAGATAAATTGTGATGTGCTCAGTGTGCTTGTATATAATATTTTATCGTCCCGAGACTCCTTTTTAGGGGAGGTATGGGTACTCGTCGCGAAATAGCAATCGTAGCTAGTCGTCCTCAAAATGAGTCTCATCGCGATAAAAAATCCTGTACAAGCACAATGTCTCATAACACATATATATTACTTTCCAAAGTGTGATTTACTGGGATTTCCGGGTTTGATTATAAACGATAACTTCACAAGTGAATTATGCAATCAACAATTGGGTCATGTATCCGTGCGCGCAAACGAAGACGCTTTGCCGTGGGTGTAATGGGGACTTCATTGTTTTTTGTTGTTATTTTTTTGTTTCTTAACCCTTTACCTAACACGAAAAGCAAACGACACTCGCAAAATAAATTCTTGAATAACTATTATTTTCATTTTTTGTCTCAAAAACATAGGTTATGACCCCTCATTGGAACGAGCTCGACGATGTTTTAGAGACAAAAAATGAAAAAGTAATGAAAATTAATTGGCGATTTTTGAGAATAGCGCTGGTCGATTTAGGTCGTTACGTTAGGTAAAGGGTTAAATAATATAATTATCGTTAATAATGAAAAGTAATAAAAAGAGTGCTCGTTTGACTGGACTGGTTACGTGAAATAATTCATTCGAGGCGAGGGATTATATTGTAAAATACTCGTAAGCATTCGCGCACTCGTGTTTGTAAAATCTTCCACACCTCTCATGAATTATTTCACGTTACCAGTCCAGTCAAGCGATTACTCTCTATTTATCTCAATGTTTGCACCATACATTCATGATGAAAGTATTGCACAGCCATTAATTATCTGTTAACAGGTAGAATGCTCAATTATTTTTGGTCATCAAAATTTGTTCACATATGTTTGCCTTGTTACAATTTATGGGAGAGTGCCAAAAGGCACTCTCCCATAAATTATAACAAGGCAAATCCTATCAGACTAAATAATTTCACTTCAAAGGCGGTATCAACAATATCCAGAAAATATGAAGCCTTTAAGTGCTGGTACTGACACGTCAGAGTAAAGCCCAAATATGGGCTTCCTGCACTCTACCGGTTAAAATAAAACTAATTATATGTTAGGTGGAAAATCCCAGCCCACTGTATTTTAGTTTAAACAGGTATTTATTGAGAAATGAATATTATGTTACATGCATACACAACATAAGACATAAGACATAAGGAATGAACACAATAGTGCAGGATACAGACCACATAACAGAAGACAAGTTTGAAACAAAATGGATGAGAAATTCTACGGAATGCTACCAGTTAAAAGGAACAAATAAATGGATTTTGCACATATTATCTTCTATCGGGCCATGAGTTTTGCAACTTTTTTCACCACTGATCATGCCTAGCTGGATCTCCACGAATACATAACCCACGCCAGTAGAATGGGAATCATACATTTCATTTCGTCTTGATATCTCTTCTTGCCATTTCTGTCTTTCTTTATTCTCTGTTTTTGTCTTTCTTTTTCCAAAAGATATATTTATACATTACGACAGCCGTGGATTGGTCACTTTCAACGGGTAGGCAATATATCCACGGACGCAATAATATTAGATTTGAAACACGGAATAATCATCAACAATGTCATTAATGAAGCACCGGGTATTAATTTAAAATCTTCTGGTGATGATTTGTTATTACCTGTTATACGCATGCTTTGACAACACAGCCCGCGCGTGGATTACGACCAGGCCATGGCGACTGTACAAAATATGATAACCGAAATCTTGAGGTGGGTGACCCCTCAATCGGGGTCACTTAGATCTACTCTTGTTAGTCCTATTCTATGAGCTGCCACTGGTTTTGTTTGCCAATATGGGATAAAGTGGTTGAATTTCCATTGTTTTCTCTGCAAAACTAAGACACAGAAAAGGGCGGCCGTCTTGCTCATTTTCAGTCATTTTGGAGTAAAACAAGTAATCTGAGACATAACCTTGCACTTTCAAATCCAGATAGCATTTCACGACTACAAACAATTCCTGGTAAATTATAGGTCACCTATATGTAAATTAAATGGAGCTGTTCCTGTTTAATCCCTTCACCTTATATGCCTAGTGAGCGACACTTGCGAAGAAACAATTCTTGGATTACTAAATATATGTTCTTCTCAGTGATATTCTAACCTATTTACGGGATTTTGTTGGATAGGCACTCATGCCACCACTACAAACTCTGAGGATTTCGGGCCACAATTACCTGTCCGGTTGCTTTTAATCATAAGCAGGAAATGATTTCGTCCCTTGAGTGATGCACTAATGCTTCATTTGCAAATGCTAGAGCGCTGAAGATGGTACCTTGCTGCAGTGAAGGGACTATTCTTTCTGGTAAAATGTCTCCACCCACGCCACAATAAAACTTTATGTTACTAAACATATGCAAGTTGAAGTTACCTCTCCCAGGACTCCTGGTTTGATGCCCAAACTTCCGCCCTCATCTCCCGCTTTGACAGTTTTTAAAACAGTTATTCGCTAAACCATCCCGTGTTTTCATTTTTTAAAAATACTGAAATCACGAATGGGCGAGATTATAGAAGTTCGTGTAAAATTTTATCAATGACGTTTTTCTGCCCCATTTTCAAATTTTAAATATCCGCTCCTGTGGTATTAATAAAACAAGCCTTCAAACTGTTTAAAATTTATGAATTTGAGTCTCCGATTAGTTATTAGATGCGATAGTATATACAAATAACATCTACGTTATAAAATAGCATTGCATGTTATTAATTATGTGAAAGTGAAATGTGCAACTACAAGAAATATGCACACATTTTGGTCCGTTTTTTTAAATTTAACAAACAAAATATTTGCATATTCAAATGAATTGCGGTAATTTTGAATAAATTGGGAAAAGATTTCCATTCGCAATTTTATAAGGTACGCTATAAGAAAGAGGGATGTTTTTCGTGATATATACAGATTATCACCACAGTGTGTGTCTCCGGGAATTCAGATCAAATCGAGTTGTAGGGACAGAACAGTATTTCGACGAGCCCGTTAGGGCGAGTCGAAATGCGATTGTGTGCCTACAACGAGACTTGATCAGATTTTCCAGAGACACACACTGTGGTGATGATAAATTTTTCTCACAATATTGACCACAAAATGTGTTATAAAACTATTTTAAGAGGAACTTTTTCATTTGCCTTATCGATAGAAAGACGCAGATTGAAAAAATAGAATAGCGTTCATTGATCTATATATTGAGGTCAGTGATGACGTTACACTTCAGAGAAAATTACGTCACTGGGATTCACTTTACTGAATACTGTCTTGCGAAGTGGAGCAACTGTGTGTTTCGTCAACGTTAATTTGGTTGTTACTTTTGCAATAATTACTGGTGAATTAAATATCCCTCTTGGTGTAAAGGTTTATTATATTTTAAAATATGCCGTTCATCGTTTATTGAGTTGAAGTTTTCCACATTTCATAGCGAAAGCTAATCATTTTACTTCAAGAGAGAAGCCTCAACTCGAGCGTTCAGGAAAATCCCAATAATAGGCTACAAACCAGCTCAAGATACCGAAAAGTGCGCATAATTTAACTATTCGTTGAGTTAACTTTCCCAGTGACATGACATGCCGTGCATAATGAATACATTACAGGGCGTTTAGTTGGCAGCTACGGTGTCATATACGGCTTAGAGAAAACAATATTAGGTTCGGTTTCGCCTCACCTAATATTCTTTTCTCTGAAGGGAAGAACGCGAAGCGATCGAAAAATGATATTAATGCCGTTGTTTTGGCAACGCCAGAATCACGCGCTTGTATCGGGGGCCGTTGATGCGGACTCGGAACAAGGGCCCAGATACATTAAGCTTTAGTTGCGTAACAGTGCAAAAACGCCCTGATTGTGAGATAAAAACTTTGAAAGTTGGTATATAAATAAATAAACTACGGGTATTGCGGTACTTGGACATTTTGACTCTGAATCAATGTTTCACAGCGATCATCACAGAACAACAAACAACAAGTGGCCTGAGACGTTTCTACTTGCGATACAATTTCTATATCTCATTGACAAATGAGATAATCTCCATTCCAAATCCCGTCTCCAATGACAACCTAACTCCAAATCATTCACTCATCGGTAGTGTAGTTACATGGAATGGGTGAGTTGGCATATTAAATAACCGGAAGCAACCCGCCTAGTACATAAAATTACCCAAACGCACCCTAACAACCCGTTACAAATCATTAACCTGTAATCTAACAGGGTCAGAAAACCACACGTTTGCAACCAGAGACCAGATCAATATTGGAGATTTGACAAATGCTGATTTTTTGGAATTATATAAATTATTATACATAAATTAAAATAAATTATTATGAAGACAAACGGTATGCAGATAATCACGAATAACAACTAAATAATGGCTCAGTTAACTGCAACCTTTTCGGGCTGTCGATAGCTCGCCCGAATGTGTTTAAAAGCCGGGACTTTTTATATATTTATCTAGACATGAGGACATCTTTATGTCCCCAGACCCTCTCGAGTTATGTTTTCGCCATGTCCGTTCGTCCATAAGTTCACCATTAACAGAGGTCCGTTGAGGGATCATTTACAAATACAATGCTGTGTTAAGTGTTTTTTTCTGTACATTGGGGTTAACCCCCACAATACATTTGATTTCTATGGGTTTTAATCACATCTGAGGGGTTCGATCTCTATTTTTGGATTTAATCCCCCGTGTTATTTCTAAAATTGCAAAATAATTGGACAAAAAACCCCACAATGTAGGTTTGTACAAGTAGGTAACCCCACAGAGGAGCCCTATACAGAAGGTTCAACAAATGAATTAACCCCACAATGACAAATCGACACAATGTCTCAATCGTCTGTACGTCCCTCCATCCGTCAGTCCGACCGACCGTCTGTCCGTCCGCCCATCCGTCCGTCCGACCATCCGTCCATCCGTCCGTATGTCTGTTAACTTTTCGTTTCCGTCCAATAATTAAAGACCCCTATTTCATCATATCATAATCTTAGGGGTTACTTGTAGATGACTAGACAATGCTTATTTTCGATTTTGGTCCAGATAGCCAATTCAATATGGCTGTCCAATAACTAATGAATACTGACTCGAATCATTTTTATTTTTTAATTAAGCATTGCTAGTGTCTATTTTGTAATTATGCATTGTTGGACGAGTCAGCTAACCCAAGATGGCCGTCAGTGGCCAATTCATCACGGCTTCCATGGCGGCCATCTTGAGTTTGGTTTCCGTGCAATAACTAATAAATATTGACTCGAATTAGTTGCATTTTTATATTATGCATTATTTGTGTCTAGAGGAAGCTTCCTTTCAATTTTGGATCAGATAGCCATTTCAATATGGCCGTCATAGCGGTCATATTGAATTTGCTTTGCGTCAAATAACTAATGAAAGCTGACTCGAAGCAATTATATGTTTGGGTAATTGTGTTGTCTAGAGAAAGATTCCTTTCAATTTTGGACCAGTCTACTGAACCACGATGCCCGCCAATGGCCAATTCATTATGGCTTCCATGGCAGCCGTCTTGAATTTTATTTTTTGAAATGCAATTTTGCTGTCTAGATGAAAGTTCTTTTTGTTTTTGGTTATGCCCCCGAGAGACTTACCTACCCTATTTATGGCACGGTCGGAAGCATATGCCTCGATTCGCGTTGCTCTTCACAATCGTAATTTTTAATATATATTTGTGGGGTACCCCCTGAACGTTTTTGCGTTATTTGGTTATTTGAGACCCCAGAGCCTAGTTATTGGACATTGCTTAAAGGTTTAATTCTACACAGTAGTAGGCGGTAAGTGTATACTTTATATACCCTACATAATGGTCATTTAACTTGTATCAACCACATAAAAGTTGTTTTAAAGGAACCCACCTTAGGTGGTTCAATGATACCGGAAAATGTAGTGCGAGGATGTATGGCTTTGGAGTCCATTGTGGGGCATCATATAAAAAAAATTAATAATCCCATTCTGCTGACAGATCGGAAATAGTAATATTCAAAATAACTGCATAATCAAACGCTTGAATGGACTAACTTCTATGATTACTCACCTGGTTTATAGCAAATCACTTGGAATTCACGACAAGTCCACGGTATTTTATCCCAAACACCCCTACACTCCAGTAGGGAGTTTTCTCTTCCGGTACAGCTTTCTAAATTAAACCAAGTTTTATTTCTGGGGACAATACCATTCAAGATGCCGTAATATTCTGAACCATCAGCAAAACCAAGTTGTCGACAGACAACACCTGCTGCTCTTGCTTGGCGATCAATACGGTACTGATTACAGACCCGACCTTCTTGTCCATTAAATGTTATCATCACCCTGCCAAAAGTACTATCTCCCCCTACCAAGTATATTCGCAAACCATCTGAAACAAAACAAAATCAAAAGATCATTATATTTTTTATTCTTTCTTTCTGTGTCCATTTAATGATCCCTGAGTGCAACCAGAGCTGTAAACCCAAAATCAGAGAGAGAATTGTGAACGGATCAACTGGGACGCGATCCTCAGTCAGAATTATACGTCAGCATTTCTCCACGAAGCATTGTCGGATCTCACTCACTGGAAAATAAATGCAAGGACATTCATCTGATATTTTATTCCCGTTTACGTTTTGTGATTCAGTCTTGATTTTGCTATATTGTATTGGTGAATTGTCGCCCTGCACACTATGAAGTACGTCCGCCGTGGACTAGTCACTTTCCACGGGTGGGCATTATTTCCACGGACATACAGTTAAAACTAGAAGTCCTGTCACAAATAGTGCGCTTATCTTGGCTTAATTGCGCGTTGGAATTGCGCGCAATTGCCATATCGAATGGCATCCAAAGCACGGCAGGTTCTCTTGGTTACTCACAGCAAACGTATGCAATGTTTCTGCCAATGGACCTCCGGGTTACCCGGAGGTCCATTGGCTGAACCATTGCTTGTGCACAGGCCATATGTACAGAATTTGATAGCTTTACTTGGGCCTTAACGCGTACATTAACGCGCATATCAACGTGCTACTTGTGCGCATTTCATGACAGGACTTCTAGTTTTAACTGTACTAAGGAGATTCCAAACACTAATTATAGGAATAATCATCAGAAAATTAATTTATGCCACCCGGCGCTTCATTAATTAAAGTTTTGCTGATGATGATTTTTATTACCTAGTAACGCATGCGTAGACATCACTGTCCACGTGTGGAATATGACCAGTCCATGGCGACTGTGCTGTACTAGTGATTCAACAAGATCATCAGCCGATCAAGAAAAATACAAATCGACGTGGCACGCCTTTGCCAAATAATAAAAATCGTTAAAAAAAGTAACATTTTAGTTGATGAATCACCGGTTGATACCTGGTGCATCATTAATTAAATTCTTGATTATAATTTCTATAATTAGCGTTTGAAATCTAATATTATTGTGTCAGAGGAAAGTGACCCGTCCCCAGCGGCCTTACTGTAACAAATATCTGAAATATAGCCCACCTTTGTTTTCGGGGACAAGCGAGTGTCTTGAAACAAGATATAAATTTACTATTACTAAAGTTTTCATTGCTCACATCTTTATCTTTCAATACCATTCAGAATTTTGCTGCAAAAATGACATAGCACTGATCAATTCTCTACACACTGAATTCGAAATGTAAAAATGTCCAGCTACAAATTTTCACTCAGTGCAACTAGACATTTTATTTATTTTCAAACCTTTGCTGTTTTACAAACGTAATCGATCAATAACTGTGATAAGTGACACTTTCTGCATGGGAAAAAGTATTGAGTACGTACAGATTAAGTATTTTCCATGTCTAAAATTCTGCAACACATACCAACCCTCCTGTGACGTCACTACTCTAACTTCTCTGATGCAAAATAGGATGATCTGGTTGCCACGTCACAAGTGCAAACAAATGTACGTTGGTGAGAAAATTAAGAATGTCATTATTATATTTTGAAGAATAAATCAAATTATAAAGAGGGTGTTGTGGTGTGATTAGTACCAACGGTCGGGTCTTGGCTAGATATGGGCAGTATACCGAAAACCCGAACCGTTAAATATATCATGGAGATACCGAAAAAACGAACTGAACCATCCATTGAATAGCGACACCGTCTGAATTTTCAAAATTTTCTACAATCGTTATTTATAAGTCCATGTTCAGGCTTGATAATAGTTGAAAGGTTCGTTTTCATGAAAGAAGTTCCTGATTTTCTTTTCAGTTCTGTTAACCCTCATTGGACTGGGCAACCTGTACATGCCCGATTGCTTAGCAGTGATTTAGCAGTGAATTATATCCATGTCTTGGCTGCCTGTTCAGGCAGCCAAGACCTGGCTTGAAATCACTGTCCATGTGTTTGATCTATTCTCAGCATGACCTCCTATGGATGGCATGCTCTGAGATCCCTGAAGAAAACAATAAAACTACCAAACATTCCACTTTAGCGGTTTTCCTTCCTTAATTTGACAAAAGCATTTGTTACAATAAACCATGACATTTTGTTACAGAAACTTGAGAGCACGATGGTGTGCGAGGAATAACCAATTACCAATAACTGGTTCAAAAACAATTTGTTATTTATGGTGAACACAAATCGGTTTTGGTTCAAACTGTATGCGGCGTACCACGAGGCTCAATATTAGGCCCTATGCTTTTCTTAAAATATATATTAATGATACTTCGTTGCACTTGTTATCATTCTCGGACGATACTGCAGTATACGCATCACGTGCATGCCAGAATAACTTAAAAACCTACATAAACAATGAATTGCAAAAAATATCCAAATGGTGTTCTGTTAATCGTCTGGCCATAAAAAGCTAACAAAACTAAATATATATTTATTAAGCCAGGCAGAAAAAAAACGCAAAATCTACCCAACAGAGTGTCTATATCGACGACAAAGAAATAATTACGGGAGGCGTCGATGAAACCGAAAAGTCCCTCAAATATCTTGAAATTAACATTGATGACAAGTTATCGTATAAAACCCATATCACACAGATATGCTCAAAAATTGCACGTGAAAATTTTGCCCTCAATAAAGTTAAAACCATTCTTCCACGCAATGCCTTGAGAATACTTTACTCCACACTCGCACACATTCACTTGCTTCATGTAATTGAAATCTGGGGTAACTCAAGAGCGATCAACAGATTACTGTTAATGAAGAAAAGAACCCTATAGATTATCAATAATAAAAAGTTAAATGCCCATACTTATCCGTTGTTCATTAAATATCGTATGCTGAAGGTTAATGACTTATTTAAACTCCATGCTGCTCTGTTCATCTACAACTGGTAAAAGTCTAATCTTCCGGCCTCATTTTGGCGATTTTGTCACCTATGTCAGTAGACAACCCACAGAAACACCAGACAATCTACGCTTTTGCGTGTAAGTAGAACAAGGACAGACTCGATCCTTGGAGAGGTTTACACTGCATCTTTTTCTAGAAACGTGGAAAGAATTGGACAACGAAATTCGTCTTCTAGAAAATAGAAATATGTTAAAAAAGTGTGAATTTTAAGTTCTTAGTATCCTACGCCGACAGCGTTGAATGCAACAACCCTTACTACTCCGATTGTTTTATCTGAGTCACTTTGACCGTCTTGCTAGAGTTGACTAAATTCATTAGGATGTGACACGACGATTCCTCAAGCACTGTTGAACTCCATTAACCTAACGTTATGTGCTATTCTGGCTATCTTGTTCGTCGATCGTAATCAAAGGATGACTTTGCAATAAAATACCTCATCATTGTGTGGGTTGCTGTGAGCAAGGCGAGATGCGGGTGATGCTGATGGTGCGACATGTTGAAAATCGACACTATCTTCTGATCTGTCGGCAATATGTTTACGGACCGGTCATAGTGGGGTCGAGATCCGCACACCAGCGGTTTTTCTGTACGCGCTTGGTTGTGAATTTATAACATAAAACAGCGGAATAGCAAGCAAAGCGCCAATGAATGAAGCAACGTGCATGACCCAGAGCTCCATTCATTCAATAATTGCTGAAAACAACTGATTACTGACTGCGAACAGTATTCCCTTTGTGTGGTTTTGGCCTGTTCGGAGCGCCTGTTCCTAGCGGCGGGACGCTTGCAGATCTTCCCATCTCTGAAAGCGAGCACGAACTCTAATGTGCAGACTGAAGAGTGGTGTCGAAGGAACCGGAGGCTATATTTTATCAAGCAAAAGAATCTGTCCTGATTCCAGCGAAGCACTCGTGTCATTGCTGATAAGCACTATCACCAGTGATATTGGTGTCGCATTGGTGTCGAGACAGTGTATCTCACCCACTACCCTATAAACCAACTTCGATTAGCACCATTGCTTCTGGTTTCTATTGCTTTGGAGGATGGGGGGAGCACAATTTATTGGAATAGTTCAATGCCTCATCCACAATCACACATCCACTCAATCGCATACTTCATTAAATTCGAAATATTACAGATAATTCACTGACAATATACCTTACTTGACATACACCGGTCCGAATTCAATGAAACATTCTTCCAACCTGAGGGAGATGGCAGGTAAACAGCCAATCTGGTTATGCCATCTCCCAACAGTATCTGCTATATTTTGCTATTTATATACTACTCAAAGTTTGCTAAGCACCAAGTACATCCAACTACCTGTTTTACGTCTCAGCTGAAATATTGTAATGAAAAGAGTATATATTTTTTATTTAATTATATCTTTAATGATTTAAGTACAGAAATTAAGATTTTATTTGTTTTCGACATTATTTTTTAGCTTTTGAATACGATAATCATGGGAAACGGATATTCTTGGTAAAAGGGGATTTTTTTCAATATGCCAAAAAGTTGACGGAGTAAACTGGTTTGGCTTCAATATCGAGTATGAGACCCATTACTGTTAATTACATCTAAACAACGCCTACTCATGCCCCCATTCAGGTTCCTGGTGGTCCTTTGTGGGATGTTGTTTGTTTCTTGGACCAGCATGGCTCCAAGCTCCTGGATACTTCTTGACTCTAATGGACGGGCTGAAATTGCAAGCTGCAACTCATTCCAGGCATGTTCGATTGGATTGAGGTCAGGGGATCTTGCTGGCCAGTCCATACACTCAATCTTCTCCCTCTGTCGGTATTCCCCGACAGCATGGGGAACATAAGGACGGGAACTGTCGTCAATCAGGATGAATCTATCACCCACTGCACCTGCAAACAATCCGACGTGGACTTCCAGGATCTCATCAATATACCACGTTCAAGGACACAGAGCTCTGTACGTCAATCCCTGCTGATGTCTCACCAGACCATGATTGACCCTCCACTTAGCGGTAATGCTGAGCAATGTTGGCTGCATGGAATCGCTCTCCTGGTCTTCTCCATGCCCTAGAACGCCTATCTGTGTAGTCTAGGCAGCACCTTGACTCATCTCTAAAAAGGCAGGTCGCCAATCTTCTCTGGTCCATCCAACGTTGCCCATGGCCCAATCATATTGTGCCTGGCGGTGGTTCTGGGACAGCGGAATGCGAATACATAGTCTGTCTTCTCGATCTCAGACCATCTTCGTGCAACCTTTCCCGGATAGTCTGCGTCGAAACATTTACCCCGGATGCATTCTGAAGGTCATTGCGAAGCTAGGTTGCTGTGGCAAAGTGGGTCCTATGGGTCTGAATGATCAAAAACCGGTCTTCATCTGCAGATGTTGCCCTGTCTCCGCCACCACCAATCCGTCTTACTAGTGTGCCATACTGCTGAAATCTTGCCCAGCCTCTGGTGATCACCGTATGGTGCACACCAAGGGCTTCACCAACCTGACGATGGGTAGCCACTTGCTCCTCCCCTCCTACAGCCCGCCACATTTCTGCTTCAGACAAATGTTTTCTTACATTTGCCATATTCAATCATTAAATCACAAGGGTTTGTGTTGAAATGAAGATTGAATCCCCTACACATGCCATATCCACGTTGACTGTACACGAAAACATCATGAAAATCAAGGGGTACGTGCTTTCCATGACTGTCACGAAAAGTCTGCCTGTCAAGAGAGCTAATGTAAACACTGGAGACCATTTGAATACATTCCTCAATCATATCCACCAAAAATATCGCAAATATGTCACCAGAAAATTTCACAATGATGTGTCCAATATTTGGTGCTTAGCAAACTTTGAGTAGTATAAGTATCGGTCTACCTATCTGTCGCAAAAGCCTGAAATAGGTGCTTTCAGAAAATGTCACAAAATTAACATAGATATGATTCGTGGTCGTAAAAGAATGTCAGTGTTGAGCTCATTAACAGTCTCATTTACAGCGTTGTGATAGGATCATCAATAACAACTTATTCTACTTTTCCTGACCCCCCCCCCCCCCCCACCACCCTACTCCTAAAAATATCCAAACCGATACCGAACTCAAAATTCCAATACGCCCCATCTCTAGTCTCGGCCCATTCTTCATAGTAAATGGTAATGTAAGTCGGAATTCTAAACTTCATCAGTAAAATCTTATTTTTTTCCGTCCCGGTACAGTTTTGAAATATGCAATGTGTTTGCCCACTGACTAGGCTAGATTCTGATGAGAGAAAATGATTGCTGCAATTTTTCAAACAAATCTTTCAGTTTAGCATCAGTGTCCAGCCAGCAAAATGATACGTCATAACGTCATTAAATAGGATGGATGTCCAGTAATACGGACGGCACGCGAAAATATTGATTGGTCTACCCCACATAATGAATATGGACTCTTCTAATTGCTGCCATTGAACTGGCATGGTAGACTGGTGTTCAAAGGGTTAAATGTTTTAGGAATTGCTGAATTATGACCGTAACTTACCACTGGCCACAGAGTGCTGCTTTCTCAAAACAGCACACACTTATAATCTCTCACGGTTTATTAGTGTTCCACAATATTTTTCAACGAGTGCATTCTTAAGCCCTCGTAAAATAGAAATCACGGGTGCTGACGGGAGCAATTGCACTCACACCCGTCTCATTTCCAGGACTGACTACATGGACCTACAACTTCTGGAATGTTATTGAACAATCAGGTATTCCATATCAAGGTTTATTTTGAAGGTCTTCTCGGGTCGAACATGTCATCTTTCCCAAAGGCATTTTGGGATCGATTTTTCCCAATTCCCCAACTCAAAATGTTCTGATCTCATTCCCCACCCAAACAAATATTTAATTTACAGTTACTGAACTGGACGGTTGCCTATATACGGCAGAAATTTATAGGTCGGTGGAGGCAAGGGATGAGCTAGGTATTAATTTTTAAGATCACACAATGTGTGGTGATGAACAATAAACCTGTTCGCATTCAATTGTCCACCAAAAGAGTTCGGGTCGGAAAGGGAAGTAGATAGAAACGGCGAATTCTAACACAGCAAAACCGTTTTTTGACTTAGACGATTTCCAGCGATTTTTGAGCTTATTTTCGAGATATCGATTAAGTCCGATACTTGCACACTTTAGACTTCTCACAAAACGTGCAAGTATGCCACGAGTCGACACGCGACTTTTTTTAGTTAGAAATTGGGTGGCAAAACAAATACGTCGAGAGAGAGACTACGAGAATGTGTCGCGTCCTGTCGATCGAAACTTCGAGACGGGAGCGAAATAAAAATCTTAGAAAATCTTAGAAAGTTTCTGGTATCGTCCGGTTCTGGCTCAGTCGGAGAATTCATCGCATTTTCCCAGGGTATGACGGTGGAGATACGCGAAAGCTTCCGAAGCCGAAATGAAAACCCTAAGTCGTTGCCAGATGTTTTACAAAAATCGACTTTTGGGTCGAAATGTTGCGTGTTGTCTCTTGGCATGTTAGTCCCACATTGACGATAAAGTTAAAGTGGGTGTCGCGAACACCACACGTGTCAAGAGGTGGAAAACATGTATGTTTATCTGTTTTTAAGTGTTCCCTCGACAGATTTCGTCGATTCGGTTGTTGTCACTCGGATTTGTAAAATCCCAAATCGTCAAAAAATGCAAACACATGTATTTTTCGTCGTTGTTTTTTACGTGTAGTGTCTCTTCGAGGGATGCGATCGATTCGATGGTGCTCTCTCGGATGAGAGAGATTTTTAACCGCGTGACATTTGTTTTTTCAGTCAGTCTGTCTATGACAGAAGAATATATGTTATATGTTGTTTCTTTCAAATTAAAATATATATTATTAAAAAATTAAAAAAATAAATAAAAATATTATTAAAATGAGAAAAAAACCCTTAAAAATATACCAAGGAGAAAGCAGAGAATATGAAAACAGATTTTCTACATGAGACATTTCTCAGAGATATCTTCAACAGAACGTGCTCCCATCTCGCAGACTTTAGATATTCCTAGAGCGATGAGTTAAAGATGTCCGGGTTGCATGTCGGAGGGATGGATCAAAAAGCACACATGTTACATCGCGGAACACAAAGACGCAATAGTTGTGTGTTTTTGCGTCGGTGTTAGAAAAGCTTGGCGAGGACAAGGTGACAGACTGGTGGAAGAAAGTGATCGAGTGTGGAAGGCAATCGAGGCCTTTGGATTTCGAAATTAAGTCGTTTCGCAAAATGTCGAGAAATCTCACGAACTACGATCGAGGAAGTATTTTGCATTTAGTACTGGATAGAGAATATCCCCCTTGATCTTGTGCGGGAGAAAACAATGATTGAATTAAAATAGGAAAATAATATATAATTTTTTTTTTAAATGGATTATTCAAAATATGATCATTGTTTCATTATCGTGATGGAATACTATTAACCCTTTACCAAACGCAGACGATATCAAAATTTATTATTTTAAATATAATTTTTTTGAATTTTTCAAAGAGTTTCAACAAAACCATATCATGTGACCCCTCATTGGAACGAGCTCACTGATATGGTTTTGTTGAAATATTTTGAAAAAAATATTTTTTCAACTGCTCAATTTGCATATTACGCGGTCGGATGCCAGTGATTCGTTAGGTAAAGGGTTAAGAAAGAATAAAAAATCTAAGGCTATGGACAAATATTTTACTGAATTTCCTAAATATGTTCGCAAAAATCAGTTTGATGATACTTATCATCGCAACATAATTTTATTAGTTAATGAAGTAAGAGAGAGTAGAATGATTTTGGATCCAATTCGTGTGGGGCGCGGTGGCTCAGTTGGTAGAGGTGCAGGCTGCAAGCCGAGAGGTCCTCGGTTCGAATCCCACCTGCAGCAACCGCGTTATGTCCTTGGGCAAGACACTTCACCCCGATTGCCTACATGGGGGCACGATGACGTTGTGTACTGAGGCGTACTGCACGTCGATGGTGCGCATGTCTTCAACCACTGTAACCCTGCCTGTGCTGCGGTGCAGAGTTCAGAGTTACGATGTTGGAGAGCTGACAGCTGCTCGTCGTTGCTCGGTGGTTCTCTCCGGGTACTCCGGCTTCCTCCACCCGTAAATCTGTCACGGTCACGATTAGCCAGTGTGCATAAGTATGTGACCTTAAACACCAATAAATAAATATCCAATTCGTGAGAAGCAGAGAGAAAAAAAGTCGAAAAAAAAACTAAAAAATCGATATTATAAACATTTAATTACGAATATTAAAAAAAAGCTTTTTTTTCTGTACAATCATATTTTTTATTAAACCCGGAGGTCCATTGGCTGAAACATTGCTTGTATTTTTTGTCGATATGTGCAACATTTGAAAGTTATAGTTGGGTGATAACTCCACTCCACGGGTGATTCAGTTACAATCCACTCTCTACGTACTGTATATCTTATCTCTGCCGTACAGTACGTGGAGAGTGGATTGTAACTAAATCACCCGCAGAGTGGAGTTGTCACCCAAGCTATAACTTTCAAATTTTGTATATATCGACAAAAAACACAAGCAGAGTTTCAGCCAATGGACCTCCGGGTTTAACCCGGAGGTCCATTGGCTGAAACTTTGCTGTGCTGGTTATGCTTTGCAACAAATTTGCAATTATTGCTCGGGTGGAAGCTCCACTCTGCGGGTGATTTAGTGATAATACACTCTCCACGTACTGTAGATCAGAATAAGTACTATTCCTCAAAATCTTTTTCTTCTTCCTTCATAATCTCACGACACGAATTTTCCAAATCTGAAAACAAATCTTCTTGATCATTGTTAATCCTATGCTATAATTATAATATTTATATGTAAAGTTATTCACCTCGATGTCTTCCAATTTGATTGGGTGAGGTATGAAAAGAACAGATTTACTGTCATATGTCTTGTATGGAATGATTCTTCTTAATTCGATTTTTCTTTCCGCTGCTATTTCTTCTTTTTTTGTTAATTTTAAAATGTTATAAAATTAATTTATCTTATTGTATATTTTTTTATTTCTTACACAATATGATTTTTTTCTTGGGGGTGGGGGTAGTTTTAAAATGTTTTTAAATTCTATTCTATTTCATTTA
Organism: Pictodentalium vernedei; assembly: GCA_031216915.1. Taxonomy (NCBI): domain Eukaryota; kingdom Metazoa; phylum Mollusca; class Scaphopoda; order Dentaliida; family Dentaliidae; genus Pictodentalium; species Pictodentalium vernedei. Next base: position 840,516,163 of record CM062296.1, on the reverse strand, counting down.
TGTTAAAACAATTTAACTGAAAGGAAATTTTTTTTTTCTGTCAAAAATATATATATAGGAAATGAAAAACGAACAAACATTTTAACCTTTAAAACAATTTTAATAATTAAAAAAAAATGTTATATTCATTAGAAGCATGCAATATAGCTCCAATGAAACGTTACGTTAAGCATCTCGGTATCTCGAAATTGTCGAGTTATCGAACCAAACCACAAATGATCAGAGTCAAACGGACCGTGATCAGTCAGAAAAAGTACCCAAATTGAAACTGAGAGCACATGAGCTGGGTTTGAAAGGCGCACATTCATTGAACAGACATGAGTTGAAGGTCTAAATGCTAACTCGATGGGGGTTTGGAGGGAGGGGGGGGGGGAGTTCAATCAAATGGGAGGAAAGATGGAGAATAAACGAAAGCAAAACATTCTGATTCGATTATTTGGCAACAGCGGAAATTAAAAAAAGAGAAAAAAGATTAAATAACGAACATCGTAAAAGCAGCGATGGTCGAACTTGAAAAAAAATGGGGACATAGAAACAATCCTATCTGAAGTCATATGTAAACAATTGATGTCACATTCGGTAGAATAAGAGCAGGCCATCAAGGGTTTTTTTAAAACGTTTGATGCCAAGGGTAAGAAAAACTTTCTGCCCAAAAATTTCTAGAATGAGATAAAATCTAGCATGTTGGATTTGTTTCAACAACGGCTAGGTATTGTAATGCAGGATGAAGAATATCGATCTGAACATGGGTGAAGTCAAGAAAACAACTGCTTATTTTTGGTCTCGCACAAAGACCCTGACCAAAAGCTCTTCGGTGTCCGATATCTTTGATTACATTAATATAGAATAAACGTATATTGTTTTCAAGTAATACAATTATTCTACTTGTAGGATTAAGAATGAAACCGACGAGCCTCTGGCGTTTATTTTGTTTATCCCATAAATCTTCTACAGGGCAGTCGCGGCAAAATCGAGCTATAATTCGCTACAAAACACAACGAGAAGTGAGAAGCTCATTGGTCCAATTCGATCGACCTGCAAAATTGGCAAAAATAAACAAGGCGCAGTAATACATTTCTGTCTAAAACTAATTCCCCTACAAACATGAGCTAAACTTGCAAAAATTCTTGATTATATGAGCAGTGGGTGATGTTTTCTACTGAGATTGTGTAATACTTTTAAACAGATTTAACGAAATCAACAATCGAACTCTTAATTATGATAGACAAATGTGGTAGAGGCCAGAGGTCAACAAGTCCGTCGCAACTTGGGGAATACAGCAACAATTTATTCAAGGCCTTAATTGTTCAAATAAACGGTCATTTATGGGATAAAAGAAACGATCTTTGGCGTAGTATCAAAACGAAAGAAGCAATTGGAGATTCAGGGACGTATTGAATCTAGTGATTCACATCGACAAGTACGATCCGTTGCGAATATAAATATAAAATTTGAATTTAAAGTTTCCTTGTTTCATAGAAAAATAAAAAATAAAAGCTGTGATCAATGAGGAAAATAAAAGGGACAGCCAATGCTTCAAATGGGCCATCACATCTGTCTTATACCCCGTAGAAAGGAATCTGCAGAGACAGTCGAAGTACGAAGAGATTTGTAAAAATTTAGATTGGTCGAGAAAGAATTTACTGACATGGCTACGTGACATCGATAATTTCGAAAATCGGAATCCCACAGTCACCGTCAACGTCTTGGGATACGACGATTCGAACAACAAAATTCTGATGATAAGTTCACACAATAAGAATAGCGAGAAAAAAACATTTTATTACTGATTTTGGAAGGCCACAATCAACATTACTGTTGGATCAAGAGCATTAGTCAATTACTGGTAACGCAGACTAGCAGACATAAGGGAGAGAGATTTTTTTCTGTTTCAACTGTCTGAATTCCTTCCACCGCAAAGACTCGCTGTAAAGTCACAAAGATTATTGCTGCTTAAATCAATGAGTTGCTGTCGGCATGCCTAAACCTAACACTCACATCAAAGTCATACATAACAACAGAAGATTGAGAGTGCCTTTCATGGTGTATGCCGATTTTGAATGCTTCACGATGAAGATGAGTTCGTGTCAGCCCGACGATCGTCAGAGTTACACCGAAAAACATCAGAAGCACATACCGTCGGGATATTGTTTCTACATAAAAATGATATTTCGACGATCGACATTCTTTGGGTCTATGCACCTACACGAAACAATCGAAGGATGATGACGTAGCTCAAAAGTTCATGGAAGATTTGGAATATCGAATCAAAAACGTTATATGAGCAATTCAACCCCCCCCCCCCCCGGTGAACGGTGAAGATGATCATAACAGAAGAGCAAACATAAGACTTTTAGAAACCCACCGGCTGCCAAATCTTTAGTCTACTGTTCCCCAAAAATTTGGCACCCGAATGTAAGAAAGTAAGAGATCATCATCACTACATGGGTAAAAATTTTGAGATGCTGTGCATAGCAATTACAATCTAAAGAATCAAGATGCAAAGTTATTTCCAGTGATATGTCACAATCTGTTGGGTTACGATATTCATTTGTTCGTGAAGAATCTTGGTAGTTTCAGCAAAGGATATATAAACTGCATCAAGAACAGTAAGGAAAAATACTTTTCTTTCGCTAAATTGATTGTCGTAGATAAAAAGAGAGAAATACGTTTCATTCATAGTTTTAAATTTATGTTGAGCAGTTTCGAGAAATTAGCCGGCAATTTAGGGAAGGAGAAATGCGAGATCACAACCGAATACTTTCGCGGTGAGCACCAATTGGTGCTCGTCGCGAAAATACTCGGTTGTGATCTCGCATTAAAGAGAGGAGTCTCTCTCTAGGATTACAGGGACGGTTTGCATAGATTCTAGGATTTCATGTTAACTTCCAAAGATAAATGTTATTCGCAATTATACAACGCTAACATTTCCGACATCAACTACGACCATGCCCAAAAAGTGTGCAAAAATATTCGACATAAAATCCACGAGAGATTATCACGATCTGTATCTGAAAACCGACGTGCTTCTCTTGGCCGATGAGTTCGAGACATTTTCGAGACGTCTATTGGAGACATAGCGGTCTAGATCTGGCTTGGTATTATAATATTCCCGCCCTGGCTTGGGACGCTCTGCCGAAGACGTCCTAAATCCAGTTGAAATGACTATCCGTCGTGGACATATTGCTCATGTACAAAAAGGGCGTGAGAGGCAGAGTGTCGATGCTATCTCACCCAAGCTATAACTTTCAAATTTTGTTCATATCGATAAAACACACAAGCAATGTTTCAGCAATGTTTAACCCGGAGGTCCATTGGCTGAAACTTTGCTGGTGCTAGTTATGCTTTGCAACAAATTTGCAATTATTACTTGGGTGGAATCTCCACTCTGCGGGTGATTTAGTGATAATACACTCTCCACGTACTGTACGAGAAAGCGAACAATTACTACACGAAGGAAGGATTTGATGCGCGAGAACCGGGTAAATACATAACATATCTAGTTGTTAATCATTTGTACGGTTGCGCCATTCATCATCAGTTACTGACGGAAAAGTTCAAATGGTCGAAAAACGCGAGGAGATGGAAAAAATGGAGAAACTATCCCTGTATTCTGGAGGTGGATCTAGAATATTCCGAAACGTTACACGATCGACACAACAATTACCCATTGGCACCTGAACAATTTGAAGTGGATAAAGTCAACAAACTCGTACCATATTTAAACAACAAACGTAAATACGCAGTACACTGCGCAAATCTGAAACTTTACACAGATAATGACATGGAATAAGTCGACATACATGGCATCATCCGATTTGACGATGAGCCTTGGATGGAGAAGTACACAGATCTCAAGACAACGTAGGCCGTGACCGAATTCGAGAAAGTATTTTTTTCAAATTATTGAACAATTCAGTGTATCGAAAATCGATGGAAAACACCAGGAAGAGGACATTCTCTCGTCCCGTCAGAGGGACAGGCTAACAAACTACAAACATTGAACCATCTCCGACGACAGTCTAGTGGTTGTGTACATGAAAAAGACGCGTTTCACATTCGACAAACTGTCGTAGTTGGGAACATGCATCTTAGACATCAGCAAGCAGTTGATGTATCGATTTCATTACGAATACATCAATAGGAAATATGATTCCAAAGTTAAACTGTGGTTCACCAACCGGAGATTTTTACCGGAACATATCTCGGGACGTCGAAACGTTGTTTGATACCAGCTACTATCCCAGTTATCACAAATCTAACATTCCGTCGAGTGTAAATAAGAAGGTGGCTGGAAAATTCAAAGACGAGGCAGAAGGAAGACAGATCTCGAAATTCGTGGGTTTCAAATCAAAACTATATGCTTACCTTTTAGATTGGAAGACGATCAAGAAATGTAAAGGTGTCAAAAGAAACGGCGTGGATAATGATATCACTGTCGATGAGTATAAAGAGAGTCTGTTCAAGCGTCGATCGTTTCAAACATCGATGAACATGATTCAAAGTGACAAGCACGATATCCACACAGAAATAACAAATAAAATTGCCTTATCGGTCGACGATAATATGAGAGTTGTACAATCGGGTGTACACATATTAGCTCACTGTCATAATTCCACAAAATCAAGAAGGATTAGCCAAATGCACAACATTGCAATTTGAGAAAGACGTAGAAAAATCTTGTTCATGTCGATGCTGGACTCCAACGTTCCTCCCTATCGTTTGTTCAGATAGAGGTCATTCACATGCTCTCGGAGATATGTCTGAAATTACGTTAGGGGAAAATTCGCATAGCCTTTATTGCCTGTGGTCATTTTGTACTAGATTAATGCTCTTATTGAATCCTGAGCTCAAATTGGACAGACGGAACTGTGATAAAAACAAATAATAATTATTATTTTCCTTGGAGAAATAAACTACACACAACACAATAATAATAAAGAAATAAAGAAATAAAAATGGAAAATATGAATTTATCTGTAGAAGGTGTAATTTTACCAAACTAATCCCTATCGAACGTAAAGGAATGATTAATATGAAAAATAAATATAATGAATGTTTCAGATGGTGTCATCTTCGATACTTGAAACCAGTCAAGAAGGATCCCAGGCGTATTACCAAAAAAAAAATTAAGAGAAACTGTTACTAGTGCGGATTATAATGGAATTCAACTTCCAGTCACATTAAAACAATAAACAAAATTAGAAAAACAGAACAATACCAACGTGAACGTTTTTGGATATGAAAATAAACAGCCATTCCCCATTCACATATCTACTGAGAAAAACAATGAAACGTTAAACCTCTTGTTAATAACTGATGGGGTTAAACAATTCTCTATTCTCGAAGGACAAAATCCGGATAAATCTCTGAGCGAACCCGTCAGAGAACCCTCTCTTGTCAGTCGCAATTCGTCGACAATCTCGTCTTTGCTCGCTCCCGAGTGTCTATCACGAGCTTGAACAACTTAGTCGTTTTCGTTTCATCTCGATGACGTCCATATGTTTCGCTATATTGCTCTCTTGAATATTTCTCTTCAATTCTTGAAATCGTCTCATCTCTCGACATGGGATCCTTGATCTTTAAAAATGACATGCTTAATATTTTTAAGTATATTTTCTCCTTTTAATGTTATTTTTATTTATTCTTTTCTCTATTTTTTACAAATATATATCTTTATTTGAAAAGAAAACGACCATATACTATATATTCCTCAGTCACAGACAGACAGACAGACTGAAAAAACAAATGTCATGCAGTTAAAATCTCTCTCATCCGAGAGATCTCCGCCGAATTGATTACATCCTTCCAATAGACACTACGAAAAACCGACGTAAGAATATATATTTTCGCATTTTCGACAAATTTAAATTGTTCACATCCGAAAGGTCAACACCGAATCAACGAAAACCGTCGACGGCCCACTTGAATAAAACGACACAAAAAACACACGTTTTCCACATCTTGTAAAGTGTGACGTTTGCGTCACTCACTTTAGATTTCACGCCAAAGTCTGACTAATTTGTCACGAGACGACACGCAACATTTCGACCAAAAAGTCGATTTTTGTAAAATATTTGTCATCGACTTAGGATTTTCATTTAGGCTTCGGAAGCTTTCGCGTATCTTCACCGCCATCCCGTTAGACAGCATTGACGAATTCTCCAACTGTGCCAGAAACGGATGATCTCGAAAATTTTCTAAGATTTTTATTTCGTTCCATCTCAGAGATTCGATCGACAAGACGGGACGGATCATCGATTTCCCATCCGATTTATGACTGGCAAAAAAGTCGGGTATCGTCTCGTGGCATACTTGCTCATTTTCCAAGAAGACTAACATGGGCGAATATCGGACATAATCGATTTCTCGAGAAAATGCGTTCGAAAATCGCGAGAAATCATGTAACAAACGTTTTTTTTCTGTGCTGTAATCCGGCTTTTTCCTCTACAGAGGGATGCAGCTCCGCCGTGCTCCATTCCTGCTTGGGATGTGTTATACGGTTAAAACTAGAAGTCCTGTCACGAATAGTGCGCTTATCTAGGCTTAATTGCGCGCTGGAATTTCGCGCATTTGCCAAATCGAATGGCATCCGAAGCACAGCAGGTTCTCCTGGTTACTCATAGCAAACACATGCAATGTTTTTGCCAATGGACCTCCGGGTTACCCGGAGGTCCATTGGCTGAAACATTGCATGTGCACAGGCCATATGTACAGAATATGATAGCTTTAATTGGGCCATAACGCGCACATTAACGCGCATATCAACGTGCTATTTGTGCGCATTTCATGACAGGACTTCTAGTTTTAACTGTAGGGTAGCGTGTTTGGTGGCCTAAGACCCTATATACCGAGGATTTTATTGGATGCAACTTTTCATCTGCAGAAGAACCCCCCCCCCCCTACCCACCCCAAACAGGTGTGTAACACCGCCTTCTATAATGCAACTGGAAACTTAGCCAATTCATTTCAGCCCAATTCACTGTATAAAACAACTTTATAACGACGGAGGGCAGTCTTACGGAAATCTCTAGTGTACAATTGGCAGTCGTCCGACTGCAAATTTTACTATAGGAATCACTTTTGGACTGTCCTCTGTCCCTATAAATAGGTCCCTTTACTCCCCAAACCCAAGACTGGCATTATAGTGATCAGATGTCTGGGAATTCCTATAGTACTCCTTGCCCCTATTGTGTCATTTTGGATATGAGGAATATTGTGTTAAATGCCCGGCCCTCTACTTACAATGTTTTATAGGGAACCCTCCCTCAACCCTGTGGTGAAAAATTAAAGCATTCTTTCCTTTCGTTTCCTTATGCTTTTACGAAAGCACAAGAAGACAAAATGAAATGCATGCACGCAGTGGTAAGCGTTGTGGTCTGAAAGTTGATTTTTGTATAATAAATCTGCATTAATAATATGAATACCACACACCATTTACCAACTAGATACCCCTAAAACACTTTATTGAAGAGGTTTTCTCCCTTTGAGTTTCATTTGATTGGGGATTCGCTTTCCCCTCACAGTTCTTGTTATTCGTGTGGTTTCGTGAGATGCCTCTTTCCGTAATGTTCACATTCACCCCAAATACTCGCAGACACATGTCTCTACCACACTAAGGAGTGTGCTGCTACCTTCCGGAATACAGGTCTCCCTCACGCTCCACTTTCGAGTTGGTTCCACTTTACGGCCCACGGGTATAACTTTGCTTTTGATTTAAACTAGTTCGAGTCTGCATTTGTTCCTATATCTCTCAACAATTGTCACCATTGTTTTACACGCCCCCCCCCCCCATCCCCCCCCCTTCCCGTTCTGACACTAGTACCATGTCGTCGGTGAAAAAAGGTCTGGGATATTCAGGTCCCAACTCCCATCCCCTCGTCGCTATGCAGGGATTCATACCCCTAAATATTCGATGTACGGTGACAAAAAGAATAGGTGAGAGGATAACCCTGCTTTAGGCCTGTCACCATTGGCGCGTGTTTAGTTGTTATGTTACACAGGCAAAGTTCAGGTTCAGTAAATCAATTAAAAGAAATATTGAGTTTTTCAACTAAAATCCCGACTGGCTTTTATATTTCACCTACTTTATCAAAGTGCTTTCCAAAATACATGTTATTACAGTCGGGACAAATCAGCTTTACCTCTCCCCAATCGGTCATCTTCACGATGCGTCAGATTGATTGTCCCGAGAAAAAAAAAATGCAACCACTGTCAAAAAAAAAAATGAAAATTGCTAAAAATGGTGGTCCTCTTTTGAGCAGTGTAAAAAACAAATTCCCATACTGGAAGTTAGTGGATTTGGGATATGTTATAGACAAAGCCTTTCTGCATCGAATGAGGTAGAATCCAGCTTAATCAGGCTTACTACCATTTTCTTCCGGTTCGCCAGCTGGGTTCGCCCAAAAAATTGGTTGCGTCAACTGCACTAGTTGTATAACTTGAACTGGAAGGAGAGTCCACAATTCTCACCCAGAATCGTTTTCGATTTTGCAGAATCACACTGCAGGTATTTCACCAGCATCGGCAATATCACACTACAGTACAACCGCCGTGGACTGGTCACTTTCCACGGATAGGCAATATTTCCACGGATGCAATAATATAAGATTCAAAGTTCAAACCACTAATTACAGGAATAATCATGGCAAGTTTAATTAATGAAGCACCAGGTATCACCCGGTTCTTACTGAATTAAAATTGTGCTGCTGCTGATTTTTATTACCTGGCAAACGTTTGTGTGGACATAAATGCCCACGCGTGGATTGCGACCAATCCACGAAGGCTGTACTGTACAACTGATACTGCAGGAGATTTGGAGGCCGAAACCATGTCCGTATCAATCATAGATATATAATAATTAATCTCACCATTATGATTGGAACAAATAACTCCTGCACTAGATCTAGCTGCTGCGACGTTGTAAGAACATTTGTTGTCTGCCATTCCACCAAAATGACAATCTGCCAAAGTTAACTCTGCCCCATTACATACAAAACTTCCAAGTACCATAGGATTTCTATTGTTTATTTCGCCTCGGAGATTGTAGCCTCGTTGGTAACCCAGTTGTTTGCATGTGACATTTGCTGCAGCGTCATTCCATCCAACATCACAGATGGGGCCCCAAAATTCATATCGTTTGCCTTCAATTGCACCAAAATAACTCAGATGTGACGTGAGTCGAACCGGCAATCCTAAAAAAAAAATAACCTATAATTCTTCAAACACAACCTTTGTTACCGTGAGATATGTACAGCATGATATAAGCAGATAATGACTTGATTTTTGCCTATCATTTTATATTGCAGGGTGTGCACTGCGGTCATACTAAATACCGAACAGAACCGAGCGTAGAAAAAGCGTAATACAGTTGAAACTAGAAGTATTGTGACTGTGTTGTGCACTATTTTGAAGTAATAGCGCTCTGAGTAGTTGTTGTTTTGTCCCTGTTAACCTGCACCATTAGCGTAACTCATTTCCTGTATAAAAGCAGCGTGCCAGCCTCTGTACAATTCTATACTAGTAAATAAAGATCATTAACAACATTCCGTACCTGTACTGGAGTAGATGTACGGTAATGACGTAAATAGATAAAGAAAGTGAATTAGCATTTCAGCGCAGCGCTTTATATTCTCTACTGGAAAAGTGTTTATAACTGTTAATGACAGCACAGGAAACACTTGCAAACTTTCATCAGCAACCCGGTGGTCCATGTGAGTAGTACAGGATGCAGAGATCTGGCCTTTTTACCAGGACATCGAGGTCAGACCATGACCGGGGTCATTGACCAGAAGAACGACAACAACAAAAACTGCCCGGTTTCAGGGAGGGGATAGGGGATGGTGGCACTCTTTTGTTAGTACGCATAAGGACACCTCAGTTTGAATGTCCCCCCAGCTTTGGGCTAGCCTTTGGAAGGAGGGAGGTACAGTCCAGGGCTTTGGTGGGGAGGGAATGGGCTTTAGGAAGGGGGAGCCCACATACAGGGAAAACCAAAACAATGTTGGGAGAGCCTAAATGGGCTATACATAGCTGGGGTCCCAAAATGGGCTTTGGGGAAGGATAGCCTAAAAAAATAGGGTATATACAGGGCGGGTAGGGGAGGGGGCGCCTAAACATAACCTAGGCCTAGTGTGGAGAGGGAAGGGGAGAGGCGGCGGGGAGGCCTAACGGATTTGGGAGCCCGGGTCAATGACACCGGTCATGGTCTGACCTCGAGGTCCTGGTAAAAAGGCCAGATCTCTGCATCCTATACTACTCATGTGATGAAAGTTTGGAAATACGTCTTGTGTTTTGTCTTTAGAAATTGTAAATAATTACTAAGTGAAAATCTTTCACACGGCGACTTTGTAGTAATTCACCCTCCACATATTGACGATTTCAATCAGATTTTTGTTCTCGGCGTAGAGAAAGCAATTTTCGACTTCACGCTCTGAACACTGATGTCAAAATTCCGAAATTTTCAGCAGCAAATTTTTCCCAGAATGCAACTGAGAATTTAATAAATTATATCTTGTTTGACAGAGCTCATCGAGCTCTGTCAAACAAGATATAATTTTTCAAATTGTTCATGCTGCATGGGCAATAAGGAGGTCACTGACGAAATTTTTGAAATACTACCAGAGTGCTAGGAGTTACGCAGTGCAAAAGATGGCATTCATATTTGGTTCGCCCCTGTCAACAGACCTGGACAAAAGTAGCTTAGATCGTAATCCGTTAGCAGGTTACGCTATATGACGTGGTGGTATCCTGTAGTAAAGTGACGTGTCGCTTTTCCGTCTTCTCTGTTTTATATACGTCATGCATGGTGTTTAGGTCTCCAACAAAATAAATAGCAACAACTAACGCAATATCTCGCTTTGGCGAAATCGCGCGTAAGTTGTTGTGATTTATCTTGGCGGAAGGTATATTACGATGCAAACGTTAAATATATTTTTATTTGCCATAACTATAAGGTAAAAAAAGGATAGGAGGACAAGAGCTTTCAAGTTAGCAGAAACCTCCGCTCCCATAACGTGAATGCAGAAAATGTTACAAGGGCGAAACAAACAAGTATTTGAAAATCATAAATGTAAAACAAACTATTTGAAAGGGTTTATATATATATATATATATATATACACTTCATCAAATATTTTATATAACTTCGTCAAATTGCCGTCATGCTCGGAAGTTTACTTCCTTCTAAGCGGCTTTCATTTTTGACTAATACTTATTCCGTTACGTTAAGTGCCGTACCAATGTGTATCGCGTCATGGGAACGTAAAATTTAGCGTCACGCTGATCCTAATTGTTGAATGGGAATTATAAAATTGATCGTGATACGCGTACGTCTTACAGATCGATTTATTATTTGGCAAGTGGATGCCTAGCTCCTAATCACGAACCCGTCTATAAAATCGCCGATGCATGTCTTCCTTGGGTGGCAACAAGTAAAGATATGTTCCGCATTACACGTTGTTCACCTTCTTTAATTGTAAATTATGGACAAACAAGACCGTATCATATCTTCCTAAGGTGGTAACGAGTGGAGATATATTCCGCGTTATCTCGCGCATTTTTTTGTTCTCAGCCTTGGAATTAGAAACATTCAATCATTTATCTCAACCTCGCCTTGGTAACAGAGGCAGAAGCGAGTTCGCATGCAGTATTCACACATTCAGCCATTCCTTGACCCGAATTGTTTACACGCGTTGTTCTCCATATTCAAGTGTATTGCTTATAAAACCACTGTATCATATCTCCGTTGGGTGGTAAAGATATGTTCCCCGTTTCATGTTGTTCCCCGTATCCGAGTCTATTACGCGCAAAATAACCGTATCATATCTTCCTTGGGTGGCAACAAGTAAAGATATGTTCCGCGTTATTACGTAAAAAGCAAATATGAATTAGACACTATTTCTAAAACCTCGCCCTGGTAACAGAGGCAGAGGCAAGTAAGTTCGTATACCGTATTCACACAGCCAACCACTCCGCGCGCCTCCATATCTCCGCCCCAGTACCCAAACCGCGTCAATCAGACATCAATACCGCTGATGGAAAATATAATTTTTTATACCCTCCTTGCGTAGTAATACCCCCCCCCCCCACCCCGCCCGATCCTTCCAGGGTGTGTAAATGTCTTGTCCCAACCCACTATTGCAGCATATATATGCCCTCCACCACTGATCTAAGTGCAGTCCCTCCAATAATGTCTACACTGACAATCGTAGGCTAGGGTTCCATACCCCCCCCCCCCCCCCCCACCCACACACACACACACACACACACACACCACATACACATGATGTACGCACTGACATGTACCAAATGATCATAATCTCGCAACATATACACGCTATGTCCAACACCAATGCGTGCGTGTTTAGGTGTAATTGCTCTGTACACTCATTTTTGTCCCCCCCCCCCCCTTCAGCAAGTTTATAAATGAGAATATTTGGAATTATTCTTGTCTATTGAGCCCATTGGGTTCTAGTGTTTGAAGTTTGTTAATCTAAAATGCTTCACGACCCCTCCTGTAAGCTGTATTTTGTTTATTAATTTGTTCAATCCCAATAATCTTAAAATCGTTTATACTATGGTTTTTGGTCAGAAAATGATGTGGTATCGGTTCATCCATAACCTCAAGTTTTATTCTACTCAGGTGGTTTTGCATTCTCTCATACAATTTTGTCCCCGTCTCTCCCACGTACACGACTTCATTGCACTTGTCGCAGAAAATCCCATATATCACATTCCTGGACATGCAGGTGATTTTTTTGCCTATGTGGTAGGCCGTCCCGTTCTTGTCTGCGAATTGTTTTGTTTGGAGCATAAACCCACAGATTGCACATTTTCTCTCGCATCTATCAGATCCCGTCCCTTGATTGTTGAACATTTTATTATGCTTGCTGTGGACTATGATATCTCCCAATTTTTTCAGTCTTTTGTACGAAATCAGGGGAGGTTTTTCGAATGCCAACTTCATGCGTTTTGAGCGGTGTAAAATGGGCATCCGTTCCCGCGTTATTTTCCCGATGTCGGGGAGGCGCCGCGAGTATGTGACCACAAACGGGACTCTTTCGCCGGTTGAATTGTTGGATCGTTTTTCAAGTAACTGTTTGCGCTCGATTTGATCGACCTTTTCTAGTTGTTCGCTTACAAACTTTTCGTCGTAACCTCTGGCATGCAGGTGCTGTTTTATATTATTTTTGTGGCATTCATATTCAGCATTATCGGAACATATTATTTTTACTCTTGAAGCTATTCCATATGGTATCGCTCTTTTAGTGTTGATTGGGTGATCTGACTTTGCGTGTAGGTATTGATGCGTGTCCGTGGGTTTTGTATATAAACCGGTTTTAAGAAATCCGTCTTCACTTCAATTTTGACTACCGTGTCAAAGAATTCTATCTCATTTTCAGACCACCTTAAATCGACCTGTATTCTTGGGTGTATCGTATTTGCCAAAGAATGATATTGTTTCAGAGACTCCAACCCATGCGTCCATACTCCCCAGATATCATCAACGTACCGTACCTGTTCAAGGGGGTGTAACTTCGATGCTTTTGACAGTTTCTCTTCCCATTCACCCATATATGTGCACGCATAATTCATCCCTAATCGCGAACCTATTGCAACGCCGTCGGTTTGTAGATAACGTCTTCCTTTAAATGAAAAATTGTTGTTGTCCAAAACAGTTTCTATTAGTTTAAGACCTATCTCTGTTGGGAATAATTTTCTTTTAGAGTTTTCTAGTGCTTTTTTACATGCTAATATACCTTCATTACGTGGGACGCTTGGATATAGTTTCTTGACGTCCATACAGTACATTATGCTGTTTTCAGGGAGTGGTTGGGGTATACTGTCCAGCCTGTTCAAGAAATGTGTGGTGTCGCGTATGTAGGATGGTAATGACTCAACGTGTTGTTTTAATTCAGACTCCATCACTTCTGCTATTTTCTCTGTTGGGTGGTTTATTCCCGAAATTATTGTTCTTAAAGGGGCTTCATTTTTATGCATTTTGGGGTTACCTTTTACTCTTCCAGCCTGTGGCTGCTTAGGTATCATGTACGCTAATACTTTTTTGTCTATCAGTTTGTTTTTTTCTAGTTTTTTTAGTTGGCTTTTAATCTTGTTTGTTATTTTCTCTGTCAGATTTACAGGTACTTCTTTGTATGTTGTTTGGTCCCCCAACTCCATCAAGATCTCATTTTCATATTTACTTGCATCCAAAACGGTTATTCCAGACCCTTTATCGGCTGGTCGCACGACTATTGTATTATCATTTAACAACTCCCTCAGAGCCTTCTCCTCCATTTTTGTTATGTTGTTTCGCACGCGTTTTTTATGCCCTTCAAAATATCTTCCCGTACTATCTCTAAATAAAGGTCAAGGTGCTTATCTCTACCTTCTTTAGGGGTCCACGGGTTACGCTCTTTAAATTTATCATTAATATATTGCTGTTTATTGTCTAGGAAATACTCACATAGTCGCATTCTTCTGTTGGGTGGTTTATTCCCGAAATTATTGTTCTTAAAGGGGCTTCATTTTTATGCATTTTGGGGTTACCTTTTACTCTTCCAGCCTGTGGCTGCTTAGGTATCATGTACGCTAATACTTTTTTGTCTATCAGTTTGTTTTTGTCAATAAATAATGTGTTAAAAGTATTAGGAATAAAATTACAGAAGAAACTTCCCAGCCACACTGATATCGCAACTCACAACATTGAACTGAGAAGGCAAGGGTTTGGATTGCAAAATGTTAGAGCTGATGGGAATTGCTTTTATAGATGCATCAGCAAAATCTGTACAGGCGATGAAGAATATCATCATGTAATACGGAAACGAGTAATGGAGTATGTGGAACATCACGCGAAAATAATGTCTAAATATACAGATGGGCCAGTATCAGGATTCATTAGAAAGAGATCAAAAACGAATGGTAGTATTGAGAGCTGGGCAACAGATGAGGATATAATAGGTTTGGTGAATATGCTGCGAATAGGGATTCATGTATATTGTAAGTATGGTCAAAATTACAGGTGGGTGCGATTCGAACCTGAAAAACAGGTGAGTACAAATGAATTAAATTTCTATCTCTTTTTGAATGATTCTCATTTTCAGGTTGCACAAATGATTGGAAGTATGAAAAAGACAAATGGGCCTAAAACAATCAAATACAAATACTTGCAGTCACAAAATATTTCCGCGTTCCGTAGGGATGAACCAAAACTGAATCCCCGGGGTTATTCAAAAAAAATTACCGACAAAAAGCCTGAGAAACCCTCCAAAAAGGACGAATCTGTAAATCCCCGGGGTTATACAACAAAAATTACCGACAAAAAGTCTGAGAAACCCTCCATAAAGGATGAATCTGTAGAAGTTAAGGATATGAGCGATGATCAAAATAACATGTATGTAGATATAAAGAGTAAAATTCTGCACAACGAAACTAAAATAAATCAGCAAAATAACGTGTTTAATTTATCCGGTAAGAAACTAACAAAACACCAAAGAACATTACTTAAAAGGGGTCTCAAGTTTGTCCCAACGGAAAGAACTTTGGATATGGCGAATCTTATCGTTGAGATAAAAGAATGGGAGCGAAGAATGCGACTATGTGAGTATTTCCTAGACAATAAACAGCAATATATTAATGATAAATTTAAAGAGCGTAACCCGTGGACCCTAAAGAAGGTAGAGATAAGCACCTTGACCTTTATTTAGAGATAGTACGGGAAGATATTTTGAAGGGCATAAAAAAACGCGTGCGAAACAACATAACAAAAATGGAGGAGAAGGCTCTGAGGGAGTTGTTAAATGATAATACAATATCGTGCGACCAGCCGATAAAGGGTCTGGAATAACCGTTTTGGATGCAAGTAAATATGAAAATGAGATCTTGATGGAGTTGGGGGACCAAACAACATACAAAGAAGTACCTGTAAATCTGACAGAGAAAATAACAAACAAGATTAAAAGCCAACTAAAAAAACTAGAAAAAAACAAACTGATAGACAAAAAAGTATTAGCGTACATGATACCTAAGCAGCCACAGGCTGGAAGAGTAAAAGGTAACCCCAAAATGCATAAAAATGAAGCCCCTTTAAGAACAATAATTTCGGGAATAAACCACCCAACAGAGAAAATAGCAGAAGTGATGGAGTCTGAATTAAAGCAACACGTTGAGTCATTACCATCCTACATACGCGACACCACACATTTCTTGAACAGGCTGGACAGTATACCCCAACCACTCCCTGAAAACAGCATAATGTACTGTATGGACGTCAAGAAACTATATCCAAGCGTCCCACGTAATGAAGGTATATTAGCATGTAAAAAAGCACTAGAAAACTCTAAAAGAAAATTATTCCCAACAGAGATAGGTCTTAAACTAATAGAAACTGTTTTGGACAACAACAATTTTTCATTTAAAGGAAGACATTATCTACAAACCGACGGCGTTGCAATAGGTTCGCGATTAGGGATGAATTATGCGTGCACATATATGGGTGAATGGGAAGAGAAACTGTCAAAAGCATCGAAATTACACCCCCTTGAACAGGTACGGTACGTTGATGATATCTGGGGAGTATGGACGCATGGGTTGGAGTCTCTGAAACAATATCATTCTTTGGCAAATACGATACACCCAAGAATACAGGTCGATTTAAGGTGGTCTGAAAATGAGATAGAATTCTTAGACACGGTAGTCAAAATTGAAGACGGATTTCTTAAAACCGGTTTATATACAAAACCCACGGACACGCATCAATACCTACACGCAAAGTCAGATCACCCAATCAACACTAAAAGAGCGATACCATATGGAATAGCTTCAAGAGTAAAAAGAATATGTTCCGATAATGCTGAATATGAATGCCACAAAAATAATATAAAACAGCACCTGCATGCCAGGGGTTACGACGAAAAGTTTGTAAGCGAACAACTAGAAAAGGTCGATCAAATGGAGCGCAAACAGTTACTTGAAAAACGATCCAACAATTCAACCGGCGAAAGAGTCTCGTTTGTGGTCACATACTCGCGGCGCCTCCCCGACATCGGGAAAATAACGCGGGAACGGATGCCCATTTTACACCGCTCAAAACGCATGAAGTTGGCATTCGAAAAACCTCCCCTGATTTCGTACAAAAGACTGAAAAATTTGGGAGATATCATAGTCCACAGCAAGCATAATAAAATGTTCAACAATCAAGGGACGGGATCTGATAGATGCGAGAGAAAATGTGCAATCTGTGGGTTTATGCTCCAAACAAAACAATTCGCAGACAAGAACGGGACGGCCTACCACATAGGCAAAAAAAATCACCTGCATGTCCAGGAATGTGATATATGGGATTTTCTGCGACAAGTGCAATGAAGTCGTGTACGTGGGAGAGACGGGGACAAAATTGTATGAGAGAATGCAAAACCACCTGAGTAGAATAAAACTTGAGGTTATGTATGAACCGATACCACATCATTTTCTGACCAAAAACCATGGTATAAACGATTTTAAGATTATTGGGATTGAACAAATTAATAAACAAAATACAGCTTACAGGAGGGGTCGTGAAGCATTTTGGATTAACAAACTTCAAACACTAGCACCCAATGGGCTCAATAGACAAGAATAATTCCAAATATTCTCATTTATAAACTTGCTGAACGGGGGGGGGGGGGGGGGACAAAAATTAGTGTACAGAGCAATTACACCTAAACACGCACGCATTGGTGTCGGACATAGCGTGTATATGTTGCGAGATTATGATCATTTGGTACATGTCAGTGCGTACATCATGTGTATGTGGTGTGTGTGTGTGGGGGGGGGGGGGGGGGGGGAGGGTATGGAACCCTAGCCTACGATTGTCAGTGTAGACATTATAGGAGGGACTGCACTTAGATCAGTGGTGGAGGGCATATATATGCTGCAATAGTGGGTTGGGACAAGACATTTACACACCCTGGAAGGATCGGGCGGGGTGGGGGGGGTATTACTACGCAAGGAGGGTATAAAAAATTATATTTTCCATCAGCGGTATTGATGTCTGATTGACGCGGTTTGGGTACTGGGGCGGAGATATGGAGGCGCGCGGAGTGGTTGGATGTGTGAATACGGTATACGAACTTACTTGCCTCTGCCTCTGTTACCAGGGCGAGGTTTTAGAAATAGTGTCTAATTCATATTTGCTTTTTACGTAATAACGCGGAACATATCTTTACTTGTTGCCACCCAAGGAAGATATGATACGGTTATTTTGCGCGTAATAGACTCGGGTACGGGGAACAACATGAAACGGGGAACATATCTTTACCACCCAACGGAGATATGATACAGTGGTTTTATAAGCAATACACTTGAATATGGAGAACATCGCGTGTAAACAATTCGGGTCAAGGAATGGCTGAATGTGTGAATACTGCATGCGAACTCGCTTCTGCCTCTGTTACCAGGGCGAGGTTGAGATAAATGATTGAATGTTTCTAATTCTAAGGCTGAGAACAAAAAAATGCGCGAGATAACGCGGAATATATCTCCACTCGTTACCACCTTAGGAAGATATGATACGGTCTTGTTTGTCCATAATTTACAATTAAAGAAGGTGAACAACGTGTAATGCGGAACATATCTTTACTTGTTGCCACCCAAGGAAGACATGCATCGGCGATTTTATAGACGGGTTCGTGATTAGGAGCTAGGCATCCACTTGCCAAATAATAAATCGATCTGTAAGACGTACGCGTATCACGATCAATTTTATAATTCCCATTCAACAATTAGGATCAGCGTGACGCTAAATTTTACGTTCCCATGACGCGATACACATTGGTACGGCACTTAACGTAACGGAATAAGTATTAGTCATAAATGAAAGCCCCATCGGCGTCAGAATCTTTCATCCTATATATATATATATATATATATATATATAGGATGAAAGATTCTGACGCCGATGGGGATCGAACCACTGCCTTGATGAGAGTACACTTCTGCGGCACCAATCGCCTAGCGAAACTGGACCAGCGCCATAGACCACTCGACTACCGACAAGCCCCAAAAAAGGCATGCTAGCAGATCGAGCGTCCATGGAACTGGCACAGTCCACACGAAATTACTCGGTATCCCCCAGGATTAGTTGTTTACAATGAATTATACCATGTAATGCAGATGAAATCAGTGAGAATCAATCTCTTTTTCAAATTTCCCGCTTACGGTACAGAATACAGAATTCGGCACTTCTGTTATGCATTTTTTAGGATGAAAGATTCTGACGCCGATGGGGATCGAACCAATGCCTTGATGAGAGTACACTTCTGCGGCACCAATCGCCTAGCGAAACTGGACCAGCGCCATAGACCACTCGACTACCGACAAGCCCCAAAAAGGGCATGCTAGCAGATATATATGTGAGTATGTGTATACATAAATATGAATATATAGCATTAAACAAAGACAGAAAAAATTGATTTGATTTGAATTAAATTAATATTTTTAAAACCAAAGGCCGCTTGGGCACTGTAATGATTAGGATGTGTTAAAGTAAAAATAATGATAATAATAACAATAATAATAATAATACTAATAAAAATAATAATAATAATAATAATAATAATAATAATAATAATAATAATAATAATAATAATAATCTCTCCGTCTTCTGTACTGCAGCTTATTGACGTGTCTCATTAGATTCATGCCGGTGTGACAGGAATGGAAGTCCGTAGGAAAATTAGTCCCTCTGGACTATTATTCCGCGGAATTATAGTCCTAGGTCTAACATTTCTAGGAATAGTAGTCCACCGGACTACTATTCCTAGAAATGTTAGGACCTAGGACTATAATTCCGCGCAATAATAGTCCAGAGGGACTAACGTTCCTGTGGACTTCCATTCCTTTTACACCGGTTCACACAAGCAGTAGGGGAAACGCCGCGTCAGTGACTCAGGCCACAAACAGAGCAACCCTGACTATCATCGTGCAATCAGTGCAATCTATGTACCGAGGCGCTGGCTCAACGTCACCCTGATGACGCATCCATACCGTGACCCCTCCATACATATTCTGTATTGAAATGGATACCTTGAGTCAGCATTGT
This sequence comes from Pictodentalium vernedei, assembly GCA_031216915.1. Taxonomy (NCBI): domain Eukaryota; kingdom Metazoa; phylum Mollusca; class Scaphopoda; order Dentaliida; family Dentaliidae; genus Pictodentalium; species Pictodentalium vernedei. The sequence continues at coordinate 840,496,083 of CM062296.1, read as the reverse complement.
TTTGCAAATATTACTAGATGGGAAACTCGTTGCCGAACTTACCAGTGGTACATGTACAAACAAATTGTTGCACAAATTTAAATATCAAAGTGTTAGTTTTAGTTTCTAACACGGGATCACCATACAGTAGAATATCCACTGAATTCAAAGTAATATTAAGATTTGATAAATTACCAATAAGAGCGTCACGAGCGTTTGAATAATAGGGGCAGATAGACAAATAATGTTCTTCGTCCTCAACAACAGTTATACAATGCGGACATTAAGGACACTCGGAGATGTAATTGAGGAATTTATCACTTTTCAGATCACTAGAACCAGTTCTAATTCTACGGTGAATGATATTGTTGGTCTGGATACTAGGGTGCTATGAGATTTTTTTAATTCAGGAAGCGATGAGAAATTTCGTACTGATTGGGGTGAAATTCACCGTTTCCGTGCAAGACGGAAAAAATGATCATTTAAATAGCTCAGTTCGCATGCTGTAAGGCATGGACTCTGACGAATTGTGTACGATTTTGTAAAATATACACATCTTTTGAAAGTGTATTTTCGTTTCTAGATTATTCCACCCAACTTCAAACAAGAGGCGACCGCGTGATACTCATCGCGTCAGGCCGATACGATTCGCGCGGCATCGCAGTGTATATCCTCAAGGCGCTTCATTAAATGTTGCGGAGCGCCGCACCAAACAGGACTACCGCACTCTAATACTGGTAGTACGAAAGCATTATACATCTTTCCCACGATCTGTCGATTAAAAAGTGCTTCATTTTTTTTCAACTGAGAAAGTCTTGCACAGCTATTTTACAGATATCAATATGGACTTACCAACTTAAGGTGGTTTGGATAGATAAGCCCTAAATGTTTGTGGACAGCAACAAAATCTAGTGTTTCGCTGTAGAAAACAACTTTTGGAAATATAACATCCCTGTTGAGTGTAAATTTAGTTTTTAGCATTAAATGTGACCAACCACGTGTCAGCCCATTTGTTATTTTTTTTTTAGTTCGATGTTCGTTTTAGACTGAATTCTAGGAATATCAGAAGATGACGCGGTCAGACAGGTATTATCAGCGAACAGTCGAACAACATAATCAATATCGTCGGCTATGTCGTTGATGAACACCAGAAATAGAAAAGGGCCAAGAACGGAACTTTGTGGGACTCCAGCTTCTATATTTCTAAAATCCGATTTGAAACCGTTAATTTTCACCCTTTGCCTTCGGTCTGTAAGATAACTACGAAACCATCGTAGCAGTGGACTAGAAACCCCATATTGCTTTAGTTTATGTCCTATCTGCCATACCCTGTCAAAATTCTTGGAGATATCGCAGAAAACGCCACGGGTTTGCATGGTTTTGTCTATTGTGTTGCAAAGGTTTGGTAGACCTCTATTAATTGCAATACGGTACTATTGTTCTGCAAAAATCTAGACTGAAATTTATAAAATAACCTGTTATTAAGGAAGTATTTGTGAATATCTTTAAAAGCAACCCGTTCTATGATTTTCCCAATACAACATAATAAGGATATAGGCCTGTAATTTTACGGGTCGTTTGTGTCCCTTTTTAAAAAAATGGAGTCACGTCAGCTAATTTCCACTTGTCTGGGGATGCACACTCTGATAAGGATTTTTTTGTAGAAAAGGAAGAGTGGTCTACTAACAGAAAACTTTGTTTCCTTTAACATTTTATGGCCTATTCCATCGTGACCATTTGACTTATTGGTTTTGAAACTTTTTAGAATGCCGATAATGTCCTGTTCAGAAAAAAATATATCTTACTGATGGATTGTGAACATCTACGTATAAATAGTGTGAGTTTATTTTATGTGAGTTTAATTCACTGTTAATAACAAGTCTTATTTAGGAGGTTTGCTTTATCTGTGTCATTTCCGATTATTTCACAGCCCTTATCAGATACACGGTGGAGATGGTGGATGCCTGCGGAGCTGGAAAAGTTGTTCAAAAACGTCTTAACAACATGCCAAAACTGCCGAGGTTCCGTATCAGGAGATTAGGAATCGTCAACTTTTTCCAAATACACATTTTTGGAAAATTGTTGCATGTTGTTAACCTTGTTCCTGTCTGACTTATACTTGCCCATATGTGGGGCTTGTTATTTTTCAAGGCTGGTTGCCTTAGCCGGTCACGGTAGCGTAGCTCTCTTCTAATGGCGCTGTCAAACCATGGTTTGTCATTTTTCGTACTGTGGAATTGGGAATGCAATGTTATGCTATTTTCAAGAATTCAGAAACAAAATTGGACACAGAATCGTTTAATGTGGGGGCTTTACATATTAAATTTTCCCAGTTTGTCTCAACTATCAAAATATTCATTCTTTCAAAATGTATTGTAAAGCCAAACGTGGCGTGTGGTCACAGATTTGCTGCAATGGGAATGAGAGATGTGGGCATATGTTCTCTATGGTCGGATAACCCCTGTTCGAGAGTTCCTGAATTGACCACGCTGACGGTGTTCAATTATCGGATCTAGCAGTGGGGGCGACATAGTAGTTACTCTAGTGGGTTCCGTTATTACGTTGTTCAGGTTGAACGATGTCATGAGAGAGTACAGTTTACTTTGGGGCCTCACGAAACTAGAGTTGATATTTCCTCTAATAACTATTGTCGGTTAATGCAAAATTTATTTTCTCATCTCATTTAAACCAATATTCTGTAATACTTCCAATTTCAGACGTGTACGTCAAACATAAAAGGAATTTGTGGTTGGTTCCAAACTCGAACTAGAGAGTGTCGTCGTCGAACGAGAGTCTGTCTATTTGCTTGTGATAACTTTTGTCTGAGAAATACACTTCGATGCCACCACCGAATTGGTTTCTGTTGTGATTGACAGGAATCAGAAAGTTAGGTAATTAAGTATTGCTAATATCATACTCGTTGTCAAGGTGAGTTCCATGAAACAAAGTATGTCAAAATCGTCAATATCATCAATAAGAAGAGGCAGTTAATGACGAATAACCCGAATGTTGTAGTTTAGTATTGATATAGTAAACGATTCGGCAACTGATGTGTTGGTTGGGCCAGGATTTACTTGGATGTCGCTCACATTTAACGATTTTTTAAATTCATGACGAAAGATATAGAAAATAGAGACAATGTGAACAAATACAAGATATTTGCTTACGAAGACGCTGTATAGCATCTACAACGGGTCTTTACTTTTGTGTGCAAGGCGTTGTAGAAGACGAACACCGACAGGCTGCACTGTGCTATTTCAATTCACATTGTGATATCAGTGTAAGACACTATATGGTAGGAAGCTGCACTACACGGGCATCATTTGATCATATTTAACCTTGTCCAGAGTTTGTTACAGGCATAAATGCAAATCGGAAAAACATAGAGGGACATCACTGAAGAGAAAAAAATAAATAATATGAGCTATACAAACTATTGTTCAAAAATCTGAAGTAGCTTTAAGCATATTGAGATCGAGTTTTGATTTCGAGGCGGGTTTGGGTGGTGTGGTTTAACCTGGGTGGGTGATGCGGGGCCAATTGAAACATCACGAGGCGGGAGGGGTGCAAACTTTTTCAAAAATATATATGTAACCGCACTTGGAATATAGACAAATAACTCTAAGGCGGATGATGTTTTACGTGGGTTCTTTATTCTATAAAAGTAATAACTAACCCCCAATTAAGTAAACAGCCAGTTAACCATTGCAGGTAAAGAACCCCCTCAGTGTAACGGGTTCGAGAACAATAACCAACTAAGCTGTGGCATACCTACGACTTGGGCAACATGAAACAAACTATGCCTTTCCATGAATATCCATAGAAATCAAAATCAACAGACTGCTAGAAGAATAAATCAAACTGAACACTGCAGGTAACTGCAGAACTACATTAATCAATTGTAGTTCTAGATTTTGAGAACTACTCGCTTCACGACTTTCCTGACTGTAGTCACAGGAGAGCCAGTGGAGTTTACAAAATGACACACTCTAGAAGAAAATATTGACCTTCTGAATAAAAATGCAACTTAGACAAATATTAATAAATACGAAATAGTTAGTAAGAAACACTAAGTGCACATTTAATTAACTGTGGCTGGAGACAAATTTAAAATAAAATATTTTACACCTAGATAAAATAAAACCCTATTCACCTACTATTATATAAAACGCCTAGCCCATTCTCTGATACTGCCGTATATTATATTACAGTATTTTTGAAATATCAAATATCATGGGACGGTATGATACAATTACGTGTTGATTTTTTTTATTGGTATTTTTATGTAAACGACATGCCTATCTATTTATATGTGAAAGTAATACGAAACCTTTGAGTAGAGTTATTCTCGAAAGAATGTCAGTCCGACTCGCAAACCACACAGATAATGAATTTAATTTATGGTGCATTATAATATCGTAACCTGCGGTTTCTTTGCGTATTTTGTACTGGACATAATCTCCATGTAACATAAATGACTGTTTGTGATATATTTCCAGGACTGCGTCTAGGGGGTAAGTCATTTGCTATTGCATCTTTCCTTTCCTTTTTTTTTTTTTTTTTTTTTTGATTAGTTTTGGCTTATCTTTGTCAGAAAGTAAGTGATTTGTTATTTCACTTTTTTGTTTTTTTTATTTTTTGGCATACTCTTGTCAAGGGGTAAGTCATTTGTTATTGCACTTCCTTATTTTGATTTGTATTGGCTTACCTCTTGTTAGGGGGTAAGTCATTATCATTTGTTATTGCACTTTTTCATTTCCTAAGGCTTACCCTTATCAGGGAGTAAGTCATTTGTTAATGCATTTTTCTCTTTCCGTTGCTTAACCTTGTCAAGGGGTGAGTAGTTTATTATTGCACTTTTTCATTGTCCTTGGTTTACCCTTGTTAGGTATATGTCATTTGCTATTGAACAGTTTCGATTTTCTTTGACTTACTCTTATCAGGAGTAAGGCATTTGTTATTGCACTTGTTTATTCTTCTTATCTTACAGTTGTCATGGGGTAAGTCATTTGTTATTGCACTTTTTTAATTATCTTTAGCTAAACCTTGTCGGAGGTCATTTTTGATTGCACTTTTTAGTTTATTCGGCTTACCAATGTCATAGGTTAAATCATTTGTTATTGCGCATTTCTATTCTTATTCTCTTTTGGCTTATCATTACCAGGGGGTGAGCCATATGTCATTGCATTTTATTACTTTTTTGGCTTACCCTCGTAATTTGTTATTGAACATTTCTTTTTATTGTATTTGGCATACCCTTTTCAGGGGTAAGTCATTTGTTATTACACATATCTATTTTTATTTTCCTTCACTAACACTTTGAGGGTTAAGTTATTTGTTATTGCTCGTTTCTATTTTTATTTTCCTTTACTAACAATTGTCAGATACGTCATTCGTTATTGCATGTTTCTATTTTTATTTTCCTTTCCTAACAATTGTCAGGGGTACGTCATTCGCTATTGCATGTTTCTATTTTCTATTCTTATTACACTTTATTTGTTTTATTCTTTTTCTCTTACCCTTCTCATAAGTAAATTCTTTTGTTATTCCAGCTTTCTATTTTTTATTTCCATTGTGTTACCTTTGTCAGAGGATTTGGACAGTTGTTATTGCACTTTTTTATTTTCCCTGTCAGAGGGTAAGTCAGTTGTTACTGCACTACTTCATGTATTATTTATGTCAGAGAGTATGTTATTTGTTACGTCGCTTCTCTATTTCTCTTGGCTTAACCTTGTCATGGGGTAAGTCAGTTGTAATGGCATTGTTCTATTTTTATTTTATTTGGCTTCCCTTCTTGGGTGGTAAGTTATTTGTCATTGAACCTTTCTATTTTTATTGTCATTGGGTAATCATTGTGAGGGACTAAGTCCTTTGTTATTGCACCTTTTATTTTTCTTGGCATACCCCTGTCATGGGGTAAGTCATTTGTTATTGCACTTTTCTATCTTTATTTTCTTTGGCTTACCCATGGCAGGAGTAAGTCATTTTATTGCTCTTTTCCCACTTTTATTTTTATTGGTTTAGCCTTGTGAGGGGGTAAGTCAGTTATTATTGCACTTTTCTATTTTTATTTTTATTGGCTTATCATTGTCGGGATATTAGTCATTTGTTATTGTACTTTGTATTTTCCTTGGCTTACCCATGTCAGGGACTAAGTCATTTATTATTCCACCTTTTTTATTTTTATGGGCTTGACCCTGTCAGAGTGCAAATCATTTGTTATTGCACTTTACTTTTTATTTTCTTGGGATTACCCTTATCCGAGGTAAGTCATATGTTGTTGCACTTTTATTTTTTCTATTGTGTTTGGCTAACCCTTATCATGTTTAGTTTTTCTGCTGCACACTTGTCAGGGATAAGTCATTTGATATTGCACTTTTTTTTTGTTGACACTTGTCAGAAGGTTAGTCATTTGTTAATGCAGTATTCTATTTTTCTTTTAGATGGCCTACTCTTGTAGAGGGCAAGTCACTTGTAATTTCGCATTTCTATTTTTATTTTTGTTGGCTTACCCTTGTCAGGGCCTAAGTCATTTGCTACTGCAGTTTTCCTTTTTGTTGACTTCATCCTTCCAGCGCTAATCTGCACTTTTTCTTTCTTTAGCTGACACTGACAGAGGGTTAGTCATTCATTTTTGCACTTTTCTTTTTCTCTATTTGTGGGCTTCCTCTTCTTAGTGGGTAAGTCATTTGTTATTGCACTATTTTATTTTCTTTTGTTAACGTTTGTCATGGATGAGTCATTTATTATTGCATTTTTTCTTTTTTAATTGTCTTTGGCTTACCTTGTGTCAGGAGTAAGTTATTTCTTAATGCACTTTTCTGTTTTTATTTTCTTTGCCAACAAATGACAGGGAGTAAGTCATTGCTTATTGCACTCTTCTGTTTTTATTTACTTTGGCTTACCCTTTTCAGAGGTAAGTCATTTGTTATTGCATATTTTATTTTGTCTGGCTTACCATTGTCATAGGTTAAGTCTTCGTGTTATTGCACTTATTTTTTTTTTTTCATTGGCCTACCCTTGTCACAGGGGTTTATCATTTGTTATTGCACTTTTTATTTTCCTTGGCTTACCTTTGTCAGGGAGTAAGTCATTTGTTATTGCACTTTGGTATTTTTATTTTCTTCAGCTTACCTTTGTCAGGGTGTAAGTCATTTGTTATTGTACCCTCCCTTTTTTGTTGGCTTACCCTTGTCAGGGAGTCAGTTATTTTTTATTACACTTTTATTTTTTTTTTATTTTCTCCCGCTTACCCTTTACCATTTTTATTTTCCTCCACTAACCCTTGTCAGGGTCAGGGTGTAAGTCATTTGCTATTGTCCTTTACCATTTTTATTTTCCTCCACTAACCCTTGTCAGGGTCAGGGTGTAAGTCATTTGCTATTGCCCTTTACTATTTTTATTTTCCTCCACTAACCCTTGTCAGGGTCAGGGTGTGAGTCATTTGCTATTGCCCTTTACTATTTTTATTTTCCTCCACTAACCCTTGTCAGGGTCAGGGTGTAAGTCATTTGCTATTGCCCTTTACTATTTTTATTTTCCTCCACTAACCCTTGTCAGGGTCAGGGTGTAAGTCATTTGCTATTGCCCTTTACTATTTTTATTTTCCTCCACTAACCCTTGTCAGGGTCAGGGTGTAAGTCATTTGCTATTGCCCTTTACTATTTTTATTTTCCTCCACTAACCCTTGTCAGGGTCAGGGTGTAAGTCATTTGCTATTGCCCTTTACTATTTTTATTTTCCTCCACTAACCCCTGTCAGGGTCAGGGTGTAAGTCATTTTCTATTGCCCTTTACTATTTTTATTTTCCTCCACTAACCCTTGTCAGGGTCAGGGTGTAAGTCATTTGCTATTGCCCTTTACTATTTTTATTTTCCTCCACTAACCCTTGTCAGGGTCAGGGTGTAAGTCATTTGCTATTGCCCTTTACCGTTTTTATTTTCCTCCACTAACCCTTGTCAGGATCAGGGTGTAAGTCATTTGCTATTGCCCTTTACTATTTCTTTTTCTTCCACTTACCCTTGTCAGGGTCAGGGTGTAAGTCATTTGCTATTGCCCTTTACTATTTTTAGTTTATTCCACATACCCTAGTCAACATCAGGGTGTAAGTTATTTGTTATTGCCCTGTTTTATTTTTCTTGGCTTACCCTTGTCAGGGAGGAAGTCATTTGTTATTGCACTTTTGTATTTAGATTTCCTTTGGCTTACCCTTGCCAGGGTGTTAATCATTACTTATTGCACTTTTTTTTATTTTCTTTGGCGTACCCTTGTCAGAGGCAAGTCATTTGTTATTGCATATTTTATTGTGTTTGGCTTCCCCGTGTCAAAGGTAGTCTTTTGTTATTGCACTTATTTTTTTTTTTATTTCCTTGTCAGGTGTAAGTCATTTGTTATTGCACAATTTTATTGTCAGTGGCTTACCCTTGTCATGAGTAAGTCATTTGTTATTACACAGTTTTATTTTCAGTGGCTTACCCTTGTCAGGCGTGAGTCATTTGTTATTACGCAATTTTATTTTCATTGGCTTATCCTTGTCAGGGGGTAAGTTATTTGATATTACACTAATTTATTTCCCTTGGCTTAGACTTGTCAGGGTGTAAGTTATTCTTTATTATAAACATAATGACCGTTGTTCAGTGTGTTATGGTAGATTCTCACCCGAAAAAAAAATTAAAGCCCGAGACGAAGTCGATAGCGTTAATTTTTTTTCTGAGGGGGCTAATCTACCATAACCCACTGAACAACGGTCACTATGTTTTTTTATTATACTGAATGATCTCTGAAAGGAATGTTTCTTTCTGAGTTATAAATAAATAAATAACAAATAGGCTAACATTTAATACAATAACATCTTAACATAAACAACAATCCGAATGTTTTAGATCAAACAGAACGAAACTAATGATCCATCTACTTCAAAACAAACTCTTCGGAAACAGCGTGTGTTATTTTCTCCCTTTCGGCAATTTTCGGATTTAGCGTGTGATATTACAAAATCACCGCGTCGTAGTGTGTGTTATTACAAACAATAACAACCGTCGCGATGGACTATCATACGTTGTCAAGAATGGGCGGAGTCAACAGGCATAAACACGCAAATTAGCAAATTGTATCTGTCCAATCAGACGTCGTCTTTTGTCTAGTTTTATTCAAGAAGTATAATAATACACTTTATTTGCCTTGGCTTACCTTTGTCAGGGGTAAAGCATTTGTCATTGCACAATTTTATTTTCATTGGCTTACCCTTGTCAGGCGTGAGTCAATTGTTATTACACAATTGTAAGGCATTTGCTTTTACACATTTCTGTTTTTATTTTCTTTGGCTTACCATCGTCAGGGCGCTACTCTTTTGTAATTGTACTTTTTGTTTTGTTTCCTTAGCTTACCCTTGTCAGGGAGGAAGTCATTTTGTTAATGCACTATGCTATTTTATTTTTTTCCGCTTACCATCGTCAGGGTGTAAGTCATTTGTTATTCACTGTTCTATTTTTGTTGGCTTAACTAGGGTTGTCACGATTGTTTAATTTAGGAATCGATTAATCGCCTCAAATAATCGATGATATTCGATTGATCGTACCTAGATGCCCCCCCCCCTCTACCTCTCTTTGAAGTGGATAAAATGAAGTTCAAGTCAGCTGACCTACCTCTAGTAAACAACGAAGACGATCCTCTTTTAGTTACATTCAAAGCTTTGATGTTCTGAACTTTTGAACCGTCAGTGTAATAATCAAGACCGGTCGGCAGTTGCGAAGTTCGCAACTGCCGAGCGGTCTTGATTATTACACTGACGGTTCAAAACTTCAGAACATCAAAGCTTTGATGAATGTACCTGAAAGACAAATGCTTCCCACAGCTTCTTGAGGTTTAACATCGATGTTTTTAACTCTTTACCTTTAGAAACAATATTTTTATCATCAAATTTTCTTTTAGTTATTAAACGTCTAAAACGGGATACAATTTATCGATTATTCCACAACGAAAAATACTAATCGATTTAGCAGTGACCGATCAACAATCGATTAAACGATTAATCGTGACAGCCCTAGGCTTAACCCTGTCAGGGTTTAAGTAATTTGTTCATGCCCTTTTCCTTTTTAATTTGTTTTTTGCTTACCCTTGTCAGGGTCCATGTCAGTTATTGCATTTTTTTTCTATTTTTTGGGGCTAAAAACAAGTTAGTATGAGCATTGAAAATGAATAAACTTGTGTATCATCTGGTTTCAACTGGAGTAACCTGAGGGATATCAGGAATCAGCATTTTAAATAAACAAAAGTTCATTTAGTTCCAATAGGGTTAGCCTACACCAGGAGTGTACAACGCGAATGATTTTCCCCTGTCTTGTGATTAAAGAACAAACTTCCTTCCAAAACTAATTTAAAATATTTTTAGCATGCACGACTGGCAAAGCCAGTTCATTCCTCTGAACAAAATTTATAATTACTTTCATCCACACGACGTGAAAAACAAATAGTGACAAAAATCATCTTGAACCATCTCTGTTTGTATAATAATATCGATTGCGTTATTTTGATATAAGAATTATGTTTACCTCTGGGTTGTTGGAGATTATTCACTGGTTGTCACGGGTAAAGTAGATTAGGACTGTCACGATTTTTTAATTTAGGAATTGATTAATCGTCGCAAATAATCGATGATAATCGATTGATCGTACCTAGATGACCCCCATCTCCTTCTCTTTGAAGTCGATAAAAATGAAGTTGAAGTCAGTTGACCTACCTCAAGTAAACAACGAAGACGACCCTCTTTTAGTTACATTCAAAGCTTTGATGTTCTGAACTTTTGAACCGTCAGTGTAATAATCAAGACCGGTCGGCAAAAGTTCAGAACATCAAAGCTTTGATGAATGTACCTGAACGACAAATGCTTCCAATAGCTTCTTGGGGTTTAATATCGATGTTCTTAACTCTTTACCTATAGAAACAAAAGTTTTTTCAACATATTTTCTTTTAATTATTAAACGTCTAAAACGGGATATAATTTTTCGATTATTCGACAACGAAAAATACTAATCGATTTCGCCATGACCGATCAACAATCGATTAATCGATCAATCGTGACAGCCCTAAAGTAGATACACAGTCATCTTGCACAAGTCGTCTTGGATAAAAATAAGATGAGTCCTCTTTATCTGTATGTATGCAAACATTCGATTACCGTTAAGTCTGAATACCCTGTTTATTCCTGTTCCTGTCTGTTTGCTTTTTATTGTAAAATGTGTTACTCCTTTTCAAATCACTCAGGCGTTTATTTATTCCTTTCCAACTTAATTAATTTGATGAGCCAAAGCAGTAATATTCCTTGCTACACAACCTAATAATCCCCCCTCCCCATTCAATTTTAAAAGCGCCCGGGCTTCTTTTTTCCAAAGGCTTTCTCTTCTCTTCCAGGAAACTCTGGATAGGGCGATTCACAAAGTTCAAAATCCTTACAATCAACAATAATATCCAACAACCTACAGGAGAACTGGAGCACACGTAACTTAACATATTGATATTAAAAAAACAATATGTTTTTATTCGTTTCAGTTTGGTATAGATCTTCGAAAAGGGTATTCAGTTTTCAACAGGTCAGATTGCTGATCAAGTTGGATACACTATCTTCGTCGCAAAATGCTACATTTTTTATGTTTGGAGTTGTTGGTGTCTAGTCTTCCCATATCCAGAATTACCGAAATTATTTGACCGTGTAAGCTACGTTGGCTTTAGTGAGGTCAAAGCCCCACCCCTTCCCCCCCCCCCGCCCCCGCCCCCCACTTGGAGCCTCTGATTCCCGATAATCGAATTTCCTGAAGCACGTATCGGGCTGTTACTGGATGACATGATACTCTCAGTCCGTGCTCCTAATACCATTGCAATAATGGTGTAGGCATCAAGGTTGTTTCGCCAAAGTACCTACCAAACAGATTACGACGAGGTTGGCGCATATTATTCTTGGCATCAGCGTAAACCTTCATGTGTTGCCCGATGGCTTCCCAAGAAATATTACAGTTTTTGAAGATGGCTATCATTTCTTTAAGATTGGGCCTCATTTGGTCCGTATGACACTGTCACACTCCAGAAGGCCAAATATGTTGCCTTTACGGACAATTTCGATTGGCATCGTACTTTTTTCGAAGTTCGGCTATGTACTTCTCCCGGACTGTATTGTGAATGGCCGATATACCGTCTTTCATGTTAATATAGCACCCGGGGAGGTGCCAGTAACTGATTTACAGTTCTACTGTCTTTACACCAACCATCTACAGGCACATGCCGCCTTCAAACCCGCATTCGTGTCGGATTTGGGCCCCGTCCCTGGCAGCAGACATAAACTCCAACCAATGACGGACCATTCTATCGTCTTTATGGGAATATGCTGGTTTAAAGTCGGTCTCTTTCGTCCGTCGGATGTAGCAACATGTCGGCATTTTGTGCATCAATGTCCACAAGTACAAAAAATCGGCATTATAGCCGACAATACCCCCACGACCCCTTCATGAAGCGAAATATTTAAGAGATCATAGACATTTTTTTTCTTGTAAACGCTTGAATATTATGGAGGGCCCCCCTACAATGTTGTCCCTAAGAGATGATGAACCTTGTTCTTTTCGTTGATGGTCTCAGAGGATATAGGTTCGTCGACGATACTAAACAAATATTTCAGCGTCAGTCCAGGAACGTAAATCCCATCCATAAACACGCCGATCCCACTTTTCCAAGTAAAACTTGGACAGACTGCTTCTTAATAGCTTCTAGCAATGGATGGACATATCTATTGTTATACCAGATAAGGAAGCAATTAAATGTCCTCATCCAACCCCACCCCACCCTCCCCCAAAACTAAAGTGACGTCATGTCACGTGACCCAATGACGTCATGTTAGGCTGTCATGGTAACCGGCCTGAGCGGCCATCTTGTGACATCATCTCCATAGTGATCCGTGGTGTGAGTGCGGATGCGCAGCGCGTGTTGTTAGGGTGATACCACTTTTCAGTCATACATTTTATATACTGGAGACCGCCATCTTGGTTTCTATGGTAGCACGTGGTTGCTATGTTACCCAAAGGCCTATAACAAGACAGGGGTAGGTCCGGAGAGTATGTTCCTTTGTACATGGGTGATTTCCCGATTCGTAGACTTATAAACCCAACACGTTTTACTATTTCGAATTCTTTCAGAAATCTCTGCTTCTATCTATATATGCAATAGTTTTCGTCTATCTGACCATGTTCCTTCTTACTGGAGTATACTCCGGTAGAGTAGAAGAGAGCCTTTCAGTTGGAACAGTTTAGCTGTTCTGGTCTGTTGTTGTTAGTTCTGACCCTATTCCGAGTACTCCTGTTTCATTTATCTAGATCATTTATATAGATTATAAGAAACCAGTCAGATTGCTTGATTTCCCATAATCAGTATGCAGAGTTATCTCCTCTTATAGTTTAGTTTAAACATATTTTATTTGCCACTATAGACAGCAAAAAGGATCAGAGAACAAGTTATCACAACTTACAAAAACTCCTCTCCTTAGACAAGAATAATTAAACGTATAAGAATACTCGGAATTAGTGTAGTCATCAGCTAACGGATTGAAGATTTGAAGATTTAGATAAGGATTTAACCGTTTTGAGCTCCGATGGTATCTTCCATATCAATTCAGTAGAATTAGCTGGAAGGGTCTATTTTCAATATTTTAGAGCTGACCAATCAGTATTTCCAACGAGGAGTCTTGGGGCCACACGTTGGAAACAGTGGTTGGTATTTATTTAACATTATTCTGTCATGGAAAATGGGGTGTTTCACGGGCTTTGTCCGAGAAAGGGCCACCGGGGCTCAATGTGTTAAAGAGTTATAGGATTAGAGAGTGAAGGATTGCCGTTGTCTAGGCTTGCCTTGTAACTTTTGCATTATTGGATCTCTATCGTCTTTACAAAAAGAGAGAGTGTAATTTAAGAACAAATTGGTGGAAATTAAAATGCAGTCCCACGACACACCACGGTTGTCCCAACGCACGCTAGTACACAACCTAAGTATCTCCTCTTATTACAAAGAAGTCCTATCTGATTCTCATCACCTCTTTATCCAATGGCCATATCTAATGGAATCCCATTTTAGTCGTATGAGGCCATGAGGGCTTGTGAAAAGCCCCCAATGAGGCCTCATTTACTATCCCTCTTAGCCTTATCTCGGTATTTAACAGCCATATCCCCAGGCACCCCAATTTCGGCACCCCATTTTGGAAAACATGTGGCCTTCGGCACACCTTGTTTTGTCGTATGTGCTTATGTGAAAAGGCTCAATGTGACACATTGTGCATAAGAACGAAGGCACAAGCTGGATGTGCCGATATGTGCTTATGTGAAAAGGCACAATGTGACACATTGTGCCCGAGCATATAGGCACATGTGGGTATTTGAGGATACCTATAACCTGGTATTGTATTATTTGAGGATACCTGTCGGGACCTTTTTGTCATATGTGCTTATGTGAAAAGGCACATTGTGACAGATTGTGCATTAGCACAAAGGCACAAGCTGTATGTGCCGATATGTGCTTGTGTGAAAAGGCACAATGTGACACATTGTGCCCTAGCACATAGGCACATACGGGTATGTTTTATCTTCTTGTGGGTTGGAGCTTCTTCCCAGTGTATGGCTAGGTTCTTGATAAAACACGTTCTCTGATTGATAGCTGGTAACTTGGCTTTGTTGGTTGCTTTAATTTCCTGGCTGGAAGCTTTGGGTTCCTCTTTCTGTAGCTGTTTTGTAGTAGTAACTTCAGTCTTCTGAGCATCATTCTTAGCTTCAGTAGTAACTTCATTCTTAGTAGAAACGTCATTTGTAGTTTGAGTGGAAACAAAATTCTTGATTTGGTTCCTCTTTAAATCTTCAATCGCAGTAGAAACTTCAGGCTTCTTCGTAACTTTTTCGCAGTAGAAGCTTCGTTCTTAGTGAAAACATCTTTGTGTTGTTTCATAATTTGAGTGGTAACTTCATTCTTGTCTGTCTTTATTCTCTTGGTTCTAGTGGCAACGTTGGAGGTTAATGATCGACCAGTATCCACACATCTTTGTTTCTTTCCAGCAGCATCCATGTCTAGATTTTTTCTCTTGGCTGCATTTACCACACGATTCACTTGAGCCAGTTCGAGGGAAGCCAACTTTAATCCAGCATCATTCTTGAAGGTCTGGATATGTAAGTCATCTTTGAATCTGAGCGCTGTTGTTGAAACAGACATCTTCAATCTTCGACGTTCAAAACGGAAATTAATTTATTTCCATACTAACACTCCTTTTATACCTTTTTCTAATCTTCTTCTTCTTCTTCTTCATCATCATCTACTCTGAATGAGTAGTTCGTCATAAGGTTTTCGAATAGAAATCTTTGCTTTTCCTTAGCATATTTCTGGGATTCTTCAAAGTCAAAGTCCTCTTCTTCACGAAGACGTTTGGCTGTTTCTTGAATTTTCTTGTGAATTGAGTCGTCACAAAAATTTCTAATGTACACAAGGGTATTAATGTATTTCTCACTAAAAGCTTCTCTGACACTCTTTTGAAGTGCTCCATATGCTGTTTCAACTGCATTTATCCATTCCATCCTCGATATATTTGTTCATGTGGTTGTCAACATCGTCCTGGTATTTGTCATAGGCACTTTGGACGATAGTTCCCATCACAGAAAAGTCTTCTCTTCTTCCTCTTCTGCTTCTTCTTCTTTTTCATATTCCATATCTTCTGATAGTTCCGACATTTTATCGGAGTCCGAATCTCTTGTCCAATTTGTTGGTGTACAACTGGATTGCATTGTGTCCGCTCTCTTCGAAGGTCAGATTACAAATGACAAGTTTCTTACGAGCACGACCCTTTTATAGGATATCGGACAGAACATTGATGATGGGTTTGATTAACTTTCCTAAAAATCCTCCTTTCTGTATAATCCATTTTCTTTTCCTATAAGATAGTTCACTTCTTGGTAAGGCCATTCTCCTAATCTGGTGTTTGTATGGGATCAGCTTAGCTCTCTCAGATTTGGTTATAGGTACTGCTCCCTTCAAGATATTCGAGGCACAATCACATATACACTGTATCAAATCATCAGGGGCCGTCTTGAGTATAGTCTTGGCTTCATATCGACCCGTATCAGATATGATTCGCAGTGTATATAAATTTCTCTCTAGTCCTGTAGAGTTGCTCGATTTTTCCGACTTCCTCGTGGGACAGTAACCATGTTCATGTCTCTTACGTGTGAAGCTCCTGGAGAACTCTTTATCACAGTATCTGCAGCAATGGACTTTCATGACTTCACTCCTTCGTGGTCGTAGAACAAACGAGTTTATTTTCAAACCAACAGCCTTTTTATACCTTTTTCAGAGCTAGGACTGGGTTGATAAGCGCCGAGAGAAAGCAACTCTTTCGTAATATACTTTTTTTTATATCGGTAGAAATTCCATCATCAATTACCAGCTGCAATACATCTTCGTATTTTCGCAGGTCATCAAATTCAGGTAAATTCAGTGTAATCTTATCTTCGAGGGTGTTGGTAGCACATTTCCATGAACAGGTAATCAAATCTTCATCAGCAACGAGTAGAACGGCATCGATTTCCTCCTTGTCAGCATCCCGTAAAAATTCTAAAAAGCATTATAAGATCTCGAAAATAACCTGGAACAGTTTCTGCAACGAATCGGTAACATGTCTTCATTCGACGACGGTCAAGACACAAATGAGTTTATTTTCATGCCAACACCCTTTTTATACCTTTCCCAACAGAACTATCCAGATGTAGCATGAAGTACCCGGATGTAAGGTCTCTACAACAGGTATCCTCCAACAATACAATACCAGGTCATAGGTATCCTCATATACCACGTATGTGTCTATGTGCTAGGGCACAATGTGTCACCCAGTTACAGGTATCCTCAAATACCCGCATGTGCCTATGTGCTAGGGCACAACGTGACACATTGTGCCTTTTCACATAAGCACATATCGGCACATCCAGCTTGTGCCTTAGTGCTAATGCACAATGTGTCACAGTGTGCCTTTTCACATAGGCACATACGACAAAAAAGGGCGCCGACCGCCACATGTTTTCCAAAATGGGATGCCGAAATTGGGGTGTCTGGGGATATGGCTGTAAAATACCGAGATAAGGCTAAGAGGGGTAGTAAATGAGGCCTCACTGAGGGCTTTTCACATAGCTCCCATGGCCTCATACGACTAAAATGGGATTACATGAGAAATGGCCATTGGATACAGAGGTGATAAGAATCGGATAGGACTTCGTTGTAATAAGGGGAGATAACTCTGCATAGAGATTATGGGAAATCAAGCAATCTGATTGGTTAGTTATAATCTATATAAATGATCCAGATAAATGAAACAACAAGAGTACTCGGAATAGGATCAGAACTAAACAAGAACAGACCAGAACAGCTAAACTGTCCCAACTGAAAGGCTCTTCTATTCTACTGGAGTATACTCCAGGGCAAAGGAACATGGTCAGATAGACGAAAACGATTGCATTTTGAGATAGAAGTAGAGATTTCTGAAATAATTCGAAATAGTAAAACTTGTCTGGTTTATTTGGGTAATTCTACGAATCGGGAAATTACTCCTGTACAAAGGAACATACCCTCCGAACATACTCCTGTCTTTTTATAGGCCAGTGGGTAACATAGCTACCACGCTCTACCATAGAAACCAAGATGGCGGCCACCAGTATACAAAATGGACGACGGAAACACGTATCACCCTAACAACACGTGCTGCGCATGCTCACTCCCACCACAGATCACTATGGAGATGACATCACAAGATGTCCGCTCATCCCGGTTACCATGCCAACCAAACATGACGTCACTGGGTCACGAGACATGACGTCACTTCCGAGATCCCCCACTAGGTCCCCCCAATTAGGGTCGTTTACCTCATCTCCTACTACTTATAGTAGATAATTTCTCCAGAAAGTATCCTCGATAGGTATCCTAAAATAATACAATACCAGGCCATAGGTATCCTCAAAAACCGAAATGAGGCTAAGAAGGATAGTAAATGAGGCCTCATTGGGGGATTTCTCATGGCCTCAGACGACTAAAAAATGGGTTCTCCAGAAAGTAACCTCGATAGGTATATCCAAATAATACAATACCAGGCAATAGGTATCCTCAAATACCGAAATGAGGCTAAGAGGGATAGTAAATGCGGCTTCATTCAGGGATTTTTAATGGCCCTCATGGCCTCAAAAGAAATTAGGTTAAGAGGGCTAATAAATAAGGTCCCTTTGAGGGATTTCTCATGGCTCTCGTGGCCTCATACGACAAAAAAGGATTCTCCAGAAAGTATCCTCGATAGGTATCCTCGAATAAATACCAGGCCATAGATTTCCTCAAATAATGAGTCTAATAGGGATAGTAAATTAGGCCTCATTGAGGGATCTTTTTCATGGCCCCATGGCCTCAAAAGAAAATGAGGTTAAGAGGGATAGTGTATTACACCTCAATCAGGGATTTTTTCGTAGCCCTCATGGCCTCATACGACAAAAAGGGGTTCTCCGGAAGGTTTCCACGATAGGTATCCTCAAATAATACAATACCAGGTCATAGGTATCCTCAAATACCGAAATGAGGCTAAGAATCGGATATGCGAGTCACTCCTTCGAGTAAATACTGTATAGCACTACTGTCACAAGCCAAAGTTTGGCGGTCCTCAAAAGGATTCTGAAAGAATTCGAAATAGTACAACTTGTCGGGTTGTTTGTGGTAATTCTTTGAATTAAACGAGGATTCTGGGGGAAAATCCAGCCAGAAAATTACTCCTATTCAATCGAGCTCACGCCCTGTTCCCCTCAGAATAATAGCACTACGTGCAAGCCGATAAAATGGGGAATCCGTAGTAAATAAAGTCGTTTTTGGTGATTTGGGGGGGGGGGGGGGGGGGTTGTCGGGTTGCTTGTGGTAATTCGTGATACTCCTATTCAATCAAACATATTCCTGTCTTGTTATAGGCCTTTGGGTAACATAGCATCTACGTGCTACCATAGAAAACCAAGATGGCGACCTCCAGTATAGAAAATGGACGACGGAAACACGTATCACCCTAACAACACGCACTAAGCATGCGCACTAACCCCACGCATTACTATGGAGATGACGTCACAAGATGGCCGCTCACGCGGGTTACCAAACATAGCGCCACCAGGTCACGTGACATGACGTCACTTCCGGGTACCTGCCCGGTATCCTGCCAACCGGGGTCGTTTCATCCCTCTCCTACTACTCGTAGGCCTGTTGTGTGGTAAATATGGCCCTCCCATTGGTGGGGATTCGGGGCCGCATCTGAACCCGCACCAACGGAAAGGCCATACCCACCACTACCGCCGGCCTAGTCATCGGATATACTTGTGGAATATATCGATCTGGCACGCCCCCCCCCCCCCCCTCAAATGAAAATAATAATTATGCCCTCTCCCTCAATAGGAAATCCTACGTATGCCTCTGTAAACGTTCGAACTGAATGCGGAAAAAATGTAAAAAGCCAGCGTCTGTATCCACAGTTAGTAGAATAGTTTAGTTATTTCTAGAACAAACTGAGTTCAGATTCTGTGTGGATTTGTCTTTAAACGTATAGAATTGGTTGACTTGATTCACGACAATATTTGTATTTTTCGCGAACGAGAATGGGATTAAAGATATAGAAATACAGGACGAGTGACGTTTGAATGCATTTTACTCTCAAAATGATTAATAGAGTCACTTTCCACTTCATTGGACACTTCATGTGAAAAATCTGTAACATCTGAGTCGTAAACCGGTCTCATATCTGGCGCGTTTCCCTGACTGTGCGACTAATTACAAAAACAGACTTTCTAACTGTACGACCATCTGACATGCACTGTCCGACAAACTTCAAACTACTGTAACAGAATTGAAAAGACGTCTTGGAATAATATACATGAACGCCTTATCATCCCTCGTAAATTGTCTTGTTAACCCTTTACCCAACGTAACGGCCAAAATCGGTCAGCGCTAATCTCAAAAATCGCCAATTAATTTTCATTATTTTTTTCATTTTTTGTCTCAAAAACATAGGTTATGATTCCTCGTTGGAACGAGCTCACCAATCATAACGTATGTTTTTGAGACAAAAAATGAAAACATTTAGTTATTCAAGAATTCGTTTTGTCTGTTTTTCATGTTAGGTAAAAGGTTAATGAAGGATGTTTGTGAAATGATGTGCAAATCGGTGATACAAAGTTGCTAACATTTCAAAATTTGAATTTGTATATGAAATTCCCATACCTTTAGAGTCAAATTTACTGACAGTTTAGGAAATTAACGGGAGCTAGCTTTCCAGTAAATCTCTTCCAGTGACGAAAAGAGTCGGCGCTGATATAGCGCTGGCTCTATATTACATTTATGTAAAGTCATAAAAAGGAGATAAACAAGTTTTCATGTTTCAACTCAAAACCATATCTCAGGACTCTTTATTGAAACGAGCTTAAAAAGTTCAGTCCATTGAGGAGTGAAACGCTATATTTTTGTCCGGGGGAGGGGGGGGGGGTGGTAATAATAAACCTACAATAGCGATTTTGTGAACAGAGTTGGCTGTTAAATAAAGGAGGTATATAAAATTGCGATACAAACCACTAGCAGCTATTAGATTCTTAGAGCAGTAAATGGAGGCATAGTCTCTCGAGGAACACGTTCCTGACTGTATGGTACAATCTTCTATACTACTTTTGGCACCGTTACACTTAATACTTTTTATTGTTATCAATGATGTAGATATTAAACCAACGGCTGAACAACACTGACTTCTTCCATCGGCAAACCCGAGTTCACGACAGACAACTTTGGCTTCATTATCTGTGAATCCATTGTCACATATGGCCTGCCACTGATCATTCTGAAAGACTTCTACTCGTCCATACACCAAATTTGTAGCATTTGTCAGTCGAACTGTAATTAAAAAGGTGTCAGTTATAAATAGAAATAAATCTATGTAAAATATACGTTAACCCTTTGCCGAATTAATGGGAGAATGCACCCTTGTCATGTTCAATTTAAGGTGCAAAAAATTTTTTTTTAAAAATCAGCCAACCATATCAAGTACCTCTCAGGGAAGCGAACTCATCGAGCTCCTTCCAATGAGGAGGCATGTGATATGGTTTTGTTTAAATTTTATAAAAAGTTTTAAGTAAATATAATTTAGGAAAAAAATAAACTTAAGCCTTTACTTAACACAACAGTAGATGCCTCACTTCTTTTCCTTCCACAAATGAATAAATTGTAATTTTCTTTTTCCCAAACATATTCTGTTACAAATATTTGGGAAGAAGATCAGTGCGGTGTGTTTTGGAAGCAAAATTTAAATAGTTAAAAATGTACACGCCAATTTCGGTGCATTACTGTGCAAACTACAAGAGGGACCGACATGGGGGTTTAATTAAACAGGTCCTACTTTATTGTTGAGTTTCTGCCTTTATATCGTTCCAAATTTTCGGAAAAGAATAAAGTCTGAGATCCGTAGAGAAGCGTGTTCTAGGTTAGAGTGTAAAGTAAAAACTAGAAGTCCTGTCACGAACTGTGCGCTTATCTAGGCTTAATTGCGCGTTGGAATTGCGCGCAGTTAACATATCGAATGGCATCCAAAGCACGACAGGTTCTCCTGGTTACTGATAGCAAATACAGGAAATGTTTCTGCCAATGGATTTCCGGGTTACCCGGGGGTCCATTGGCTGAAATATTGTTTGAGCACAGACCATATGAACAGGATTCGACAGGATTACTATGGTCATAACGCGTAGATTAACGCGCAGATCGACGTGCTGTTTTTGCGCATTTCGTGACAGGGCTTCTAATTTTAACTGTACGCACACTCCCAGATTGTCTGGTTTCCATTCCAGAAGGATTTATGCAAATTGCAAAAGTACTATCAAATGTATTATGATACCAGTCATACATAAACAAAAGAACATGTAACCTACATTGGTCATCGAACTTCAGTATGCCACAATTTGTAAATTATGGTTCGGTATGTGGGGTATATTTTATGTTCGTAAAAGCACGAATAGCATTTTCTGCAGGGTTAAAATTCTACTTGTATATACATTTTTCGGGTAAAGTTTCTTTTTTTGAGTAAACAACATGCAAAATTATAACGATGTTACCAGCATGGCGACTGATATGATCAGATTGTGCACAGGCCATCTGTACAGAATTTGATAGCCTTACTGTGGTCATAACGCGTAGATTAACGCGCAGATCGACGTGCTATTTTTGAGTATTCATGACAGGACTTCTAGTTTTAACTGTAGGAAAAGAGACAATTTCGTACTTTGTGAAAATAATGAAAAGAAAGATAAAAACACTCTCAGAAAACTGTAACAGATTTGACAATTTTTGTAATTATTGCTTTGGTTTAATAAATAATGGAGGTTATTACTTAGTTTCATATCGGTCGACATATCCTCCCCCGGTAACTTCCAATCAGTTCGATGTTCGGTCTTAGGCTGATATTAACTTTAGGGCTGTCACGATTGATCAATTAATCGATTGTTGATCGGTCACGGCGAAATCGATTAGTATTTTTCGTTGTCGAATAATCGGTAAATTATATCCCGTTTTAGACGTTTAATAATTAAAAGAAAATATGTTGAAAAACTATTGTTTCTAAAGGTAAAGAGTTAAGAACATCGATGTTAAACCCCAAGAAGCTATTGGAAGCATTTGTCTTTCTGGTACATTCATCAAAGCTTTGATGTTCTGAACTTTTGAACCGTCAGTGTAATAAATAAGACCGGTCAGCAGTTGCGAAGTTCGCAACTGCCGACCGGTCTTGATTATTACACTGTCGGTTCAAAAGTTCAGAACATCAAAGCTTTGAATGTAATTAAAAGAGGATCTTCGTTGTTTACTTGAGGTAGGTCAACTGATTTCAACTTCATTTTTATCGACTTCAAAGAGAAGGAGATGGGGGTCATCTAGGTACGATCAATCGATTATCATCGATTACTTGCGACGATTAATCGATTCCTAAATTAAAAAATCGTGACAGGCCTAATTAACGTACCTGGGGCTGATATCTCAATAGATAAGAAACTAATTAATAACCTCCAGTTGTTTTCTGAATATCTTCCATTTGTTTGAGAGGATGATGTGATGTGTGATTAGGGTTTAATCCCGCGAACAGGAATTCCCGCGTTACCGGTTCAAAAAGCCGGTCACTATACCAGGGAAATCTATAGCACGGAAGCGGGAATCACGCATCGCATTGTTCGTGTGTTGAACTTAAGTTTTCTAAATTGAAAAACTGCCCCAATGAAACTTTGTTAGATTTCGCCAGCCCTCCACTCATGAACTTTTTACAATAACGCTTCCTGAGGCACATTCTTCGCCAAATTAGTGTAGCTGCCAATCAGTTCCGGGGGACTCATCTTCAACAGTACAGGTCACTCGCTTCGAAGTTCAAACTCGTTTTCATTTCAAAATCACTAGTATCACTCACTATCCACTACCTCCAACAACATCAACTCCTCTTCGATGCCCTCACCAGTATCAAAGATCTACTTCAAGCAGAAGAGACTGGCGACGGCAGTCAAGAGGGAGTTGAAGCCAGGAGGTTGTGGTGAGAGAACTGGCGACTCTAAAAATGAAGACGAGTTGGAAGCGGGTTTGGGTTTTTACACTTTCTCTTAGGAAAATAACTTTTCCGTGTGGAGATGGCAGACTGCCAATAAAATATGTTCATTTTTACGAAAATATATGCGTCTTGTTACCCTCGTAAATTTACTTGATCACATCCGAGACATTTCCCGATCCCCGGTATTGAGTGTAATTTCATTCCCATTCCCGTTGCTCTAGAAAACGGGATTATATTAGATCCCACTTGTGATCAAATAATACACTTTTGAAAGGAATCATTG
The DNA here is from genome assembly GCA_031216915.1 of Pictodentalium vernedei. Taxonomy (NCBI): domain Eukaryota; kingdom Metazoa; phylum Mollusca; class Scaphopoda; order Dentaliida; family Dentaliidae; genus Pictodentalium; species Pictodentalium vernedei. The sequence continues at coordinate 840,472,186 of CM062296.1, read as the reverse complement.
CCAAAGTCAACGAATACAAGGTTTTATCTCCTGTGTAAAATTAGTCATTATTCTAAACAAGAGGCTCCAAGGGGCCTGAGGGCGCTCACCTGACATGGTAGCCTAAATATCAACCCAGAGAATTGATTTCAACAAGTTGCATCTGCTCCTCCCAAGAAAAGCTTATACCAAATAACCAAAGATTCCCACAGGGACCCCATATATGAACCCAGGGACTTGGCTTTAACAAACTTGAATCTCACCCCCCGAAGGATGCTGCACACCAAATATCAAAACATTCCGACTGCTGGATCTGAAGAAGAAGATTTTTAAAGAAAATTCCTCATTTTGAACTAAGTTACAATTCGAGCTCCCACAGTAAGTCCAAATATGGACCTAGGGACATGGCTTGAACAAACTTGAATCTCACCTCGCTAAGTCAACGAATTAGTGCTCAAACGACTAGTGAATTCCAAAGTCGACTAGTCAATACCCAAAAGTCAAGTCGACTTCGACTAGCCATTGGTGATAACCTGTCTCCTTATAACAGTGTTGGTGTTCCGGTAGAGTGCTGAAGGTCCAAATTTGGCTTCACTTGGGCATTCATATACAGCAACCTACTGGAACATTATTCTATTAATGTGCTTCTAATTATGCTAAGAGTGAAATTATATTGTCTTATTTAATTTGCCTTGTTGCAATTTATGAGAGAGTGCCTATAGGCACTCTCCCATAAATTGCAACAAGGCAAATTAATAACATATCCTGATAGCCCAAAATAATTCAGCACTCTACTAGTACCAGTTAAAACAAACTACTGTCACTACTATTAGATGGCAATAGATGTATACATTGATTGCCCAATATTGCTTTTCAAACTCTCTGACAGTGGCACAGAAGGGATACTATTTACCTAAAAGCTTGAACTCCTCCGACTAGTCGACTGCACAATTGAGAGTCGACTACTGGTTTGCCCAGAGTCGACATCGACTAGTCGACGAATCGTTTGAGTACTACAACGAATACAAGGTTTTATCTCCTGTGTAAAATTAGTCATTATTCTAAAAAAAGTACAGGGTGAATGGTGATTCTCGTAAATATTTTTGTTGTTGTTATTTTCATTTTATTCAAACTCTGGGAATTTACGTGGACTCAAATTTATTTACGTATTGGTGTGCAATGCCATATCACTAACTAATGCAACTATATAGTGGCGATAAAAAGTCATGTAGGGTAAAATATTACTTCATTACAGTGATAACAGATGCTATATAATTTCTATATAAATCAACCTGATGGTTGGAATAATTTTTGAAAATGCGCCGTAGTAAAAACAAATCTGGTGGGAATTTATGGTTTAAATAGTTCTCTTAGAAACGGGCGATCTTATATTATTTTTTATTAGGGTTTAACGACATATTAACAGCCGCGGTAATATCATGTCGGTGACAGTTTTACGGGTGGAGGAAGCCGGAGAGAACCACCGAGCAACGACGAGTAGCTGTCTGCTCTCCAACATCGCAACTCTGAACTCTGCACCGCGGCACAGGCAGGGTTAGATTGGTTGAAGACATGCACACCATCGACGTGCAGTGCACCTTAGTACATGTACACAGCGTCATCGTGCTCACATGTAGGCAATCGGGGTGAAGTGCCTTGTCCAAGGACACAACAATTCGTTCTTTTGATTGGTCAGAATGCCTTGGACAAATAGCCATGGCAAAGGATGCACCCAACATCCAAGGTATTTGAGAGTGTGCAACATCCGGGGTATAGGCGCACGCGAAACATCGGGGGTATATGGTTTAAACGAAAGCCTTCCGATTTTGCTCGCCTCGAAATAAAAATCGAACCAAAACATCCGAAAATAGTCACAAATATCATCAGATTTCCGACAATTCAATCATAAAAATAAAATAAGAGCAAATAATTCGCCCCCAGAGTACTAATGTGTCCTATGTGCCAGTAGGTACATAGAACACATTGGAACTCAGGGGACGATATGTCAACAAAATACTGTTTACTCGTTTCCTTAACGACCCAAGAGATGTAAATCTACCTGTTGTCTTCTGCCATTACAAAAACAAAATTATTATCACGAATTTGGTCCAAGTGATAGTGAAGCTGAGAAATGCGTCCACAAATTTATTTCCAGTATGCTTGTTTTGTGTTTCAAACGGGACGAAAACGTTATCTCCTCCAACATGTATGGTATATGGAGATTTAATACCTGGATGTCTCATTTAAACACCTCGCCCGTGGCTCGGCGTTTAAAAACCGACATCCAGGTATTAGATCTCCATAATTATACCATACATGGTAGCAGAGATAACTTATAATATCCTACGTCATTTTTCTGATTTCTTGATGTGCTGTGTGGAAGGTAGGTATGCATCTTTGTTACTCGTGTCTTATATTTTCTCCAGTAAAGTAGTGAACGTATGAATAGTATGTAGAGGATTAATTTTCAAGTGTTTTAGATTTTTTATTCAAATTTCCATTGAAAATTAAGATAATTTTATAAAATCGTAGCACAATGCCCTCTTCCAAATATACAGTACGTGGAGAGTGGATTGTAACTAAATCACCCGCAGAGTGGAGTTGTCACCCAAGCTATAACTTTCAAATTTTGTATATATCGACAAAAAACACAAGCAAAGTTTCAGCCAATGGACCTCCGGGTTTAACCCGGAGGTCCATTGGCTGAAACTTTGCTGTGCTGGTTATGCTTTGCAACAAATTTGCAATTATTGCTCGGGTGGAAGCTCCACTCTGCGGGTGATTTAGTGATAATACACTCTCCACGTACTGTACAGGGGTGTAACCATGGCTTGGTCCCATTTTCATGACATGTCAATTTATATGTGATCCGTACAGAGAGCGTTTACACCATGGAAACATATATATAGTGAAACCATACAACGATGGGAATCACAGAGAAATACGCGAACGATAGACGAACTAGAAAATCGTATGGGATGGTTTGATCGCCGTATTAATACGAAAAGTAACCCGTTAAACTGATTTTTTATATGAACGCGGAATACATTTGGCAAAACTTACCAGGAACAAATTCGGTTGGAAAATATTCTCTGAATAAAAATATTACCGGAATATTCCACGTCATGTAAATTGTACTCAAGTTATAGTTTTAAGCACGAATTAACTTTGACACTTTAAAAATGATATTTTCTTTTGAACTCTTAACCTTTTCTTTTCTTTTAAGTCCGAGTTCATTTTAAATAGGGTTACTGGTAAAATATCTTGTGAACTCCCAATGTTGAGAACGATAAATATGAGAAAAAGACCCAATTTTTTCCATCGCACCCTGTTAGGTGTATTTTTATCAAAGGAATGGAATCCTCAGTTGGCATTATACATTGACTAATTGAAGCAGGTTTACTTTTATAAAGTACATGCTTCATTGCCACAAATCACACTGTTAAAACGGGCTGGTACTTCATTACACAGTTTAATTTTGCTATTTTGCTAAAAATAGCGTTCATTCGTGTAATAATTACACCCCTTTCCTGTTCCAGCATTTTCAGGCAAATTGATTGGCTAAAATATTTTTTTTTTCTTTTTCATATACAGTTAAAACTAGAAGTCCTGTCACGAACTGTGCGCTTATCTAGGCTTAATTGCGCGTAGGAATTGCGCGCAATTGCCATATCGAATGACACCCAAAGCATGGCAGGTTCTCCTTGTTACCCATAGCAAACACAAGTAATGTTCCTGCCAATGGACCTCCGGGTTACCCGGAGGTCCATTGGCTGAACCTTTGCTTGTGCACAGGTCGTCATAACGCGTAGATTAACATGCAAATCGACGTGTTATTTGTGCACATTTCAGGACAGGACTTCTAGTCTTAACTGTAAGGAATGATCGTTTGTTTCTGTCTATTTCCTGAGTTATGAACCCCAAAAAGCAATGGTCAAACATTGTGTAAATGGGATTCATTTTTCATATAAGGAATGATCGTTTGTTTCTGTCTATTTCTTGATTTATGAACCCCAAATAACACAGGACAAACAGTGTTTAGCCATTGCTTTTTGGGGTACATAACTCAAGAAATAGACAGAAACAAACGATCATTCCTTACAATTAAACTTCATTTGCAATAAATATAAAAACTCTTTACCTTGCGGAGTTAAAATAAAAACCAGATCGCATGATGCTTCCTTGTGATGACTGAACAAAAGAGGCATAGTTTTCTCAAATGTAGTTTGAAATAACGATACATTTCACCGAAACATGTTCTTGAGTCATTAAAAATTTTAATGATCGATGAATTTGACTATTCCCTGTGCAATTAAAAACTGTAAATGTGGAGCTCGATATTGAGATGACATAAGATGGTTGAACTTTGTCCCAGAAAGAGTTCATTCAGGCTATTTGGAAATTGGAAAGTTTTGTTCGCTCGAGTTTCGTGTGTGGACTGGTTATTGTTTACGATTGATTTGGGTAAAACAATCACCTATTGAGTGTATACAAAATGAACAAGGAATAAAAAACAAGGATTTCATTGCTATGAAAAGTGAAAAAAAAGAAATACTTTAGCCAATCATTTTGCCTGGAAATGCACGGAGAGAAACAACGGTTTAATTCTAACACAATGAACCGAAGAAATGCATTTACAGTACGTGGAGAGTGTATTATCACTAAATCACCCGCAGAGTGGAGATTCCACCCAAGCAATAATTGCAAATTTGTTGCAAAACATAACCAGTACAAGCAAAGTTTCAGACAATGGACCTCCGGGTTAAACCCGGAGGTCCATAGGCTGAAACACTGCTTGTGTTTTTTGTCGATATGAACAAAATTTGAAAGTTATAGCTTGGATGACAACTCCACTCCGCGGGTGATTTAGTTATAATCCACTCTCCACGTACTGTAGGCCCGCCCTAAACGAGACCCCAACATCAGTCTTAAAATTACGTTACACAGTGTGAATGGAAAGAAACCCCTGCACGCTCAGATTGTTTCAAAATGAAAAGTAATTAATATTTATCTCATCATATTAAAAAAAGACTTTAATAAAATTTAATAAACAATAAAATCCTTATGCTTTTTATTCGGTTTTCATTTTTTTTAAACACAATGGGTGATGGTCTGCGTTCATCGTTTTACCCAAATCAAACGTAAACAATTGCCGTTCCACAAACGAAACTCACGCGAACAATTTCCAATTTCCAAATAGCCTGGAACAAAGTTCAACCAACTTCATGTCATCTGGGTGTATATCGAACTCCGCATGCATTTATAAACGGTACTTTCAGTTTCTGTGGAAATGGTCAAAATCCGAATTACATCTAAATCAGTGTTGCTTTGAATGACAGTACCTCCCGACAAGTGGAAAAGGAGGTTGATGTTCTTTGTGGGCGTTGCCTATGACGTTCATTTTAACATACGCAATTTACTGGTCAGTAAAATTTTTAATGACACAAGAATACGTTTCAGTGCAATGTACCATTTTTCAAATATAATTTTAGAAAACTCTGCATTTTTATTCAGCTATCACCAGGAAGAATGATGCGACCTGTTTTTCTGTTTACCTCCGCAAAGTAGAGAGGGTTTAACCCTTTACCTAACATGAAAAGCAGACGACACTTGCAAAAAAAATTCTTGAATAACTATTTTTTTCATTTTTTGTCTCAAAAACATAGGTTATGACCCCTCGTTGGAACGAGCTCGTTTCAACGAGGGGTCATAACCTATGTTTTTGAGACAAAAAATGAAAAAATAAAGAAAATTAATTGGAGATTTTTGAGAATAGCGCTGGCCGGTTTTGGCCGTTACGTTGGGTAAAGGGTTAAAGTTATTGCCTATGAAGTTTAATTATAAGGAATGGTCGTTTGTTTTTGTCCATTTCTTGAGTTATGAACCCCAAAAGACAAAGGCAAAACAGATTGTAAATGGGCTACATGGGATCATTCCTTATATGAAATTAGCAATTTTACCAAGATAATTTTTGTTCCATTTTTCCTCTAAAACAATGCTAACACTTGACACAATTTCTCGGAAGCTCACACGCCAATAGCTTTCAAAGAAATAATGCCAAGTCTTAGATTTCTCCACACAGGTAAAATTGAACAAAAACTTCGTGCCGTGAAGGAGCATTGCACAATTGTATTTTTAACCCACTGGAAGAGCGTCCGTTCATATTTCGAAGGTCTTCGTGAAATTAGCAGTTTTACCAAAATGGTTTTGCCCGCACGATTAACAGAACAGGGATTTGACACAATTTCTTGGAAGCTCACTCGCCGAAGCTTTCAAATACAGGTAAAACGAAAAAAAAGTCTGGCCTTAACTGCGTACAGTTGAAACTAGACGTCATGTCACAATCAGCGCAGAACATGAGTGTCAGTTAATGCGCTCCCTACTGCAAAATAATGATGTAGTCTGAAGCACACAAGAGGGTTTGCCACTGAAAATGTAGGTTGTTTCGACAAACGAATGCAAAGGGCGAATTAGCCTCTCATTTTGCTGCTGTTGTATACAGTTAAAACTAAAAGTCCTGTCATGAAATGCGCACAAATAGCACGTCGATATGCGCATTAATTTGCGCGTTATGGCCCAAGTAAAGCTATCAAATTCTGTACATATGGCCTGTGCACAAGCAATGTTTCAGCCAATGGACCTCCGGGTAACCCGGAGGTCCATTGGCAGAAACATTGCATGTGTTTGCTATGAGTAACCAAGAGAACCTGCCGTGCTTTGAATGTCATTCGATATGGAAATTACGTGCAATTCCAATGCACAATTAAGCCTATATAAGCACACTATTCGTGACAGGACTTCTAGTTTTAACTGTACATGTACAGCACTGTGAATAGGAAACTGGTCGTTTTTGCAATCCAATTTCATTCTCGTCATGACATACTTACATGTAGCAGTACTGTCACAATTAGCCCAGAAAATGCACAATTAGTTAATGTGTCCCTTACTGCAGAAGAATGAATAAGTCTGAAATACACAAGAGCTTTTGCTCTGTGTAATGCCAAATATTATGTGCTATTAGCGAAGCTGGTAGTGAAATCACAAACTGAACCGATCAAACAGAAATAAAATATTGAGACAACAGTATGTGGATGCTGGATTACCCCTAAATTGCCGTGGGATGGATTGTCCACTTAATAATTATTTACAATTTCTGAGGACACAATAGAAGAAGCACTTGCAGACTTTAAACGCTTGGACCATCGGGTTGCACCCGGCGGTTCATGTGATGGACGTTTGCAAGTGTTTAGTGTGCTGATATGAACAATTATTAATACTTTACGAGTGGACAATATACGACGCTGCGATGAAATAGTAATCCACTCTCTTCATTCTGTTTCCGCAGTCGAATTTTAATATCTGTTTACTAGGGCTGAAACGGTTGGCTCATTTTTACAACAGAGAGCTATAACCGGATAATATCCGGTTAACCGTTGCCATTATTTTACCGAATCTGGGATCAAAACTATTGGAATTGGAAAGCAGTATTCTCAGAAACTATTCCGCAGTGTGTTTACAAACGAACGTTGTCGAGTACTCGACAACGTTCGTTTGTATACATACTACGGAATAGTTTCTGCGGTAATTCATAACTCACGGAAATTGCCGATCATTAACGAAGTCTTGAACGCCAAAGTGGATTATTTCTCAATATGTGCAGCGCTGCTTCGAGGTGTAATCTATCCCAAAAGTGAAGTGGCAGATTTACTACGTTTTAACCGTGGAATGACGATCACTATCGATATTTCGGATAACCGGTTGACGTTTTCTCAATCGGGTAGGTAAGTAACCGGTTTCAAACCGGTCATCCGGTTAACCATTTCAGTACTACTGTTTACATCTTTACATGTAGATGTATCTCAGTAGAGGTTAGAAATGATGGTAATGATCTCTGCTTACCAGGGTATAAAATAAGCATACATTGTTCCTAAAATGTGCACTGATCAACCTGAAATGTGCAGTGGTCATCCACAATTTGTGCAGTAATGAAATGACATTATCTAAAACCATGGAGTAGGGAGAAGCTGTGCTCAAAAGTCGGGAGACTGGAGAATTCAGCGATAATATATCCTTAAAATTTTCTTCTTAACCTGGCGCCTGCAATCGGGAATTTAGATACAACTGTTTTGCACCTGAACAATATTTATTTGTGTCATGTTAAGTTTGTTTTTAATTCTGATCTATATTTCAAAGCTCAGGTCAGTCGTTGTCACTCCAGTAACTAACCCTGATATTGTGGATATGAAATATATATTAAGTTTGTTAACAGATATGCATGCAATTACATAGTATAGAATAATGCTAGCGAAAGTATTCGAGCCGAAAGGAGCTTCTACTAGTACCCCCTGTTGGCCCAACACTAGTCCGCCGACCTTTATGTATACAGCTGAAACTTAATTAAGCACCACTTGGAATGTTTCATGGCAGTGAAGTTGGTGTTACTGATTATTGTGTTTTAGTGATTGCTATGCCTTGTAGTAGATTTCCTCTATTTTAATATACGCACGAAAGGTATTAATGCATTTGTTGCTATTTTGTTAGTACGCACGGCACATGGTATAAGTGGGTTTTCATTGTATTGTTAATATACCATTTTAAAGGTTTCCTTCTCCATTTGCAGATTGTTGGCCAGCCGTTTATGCCAAATGGACAGCTGATGTCTATCAACGCCTTCATTCAGAAAGATGGTGAGAGAACGCAATTTTCTCTAGTTTTTGTTTTCATGTTAAAGAGAAGGAAGTCCGATTACATAGCAGTATTAAGATCTGTTCTTGATAAACTAGATGAACCAGAAGTGGAGTGTTTTGTCCTAGATTTTGAAGCAGGTACGTTACAATTATTCTATAAATTTTACCAAACACAGATGAATTTCATAACAAAATTTGAAATTACGCTTGAATGAAGTAATAACGGTGTAAAGATAAGGACAAACAATTATACATGTTATAATATTTCATATTTTCAGGTGCATGGCAGGCTATTAAAGAGATTTTCCTGGCAAAGTCATCAAAGGTTCCGTATTTCACTGGACGCAGGATAGTACAAAACTTTGGATTGTCAACGGCGTATAGGGGGCAGGGACCTGTTTTTCAGTATATCAGACAGCTACTCGCCCTTCCATTTTACCGTCCGATCACATACGGGAACATGTGAAGCAATGAAAATGAAAGCCAATTCAGATTCTCTTAGTCAACTGGTTACCTACATAATAATAATAACACTTTGGCCAGCCGCTGATTTATCGCGGTTCTTGGACGAGAAGGCCTTGGTTACCCCTGTACTCCCAATTGCCTCCCTTTTCCCACGCTTCTCCTCTCCTCACAACACTCGGAGACGAACTGCTTGATGACATCTCTTGCCTCATTCTTCCCAATCTCTCCGATTAGCATATTAACTCTCTCCTTTGAGTCTCCCCAACCACATCTCCTTCATTCTCCCATCCCACTTCCCCATTATACTCCCAGTGAATCTTATTCTTTTAGACTGGTACTTTGGGCATTCTAGAAGAAGGTGTTCCAGGGTCTCCACCATGGCCAATTACACACCTGGCACTCTTTTTCACTGTTTTTCCCAATTTTTCCCCTCAGCTCCAGGGATCGCAACCTCAGCTTGAACAACAGTGACCCCTCCCCCCCCCCCCCCCAAAAGTGCCATCAAGGTACACTTCAAAACCTGGCTTCTCTTTATCACGCAGGCCACCCAAAGACCTCTTTGATTTGACCTCTTCTTGCCAATTACGGTTACAATCCTCCATGACCCTTTCTCTTACGATTTTTTTACTCTGGTTTACCCCAACGTCCAGGTCCGAGATCTCCAATGAGTAGTTCTCTACTAGCTCCCTCACTTGAACCATCCACCCCGTCTTGATATTTGAGTTGAAAATTCTCAGGAACATTACTTTACACCATCGGCTGTCGGGGAGATTTACCACATAATTAAGATAACCGAGTTTCAACAGGTCTATCCTGTCCTTGATACTCATCCACCCAAGCTCACCCATGATTGCTTCTAGCGCTGCGGCATTACTCGACCCTGTTATCCATCGGCCTGCATCGATCTGTAGGATTTCTGAGCTCTTTACGGCTGTCTGGTTTAGGGGTACCACTTCCGTACAGTATGTTATACTTGGCAGACCCACCATTTCCCAAATGTTTTTCCCGCGAAAACCTTATTGAAACTGTTTCTCCCTTTAAGTTTCATTTGGTTAAGGAATCGCTTCCCCTTCATTATCAATTTATGTCTGTGGTTTCGGTAAATGCCTCTTCCTGTAATGTTTATATTTGCCTCCAAATCCTCGTAATCACCTGTCTCCCCTACACTGAGAAGTTTGCTGCTCCCTTCCGGAATGCAGAACTCACCCACTCTCCACCTTCGAGTGGGATCCACTTTGCGGTCCACAGGTATAATTTTGCTCTTGCTTTCATTAAGTTCGAGTCTCTATTTGCTCCCATATTTCCCAACAATTCCCAGCATTTTCGTTAGCCTCTCTTCGCTTTCTGACACTAGCACTACATCGTCTGCAAAAAATAGCCCTGGGATCTTCAAGTCCCCCACTGCAACCCCCTCGTCGCTATGCAGGAGTTCATCTCCTGAACCTTTGATGTACAATGCAAACAGAATTGGCGAAAGGATACACCCATGTTTTAGGCCTATCTCCATAGGCACACGTTTTGTTGTTTTCCAGGCTAAGTTCACTTTGTACGTCTTTATATAATGCTTTCATAATTCCAACAAACTCGCCTCCTGAGCCCAGAGCCTCCAGCTTGCGCCACATACCCTCCCTCCATCCTCTATCGTATGCCTTATTGACATCCAAAAAGGCCATAAACATATTTTTCTGTTTTGCTTTCGCGGATTCTATCATTTGGGATAGCGTGAAAAGATGGTCTGTAACTCTCCTTCCCTTCCTGAAGCCATTCTGGATTTCTAAAAAAAACCCTTCTCTTAAATCACCTTCTCTAGTCTCCATTAAAGGACTTTACAGAAAACTTTTCCAATCTTGCGACTGACAGAAATCCATCGATAGTTATCCAAAACGTCTTTTTCCCCCCTTTTTTTCCTCCACTCCTCCCGCTTTTCCATCCCTTAATTTTGAGATCACCTTTCGCACCTCCTCCGTTTTAATTTCGCTGCACACGAAGTTCGATAGGTTTTCCTCGACCTGATTCGGACACTCGGGTGGGCTCCCCATGCCCCATCGGTTATCGTTTACCTTTTCCTAGTGCTTGACTAGTTCTGATGCTACTTGGTCTTGCTCGTCTGTAACTCTGCCATCTACATTAATACTCTGTGGGTTACTTCCTTTGTTATGTTTATTCACCCATTTCCAAAATACGTTCGAATTCGACCCCCTTGTCGTTCTTATCGTCATAATAAGACTGTTATTTCGCACTCTCCGATTATTGTCTTTAATCTTATTTACTTTATTTCGTGCTTGTTGGTATTCTTCCTTTGCTACACTGGCATCGTTGCTTTACGTCCCCTTGAGTTTTCTACTTCTCCTGTATGCAGCACGTTTAGCTTTTCTGCCCTTTATGGCCCTTTTCAGTTCTTCGTTCACTCTGTACCCAAGTTCGCGTGTTGGTACCCTGATATTTCCTAGACTTTCCTTCCCTGCCTCCACTAGGTTCGCAACTATGGCGTCGGCCATCTTCTGGACACTGTCCTCCTTGGGTACGGTTGCAAGCTTTGGTTTACGTTTTTCATTGAACTTCGCCCTGTCAGCATGCTTTTTGAGTTCGCAAATCTCCTTAAAGCTTCCTTTGCTTTTTACTAGACCCAGATCGTCACTGTAATCAAGTTGTGATCACTATCACCCCCATTTTACCCTCATCATCCACTTCTACCCCTATTACCTCCCTCTATAAATTAATATCTGTGAGAATGTAGTCGATTATTGATTTTCTGTCATTCCTCCCCCAGATCCATTTCCCCTTATACCCCGCGTCCCTGTTCAGAATCTTCAGACCGAGCTCGTTTGTGAAGTTGAACAGCTTCCTTCCATTCCTGTTGACTGTCTTGTCCCCACCCTCTATGCCTTCTTCCTTATCACCCATGTGTTCATTAAAGACACCCATCAGAATTATATCGAGCCCCTTGTTTTGTAGTTCTGTGATATTGAACCTCAGTGTCGAGTATATCGAGTCATTCCAATAGGATTTGCTTCCCTCCACCGCACAGTACACAATCCCATGGGCAATACTTTTGTTTCTCAGAGTGATCCTTATCCATCCAATTTCTTTCGATACCTCAGCCGTGGTGCTGACGTCTTTCAGGTCTGTGATCAGCGACGGTTTTAAATCCTATTTAATGTACATGCCTACCCCTCCCCCTTTTTTTCTGGCCTTCCGTTCGCCCTATATCAATTCACACGCAACCCCTTACATGGTCTATCCGTTCCTCGTGTCTTACCCACGTTTCCCTTTAGCCCATGACGTCAAACTCTTCTGCCTCGATCAATGTAGCAATTTCGCTTACTTTCCGGGGAAGACCCTGGATGTTGCTATAACCCACTTTCAGGGTATCAAGATTCATTGGCTTCCGCCTACTGGTCCCATTATTATCTCGTCCCTGTGTGTTTGTATATCCTATTTTGTGTACCTGTGCTTACCTTGGGATGCTATTCCTATTGAAGTGGATTTTTGGTCCCTTTCCCTTGTCCCCCTTATCCCATTTTTTACATGTATGGTTCATCACACATTTCCTGTGTTCATTCCCCCTTCTCTATTCCCCCCTCCCCTCCCAAAACCAAAAAAGACTCCACCACCTGCAACATATTTCTTCCTAAAACCTCTGCACCCCTTGGGCTAAGATGGAGACCATCCCTTCCATATAGGTCCATTCTGCCCCAAAATTATCCCCAATTGTCTACAAAATGTATTCCAAGTTCCTTACAATACTCTCCCAATTCCTCCTTAACCCCAATGATCCACGAATTTCGCTCGCCCCACCACCTAGTACTGGGAGAAGCCCCGAAACCACTACCTGTGCATTCTTGGCATTCAGTTGAGTTATTAAGTCCTTGTAAGTCTCAATTAGCTGAACTGATTTCCTCCCCATGATGCTGTTGGTCCCTATGTGTACAACAACCATTGGGTCTGGGTCTGGCCCCTTCACTAATCCACCCAGTCTGTCCATTAGGTCCTCCACCGTAGCCCCCGGAAAGCACAAATTGGTCCTGTTGACACTGTCGGACCCACACACCACCCTATCTAACCCCCGCACTATACTACTCCCTGCAACCACCAACTGCCTCTTTCCTGTCCTACTACCCCTGTTACCACCTCTGTTCCCACTGGACCGGCTCGCAGTCTTGCACCCCGCCACACTAACCTCCATGCCTACCTCCACCTCTTCAGACACCACCTGATCCTCAAAATTCTCGAAACTACCTAACACGCTGAATCTATTTTGGACACTGCACTTTTTGCCCACTCCCACTGCAAGCCTCCTTGTCCTCGTTTACAACCTTCCTAACCTTCCCTCTGACTCCTGCCCTGACAGATGCCACATGGTCCTCGCTATCTCCCTCACTATACGATTCTAAACGAATACGCCTTTTGGCTCCCCCGATTCACACTACCAGCCTGGGGATTTGACACTAGCCTCTACTTCTCCTTTATCCTCAACTCGACGCACCTTCCTAGTCCCAAAAGACCCACTATCCACGTCAAAAGTCCGCTTCCTACTTCACACCACCTTCCATCCCCCATCGAATGCCACCCTAACCGGGGTAACACCAGACTTTCCTGCCTTCCCCAGTTTCCCCCTCACCTGCTGCACGTCTTCCTTCAACTTTACATAGGCCTCTAACAGCTGCATTAATTCTACGCAGATAGCGCACATCCCCCAACTCCCCCAGCTCACGCCCATCCACATACACCATATCACAGTGCATACACACATCCGACCGCTGGCCGTCCGTTGATAACTCACTAGCTCCGCCCCCCCCCCCCCCTCTGTGCTGGCCTCAACCACTGCCACCACCTGTACACCTATACTAACCGTCTCTACACTGCTAGTCTGAACCTCTCGCGTCGAGAAACACTTACCGTCCTCAGCAACCATAGCCAAAATTAGAATAAGAAACTTGAAATTTAAAAAAACTGTCGAAATCGTAAACAAAACAAAACACCGAAAATGACCCTCGCGAAGAGAGGGAACACGCCACTTGTATCCGATAGAAAAACTAAACTAAACACTAATATAACTATCTTTAATTAAAAATCACATCTCTACAACACTAAAACAATATATATATATATATATATATACCTACAGTAACACCTGGAAGAAAAATATGAATAATTGAGCTAACTTTTGACAATTGAATTGAAAATACTCCCTGTTGGTTCCGAGATGGACAAGGGGGCCTTGATACATTGGTAGTCGATGGATGGAGAATCCCGTGTTTGAAATTACGTCTTGCAGTGTTTTCGGCCAGTCCGTGAGAACAAACAATGATGTTGAAGGTTATTATGACCGTTTATTTAAAATGAGTTTTCATTTTTCACAAGCAACTAGAATTCACAATTTAAAATTAATTAGAAAACGTAACTTAGTAACAAAAAATGTAAATAACGTAAGTACCTTATAGTCCAGGCACATTAGACATAAAAATGAGAAAGTAAGGAAAAAAATCGGAGACAGGTGATTTTTTTATATGTTTCCGGGACACACATTGCGGATAAAGTGTGAAAAGTCCCGCGAATCCGAGTTGAGCTTTTTTAGTTATAGCGCTTTTTGATGAAAAAAAAAAAAATAAAAAAATTCGACCCAGCTCCATATTTCTCATTCTTATTCGCCTTAGTAGGGTGAGAATCATAAATATCGTGCTGAATTATATTGAGAATACATATCCCCAACAGAAAATGTCAACTTTGTACCAATCCTCACACTCAATGGTGAAATATTCACGAAAATGTACAAAATTACGAAAAAAAATTTATTGTTTTCATACACACAACGGTACACAACGTCCATTAAATCAAATCTACGACTACTTTGGGAGTTCATTTATATATCAAAAATTGCAGAAAAGCAGTGGCTTTATAATGATATATAACAATAGTCATTTATTCCATAATGAACTGGTGAAACGTGTGAAATATTAACCATACCCCCTAAACTCAAATTCAAACGGCATCGACTTTTCTCATTCAAATACCGTATTATAGCATCATTGTTTCAATTTCCATGTTCGATTAAATCACATAATGTGGTGTTCGCCTACACTCAAGATGCATTGGCATGTAATGTGTGCACGCCCTTGATGTGTATATATCAAAGCAGTGGAGATTGTATCTTCGTCAGATAAGTTGACAAAAGTTTTCGTTAGACTCGGCGGCTTCCATATGATTATGTCATATTTAGGGGCAATTGGTTCGATCATGGCTGGTAGCGGCTTGGATGAACTTTGGGGGACTGTTTATGTTGGTGTGTCAATCCATCATTTGATCAGTGGTCATGCATATTCAAGAGCAGTTCGTGCCCATTTGCTAACACAAATTGCCATTACAAAACTTGTGTTTGAAGAAAGCCGAACACTAGATAACATAGACTGCACAGAAGTCAATGAAATATTCTGTGGACTTGCCAGAGGTGACTGTACAACAGCTGACGATGTCAATCAAGAAAGTGTCAACCATCTACTGTCAAAATTACACGAACTGCTCCAGAATGCGTCCGTAGGACGCACAGGAAAGCTTTGGGTACAATACTACGAGCAAATAGGTCTTCTCCAGTTGTTCTTGAGAGCAGAGCGCACAGGCGACTGGGAACTCCACACATATTGTGTTCGCAATATGATTCCAGTATTTCACGCAGGTGGTCATTTTGCATACGCAAAAAGTTCTCATCTCTAATTGCAGCAGATGAATGAGCTAACAGAAATAATGCAATAGGATGATTTGAAGTTGTTCACTGAGAAAGGTTACTTTACCATGAGGCGCTCAGATAAATTCTGGGACGGGATATATTCTGATCAGACCATAGAGCAGTGTTTAATGAGAATGTTCAAGCTCCCTGGTGGTCTCACACATGGCAGGGGAATAACCGATAGCACTGTTGCGAAATGGGTACATGGACTACCTTTTTGCCTTCCGATATGTAATGTTCTCGAAAATGTTGTTCATGTTCACACTGGTCATGGCGAACAACATCGGGATCTCCGTCAAAGTTCACAATTGACTGATGCCAATGATATCACCAAATTATTGAACTGGATCAGAGTGCATTCCCCCTTTCAGAATAGAGATCCACTACAATTAGTTTCTATAGCGACCGGGCTTGTGGCCGACGAAACTGTGAACTGTGACCAAGTTCGCAAAATTGGTGAATGTTGCGTATCGAATGTTGTAAGCAAAACGTTCAACAGCATCAAACTACGACGTGTTGACACTGTGAAGTCTTTCGCATCGATGGCAAATAGCATCAAAGTCCGTGGAAGTAAGGTAGTGATTGACCCCACAATTCTGTTCAACCGCATCACATGTGTTATTCAGTCACAAGCAGAGATGGAAGAGTATCTCAAATATGAACTCGCCCCGAAACCACCAGCATTGTTTGATTCTGCTGGAATGAGGACGACACAGAAAAGCACGTTCGGTAAGATCCTCAAAACATACGGTTCCGAGCAAACTAAAATCCCAGAACATTCTCTGTTTGTTGTAGATGGTGGATTTTTATTGAGGGCAGTTGTATGGCCTAAACAGTCGTCATAAAAGGACATATGTACATCACATTCCAATTATCTAGTGAGACATTTTGGGGCGAACGTCATGGTTGTTTTTGATGGTTATGCTTGTACAATGTCGACAAAGGGCATGGAACAAGCCCGTAGATCTAAAGACAGGTATTCCATTGATATCAATATCTCACCCGAGTTACCAGCCACCACACCCCAATCCGATTTCCTTGCAAATGCCAAGAACAAAACCCAACTGATCGATCTTCTAATGCAGGAGCTATCTGCTATCAATATTCAGTCCAAGCAGGCCGAGGCTGATGCTGATGTAGTGATAGCCGAAACTGCACTTGACATCGCTCAAGATGACAACAATGTTGTCGTTGTGGGAACAGACACAGACTTGTTAGTCATTCTTACCTCTCGAGTTCATAATATTCACATGATGTATTCCATTACCCCAAACTTACTAGTTTCAGTTAGTGAAATAGCAACCAAAATGGGTGACCATAGAAGCAACCTCCTTGTAGCACATTCTATAAGTGGTTGTGACACTACTTCTGCACTCTTTCGAGTTGGTAAGAAGAACGTATTCAGTACAATTGTCTCCGATGTTACTAGCGACTCACAACAGTATGTCAACACAATTTTGGCGGATGACAGTACACCAAGTGCAGTTGCCGCTGCCGGGGAATAATTTTTCCTGATCTTATACGGGAGTAAAACTGTTTCCTCTCTCGACCAATATAGATATGTCACTTACAAGCGTTATGTAGCAAAATCTAAACTGAATAAACCCATCGACCTAGCCTCACTCCCACCAAGCAGCGATGCTGCACAACAACATGTCTACAGATGTTATCTCCAGGTCCAACAATGGCTGGGCACTTCGCTTCCTCCGACGGATTGGGGGTGGTCGCTAGACAATGGACTTCTTGTACCGACTGCAGCCACAAAGCCATGTGCCCCCGATAACCTACTGAATCTGATCAGTTGTGGTTGCAAGAGTGCTTGTACAAAAAGGTGTGGGTGTAAGAAGGCAGGACTCTCTTGCTCAGGTTTGTGTAATTGCAGTTCGGATTCTTGTAACAACCACAGAAACACTGTCCTGTCGGAAATTTCTGAGTTCGATGAATAATATGTATATAGGTCATGTCATTTCTGTATATAGCGTTGATAATAGTCAATGTAACTTAATCCATGTTGATTGATTTGTACATTCTGTAAATATTATTTATGGTTTTTTGTACATTCTGTAAATATTATTTATTGATCTAATGCTGCCAGATACAGACGTGTCTGTTCGGTCCCAAGCCCGAAAATAGTTGAGTTCTCATGCTGACGAATTTTATGCCAAAAGGGGAACTCGGCCAGAAGCAGAGGGGTTCTTCCATAATGTCTATTTTGTAAGCAATGATAAAAGTCTTCAAATGGTGGTGGATTTTTTATCGTCTGTCCAACTAACATCCCGTTCTGTACTACGACCCTTTGGGCAAATCCGTTAGGAAAATCGTCATTTTTTGCGTAAATCCGATACTTTTTTGTGAATTTTCAATAATTTTTCGCAGAAATTGTCACAGAATGCACATTTTCCTCTAGGTAAATGTATATTAGACATTATGTAGCTCGAAATACGCGTAAACAAAAAATACAGTTGGATCAATTCGAGGTTACAAAGTTCGTGCGATTTTTTTTGATTTTTTTCAAACGCGTTTTCGAAAAAAGGCTGTAGAAAAAAAAGCTCGACTGGGATTTTAGGGGACTTTTGTCTAATCGTTCAGTGACATGTACTCGACATTCCCTGAAGAAATCAGCTTTCTCTGATTTTTTCCCCTAGTGAAACCTAATGTTCTTGGGCTATTAGTTTAGTAATCACTTAAGTAAAATTCACTGACTCTCGGCATTTTAATTGTATTTCTAATGCAATGTCTTGTTCCTTTTTCAGCATGGAACCGTAGCTCAAACTGTAAAGGCACAGGACTCAGTTTTTACAGTTTTTACAAACTGGTGCCAGAGTTACTTCGGGAAGCAGAGTTGGTAAAAATGAACGTGTCGGACCAGAACAACGAAGATGGAGAAGAAACTGGAAAGAGCTTGGGGACAACACAGGGACAATGAGGTTACAGCATCACGTTTTATTGAAAATATGTGCAACCATTTATAAAATGGTACAATAGTTCATTTTTATAAAATATTTGTTAATTATCATCGGTTTATTTATTCATTTGTCTATTATCATTAGATTAATTTATTATTTATTTGTGAACATTTATTAGAATATCTAACAATAAATAATCTCTGCTACCTAAACCGCGGCTATCTTAGTCTTTTAACCCGACCGGGGCCGAATGTTCCCGGGCCGAACGTTCCCGGGCACCGAATGTTCCTAGGCCGAAAGTTCCCGAAGCCGAATGTTCTAGTTCCCAGCAAGAATACGTCCACCTTGCACTACGAACTGATGAACTGACTGTAGAAAATTCTGTGGTCAGTTTCAGGAAAGTTTTTAGCTTCGTACTTATTAAAACATGTTTTTGTGTACTTTGTTTTGTAATTGAATTGAAATGAGCGTTGTTAACAATTATTTGAGTGTTTATGTTTGTTTACTGTTTAGCACTGATCTGACTTCACTAATTCTTTGTGTTTTGTTTAACCGAAATGATTACTGTTAACACTTAATCATGTTTTCTATTAAAATATGTACCATTGCACTGTTTGTAACTTGTTCTTTGGGGCTTCGTCATCTTAGCGCGTTCGACCGGCCAAATAACGACCAACTGACGCGTTATTCTTATAAAAAAATATCGCGATATTCAAATGCTGATGTGGCACAAATATCGTCCAAACAGCGCGTTATTAGCGCAACCTGTTTCCACTTTATTGTAGGTTGTACTGTACATGAAAAACACATGTCTCAACATGCATGCTCTTGGTGTTTTTACTAATGGAAGCTGCAGTACTTTAGCAGTGGTTTCTGTGGAGGATAAATAGCAAATTGATGATGGATAGGAGAGAGAAAGCTCCCAAGTTGAGGGCTGTTTGGGGTACTTTATCTCGTATATCCACATCAGCGAGTTATTTATCCAACGTAAAAGTATTTTTGTTATTGGATAGTTCAATAGATGTAAAATATTCAACAGTTAGCTGTTAGATATCCAACTATCCAACTATTAAGCCTGGGATAGTCAAACTTTCCACCAATGAATAACAATACATGATTTTGAAGGGCTTTACAGTGTATTAACGGCTCAACAGAAATGGTTAACATCCCAGGAGCTTATTAGCGGCCCGCGACGAAGTCGAGGGCCGCTAATAAGCTCAAGGGCTGTTAACCATTTCTGTTGAGCCGTTGATACACTGTAATGCCCGACAAAGTCATGTTATTTCTATTATTGCCACTTTCGTACATCGAGCACATTGCGATTAAATTATAAGGGAAATAAGATAAATAAATGAAATTTGTCCTTTTAGAATTAAAAAAACAGCGACACTATCGTCTGATTTGTTGACAAACAAACCGGGTAACATGTCTATCGTCTGATCAGTGTACGGCGAAATTTGGAAAGTTGGATGATGAAATATATCTTCGAAATGCGAACTTTAGGCAAGGAGTTTATTCATCAAAGATGTCATCACTTACTTTGTGTGCATCGCTTTCTATATATGATACATTATCTATCCGTGACAAAAAAGGGAAACACTTGAAAAAAATGTGTTAATTGTGTTTACAAATTAAAAAAATCTGAATTGAATTTCGATCCAAATGGAAATCTGGGAAAACAATATTGTTGATCTGCTGAGAGATGTGACGTCATTGTCTATATTTAGACGTGTCGGGCTGTTATTGACGTGCTGGGCTGTTATAGTCAATAACGGCCCAACACGTCACATGACTTGTACTTGTTGAGCATTACGAGGTTTCAACGCCAGGTAAAACATCGTTAATGTGCTAGGGACGCCCGCAAAAGTGGTAATAATGAATAACAATGAATGCCGTCAGTAACAAAATTTAAAGTGAAGTATTAGCTGCCTCAAAAGGCATCCAAGACTTCACCACTCACCACTACTTTGTCAAAGTGTTTCCTGAATATGTGACAGCAACATAATAATAACATAATAACACTTTGGCCAGCCGCTGATTTGTCGCGGTTCTCGGACGAGAAGGCCATGGTTACCCCTGTACTCCCAACTGCCTCCCTATTCCCACGCTTCTCCTCTCCCCCCAACACTCGGAGACGAACTGCTTGATGATATCCCTTGTCCCATTCTTCCCAATCTCTCCGATTAGCATATTAACCCTCTCCTTTGGGTCTCCCCTAACCACATGTCTTTCATTCTCCCATCCCACTTCCCCATTATACTCCCAGTGAATCTCATTCTTTTAGGCTGATACTTTGGGCATTCTAGAAGAAAGTGTTCCAGGGTCTCCACCATGTCCAAGTTACACATCTGGCACTCCCTTTCACCGTCTTTCCCAATTTTTCCCTTCAGCTTCAGGGATCGCGACCTCAGCTTGAACAACAGTGACCCCCCAAAGGTGCCATCAAGGTACTTTTCAAAACATGGCTTCTCTTTACCACGCAGGCCAGTCAAAGACCTCTTTGATTTGACCCCCTCTCGCCAATTACGGTTACAATCCTCCATGACCCTTTCTCTGACGATTTTTTTACCCTGGTTTGCCCCAACGTCTCGGTCCGAGATCTCATATGAGTAGTTCTCTACTAGCTCCCTCACTTGGACCATCCACCCCATTTTGATATTTGAGTTGAAAATTCTCAGGAACATTACTTTACACCATCGGCTGTCGGGGAGATTTACCAAATAATTAAGATAACCGAGCTTCAACTGGTCTAATCTGTCCTTGATCCTCATCCACCCAAGCTCACCCCTGATTGCTTCTAGCGCAGTGGCATTACTCGACCCCGTTCTCCATCGGCCTGCATCGTTCTGCAGGATTTCCAAGCTCTTTACCGCCGTCGGGTTTAGGGGTACCACTTCCGTACCGTATGTTATACTTGGCAGCCCCACCATTTCCCAAATGGTTTTCCCCACGAAAACCTTATTGAAACTGTTTCTCCCTATAAGTTTCATTTGGTTAAGGATTCGCTTCCCCTTCAGAATCAATTTATTTGTGTGGTTCCGGTAGATGCCTCTTCCTGTAATGTTTATATTTACCCCCAAATACTCGTAATCACCTGTCTCTCCCACACTGAGAAGTTTGCTGCTCCCTTCCGGAATGCAGAACTCACCCACTCTCCACCTTCGAGTGGGGTCCACTTTGCGGCCCACAGGTATAACTTTGTTCTTGCTTTCATTAAGTTCGAGTCTCCATTTGCTCCCATATTTCCCAACAATTCCCAGCATTTTCGTTAGCCCCCTCTTCGCTTTCTGACACTAGAACCATATCGTCTGCAAACAATAGCCCTGGGATCTTCAAGTCCCCAACTGCTACCCCCTCCTCGCTACGCAGGAGTTCATCTCCTAAACCTTTGATGTACAATGCAAACAGGATCGGCGAAAGGATACATCCCTGTTTTAGGCCTATCTCCATCGGCACACGTTTCGTTGTAATGTTTCCCAGGCTAAGTTCACTCTGTACATCTTTATATAATGCTTTCATAATTCCAACAAACTCGCCTTCTGAGCCCATAGCCTCCAGTTTGCGCCACATACCTTCCCTTCATACTCTATCGTATGCCTTTTTGATATCCAAAAAGGCCATAAACATCTTTTTCTTTTTTTGCTTTCGCGGATTCTATCATTTGGGATAGTGTGAAAAGATGGTCAGTAACTCTCCTCCCCTTCCTGAAGCCATTCTGGATATCTCCCAAAAACCCCTTCTCCTCAATCACCTCCTCTAGTCTCCCATACAGGACTTTTGCATTCTGTCAGTGTCTATGACAAGAATCAAATTAATATTTCGCGAGAATCAAAGCCGATTCGTACAATTTCCCTGGCGAGAGTCATTTTCGATAATCAATATCGTCCATGTCAGTTCAATGGAAACAATTTGAAGAGTCCATATTTATTAACTGGGGGTGGACTAATTAAAATTTTCCACGTACAGCCTTATGGCTGCACGTTGAAAACATTGATTTATCTACCCCACACTTTAATTTAGCGGCCATTTTTCTTAATAAACGTATGACGTAACATCTTCCTGGGCCATAAAAGCGGCCTCTCGATTTCAAAGGAATAAGCCCACTATACGTGTACCTTTATTAAAACACTGAACTCCTCCTTCATACTCTTCAAAGCGAAAACAATATGATTTCCAACTAATGATACAGTCCATGATGCTTGTCTCTGACCCTGTACACTCCCTCAGTTTTAGATACTCTGGTCCCGATCCTATACCAAACACATTGGAACTTAATCCCTGTCCATCATTATATCCAAGTTCTCTGCATATAACTCTGGCAATATTATCCTTGTACATCCGTGTCTCCCAACACACACTACCCCAAATACCATCCACTGACATTTCGACGCGACCTGCAGACCCGTTCGTTAAACGTAAGTGATATCCTGAAAAAGTACAGAAAATATATTTGTTAAATACGGTGACTCATTGGCGTATCCTGGGGTCCAATGTCGAAGATATCGCAGAGATATTGTGTATTTCATATATCGAGTAAATTAAATCTACTCGCATTACCAGCAGCATTGGATGCAAAACCAGCTATAATCGAAATTTTCACCACCTTGCAACAACCAAACCATTTATCGGGCGGGGTATCGTATTGTGAGAAACGTAAATACGGCGCGACCCCCTTAAATAGGTATTGTTTATTTTAAATTTTAAACAATCTTTTATTCAGCAAATGAAAACCAGGCAAAACATTCCTTCGAACAGTATGGTTTCGAAAAGCAGCATCGATGCTGTATCCGTTAGAGCTTCATTTTATTTCTTATTTAATGGAAGAGTTAGAGAGAGAGAGAGAGGGAGAGAGAGAGAGAGAGAGTTGTAATCTGGAGCTGGCTGACGCAAATGAGTAACAATTTGCGTTCGATAAATGGATATTGTTTGATGAAATATTCCTGTTAAATGTATACAACATTCAAACACCTTACCGTTTACCACCCATAGGGTATAACATGACTCTCTAATTACATTTAGGTCTTGAAAGTAAATAGATGTTAATTGAAAAACTACCTTTCGAATTATTAAGTAATTATTCTGATTATCACTGAACTCCCCAAGCTTTGCCTTCATTTCTATCCTTTGAAAAAGCAATTAGTCGATATTTAT
This sequence comes from Pictodentalium vernedei, assembly GCA_031216915.1. Lineage (NCBI taxonomy): Eukaryota > Metazoa > Mollusca > Scaphopoda > Dentaliida > Dentaliidae > Pictodentalium > Pictodentalium vernedei. The sequence goes on along the minus strand of CM062296.1, from coordinate 840,448,274 downwards.
TTTGGCAAAGCTTGTATAGCTCTGTTAAACAATTTATGCCATGCTCACTTATGTTACAACCTGTGAAAAGTCCACATGCTAAATTTTAGCTTCTAACCCCACTACCGATGTAACGCTATTGTGGTTAAAACGTTTTAATGGGAATTTCACAAACATTTACACCTATAATAGGAACTCCACACAGCTTGACCTTTGACATGATCCAATTTGCTAACTTCGATACATTCACACTTCGCAATGTTTTATTCAAGCATTCGACGTTTTGCGGTACTATCTACTACGTGCAATGACTTATTAAGTTTAAAATATCTACAATTAAATATATAAAATAAAATTTAAAAATTGTTAATAATGATTTGATTGAAAAAGCGAAGTAAATTCAAACAATTTTGACGACATGCCTTGCTGTCAGCCGGAAGTAAATAAAACAATCCCATGTGTTTGCGATAGATCGTATCGTTTTTCACCATTTTAAGCGACAAAGTCGTTTATATATTAAGAGCATGGTATAAATGAAACGAACGGGTACTAGGGCCGACAATCAGATTTGAACTACTAGTAGCATAAGGGTTTTAACACTCGTCAGAGCCTCGTGATTATTTATTTATTTATTTATTAAGGTCACATACTTATGCACAATGGCTAATCGTGACCGAGCCTCGTGATTAAAACCCTTATCCTACTCGAGGTTTAAATCTATTACAGGTCATAGTACCTTTTTTATTTCATATATATTCGAGAGTATGAGTCGTTTAACAACAGTATGTTGTGCAACTATCAACTTCTAGTTAACTGAATACGCTCATTTAGCATTTACCAAATGAACCACAAACACATGTAATTTACAAATTGAAAGGTGAAAAGAAAATTATTTAAAAAAGAAAATCAGCGATTTTTATGAATAGTGCTAGGTGGTTACTTCCGATACATTTGGTAAATGTGGTGTCCCGCGAATCAGAAATTTGATTATGAATCGACTCTCCAGTCGAGTATTGAAACAGAAACAGAAAACAGCCAGCGCCAGCATGGGTACCAACCTGTCTACCATATACTACTACACTAGACAACCATACATTGCCCCCAACCCACAATACTGCTTGACCTAGCATTACCAATAATAGGATAATACAAAGCATTCGGTAGGTTAGTCCTACCAAGGGTTAAGACGGGATCTTCATGGGTATATATCGACCATACTGTACTACCGTTCTAAACTACCAGGCATGAGCCCATCCCACAATATTGCTTGACTTAGCATTGCGTACTACATATACTGGGCATAGGCCAATATGACGCATTAGGTGGATTAGTAGTACCAAGGGATAACAAGAGTCCTACAGAGGTAAAGACACTTCATACTATACTACCGTTCTAAACTACCAGGCAGTACCCCCATCCCCACAATACCGCTTGATCTACCATTACGTACTACCTATATCTGTCATATAATAATACAAAACAATCGGTTGGTTATTAGTACCAGGGGTTAAGGTGGGCCCTGCAGGGATATATACCCGCCATACTATACTAGCGTTCTAAACTACCAGGCATTACTCCTACCCACAACACCACTTGACCTAGCATTACGAACTACCAATACCATACGATAAATGAAGTATTAGGCGGACTAGTAGTACCAAGGGATAACAAGCGACCTACTGGGGTATATACCGCCCAAACTATACTACCGTTCTGAACTACCAGGTATTACCCCCTCTCACAGAAATACAGTTTGACCTAGCATAACGTACTACCTATACCAGTCATAGGATGATATGAAGCATTAGCTGGATTAATAGTACTAAGGGCTAACATGGGCCATGTAGGAGGACAATGCGTAGGTCCTATACTACCACACTGAGCGACCAAACATTTTCTGACCCACCCCACAGTACCGCCTGGCCCAGCATTATATACTACCTATACCAGTCATAACGCCCATACGTTACTACCAATCTAAACCGCACTAAAGGATCATGTATTACCCCCACCCACTCCACAATACAGCCTGTCCCAGCATTACGTGCTGCCTATACCAGTCATATGATAGTACAAAGCAATCGGTAGGTTAATACAACAAGGATAAAGATGTGACCTATATGGGTATATAACGCATATACTATACTACCAATCTAATCTACCAAGGACTATCTCGCAACTCCGCACTAGATGACCATGCATTACCCCACCCGTCCCTCAATGCTGTCTGGCCTAGCATTTCATACTGCCGCAATCGGTAGTACGATGCAATCGGTAGTACAATGCCATCGGTAGTTTAATACAGCCACAGATAAAGATGGGACCTACAGGGGTGAATAACGTCCATACTGTACTACCAATCTAAACCACCAAAGACTATCATGCAACACCGCACAAGACAACCATACATTACCCCCACCTACACCACAAAACTGCCAGTCCTGTCAGTACATACTAGCTATATCAGTCCTACGATAATTTGAAGGTCGATTAGTAGAACCAATGGCTAATAATATACCTACATGGGTATATACCACCCACACTATACTACTATGGCCATGTCGTATGAAAAGCCCAACAACCCCTTACCCGAACATCGTTATGTCAAATTCTACAGTGGACAATAGGATCGGTCAACCTTTCCGTGACGTCGCATGCGCACCATGGTGTCGAGAAGTCAATAGCAACGCCAAACGTTTCGCGGGAAAAACATTAAAGAAAACCCACATTCACCATCAATTGAACATCACATATCCATACCACATACCCAGAGACCCTTGTGTACATGTATCACTAAAATAGCATACTCTATGCGCGCACCATTTGTCGGATTTAGCTGAATAGAGCCGAGGTTTGGCACAGAACAAAGGTGTTCTGGTTCCTATGGAAATTTAACACTAGCTGTTCCGCCAAAGCTCCGGGTAATGGGGCACGAAAACCTCCTGCTATTCTACTGACGTTGTCCAGGTCGCAGAGAAACTGGTAGTTCATAGACTTTACGCAGTCAAAGCTTGCATAACTTATTCGAAAACATCGGTATTACATAATACTAAATATACTGCAAAGATAATAACGTATTTTCTACAGTCAGAATCCTACGAACTATACGGGAGTCAGGCGGAGATGTACCATGGTGTGAAACATTTCACACGATCGATGTTCATCGCAGCCGATTCGATTCGATTGCATGTCCGCGATTCGGTAACGAATCGAATCCGTAAACCGATTCGAGAATCTATTCGATATTCGAACTGTCGCTATGTGCTAGGTACTGTGTTGAAAGATGTGGTCACAAATACATTCAACAAAACTCACCATCATCATTATAGCAATAAACAGCGGCGTCAGAATTTGAGGAACAATTACTGATGTCTCCCCATTCCAAACTGGAACATCTACTCAGGTAAGATTCATCTCCATCACATTGTAAATTAGACAGCCATCGCATATCAGTGAACATTCCATATCTGCTGTGAGAGTGTTTGTACACAAACCCACCGTTATAACCAAGTTCTCTACAGATCACACTAGCGTCATTGTCATCAAATCCGTCTGGACAAATGTAGCCCAACACATCAAAGTACTTCACTCTCACTACTCCATAATTACTGTATTGTAGACTTAGTGAGTAACCTACAATGAAATATAGATATCATTTACATATAGAAAAAACCCATAATGGCTTGGGGTACCAAATGGTCATCACGAGTGGTGAAGTGGTGTTAACCGCGAGCCTTTGGCGCGCGGTTAACACCAATTCACCACGAGTGGTGAACATTTGGTACACCAAGCTGCTTTGGTTATATTTTACTTATGCCACGATCGACAGATTATCAGCTATTATTTTTTCTCGATTTTACTGAGCAGCAGCCGTACAAACGTGCGAATTTGTTTTTGATTATATGGGTATAGGTGGGCTGTACCTCCGCTGTCAAATTAACAACGAAACGAAAAAGAAACAACAGGGCCTTTACATATTCATAAACATAATAACATACTTTTTCGAGTTATGGATGCTTTATTAACATGCGACAATGCAATGTTTGTTAAAATTTGGTGTGTTATAGGGTAAACACATTTAAAAACGTGCGATAAATTTAGACAAGTTCGCATTCAGGTCGGCGTCACCAAAGGTCAACTTGGATGTAGTTCCACTGCAGGTGTAAATGTTAACTACTGAAATCCCATTGCTGACGTGTTCACCACGGTTGGTGAAAAAAGCTAAAATTTATGTCATAGGCTTTTCATATACAGTAGAATATATAATCATGGTATACATTATTTTATTCATCTATTCATTAGTGTTTATCGCTACATCGGAAACACGGTGGCTCAGTGGTTAGAGCAGTGAACTTCAAATCAAAAGGTCCACGCTTCGAGCCTAACCAGAGTAAACTGCGTCGAATCCTTGGGCAAGTCGCTCAACCCAGATTACACACCTGGGGGCACGGTGATTCCGTATGCTAAGGCGTACTGCACGCCGATGGTGCATTTGCCTTCAAACTATGCCTGTGCCGATTTAGTATCTCCCTGAGTCTGACATTTGCTCGCCGCTACTTGGTGGTTCTCGCCGCGTACTCCGGCTTTCTCCAACAAAAAACGTCCGACACGAGGTCGTTAAACCCCAATAAACCCGACTGTCATAACTAATTCACGACTAATGAAATGTTCCAACTATATCATCAAAGCATGTCTGCTTTGAGGACATGTCTGTTTTGAGGGTATGCCTGTTTTGAGGGCATTCCTGCTTTGAGGACATGCCTCCTTTGAGGGCATTCATGCTTTGAGGGCATGTCTGTTTTGACGACATGCCTGCTTTGAGGGCATGCCTGCTTTGGGGACATGCCTGTTTTGAGGGCATTCCTGCTTTGAGGACATGCCTGCTTTGAGGGACATGTCTGCTTTGAAGGCATGCCCGCTTTGAGGGCATGCCTGCTTTGAGGACATGCCTGCCGTGAGGGCAAACCTGCTTCGAGGGCATGCCTGTTTGGGGGCATGCCTGATTTGAGGGCATGTCTGCTTTGAGGGCGTATTTGCTTTGAGGGCATGCCTGTTTTGAGCGCATGCCTGCTTTGAGGACACGCCTGCTTTAAGGGCATTCCTGATATGAGAGCATGCCTGCTTTGAGGGTATGTCTTGCTTTGAGGGCATGCCTTCAGTGAGGGCAAGCCTGCGTTGAGGGCATGCTTGATTAGAGGATACCTGATTTGAGGGCATGCCTGCTTTGAGGGCATGTCTGCTTTGAGGGCATGCCTGCTTTGAGAGCATGCCTGCTTTGAGGGCAATCCTGATACTGTAATTGGAATATTTTGCATTTGGAATTATTGTTTAAAATCTCAAGGAATTTGCTTGCGGATAAATACATGTAGTAGTCTAGACGAATGGGCTTCCCAAATTGCAAGCAGGGTTTGAATGGTTAATTCCAGACAAGACGAAGCCCAACAAGACGAATGTCGACAGTGGCCAGCCGAACAAATCTCAACATGACCAATGCAATTAAAATGATTATATAACCATTTCTATTGTATGCTAACCTGTGAATTATCTCAAATTATCTAAAAGATATTTCTTGATATCCATCGACTCGATGAATAACGAGGAATATCCCCCAGTAGCTTCCTAAATGACGGCACGCTTCAGCTCATTATGTCTCCTTGAAGGATCGATCAGCTGATCTTTGTTATTGTTTTGAAATGTACGTATCTGCTAACGAATCAGGCTGAATATTGCATAGTAAAATGTCACGTAGCATACAATAAAAAGAAAATCTATGCTATTTTCGTGAATATCGAGAATTATCTCATGAGTGTGGTAATGAAAGTTTTATTTTTCAGAAATTTTGAACAAGTTTTTTTTCAACTTTGTTGGCAAAATTCTGTTGTTTTTTTTTAAATTCGGCTCTAGTTTCACAAACGAATCTACATAAAGATAGTCGATGGACTGTTTGCAATGCATTTAATGATTACAAAGTATTGCTGTTGAGACCAAAGATGGAGACACAAATGTTGTATGTTTACTGCCACTACTATTGCACCATAAACTGTTAACACGGTTTACGTTCAGTCAAAGAGATTTAAATTAACATTTCGTACCTGTTTATCAATCAAACTTTAAAAACCCACACACACACAAAGAAAAAAAACATAAAGATATAACTAATGAAATTACTGCGGAAATAAACTCTTGCTCGATGTGAACAGTGATTGTGGGCGATCAAGAGATGAAAATGGAAAAAAATATATAAACTGCCCAGCAACTGCCAAAAACGGTAAGAATCACCCAAAAATACCCGAAATAGCGTAAATATACCACTTTTTTTTCTTTTTTTTCTGTAAATTAAATTTCCTTATTAATTAATGAAAGAAAAAAAAGTGCGTCTTGTTGAGAATCGTCTTGTTGGGATCGTCTTTCTGGGATATTTTAACCCATTTGTCTAGCTGGGATTCGTCTTGTTGGGATGACATCGTTTTTTAACCCTTTACCTAACGTAACGGCCAAAACCGGCCAGCGCTATTCTCAAAAATCGCCAATTAATTTTCATTATTTTTTCATTTTTTTGTCTCAAAAACATAGGTTATGACCCCTCGTTGGAACGAGCTCGTCGAGCTCGTTCCAACGAGGGGTCATAACCTATGTTTTTGAGACAAAAAATGAAAAAAAATAGTTATTCAACAATTATTTTTGCAAGTGTCGTCTGCTTTTCATGTTAGGTAAAGGGTTAAATTGGCGGGGAGAGGAGAGGCATCGCAAACATGACCGATTGGGAAGGGGGTGTAAACTTAATTTGTTCTGACTGTCATGACTCAAGTCACGATCAATAAAATATTACAATTAGATCATTAGTAAGTTGCCTTCTTTGAAGTCATGCCTTGATGACGAAGTTGGAATATTATGCACTTGGGATTATAGTTAACAAAAACTCAGAAAATGTGTTTGCGGATAAATACACATAATAGTCTAGATACTTGGGTTTTTTTAAAACAATATTTTTATTTCCTCATGGAAATAAGATCTGTCGAGGAGGCAGTGACTACATTAATGCCGTACCCTACAGAAACACGCATTACAGTGGTGCAAGTGCAACTGTACATAAAACAGAAAACTGACCCAATAAATTAGAAAGTACCACACTATGCCTCGTAATCTCCTATATATCTATTATCTATCGCGCATGGGGGCATTCTGTTATACATGTGCAGGTATAATAGGCCTACAGCGCACCAATTCGTCTTGTTGGGATTTGTCTTCATAGGATCGTAGTGTTGGGAGATTTTACTCATTCGTCTTGTTGTGTTCGCATTGTTGGGATATTTTACCCATTCGGCCTGTTGGCATTCGTCTTGATAGGAACGTATGGTTGGGAGATTTTACCCATTCGTCTTGTTGGGTTCGCATTGTTGGGATATTTTACCCATTCAGCTTGTTGACATTCGTCTTGATAGGATCGTATTATTGGGATATTTTACCCATTCGTCTTGTGATTCGTCCTGTTGGGACCGCATTGTTGGGATATTTTACCCATTCGTCTGTGGTGATTCGTCTTGTTGGGATTTGTCGTGCTGGAATTGTATTGTTGGGATGTTTTACTCATTCGTATTGTAGTGATTTGTCTTGTTGGGATCATATTGTTGGGACATTTTATCCATTCGTTTTGTGGTATTTGACTTGTTGGGATTTGTCTTGTCGGGATCGCATTGTTGGGATATTTAACCCATTTGTCTGGTGGTAATTCGTCTTGTTGGGATTCGTCTTGTCCGGATGGAATCGCATTTTTGGGATATTTCACCCATTCGTCCTGTTGGGATTTGTTTTGTTGGGATATTTTACCCATTCGTCGCATGGCATTCGTTTCGTTGGGATCGTATTGTTGGGATATTTTATCCATTCGTCTTGTTGGGATTCGTCTTGTTGGGATCGTATTGTTGGGATAGTTTACCCACTCATCTTGTGGTATTCCTCTTCTTGCGATCGCATTGTTGGGATATTTTATCCATTCGTATTGTTGGGATTCGTCTTGCTGGGATGGTCTTGTTGGGATATTTTACCAATTCGTCCGGATGGAATCGCATTATTGGGATATTTTGCCCATTAGTCCAGTTGGGATTCGTCTTGTTGGGATCGTATTGTTGGGATAGTTTTGCATTTCGTTTTGTCATATTCGTCTTGTTGGTATCATATTGTTGGGATAGTTTCCCATTTGTCCGATTGGGATTCGTCATGTTGGGATCGTATTGTTGGGATTGTACTGTTAGGATATTTAAATCAATCGTCTTGCTTAGATCGTCTTGTTAGGATATTTTACCCATTCGTCTTGTGATTCGTCTTGTTGGGATCCATTATTGGGATATTTTACCCATTCGTCTTGTGGTGATTCGTCTTTGTGGGATTCGTTTTCCTGGGGTCGTCTTGTTGGGATATGTTACCCATTCGTCTTGTGTTGATTCGCCTTGTTGGGGTCGTATTGTGGGGATATTTCATCTGTTCGTCTTGTGGTGATTCGTCTTGTTGGGTTCGCATTGTTGGGATATTTTACCCACTCGTCTCTGGTGATTCGTCTTGTATGGATTCGTATTGGTGGGATATTTTACCCATTCGTCTTGTGGTGATTTGCCTTGAGGGGATTGAATTGTTGGGATCATCTTGTTGGGATTTTTACCCATTCGTCTTGTGTTGATTCGCCTTGTTGGGGTCGTATTGTTGGGATATTTCATCCTTCGTCTTGTTGGGATACTTTACCCATTCGACTTGTTGGGATCGTCTTGGAGGGATAATTGACCCTTTCGTCCTGTGGGGATTCGTCTGGTTGGGATCGTATTGTTAGGATATTTTACACATTCGTCTTGTGGTGATTTGCCTTGTTGGGATCGTATTGGTGGGATATTTTACCCATTCGTCTTGTGGTGATTCGCCTTGTTGAGATCGTATTGGTGGGATGTTTTACCCATTCGTCTTGTGGTGATTGTTGGGATTCATCTTGTTGGGGCATTTTAACCATTCGCCCTATTGGGATTCGTCTTGTTGGGATAGTATTGTTGGGATATTTTACCCGTTCGTCTTGTTGGGATTGTCTTGTTGGAATATTGTACCTATTCGTCTGTGGTGATTCGTCTTGTTGGGATTATCTTGTTGGGATAGTTTACCCATCCGTCTTATTGGATCGTCTTGTTGGGATATTTTACCTATTCGTTTTGTTGGGATAACACCTTTATTTGTTCTGCAATTGAAAAAAACATATGCGGTGTAAGAACTGAACACTTTTCAGCCACTCGGATTTAAGGATGCAACATTTCGCGGTTCCGTTTTCTCGAATACCAGGTAAGATTTTACTGTAGCAGTTTTACATTAATTGAGTCCAAACAATCGTTCAAACCCTATTGGACTCTCTCCAAAAACTCGGGAGATCTGAGGGTTGTCGCAAGTAGTCAACATTTTATTTGCGACGACTTTTGAAGACTTTAGGAGATCTGGACTTAAACTTTGTGTGAGAATCAGAATCGATTTCCACACAAAAACGATGAGAATCAATCACGATTCTCGCACAAATGTTCCTTTGATTCTTTCTATAAAAATTCTTATTTTCGCTACAACATACTAAAGTAACACTTTGATTTAGCAGTTGTGTCTGGTGAACATGTCGTGTACACTGCCCATATGAACACAGAAATTGAGACCCCACTAATTACACTACGAGGTGGGGTCTCAAAACCCCACCACGTGACTTCAATTTGTCTATAATTAACTTGTGTTTTTTGCAAGTGCGGTAATCAGGTTTATTCTTCCACCAAAAATAATTTCAGTTCATTGTTGTTTAGTGATTGTTAGGTATTGCACTTAAATATAAATGGAATACGTATGCTCCATACGTGTTTTTTGATAATAAAAAGCATTAATATGGCAGAAAAACGATCAAAATATGGAGTTTGTATCGTGTTTTTAATCTCGCATGGATATGTCAAACTGAGTGATGGGATGTTCGGCTGACGTCGGTTTATCTTTTGATCTCTCAGACACTGACTCTTAATTAGATCAAATTTTTTCACAGTCAGTGAAAAATTACTTTTACTTTTACTTGAAATATTAAAAAGATAGTTCAATATTTGAAACAGTTATTAAAAGCTATTGCGATTCCGAATGTTGTTCATCAAAATCGATTCAGAACTCGAGGAAGTACGAACAAATAAATATTATACTGTACTGAAATCATGGATGTGAGTTAAAATAATTATAACTTGACCAGCACAATATCTGGACATTTCCCCGACGGTCTTTTACCTAACTGTAGCTATTGACGGAGAAGAATCATGTTACCGGTACTAAATTTTGAATAAATTGTGGGTTGGAGGGGAGGGCGGAGGAAATCCGATTTACGATTTTATTTATTTATTTATTTATTGGTGTTTAAGGTCATATACTTATGCACAATGGCTAATCATGACCGTGACAGTTTTACGGGTGGAGGAAGCCGGAGTACCCGGAGAAACCCACCGAGCAACGACAAGCAGCTGCCAGCTCCCCACATCGTAACTCCGCACTGCAGCACAGGCAGGGTTAGATTGGTTGAAGACTTGTGTACCATCGACGTGCAGTACGCCTTAGTACACGGCGTCATCGTGCCCCCATGTTGCCAATCAGGGTTAAGTGCCTTGCCCAAGGACACGGCGCGGGAGTCCGAATTGATCGCTCAGACGGTCACCCATCCGATGATTAACCGGGCTCGACGTTGTTTAACTTCGGTGATCTGACGAAAACCGGTTACCGCAACGCCACCGCGCCCCCGATTTACGATTTTAAAAGTTAAGTTCAGAGTGGAATGTTAAAATGTACATGTTGAGAGTGGAATTAACATAAATAAACTACATTAACGAAAAAGGAATGTCTGTGGTGGCCCTGGGACCTTTCAGCCCAAGACGCTTCGGAATCCGTATATGCACTAGCAAGGACAACTGGCCAAGATGGGAGGGGGGGGGGTGGCAAATGGGCAAACAATCAATGATATAGGCCTATTTGTGCATTTGGGTTCATGGGAGTCTGGGGTCCAATTGCCTCGTTTCGGAGATGGGGAGGGGGGGGGGGACTATTTACTTCACCATTTAGGAGTGGTATGGATGACTGAATCTTACTCTGCCAAGACACTAAAATTTTTGATGTGCGGGCTGCGCCAGAAAATCTCCGTCAATTCTCCGATAGAGGAACTAAAATCTCCTGTCTGAAAGACTTATTTAATTTTTGGGGTTTCAAGACACGAGTGGGGGACAAAACCAAAAAATAATAATAGGAAATTTCGGGGCATGTTTGAGCTAGGGTTATGATATGTGGTGGTCTGGCTTGTCGATCGGCATACCATTAATGAAATTTTTTTTTTTATTTTCTATTGATTTTATTTACATGTGGTTATAATTATGATTGCTGAATTAATAAAAAGTAATTGAAATTGTTGATTTGTCTCTTATTTTTTCTCAAGCTTGTTATGTGCAGAGGTGTTAAAACAGATGTTGGTTTGAAGGACAGCTCTGTGCTTTGTCGCGCCACTCAAATGTTATTTCACACCTTGTGTAAGTGGTAGTTTAATCTACTATATTTAATTAATCACTTCAATCCCGACTGCTTTAATGTAGTCGTAGAATATTTTATTTTAGTGTCACATTTCAATACACATACATAATATACATAGAGTATTTACAAAATATTTATATGAAATCCAGCCTATGGAGGCTTATGAGACACATTTTCATCAGAGGTAGGTCTTTTTTTACAGTAGTTCATAAAAAAACAAAAAAAACAAAAACAAAAAACCCAAACCCGAAAAAACAAAACACATGCACGCACGCACACCATCACACACGCACCCTTGCCCCCCCCCCCCCCCACACACACACACACAGAGTAATATGCAGACATACGCACACATGCACTTGCGTATACTTTCGTGTACTAATTTTCTTTCACTTTTTCTTACTTTATCCCCCCCCCCCCCCATCACGTGTATCTCTCTCTCTCTATCTCTTTCCCGCTGAAGTGTATTCTCTCTTAGAATGGCACATTCTCAGATATTTTAATTCGGTATCTCCCTTATATTCACCCACGTATTTTTACATACACACAGGCTTAGCTATTTCAATTGGTAATACAAATAATAACAACAATGTTGAGGAACGTTGAAAAATCTGCAAATGCAAAGAGTATAAAAGTATGTACAAACCCCTTCAGAACTGGATGAAGGATATTTGTTTCTGTATGCAAATATCTCCCGTCCACCACCCCCCCCCCCCCCCCCACCCACTTAGTTTCAGTCACGAGTGAGATACTTTTCGGTATCCATTCAAAAACACTATATTTCCTTTTTACTATATCCTTTTTATACGTATCTTTAATTGCGTAGCCCGACAAGAGTAAGACAGAAAAGAGGATAGGCTGGTCGAGTCGACTCAATGTCGTAAACTGGTATCACTTCGATCATTAGCCGTGCGCCGGTCATTAGCCGTGCGCCGTGGGCGTTTATGTGGCGCAGGAGGCTTTTTCGCCCCCACTTCCCACCCAAGAAAAACACGGTTCATCACGTGTTGGCCTACAGCTGTAAACAAAATGTGAAATTGGGAACGTCGCGACTATTATAATAGTTGTTTTTTTCAAGTCTGGTTTATTTCCTCGATCAAATCGATCATGCAAACACAACAGTTTAGTTTCGAAAGTGACGAGGACTTTGTACTCACCAAATGGAACTGACTGTTCTATTCCCAATTTCAAACCACGCCGTCTGCCTCCTCCAAATTCCAATTTTAATTTAAAATAAATTATCTACTACCAGTAACAAACGCAGTTGTCTTGCCAGTTGACGTCACAAGACAGTATTTATTAATCAGCAGAGAAACTGACATGCAAAAGCAATTAAACTAATCGTTAACGCTCGTGACCACGGTGGATCAGTGTTTTGAAAACTGCCTTCCACTAATCAAACACTGCGGTCCACTGGAACTCCACGGTGGAGAACACACCGCGGCGGCGTTTTTGTTTCAATCCACGTTGAACGTACTGTAATTAATGTTAGTTATAAAGAAACCAAATGAATTTAAAAGATTAAAAAAAGACAACTCATTTATGTAAATATCAATGTGCAAAAAACAAACTTATTTATGTTGATATCTATGTGCAGTGTAGGCTATTATGTTTCTATAGTTTATCGCTTGTTAAAAGTTGATTCACTTGAATGAAATAAAATATATCAAAGCCAATGTTCTTGTTATTGTTGCTCTGTTGTCAATGGAGATAAGTAATTAATTGTACACGCCCACTCATAAATAGTTCCTCTATAAATAGACATCACTAATCTAAATTTAGCATCAATAACTGGGGTATTTATTGACCAGTCTCATATGGGTACTGTACACGTAATGAAGACTTGGCTGCCTAAACCACCACCACCAAAGTAGTGTACCTTCCATCAGCAAGATCACTAAAGGCATGTTGGAAGAAATGGTGTACATATACATGTAAGACAAGAAATTCAACACAATCGGAACTAGTCCTTTAAGAGATTCACGCTAGCAAAGATATATAGAGATTATCATGACCATGTGCATGTCCTGTAATTTGTATCAGATTCGAGGTCGTGTTTACAATCAGATCGCAACGAGCCCGTCAGGGCGAGTTGTGATCCGATTGTAAACACGACCGAGGCTTTATGTAACGGGATTGTTAGATAAATGATAATACATTTATCTAACAATCCCGTTACATAAAAGCCTGTTTTTCCGTTTTTCAGTTTAAATTGGGTTGGAATTAGTCAAAATGTTAAATTTCATATTTTAATGCGTAATAACAATGCATATAATGATATTATTTGTCTTAGCGCTGTGTTTACCGGAAGTTGAATCTATATGATACGGAATCAGAATGAGTATCTATGTGATACGGAATCGGAACACATGTGAAACGTACCGTTTCTCGTGGTTTTCAGGCCAAAATAAATGTGATTGTTGGATAAAAATAAGAGGTTTCTTTTTTCTATGGAATGTGTACTTGTTGCATCTTACACAAAACTATGACAGTAATCTCAATTCTAAATTATTTAAGAACTGAAAATTAGATTCTCAGCGGGAGTTGAAGAGAATCAAAACTGATTCTAGTAATTTAGGGCCAATTTTAAGGCCTGGATATTATCACGCATTGTCGATAAGATAACAACAACAGCACTGCTTGTGATTTCCATAGACAATGTTTTCTAATAATACTTAATAGAGCATACTGTAACGTAAATAATAAAATAGAACTGAAATATAAAGTTTCATGAAATGATGTTTATACTTACAGTACGTGGAGAGTGGATAGTAACTAAATCACCCGCGGAGTGGACTTATCACCCAAGGTATTACTTTCAAATTTTGTACATATCGACAAAAAACACAAGCAATGTTTCAGCCAATGGACCTCCGGGTTTAACCCGGAGGTCCATTGGCTGAAACTTTGCTTGTGCTGGTTATGCTTTGCGACAAATTTGCAATTTTTGCTTGGGTGGAATCTCCACTCTGCGGGTGATTTAGTGATAATACACTCTCCACGTGCTGTAGGTATACTTTTCTTGAGATATACTGAGACTCAAGACTTAATGAATAAAGAATTTATGATATATGATTTGGTTTAATAATTTACTTAACAACACACTTTGTTGGAGTCACTTGTATTAAAATCAGTTTGCTTTGGATTTCTTAGTTAGTCTTATCGGGGTCTTCTCGTTTGTCAGGCAGCTATTGTTCAGGGGGGAAAGTGTGATAATCCCTGAGATCAAACATTTATCGAATAAATTCTGTTTCTCATTGAGGAGCGGTATTGCAGTTTACTTATCTGTCGAATAGGTGAGAAATTATCTCTCTTCAAGTTACTACTTCCTGGATAAGCCGGATTGATGCGCATTTACTATGAAGTCTTTCATTTAACCCTTTACCTAACGAATCGCCCGCATCCGCCCGCGTAATATGCAAATTCAGCAGTTGAAAAAATAATATTTTTCGAAAAATTTTAACAAAACCATATCATGTGACCCCTCGTTGGAACGAGGGGTCACATGATATGGTTTTGTTGAAATTTTTTTAAAAATTTAAAAAAATGATATTTAAAATAATGAATTTTGATATCGTCTGCGTTGGGTAAAGGTTAAATGACCAAATTATTATTTAGTTCATAACATTTTCGTCTTTTCTAGTAATTTTATGAAATGATGAAAAACTTAGTCATTTCATAGTTGGACTGTAATATATTATATACATCTAACAAAAATTATATAATATTACATGTTACATAAAAATGTAGCAAATCATGTTGAATGTGACATAGAGTCCAAATGGACTAATAGTCCTATATCACCTTCCCTGAATAGTCTTTTAAAACGTTCAATATAATTGTCTATTTTTCTCCATGTCTTCCTCCTCGGAGCAACTTTTTCTCCTCCACTGGTATGAAGTATTGTTGCTTCATGAAACGTCAGTTCAAATTTGATAAAATCAATCATTTTGAAAATATTCGGATAAGAGCCTGCTATGAATAAACTTAACTTGCGGTGCCACCCTTTTACTTGATTTGTTGTCCGTGGACCTACTGTTTCGTTATGGTTCCATAGTTGCAAGCAGTAGCTTCCTTCCACCCAATTTTCGGTCGCATAGTCCGTGAACTTCTCAATTGCAGGACTCATTGGAGGGCCTTCTAATGTCTGCCACCAAGCATCACATACCATTGAAAGCGGCACAAATTAAGAAAAACGTCGAAAACACAGAATGAAACAATTCTTCAAAGTGTACCATCATCTGACGCCTCAATATATTGCTAACAAATTTCCACCGACAGTTTCGTTAACCAGTCAAAGTCGTAACCTACGCTCCCACCAGAATCATCGAGTTCTCTTTTGTAAATCGCAACTATACCAATCTTCATTTATCCAAAATAGGACGGATCAGTGGAATAACTTACCATTATATGTCAGAGAAAACTCATCCCTGAGTAATTTTACGACCTTCCTAAATGATGACAATCTACGACTACCGACAGTTTACGGCGGGGCTAAATCGCAGGCTGGTCAGATTTACAACTGTAGGTTACGTTTGCGCAGCATTAACCACCTTAACGCAAATTTATACAATAACCACTTATCGCCTTCCCCCTTCTGTGTTTGTGGTGTATGCGAGACGGTCGAGCATTTCCTGTTATATTGGCCAATACATGAACATGCGCGCAGTACTACAATTGAAATACTCTCATCTTCACTTAATTTTAACAATATTTATTTGAATAGAAAATGCTATGTTACATGCAAACAATAATTAACACACATTTTCAAAGAACAAAGGTACAGCACAGAACACAACAAGGTTGTTTGATAGGGGATTCGACAGAAAGCTACGGGCTTATATTAGTCGGCTCCCCAGATTCATACACTTACGCTGTATTCTATGTGGCAGTGGTTGGTTGGCTGTGTGTGTGTATCGTCACCCAAAGACCCAGTATTCAGTGCTCGAGATATTTAGACCCAATAATATTCCACCACCGGCTGCAGTCATCCACAAATAGGTTTCAGCACTGCCTCGTCTAAATCAAAACCAACATAATGGCCAAACAGCAGCCGGCGAGCAATGTTAGGATTGGCTAGTTGGTCCTCGGTCCCGATGTGACGATAACTGTTGTTAGTTTAACAGTTCTGGTGGGAATTAAGGAAGAAGAAAGGGAGAGAAAAAGCAAGAAATACTAGAAAGCAAAGTATATCATCTTCTCTTGATTCCAGTACTCTTCTATTTGGTTCGGAATTTCTTGATAATGCAGAAAACCGTTTATATTTGAAGTTGTCCAGGATTTCATTGTACTTAGAAAACGTTTCAGTCAGCTGCAGCGATTACGCGACCTGCATGGGTACGTGTGCATCTGACTAGGTATAATGCTTGAACCATTGGACACCAGCTATTAATTTCTTACGCGTCACTAAATAAGTACATTACTCATCTACCAACCCGGTTCATGTCTGCATAACTCAGATCATCAATGATTTTTTTTGTTTTGTTTAATTATAATATAAATGTAATATAGAAAGTGTTATTATCCCTGGAGGCGCACAGGGACGATATGGGATTTAAATCCCTTGCGACCCGAATAACTTTATTTGCTTTATCACTTTCTTGGTTACGAATCCACGAGAGTCGGAAGCGAGAACCAATAATCTTATTTGGTTTGAGTGTGCGCACTGGCAGTAGGGTTGTGTGTGTAGATCTCCGAGAAACTCGAACTGGAAGATGACTCGGAATTGTGCATAATTACAAGAATTCTGCTCTGTGTTTGCTTAGAGACGTGGGTATATTTATGTTAATACTGAAACCGCGATTTGTTGGTTGCTTTAGAAAAGATAAAGAAAAAGTAACCCAAACAGTCGCTAGTTTAAAAGCAGTCCCTGCATGTTATCCATAACGGTTACCAAAAGGAAAAATTCACAAATATGTGTTTTTTGAAGTTGGGGTTAGCCATTGCAATGCCTTAGTATTTATGGGTTACATACAAAAACTGTTAATAATTAGTAATCATACATTTTGGTTTCATCTTTATGATATTTATATTATATGTTTATGTTACTGAAAACAAATAAAAGGTTAAAGATGTGCCGCCCGTGTGCGTGTAGTGAGCGTCAAAACTAAAATAACATTTGTCAGCAACAACCAAAAAACTGTTACTAATTAGTAATCATACTGTTTTATCTTTATTAAACTGATCAATGATATGTTTATGTTACTAAAAAGAAATAAGATGTTAAAGTTTGCCGGTGGAGTGAGCGTTAACACTAAAATAACACTTGCCGGCAACTCCTGCGTCGAATGCGAATAGATTGTTAATTAGTCTGAAACAGACTATAGCCATGTTTCCCACCTTCAGAAAATGTTCCTTGCGGGACAAATGAGAATAACCCGTCTTATAGCCTTTGGCTACCTACCAAAATTCTAAGGATCATATCGTCATTTTTATCTGATCGAAAAATCAAAGTGAGGGTCAACCTCGAGGTGTCAGACGAGATAAAAGTCGAAGCGGACACTCCACAGGGTTCGATCCTTGCCCGCTTCTATTTATAATATATTTGAATGTGAATGACATTGACAAAGTAGGGAAGAACCATGTTGAACTATCTCAATTCTCAGACAACAAAGGAATGTGGACGGCCAGTAAGTCTCGAAACATAATACAAAACCGCCTGCAGGATACCATCCGCGACCTTCAAGACTGGTGCGATCTGTGTCGCATCAAGCTAAATGCCGCGAAAACACAAAGAATCACATTCTATTAAAAGCAAAGGAAAAAAGCTGTCCCTAATATTGAGCTTAGGCTTTACGACCATAAACGTGAAGCTAGTAATGAGACAAAGTTTCTGGGATTCACCCTGGATAGCAGTCTCAATCTAAACAATCACGTAAACTCAGTCACTGTCAAAGCCACTAAACGCATCAATTTCCTGAAAATGATAAAATCATATATACGTCCAGTACTAGAGTATGGGGCCATAATAACAAGTGCCCTGAATAAAACCAACATTGAAAATCTACAACGGGTCCAAAATCATGCCTTGCGAGTGGCTCTGCGCAAGCCCACGTGGACATCGATAAAACAACTTCACGAGATAGCAAAAATAGACACTATAGCAATGCGCTTAAAAGATCTTCAAAGCAAAACTCTAAATAGACTTCAAGACAGCGAATTAATAATATAACTCAATGCGCATCGCGTCCTCAGTAGGAAAACGAAATACTCTGGTGCGTGTCCATCGAAAGAGTTGAAGATTACATCATTGCGATAGGGTGAGCCAGGCACTCTGTGACATAAATTCAGAACTGGCTGCGGGTGACACGATACGCACGAACGCTTGCCTCGTTTACCAGTGGGAGTTGCAAACAGCGAGGAAAATCTCCACCTGCTGCAGGGTCTTCCTTTCCCGAGATATAAATTTCGGAAAAAAAATGCTGGCTTCACCATCCACATGTCACTGGTCGTCACGGACGGAACAGTTGTAAATTAAAAACCGAATTGCTCTAATTTCCAGCTCTCTGTCTTTTCTACCTCCTCTATCTCATCAGACACACGACCAAACTGAATGACAAACTATGAGGGATTGAAACAATCTTCATGCAAAGATGCGCAAAAGACCTAACAAGACCAAAGCAAGGATTGAAACAATCTTGCCAGCAAACAGCCCTTTTAAGGGTTTTTTTTCTTTCTTTTTTTGGGGGGGGGGAGGGGTGGGGGTGGGGGAGGTCATTTGGAATTTCTGAAGGATAACTAGATACCTCATAATCACATACGGCATCCTATCTACCAGGAGGCTTGATGGATAACTCCCGGTTTTTCAAAACTAAACTGTTGGGAGCTTTCTCCACTCCTTTTTTGTAACCGCTATGGTCATATACCGGGGCCGCTACCAAACCGGCGTTGCTGTTTGGTTTTCTTTTCTCTTCTTCCCTTAGATTTGCCATCGCACAACATTATATTCTGGCTCACCATCATGGTGGGACTCAAACCTCTACCTTCGCCAAGCTGGAACCGAATAGAGCCAACTCTCTAATAGTATTAATGGTGTTGAGGGATTGATTATTGACAATCTATCACTCCAACGTAAACTGCCGGGAATTCTAAGCGCGTGCATACCCCCTCAGACCCCATTTGAGGCAATAGGAAAGCTAGGCCTATGTGATCCAAGTGAAATAAAATAAGGTTAACCGGGTCGCAAGGGATTTGTAAATTCCACATTGTTCCTGCCCGCCTTCGGCGCTCTAAAACCTTTCATTCATTCATTCATTCATTCATAGCATTTCATGTGACAAACAAAATACTAAAATATGTTTCTCTAATAACAATTCTCATCATTTAACATGCAGCTTACGTTGACAATCAGTGTTACTATTCTCCTCCACCACCGCCAAACTGTGACACTGATTTTGCACTATTACTGATAACGACTATGACTCATTCTACTCTCGCGGCTAACTGATAGTTATTATGGCATGCAATTGACATTTTGGAACTAAGTTATTTCAAGTTATTCAAAATGTAATTTAGTTTAAACAATATTTATTTCGAGTTCTCAAGTGTTATACAATTATATCAGTAATATCAAGTGTGGATCCAACAGTAAGCTGCAAGCTTATACAAGGTTGTTTCCACCAGTAGAACACTTGAACATAATACAGTCGAGAAGACAGGTACACATACAATCAAGATCACCGTCCAAGCCCTATAATGATGAATTATTCATTACACTTTCAAGTTATAGTTATGAATTGATAGTAGGCTTGGTAGAAAGGGAAATAAGAGATATAGAGGATATGGAATGAGTGTTTTTCTCATATAATATCTACGAAACGAGTCTAAGAATTTTCCATTTTGGCGAGCCTCTGGCGATCCCAAACGGAAAATTCGTACGAGTTTCAAAAATATCATATGAGAAAAACACTCATTTCAGATTCTGTTTATCATATGACACACACACGCACACATTAGCCACTTTGTATGACTTTTTAACCAATCACCCAACTTGAGTTGCAGACGGCACTTGGAAAAACATCCTCGTATAACTAAAATTTTTCACTTTTTTCTTCCAAAACATAGGTTATGACCCCTCATTGGAACGAGCTCGTCGAGCTCGTTCCAATGAGGGGTCATAACCTATGTTTTGGAAGCAAAAAGTGAAATATAAAAAAAATGAGTGGCGCTTTTCTTGTAGGTAAAAGATTAATACAATATAACCCACCCTAAATAGGACAGATAACGTAAATCCTCCCTACTGAAATTATGCAAATATCACCCAGTTGTATTTTGTTTAGCCAATCAAATTGTCCAGTTTTGTAATTGACCAATGAAAGCTCCCAACTCTAATTATGCAAATTATGAAAATGTAGCCCAGTTTTATTTTGTTCAGCCAATCAAATTGTCTAGTTTTGAAACTGACCAATGAAATTGTCGGAAGGCTTTATTTATCACTGATCAATATGAAAACAAAATATCAAATGTTTTAAAGTGAACAAAACGAACGAGTCATATGATCAAATTGTATATGTTGTTAACTAAATATGAAGATAAGAAGAAAATTGGAAGAAATGGTAAAAAGAGTTTTGGGGTAAATGGGTATTAATAACTGCATGCTGTTGAACCACCTCCATTCCGTACTTTGTTTCAATTGAGACATCTAGATTATTGCCGGTTTTTACAATAATTTATCTAAGGTATGTAACTTCCATTAATGTTTATCAAGAGTAATTGCCTGCGACTCAGGACAGAAACATAAGATTAAGAATGTCAGAATGAGACAATAGGGGGAGAGAAACTCTGGAAACACCTAACTGCCCTATTCAATTTAGCCATAGAAAAATAAGAGGTTCCAAAAGAGAGGAGAGAAAGCAAAGTGACATTTATTCACGAACAGGGGGAAAAGACGTTTTAGATAATTATCGAGGGATTTCTGTCAGTAGCAACATTGGAAAGGTTTTCTATAAAGTCCTGTATGGGAGGTGATTGGGGAGAAGGGTTTTTTTGGAAGAGATTCAGAATGGCTTTAGGAAGGGAAGGAGAGTCACTAACCATCTGTTCAAGCTATCCCAAATGATAGAATCCGTGAAAGCAAAAAATAAAAAGATGTTTATGGCCTTTTTGGAAGTTAAAGGGCATACGATAGAGTATGGAGAGAGGGTATGCGATGACAGCTTGAGGCTCTGGGCTTGGGAGGCGAGTTTGTCGGAATTATGAAAGCATTATAATTATAGAGATGTACAGAGTGAACGTAGCCTGGGTATCATAACAACAAAACGTGTGCCTATAGAGATAGGCCTAAAACAAACAGGGGTATATCCTTTCGCCTATTCTTTTTTCATTGTACATCAAAGATTTAGGAGATGACCCCCAGCATAGCGACGAGGAGGTAGCAGTTGGGGACTTGAAGGTCCCAGGGCTATTTGTGCAGACGATATGGTGCTAGTGTCAGAAAGCAATAGGAGCTAGCGAAAATGCCGGGAATCGTTGGGAAATATGGGAGCAAATGGAGACTCGAACTTAATGAAAGCAAGAGCAAAGTTATACCTGTGGGCCGCAAAGTGGATCCCATTCGAAGGTGGAGAGTTAGGGTGTTCTGTATTCTGGAAGATAGCAGCAAACTTCTTAGTGTAGGAGAGACAGATAACTACGAGTATCTGGGGGTAAATATAAACATCACATGAAGAGGCATCTACCTCTACTTGATTCTGAAGGGGAGGCGAATCCTTAATCCAATGAAACTAATTGGGAGAAACAGTTTCAATAAGGTTTTCGTGGGGAAAACCATTTGGGAAATGGTAGGTCTGCCAAGTATAACATATGGGACGAAAGTGGTACCCCTAAACCAGACGACTGTAAAGAGCTTGGAAATCCTGCAGAACGATGCAGGCCGATGGATAACAGGGTCGAGTAATGCCGCAGCACTAGAGGCAATCAGGGGTGAGCTTGGGTGGACGAAGATCGAGGACAGGATAGACTTATTGAAACTCTGTTATCTTAGTAATATGGTAAATCTCCCCGACAGCCGATGGTGTAAAGTAATGTCGCAGATAATTTTCAACTTAAGTATCAAGCCAGGATGGATGGTCTAAGTGAGGGAGCTAATAGAGAACTACTCACTGGAAATCTCGGACCGAGATGTTGGGGCAAACCAGGGTAAAAAAATCGTCAGAGAAAGGGTCATGGAGGATGGTAACCTTAATTGGCGAGAGGGGGTCAAATCAAAGAGGTCTTTGAGGGGCCTGCGTGATAAAAAAAGAAGCCTGGTTTTGAAGAGTACCTCGATGGTACCTTTGGGGTGAGGGGGGTCACTGTAGTTCAAGCTGAAGTCGCGGTCCCTGGAGCTGAGAAGAAAATTGGGAAACCAGTAAAAGGAGTGTCAGATGTGTAATTTGGGCGTGGTGGATACCCTGGAACACTTTTTACTAGAATGCCAAAAATACCAGTCTAAAAGAATAAGATTCACTGGGAGTATAATGGGGAAGTGGGATGGGAGAATGAAGGACATGTGGTTAATGAGAGACTCAAAGGAGAGGAGGGATACTATGCTAATCGGATAGATTGGGAAGAATTAGGCAAGGGATGTCACCAAGCAGTTTGTCTCCGAATGTTGGGAGGAGAGAGGAAGCGTAGGAACAGGGGGGCAGTTGGGAGTACAGGGGTAACTAAGGCCTTCTCACCCGAGAACCGCGACAAATTAGCGGTCGGACAAAGTGTTATATTTATTAGTATTCAAATAGGCACGTATATTTACATAGGAGTGAAATGCCACGAATTTCAAAGGAATTACATGGGAGAGAAATGCCACGAATTTCCAAAAATCAGATGTGATTTTCTACAATTTTCATTGATAGTCAAGAACACAATCCAAGCAACACAGGTACAAAGGTCACATAGAGTTAGGTATTCTATTATATACCAAACACTAACAGCCATTTGTGTGTAAAGTATCAGGAGCAAACCAGCTAGTATTTTACCAAATAACTGCAGCACGTGGAGAGCGAATTGCAACCAAACCACCCGCAGAGCGGAACTATCATCCAATGTATCACTTCAAGTTCTGCACATTACTACAAGAAGCACAAGCAATGCTCTGGCCAACGGGTCTCTGGGTTCGACCCGGAGGTCCGCTGACCGGAGCCTGTGTGCTCTTACTGTGCCTTGCAGCAGATTTGCGATCTTTGTTTGGACGGAATTTCCACTCCACAGGCGATCGATCAACATCACACCTTCCACGCACTGTGTCTTGTAATGTAAGTATCGTGAAGACAGTTATTTGAAAATACTGTAACGTGGCATCCTCTGCTCTCGTGGCTTTTTTGGGATCGAAGCCATCCGCGTTCACACCATGGCTATGCGGGGAGAAGGATCCGGGTCAAAAACATCGTTAGGCACCATCATTTCGATCGATACTGATTTTCCGGTAACTCGATCTGGAGGAGCTACGATGTTAAGTGCCCATATTTATAGAAGCAGTGCATCCTCCTGACGTTTGTGGTTATTCAAACATCAAGCGAAGCGCTCAGTTTTAGGAATAATCTGATGCACTCTTCAAATGTAATTAAATTATCGCGAGTACTATAAAACTCAGATCCGTACAGCAAGGTATTACAGTCAAATATGAAAGGAAGTAAGAAACAGTGTATCACTTCTTATTCGATTATAGTTTGGACATTTTAGAAGAAAGAGTTCAGTTGTCTCGCGTTCACTGCGTATGCAGTTTGACGAGGTGGTCAGGTGGTTCACGAAGAAGTGCTCATTACGATGACTGCACCATTATCGTACTTTACAGTGATATACCTGCCCTTTGCGGGATGTTGAATTGTAAAAGAATGGTGGTGGTCGACACACGTTCTGATTTAGATAGTTTTTTGAAATCTGTAAAGAGGCTATTTTCTCTGATGTTGGCAAGGATATCATTCCATAGTTTGGTTGCTGATGGAATAAATGATAGTTGATAATTTTTCAAAAGAAAGAAAGGGACACGGCGATTTTGGGCATGCCGTGAATCGCGTATTTGATTCACTGATATTGGTGTGTGTGTGAGGGGGGGGGGGGGGTTCTATTGGAGATATAAGACGGCACAAGATAATGATACATTTTAAATTACTCTATTAGCTTATTTTATGTTTTTCTCGCTTGACTGTGGCCATTCCCAGCCAGTTTCTTTATATAATAAGATTCTGCTGGCACTCAGTGTGGCACCAGTAGTAATTCGGGATGCAGCAATTTGAATATTTTCAAGATTATGTGAGTCATTTTCTGTACAGTTGTCCAGAACTGTATCCGCATATTCAAGTAGGGGTCTCACGAAAGCAAAATAAATGTTCTCAACTGTTTTACGATCTAAAAGAAATTTATTTTTCCAAAGAAGGTCCAGGCGAGACCAGGCTTTGCGCAGATATGTTCTATGTGGTTATTTCAAATAGAGTAGAGCTGAGGATTACCCCTAAATGCGAGATATTGGCCATTACAAGTGAGGGTATCCAACCGGGCCCCTCTTATGTGATATGATCATGCTTCCGGTTTTTTCATGGTTGAATTCTACTAACCATGAATGAGCCCACTGTTCTATTGTGGCTAAATCGTTGGTCAAAATACAAGCGGCCTGGTGTGGATCTTCAACAACTAAGTAAAGAGTTGTATCATCGGCGAACAAGCGTATGCTGCTTGTTAGGCTCAAAATTATGTCGTTAATATAGATCATGAACAGCAGGGGACAAAGAATTGAACCCTGTGGAACGCCAGAAACAACTTTCTTTCCAGGAAGATGAATTAGAATTTATTACAACTCTGTGTAGGCGGTCACTGAGATAGGATTTGAAGAAAGTAGGGAGCACTCCTGTAATACCTATTTTATTCAATTTATAAATCAATCCTTTATACCAGACCTTGTCAAAGGCTTTACTGACATCGCAAAATACAACCCGTACATCTTTGTCTTCATCAAGCGCGCAGCTGAACGCATCATAGATGCCGGTAAGTTGTAGAACTGTTGAGTCACTCGCTGTAAATTCCGACTGGCAAGGACTCAAGATTTTGTTTTCGTCTATGAAACGCCAAACTTTTTTGAAGATACATCTTTCAAAAACTTTTCATAAGCAAATGATCAGGGATATTGGGTGGGAATTTGACAATATGTTAGGTGAATCTTTTTTCAGGACAGGGGTAACATTTTCTTTTTTCCAGTGAGCGGGAAAGTACGATTGCCCAAGCAAAATATTAAATAACTTGGTGAGGGGTTCGATCAAGGAAGGGCAATATTTCAGAAGCCGTGGGCTTATTCGATCAGGCTCCGATGCCTTTGAGATGCTGAGAGACATCAAAGAGTCGCGCACATCCCTTGGACAAAATTGTTTATTGATGAGCGTCTGGCGTTCAGGGAATACCTCACGAGGAAGACACGCGCGAGTATCATCGACAAATGAGATTCCACAAAAGAAGTCGTTGAATGTTTCGGCTTTGTCTGCATTCAATGATAATATCTTGTTGGAATGTAGTAAATGTGAAATTTCAGTACGGTTATTTCCCAGTAGCAGTTTTCCGCCGGTTAGAAGAATTACTGTCCAAGGCAGCTTGGATCTTGTTATATTAATTTATTTTGGATTTTCTTAATAGGTATCACGGAACTAAATATTTTCCCATAGGCGACCATAATAACGTTCAGGCAAGAAAAATATGATCGCATCTCTTTAATTTTGGCAATCAAATATCTTTGTCGCGTATAGCCCTTCAGCCAACCTTTTCTGACCCCAAAACAAGGGGTCATGCAAAAAATAAGAGACAAATTGACGGCAAGTTAAGTGCCGGTCACGTGCAGATATTTTTAAGGGAATTCCCTACAAAAACACACCAAATGTAAATTGTATTTTGTAGGTCCAAATGTCATCAGATCACTCTCTTTTTTTATCTGGAATATTCGCCAATAATGCAAGATGTCAAGAGAATGCTTCAAACCTTTTTGAAACAATTTATTTTCCCAAGGCTGTTTACTTTTAGAGATTGCATCACGTCCGAGTGCAACATTTCAAGGCGGGTATTTCTAATTCAAGTATTTAGTTCAGTGATACCTACAATCCCCCCCCCCCCACCAACCCTATCAAAGAGACATGTTATCACCTTCATGATATAAAATGATCATTTCTGCATTAGAATCCAACGTTTCGCTTCTACTGAGTCAAAAACATGGGAAATTTGCTCTTTTAAGGAGAAGTGTCCCAACTCTGTGAAATGAGCTTAAAAACTGGTATTGCCTCCAAAAGACTTTTTTAGTCCGTTACCTAATAAATTACTAAGAGGGGTGAAAATTGATAGCTTTCTTTAAAAACTACCCTGATCCCAAAATAAATCTAAAACCTGCTTCAGCACACAATAGTTTTGGAAAAAAATCGGTCTCATTTAACCATACCGCAAGCAAAATAGTGCCCCAACCCCCACAATACAATATGAATGTCAGTTTTGTTTCAAAACTGAAACAGCTATATATTTCACCACTATTAAAGGACATTTTGTCCTAAGAGCTGATGTACAATTTTCTTCTACCTACTTGTGCGGTAAAATATATCCCTGAATAGGACCCCCCCCCCCCCTCCACCCCGGTATTCCCCTTTTATCAAAATTCATGACATAATTCAGAAATTATATGATATTGACCCAAAACAACCCCGACCCCCCCCCCCCCCCCCCCCGTGATATTAAATTCCCATTTGTGATAAATCTTAAATCACATTCTGGCTTCTGAGGACATTTCACCTTGTGTTTGATGAATATTTTGCAATTTTTGTGAAACAAAGCATCAATTTTCTCAGTTAAGGCAGCTAGAGTCATTGGTAACATTGCATCATTTAAAGGCGGGTATTTCTAATTCAAATATTTAGTTCAGTAATACATATTACATAAACAACTTCATTTGTTATGACACGAAATCCTTCCCAGGCCTCGGTGCGATTATTGGATTTGGCAATACGGTATAGAGGTTTCCTGTGACGTATTAAACGTCTAATCTAGGTGTGCATCCATTTAGGTTCTTTTCTCCTAACAGTAGTTATTTTATTTGGGATATAGATCGATTCTAACTCTAAGGCTTTGGAACTGAAATTTTCGACCAGATTATCTAGGTGAGGTTTAGAAAAAAGAGTATCCCATTCATCGCAGGAAAATGCGTTGTTAAGCCCATCAAGGTCACCTTCATTGTATAACCAAATTTGGCGTTTGGAACTTCCATGTTTTTTCGTAAAATTACTCTAATCGAGTCACAAACAGCGATTACGTCAAGTAAGGTTTCTGATGTTTCTGTGAAGAAGGTGGGTTCGGACACCAACTGCTCAGGTAAAAGTATTCGGCAAGCTCTTTGAACTTAAATTTTAGTGGTGAGAATAAGTTGTCATTGAGATCACCAGTCATTATTATATCGGGAACACCAGAATTCTTGGCCCTCTCAATAGATGCACAGATTACAGTGTCACTATTTGGATGTCAGAAGAAAACCCCCAGCAGAAACGACTTGGTGTCAGCGAATACTTCAACCCACAGGCATTCAAGAAGGGGTATTTCTAGATCTGGTCTAGGCCTAAATGAGATACCAGCCTTCAAGTAAGGAGCTATACTCCCTTCCCTAGTTTGACGGTTTTTACGTAGTACCTCATCAAACCTTCAAGACTGATATCAGAGTTGCTTTCAGCAGAGCTTAGCCATGTTTCAGTAAATGCACAAATGTCATTGGTCATCATTTTACATTGGAGAATATCGATTTTTGGTTTTAAACTTTGAATGTTCATTTGGCAGATTTTAAACCCGGCTAATGAACAGTCACAGATTGAGGGAGTCATACTATTTAGAATAGAGGGGAGGGGGGGGGGGGAGTCAGGATTTAATTCAACATCACCCGTAAGGTATATCAGCACAAAAATCCAAGGGAGAATGGCAGAGAAAGTTACTAGGATTTACAACATAAAGAGTTTTTTTTTATTAACTGAGGATGTCACTGTTAACGGCCAAAACCGGCCAGCGCTAATCTCAAAAATCGCCAATTAATTTTCAAAATATTTTCATTTTTTGTCTCAAAAACATAGGTTATGAAATTCAAGAATTTTTTTTCCAAGTGTCGTCTGCTTTTCGTGTTAGGTAAAGGGTTAAGAGTGGGACTATGTCTGTTTTTTTTGTAAGAAGGTCCCTCTCTTTGATAAATGCAGATTTCCTCGAGTCCTCTCGGGGTGCCCATTGAGTGCATCACAGCCAATATTGGAGTGACTCCTTTAATCTTGTATAGCAATACGAGGTTTATTAATAAGACACAGTAAGCGTCTATTTTATTCTTCATGTGGACAATCCTACACGCACGCACAAAGACCAGACTTACCCGCATTTTATATATATTTATGTCATCCATGGTAAAGCAAAAAAAATAAGATTTTCAAAATGAAGTAAGGCAGAGTTGGTACTTTTCTGTGCAAGTATGCAGTGACTATCGCATGTACCAGAACAGACGTCGCCATGGGGGGAAATGGGACGTGTAAGAAGTTTGACAACCGGCAAAGACTCGGAGTCAGAGTGAAAGACGAGCAACAGACAGAAGCAAAGAAAACAAACATGAAAAAAAAGAAAATATATGAATAAAATATATACAGCAACAATACAAGACATCAGCAACAGAGCCGACATTCTGGGTTAGGTATGAAAAACCCAGAAACTGATTTATTAGGACGTGATTGGATCGAGATCATGTAAAAGGGTAAAATGTAACGTAGCCGCGCCGTGAGCGTATCTATCTCTTTGCACATTACGTAATCGGCAAGCCAGCCAGCTCAAGACTCACCTTGGGATAGAGAGATGCTACTGTAGATTCCGTAACATATTGTTGGTGGTTAATCGATCAGTGATAAGACTGTTAGTAAATTTTATTTCTTAACATTTTTTTTTTTTTTTTGGGGGGGGGGGGGGTGGGGGGTCGCATAAGTCATTAATCGGGCTCCGAGTAATCTCAGTACCTGAAGCTCTGAAATAGAATATCGCTCAAAGAGGAAACCCTCTTCGGGTTAAATACGAGAAGATGAGGAGGGTTAATATAGTGGAAACTTAGTAGAGCCAATTACAAGAAGCTTCAATGTTGCACGCGCATGTTCTTTCTTTCTCTTCTTCTATAACTTTTCCTTTTTAACTTTTCCTTATCTTTCTTTCTCTTTAACAGGGGAATGCAGGAAGACAGCCAATCTGGCTATGCTTTCCCCTGCCAGTATACATGTGTATCCTATACATAATAGTTTGTTATAGTTTGTCATTGTTATAGGAATAGTGTAAATATATGTTGATATATTGTAATGTATAGTATACTGGTGAATAAATCAATATCAATAACACATCGATGGTACTCAATGGGAGTTAGTGGCCGGAGCAGATCCATATGCTGTGTTAATCGACCTTATGATATCGCCTCTCTAAATTGAATAGGGAAAAATGGGGAAGAGGAAGGAGGGGGGGAGATGAGATTACGATTACGAAATATACTAAGAAGGGATAAAGGACGTCACAGTTTTATAAATGACTCACGCACACCCAGGTTACCATTAGAGTGGGACAGCGCACTCAATCGACTTTTCTTTTAAAAACAACCAAACACATGTACCTTAAATATGACCTTAGACTAGGGGGGCTGGTATACTGCCACCATAGCTCGGGAGATGAGTCCCTTCTATTGCGTGCTCTTTCTAAGTCAAAGATTTGTAAACACATACACATACATCCAGAGAGAAAGGAGTCATATTTACTAGATTGGGCTCTATAATGTTATCAGAAGGTCAATACAGGCAATTAGAAGCAAGCCCGCTGGTGATAAACCGTCCACATATTCCATTAACCGTATAGAACTACTGCAAGGAGAGTGTTTAGTTGCTATCTGAGCTAATCTTCTTTGGTGTCTCCAGCGGGTCAGGCTACCGATACTAATTTGGCACCGTTGACAATGCATGTAAGGCGGCTGCCGTGACTAAGTCTATGAGGACATACTGATTACATACTATACTATGAAAAGAAATGTGTGTGTATATACATAGGCAGCCTGTCCAGAGGGAACACATATAGCCACTCAAGCACTCAACTCGATTATGGCGATTATGTCCACCATCATTATTACATCTTATATGTTACTATATATATAGACAATAAACATATAGTGTGTTTTTATATCTGTGTTATACAACGAGTTGAAATATGTTATTTCCTATTTCAACGAGTTGTATAACACAAATATAAAAACACACTATAAGTTTATTGTTTTTATCTGATAACAAACAGACACCCGTCTCGTGCGTCTACCCGACTTATATATGCTTCCCACGGGCCTCCAAAGAAAACCAGTCTACGAGACAAAAGAAATAGGACAAGACGCATAGAGTTGTGTCCCTTACATTACAAAATCGATGACGGCGATTGTAAAGTGCGATTGCACTTCTTGCATCATGTAACTGCGCTGGAACAAAATAAATTTCAACTATTTTATTAACAGTAACAAAACGGTGTTTCAGTAGAGTTATTCTTTTTTTGACATAGTTCCAGTTTTCTTCCGTGTTTTATGCTGTTGTCCCAATATAACAAATAATTTTGCGTTTGTTTACAGTTTTTACGAAGTGTTTTTTTTTTCAGGTAGAGCAGACGAACTTTTAATTAGCGCAGTTCCGCGAGTACTTTTGATCGAGGCCGTGTCTATAAATAGTTCGCAGTCGCCACATACTAATTACTATTAACATTCAAGTAATTTCTACAATGTTTTGAAGCAAAATTTTAGGTTGCCTTTATTGAAGCAAAATAAATAAGAAATGACACCATCAGAGGATTTTGACAAAGTGCAATAAGCGTACAATTAAAACCTGCTCTGTGATATAACGATGTTTCATGAATGAATGAATGAAAATGGAATTGAAAGCGGTCAGAGGTCGTTCGCATAAATTATAATTATATACAACACCCGTTGTATATACTTCAAGTATATACAACGGTTGTTATACTCTATGGTTATCAGATAAATATCTCGTCTCTGATACTGTGTATATACATATTCTGCATTGCAGCCACTGTGGTTGCGAAGTGTAACCATAGAAACCAATCAAAGACACCTGACAACTTTTGATACTAAATAAACTGAGTGAGGATTATAAATGGAATGATTATGGACTCTGTTGCTATCATTATCTCATTATTGTAAAAATATCAACGCAATTCGGGGCTCCTTTTTATAATCATAGAACATCACATGTGTTCCTCCGCAGGAGAGAACCAATGTGTCTCTCTCCAATGAGGGAACACAGGCAGTGTACTTAGAAGGAAGATATAGTACAATTAATGAAATACATTAACAATGAATGGCGACTCTTTGCAAACTTGGGAATTGCAGGGCTGATGAGGAAGGCGGTTATTCGGTACTAGGAAGATCGTAACATGTCATCGGTGGATACTATGACCCAGAAATATTTAGCGATTACGAACTGCTGAATTGGCCCAAACAATGATCTGGGAAAATTGTTTTCATTCAATATCATCGAGTAATACATTATATTTTGTAATTTAGGTGTCCTTGGTATTGGCGGCGCCAAAGTTAGAAAAGTGAAGGGGTTCAGTTGGGGATTGTGCAGCGCCGAGCTGGGGTGGGTTTCGGGGGGGGGGGGGGGGGGTCCTCTCCCTAAGTTGAGAAAATGTTAATTGTTTTGCAACAAAACCATGCGAATATGGATATCATTGGAACCGGCTGAACAAGCCGGTTCCAATGATATTCATATGTGCATGATTTCAATGAGTTGTACCTTTCAGAATTGTTCTAAAATATTAAATTTTATTTATTTTTTAAAATTGCTGTAGGCTGAATTCCAAACGGATGCCTTGCACGCTCTCGATTCTACCATTCGTCGAATACTCTTAAAGCACTATGTTTAGTCTGTTCAAACGCGGCATGCCTTGTTGCAATTTGGACCCTCGACTCTTGTTTGTTGTTTGCAGCTAGCGTGTGTGTGGGGGGACGGGGGGGGGAGGGGGCAAACATAATTTCAAAACTTCTCTGATTTAGTGCACTTGGGAATATGGGATTAAGCATACCGACCATTACACCGCAACGTTCAATACAACAAAAATTAAAATGATAGTATTGTTTTACTACGCTTGGCGAAAAAAGTGTGTGTGTGGGGGGGGGGGGGGGTAAGTACCCCCACATACCCCTCCATGGCGCCGCCCCTTGGTCATTTATCAGTCACGCAGCAGACCACGGACCAACGTTGAATACAAAACAATACAAACGCAATCCCCAGTTTGTTCTGGTTAGGATGATCCAGTTTGGACCATTCCAAATGGGACAAAATTAACCAAGATAAAGTAGATATCGAGTGATACGTCGGGGTGAATAACTATACAATTACTAACCCCACCTCACTATACAAGGCTACTGTATATATTTATTAGCCTCATCCAGAATGCGGAGCACAAGGCCCTTTCCAGTCACGCTCAAAAGGTTGCATGGGCCACGACCCGGATGAGATTCAACATAGGGCACGTGACTCCTAAATATCAGTAAAGAAATCGACATGAATCCATAGTTCACGCGCCTTGGTTGAATTCACACCAAGCAGGATGCTATACTATCACAGTCAACAACTGATTACCAGCCTGGATGACAGCCATGGTGGTAGAGAAGTTGATGGTTTAACTTCACACTTACGAGGAAGGGGACAGGAGCACTTTACTGATCCCGGGGCATATTAAGTGGTAGGTAACATAAAGACCGCGTTGACGCTCAGACCACTAGAAGGTGGCACCAGTTTTGGGCGTTAGAATGGCAAAAAAAAAACAATGTAAGGAACAAATAGTCTTATTATCATACTGAGATGTTTCAAGTTATTAGTGACGTGGGTCGATAATTTCATTATCGCATACAGTACGTGGATAGCGTATTAACACCAAATCATCCGCCGAATGAGATTACACCCAAGCAATAATTGCAAATTTGTTGCAAAGTATAACAAACGCAAGCAAAGCCTCAGGAAATGGACCTCCGCGTTATACCCGGAGGTCAATTGGCTGAAACATTGCTTGTGTTTTTTGTCCACATGAACAGTATTTGAAAGTGATACTTCGGGTGATAATCCCACCCGCCGGGCGACCTAGCTACAAACCCCTCTCCACGCACTGTATGTTGGGAAATGCTGGGATATGCTGGTGATATTCGTCTGAATACTGGTATAAAAACTGAGATTTATGGGTAGGCTTACGTTGAGAGCTACGAATTTTGACAACTAGTTTGAATTTGTCTTCCTCAATCTGCACCAAATCCGCATTGTTGGTAACACGGTACACAGTGTCATCAAAAAGTTTCACAACTACTGCACCATCGTGTGTCCAGGTCCCAGCGATCTTTTTGTCCTTAAACACGACTCGCCCTCTACGAGCTAAGGTGGCCCTGTCTTTGGTGAGGTGTTCATTAATATAATTTTTTCTAGTTTGTGGTATTGTTTTTAAGTTTCTCTTTGCTCTGAAAAAAAGATTCACGAACACGAGAACTCTTGAATTTAACAAGGACTGTTCTTGGCTGACGGATCGCCGGAGGACCTGAGCGGTGACTTCGCTCTATATCTTCCAAATGGAACATTTCAAGGGCCAAATCAAGGACAATATTGTTAGTATTTTCACCTTGGGACACCGCTATGCCTGCTACATGAAGAGAAATCCTCATACTGTATTGTCTGATGTCATCCAATTCACAGTGAAGTTTATCTATTTCATTGACTTTAGACTCCATTATTCTTTCCAAAGAATCTACTTTGGCCTCCAGTCTACTCACGTAGTCGGATAATAGCGGAGTTTATTATGGTATTAAACATGAACTCAAACATAACTTTAACAGATGGATCTTTTAAGGCCTCGACAAAGCTTTTTACATTTTGAGAACTGCTTTCAGGATTAGTGACAGGTGGAATAACGAAGCTCACCATGGTATCTCCAGCATGAACGAATGAAGAGACCTCAAAGAAAAAAAAACATCCAGTCCG
Organism: Pictodentalium vernedei; assembly: GCA_031216915.1. Lineage (NCBI taxonomy): Eukaryota > Metazoa > Mollusca > Scaphopoda > Dentaliida > Dentaliidae > Pictodentalium > Pictodentalium vernedei. The sequence continues at coordinate 840,413,739 of CM062296.1, read as the reverse complement.
AGTAAACAAGAGTCTGAAGCTGAGCTTTCTTAAGGCCTTCTGGCTACAATATCTACAGACAAAGTGCTCTCGTTTGACTCCCGTCTCATTTTGTCTGCGGCGTTATTGTCATTCATTAAAGTTGTGTACTGACGATTAATATGATTGATACAAGCAATATTAAATATTTGATAATATTCGATAATAAAATCAAATAGTGACCCTCGAAAAGTTTGTAACTTCTGTATTATTATTAAGTTAATCACATGTTGTTTCACAAAGTAGTGACAACTGACATGCTGAGCATAAACAAAGAACAGTTATAGTGTTACAATGCCTTGCGTGTAACAATGGTTGTTTGTTATGTAATAGTTACTAACTGGGCTGGAGGTATTCATGAATTTGAGCAACCAGCCAACGTGCGGTATGTGACGCCGAGTCGCGAAGCGGCGAGGTGTCACAGCACGTTGGCAGGTTGTTCAAATTCATGAATACCGGCAGCGAGGACAGTAACTTACAAGCCAATTCGCACGGACCCAGGTATGGTAAGTTAGTACAGGTGTCTTGAACACCTAGTCTATTGTTCTATTGGGTATTTCACGTCTCTTACCAACCCGAAGAAACAAAGGAATTGGTGTGAGTAGGTAATAAATGCCGATTCTAGGCCACATGTACAAGATTTCGTACATGTACACGTACATCGATGTACACCTCCATAGGATTTAGTGTTAAAATCGTGTACAGGTACACGATTTGTCGTTTTTTATGGTGGCCTAGAATCGGCTTTGCCGATTCAACACCATTGGATTCTATATACAGAGTGAAAAAATGTATGAAATTTTAAGGAAAAAGAGGTGTATCGTCTGGCCCAGAATCGGCAAATGGGTTTCCCCATAGGATTCAGTGTTAAAAATCGCGAGCAAAAGCGTGTTGCAGTTTCTGGGCCAGCGTCGAAAAAGTGGTTTGCCGATTCTGAGCCATCCCTGTCTGTACACGATTTTAACACCGAATCCCTATGGAGGCGTGCACGGAAATCCATTTGCGGATTTTACATCAGAAATCGACTCGTGTATGGTACACGGAAAAGAGGTGGCCCCGAACCGGCAAACCCACTGCCACGATGAGAGTAAAAACTGACACTCATGTTTTTGTTGTGATTGGATGAAGGTTTTCGTTCAAAAGAGTCGACTATAAATATGAGTGTCAGTTTTTTGTTTTTTTTTTGTTTCTGGCGTGAATGAAAGGTTTTCGTTCAAAAGAGTCGACTATAAAATATGATCTGTAAAAATAGACATTCATGTTTTGTTTCAATGCAATGAAAAAAAATTGAGTTTAGAAAAATTAGAAAAAAAAAATCAGAGGTAAAAATCGTTTGTTCGCGTTTTGCCACTGTTAATTTTGTGAAGTAAATTTTAACAAAATACTTTATGGAATGTTTCATCAAATTGACACTCATGTTTTTGTTGTGGTGTGAATGAAGGTTTTCGTTCAAAAGAGTCGACTATAAATATGAGTGTCAGTTTTTTTTTGTTTCTGGCGTGAATGAAAGGTTTTCGTTCAAAAGAGTCACGTGAATGAAAGGCTTTCGTTCAAAAGAGTCGACTATAAAATATGATCTGTAAAAATAGACATTCATGTTTTGTTTCAATGTAACGAAAAAAATGAGTTTCGAAACAATTAGAGAAAATCAGAGGTAAAAATCGTTTGTTCACGTTTTGTCACTGTTAATTTTGTGAAGTAATCTTAATAAACACTTTATGGAATGTTTGATGAAATTGACACTCATGTTTTTGTTGTGGTGTGAATGAAGGTTTTCGTTTTTAATGAATCCTTTTAATAATGGATAATAAAACGCATTTTTTCCACTCAATTAGGTTTGAGTGGTAAATTTTTAATATATTCATGATAATGATCGGAGATGTGAATGAAATCCTTTTAACGTTAAATTAGAAAACCGGTTTCTTTTATGTGCTAAAAATTTTTTAACTGTCTTCAAAGGTTCTCTCTTAATTCGACATTGAGTGAATGGTTTTGATATATGAATGGAAATTCCTTTTAACAAACGTAAATTACTCTCAAATGCATTAAATCAGAAACCGGTTTGTCATGTGCTTAAACTTTTTCAAACTTTTCAAGTTTTCCCAATTCAATCAATACTGAGTTGAGATATGAATCTTTTAGTTATTATATTAAAGATAGAAGATTTTTATTAACTTAAAACATAAAAAAATAATTATATATTTAATTTTGAAAATAATAACATAACTCACATTAGCATACTCAAAGGAACATTAACAATTAAAAAACGAAAAATGTTTTTACAGATGGATTCTAGACGCCGAGATCAAATTTTAGGCGAATATGAACGTGCTAAGAAGGGCATTCAATCGGCTGACAGAAGCAGACGTCTCGGAGAGATGGATCTCAGACGCGAGACCACAAAAATAGTTAAACCCGTGACGGAGGGTCAAGAGCGAAGCAAGAAGGAGATAGTCGAAGAATTGAGACCTATAAAAGAGAGTTCTTTGAGAATGGGTTCGTTGCCCGGTAGTTTTGGAAATCGATATTCCTTTCAATCTACACCGGATTACGTTCCCACGGGAATTCAAACAGACGTGAGCGACGATGCAACTTCAATTATCACCACTGATAGCGTCGCGTCGTCCGAGGATGGCGGTAAGAGAGATCTGTTGTATGAATTTTATAAGGATTCGGACAGTAGAACTTTTGTTGGCGACACAGAAGTGGAAATAGATGATGATGAATTAACCGTCGGCTCAAATAGGTACGAATTAACTTCCGGACTGCGCAAATTGCTCATTTATGACAAGCTCAGGATTTCGACAATTACGGCGACATTCTGGTTCAGACCCACGCCATCAATAGAAATAATGATACCAGAGAGACGAGACCCAAAGCCAACAGAGGTTACAAGTGGACGAAAATAGTGAAACCCATATGGGATATGAATAAGAAGTTCGTCGAATCGGTGACTCGTAAAGGGGTGAAAACCACTTTTCTTCCGAGCGATTCTGACGCTCTGTCTTAGAGATTGAGATTGTTGATGGCTAGTAGACGTGCTGGTAACACAGGGTTAGATAATGAAATAGTTACTATATCTGACGAATGGTTTAGACAGAAGGTTTTGAATAAAAACCATTATAAAAGGCTGATGAACGAATTGAAGGATTGATATATATATAATAAGTAGAGAGAAACAAACAAACAAACAAACAAAAATATATAAAATAAAAACAGTAAATTTTTACACTAGAATAATAAAAGTATTTAAACAACAAAACGATTTACCAGTGAAAAAACAAAATATATTATAAAAATAAAAAATATGTTGGTGATAAAGAACAGGGGATACGTCAGAACTTACGTTCAAGGCGGTTCTGGCATCGTTGATTCTATTATGCGAGCGTTCACGAACGATGCGGGTAGAAAACTCGCATCGACCGCGTTTGAGGTCGGTAAGAAGACGGCTTTGGATGCTGGTAAGAAAGCCGCTTCCAAAGCTAGTGGTAGGATAGCTTCTGTGGCTGGCAAGAGGGCAGCCGATGCGTTGATCGACAAGTTGATCAGTCCGCAGGCGAAGCGAGCTGCATTAGAGCAAACGCCAAAACGTTGGAAAGATTTTAAGGATGCTGTGGTACCCATACAAGATTTAGCCAAAATGACGAGTGGATCCGGATTGAAGAGAACTCGCGACGGTGTAATATAAATAAATAATAATATTAAAAACTGAGTTTGAAAAACATAAAAAATTGTGTTTGAAAAAATCTAAAATAGCAAACAAAAAAATAAAACAAAGATGAACATTAAAGATATGTCTTGGAACGACGCCGCGACTAAGAGGTCGAATAATGAGTTCTTTCCCAAAACATAAGAGGCTTGATAGTGGGAAAATCGAATTGTGGAAAGACCAATCTGTTGATGAATCTGTTGTCCCGACCCGACTGGTTGGATTACGACAGATTGTTTGTGTTTGGCAAGAGCTTGTTTCAACCCGAATACAGATTGCTTCGAGAGTGCATGGATCGTAGATTGCCCAAGGACGTCATAGCCAGAATCTTTGACAGTAGGGAGGAATTCGACAAAAGTGAAGCTCCTCTTTCGACCATTTTGGACGGTGCGGCGATGGAACTGATGAAGAGAAATGCATCTTCGAACATCGAGTGTCGATTTTATGAGAACGCTAGCGACATTCCGGATCCTAGAGAATTGAAATCGGAAGATAAGAATCTCCTGATTTTCGACGATCTGCCTTTGCAGAGACAGAACCGATGCGAATCGTATTACGTTAGGGGTCGACACAGCAACCTGTTGCAGAATTATTTTCCATTGCCCAGACAGACGATAAGGGAGAACGCTAATTTTTTATGTCTCTTTCGCCAAGATCTCAAGAATCTCAATCACATCTACAGCGATCACGTCGCAAATGACATGAGCGCGGCGGAATTCAGGAGATTCTGCAAGAGGGTTTGGGATGGAGGACTTTACAATTTCGTCGTGATCGATTTGACAAGTGAATTTAATCGCGGAAAATATCGGTGTGGATTCGATAAGTTTTATGTTTCTGATGATAATAAGATAGAGCGTGAAAATAAAAAAAAAAATTTAGAAAATAATAAATCTTCAAATAATTAGTTTTGAAAAAATAAAAAAATAAAATTAAAATATAATGTTCGAACAAGGAGAATTGTTAGAACGGATAGCCGAGAATACGGCTGCAAAACAATCCATTCAAATCGTGGTGAGTGGCGATTTGACTCGATTCGCTACGAAATTCGAACCTTCCATCGAATTGAATAGAGAGAAAAGATACGAGATGGCGTTGGTGAATCTGGAGAATTATTATTCCTTTCCCAACGTCACCGAAAAGAATAACTCGTTCAAAAATTCCAACGGAGTGGATTGGTTGGAGATTCGAATTCCCAAAGGAAGTTACAACATAGACGATTTGAACAATTACATTCAGATGCGAATGAAGACGGATGGAAAGGGAAGCAACAAGATCAGATTCGCTCCCAATCCTAATACCTTACAGACGATGTTGGATTTGGAAGATAATTTTCGAGTGGATTTCAACACGGATGATTCTATAGGCAAGATGTTGGGATTCGATCGAAAGATGTATTGAGACCACGCGGCATCTGAAAATACGGTCGACATTCTCGCAGTCAATAGTATTCTGGTGAACATGGATGTGATTGCTGGAAGCTACGTGAATGGTAGCGCTTAACCGATGATCTATTCCTTCTTTCCAAACATGTCACCGGGTTATAAGATCGTGGAGCGACCTCGAAATTTAGTTTATCTACCAGTGATTTTAGACATGTTGTATAGTCTCAAAACCACGTTGACGGATCAAAATGGTGAACTGTTAGATCTTCGCAGAGAGAGGGTGATGATACGATTTCACATAAGAGAAATATAAAAGCAAAAAAAAAAAAATATTGTGTATAATATATATAAATAACAAAAATAAATAAACGCAATATTAATTTTACAAAAATTATTTAATATAAATAATTATCATTAAAACAAGAAAACAACTGAAGAAAATATATTTAAAAAAAAAGAATTATGACAGAATACGTGAAATAAAAACGTGAACATATCCACATGACAGAGGAAGAAACTTGAGAGAGCGTTAAGAACTCGAGGCGAGGCGTGAAATTCAAATTCATTCATGAAGATCTGATGAGAGGCGGTCAGGATTCGATCGCCTGGACCAAAAGTCAAATCAAAAGGATGGAGAAAGTGATTCGTGATGGAAGAGGGTTGACGGTGAGATTGAGATACAATTTGAGAATGAAAGGTGGTTTCATACCACTATTGGCAGGAATCGCCGCAAAAGCATTACCCTTCGCTGCAAAGGCACTACCCTTTCTCGGAAAGACTCTCGGCGTGGGAGCTCTCACGGGACTTGCGAGTTCAGCAGTTGAGAAATTAATGGGTGGCAGCGGACTGTTTTTGAAGAAGGAAGGAGCCGTGTGTCGCGTCCACATAGACGACAGTGGTAAAGGATTGTATCTACAACCCATTAGAGGTGACAACTCTTTGAGTGGAAACGGTCTCTATCTGAAGAGTGGACGTAATGTTGAGCGACTCGGCAAGGGTTTGTTGTTTGGTGAGAATTCGCCATTTAAGAATATACCAATTTTGAATATGTTATTATAATATAAAAAATTATATAATTATATAAAATATAATTCATAGAAAGTATAAAATAATATATAAAATGGATAAAAAGGTGGAGAAACAATTAGACGATAATGATGAATATCGCGAGATAGAGTGTGAAAAAGATGTGGAAAAACTATTAGACGCTAAGGATGAATATCGCAAGATAGTGTGGGAAAAAGATGTGGAAAAACAATTAGACGCTAATGATGGATATCTTAGGAAAGAATTGATAAAAGAGCGGGATAGATGGCTGAAATGGGAAAAAGATGTGGAAAAACAATTAGACGCAAATGATAAATATCTTAGGAAAGAACTGATAAAAGAGTTAAATAAAGATCGGGATAGGCGGTTGAAATTTGAAAGAATGAGACGTTTTCCACCGTTACCACTAAGACGTTTTCCACCGTCACCATTACCTTCTGAAGAGAATGGTAATGATGCGAGTGTTACCAAGAGATGCACAACATTCGTTCATAATTATGATTCGGATAAACAAATGTGTTGTTATAAAAACATAGCATATTACAAAAAAAAGAAAAAAAGAAAAGAAGAATCGACGCTGAAATTTAAGAAAAAAGGAAACGCTATTATAATATATGAGTAATAGTGAAGAAGGAAAACAAAAAAAAAAAGTAATGAGAACTAAAGATGATCTCATTACTTTTTTTTTCCTTTTTCTTCGCTAAAAAAAATCAATCTCTCTATTGTTTATATTTCCAAGTCCGTTATTAGCATGTAGACACTCGTGTATTCTCCTTTTTCGAAAATGTGTTGAATGTTTATCTTTACTCTTTTGAGTTTTTTTACATCAGTGAACGTGCTCTCACCACCTGATTTGTCCACGAGTTTGAGTGAGATTTTTGGATATATGTAACTTCCATAGAACAACGACAAATCGTCCTTGTCGAATTCTTTATCTTTAGCGATGATGATTTTCTGCAGATTGCTTTGGTACTCGTAAAACAAATCGAGCATGGCTTCATCCAATTTCAAAGACATCTTATATTTGTCGTATTTATACTCTAAGTCCTTCATCTCGACCTCGTTCAATTCGATGGGATCGTGTTGTTGTAATCTATAGATTCTATAATCGAATTTCTTACACGTTCCGACTCATTTCAATTTCAATTCGCATCTTTTATGTGTTGCTGTCATGATCGATTATTTAGTTTTTTTGTTTTATGAATTCTTGCAAATAATGTATATTTTAAATTTTGTATTTTAATAATTTGTTTAAAAAGTTTTTTTATTTTTTTTTTACTCTTTATATATATATAAAAAAGTTTTTAATTTTTAATTTTCTTTAATGTGAAAATTTTTTTGTAAAAAGTTTTTTTCTCTTTATATATATATATAAATAAAAAATTAAATTTAACATCCTTTTTTCCGTATTAATTCAATTTTTTTTCATGTTAAGAACATAAAATTGTTTAATTTTTTTTGAAGGAATTAAAACATATATATACAATTTTAAAACTTTTTAACAAATTATCAAAAAAAAGTAATGAGATCTAAAGATGATTTCTTTCTTCTTCGCTAAAAATCAATCTCTCTATTGTTTATATTCCCAAGTCCGTTATTAGCATGTTGACACTCATCTTTTCTCCATTTTCGAAAATGTGTTGAATGTTTATCTTTACTCTTTTGAGTTTTTTACATCGGTGAACGCGCTCTCACCACCCAATTTGTCCACGAGTTCGAGTGAGATTATTGGATATATGTAACTTCCATAGAACAACGACAAATCGTCCTTGTCAAATTCTCTGTCTTTGGCGACGATGATATTCAGCAGATCGCTTTGGTACTCGTAAAAAAAATCGAGCATGGCTTCATCCAATTTTAAAGGCATCTTATATTTGTCATAGTAGCACTCTAAGCCCTTTGTCTCAACCTGATTCAATTCGATGGGATCGTGTTGTTGTAATGTATAGATTTTAAAACTGAATTGCTTACACGTTTCGACTCATTTCAATTCGCATCTTTTAAGTGTTGTAGTCATGATAGATTATTTGTTTTTTTGTTGTTTTATGAATTCTTGCAAATAATGTATATTTTAAATTTTGTATTTAAATAATAATTTGTTAAAAAAAAGTTTGTTTTTTTTTTTGCTCTTTATATATAAAAAAATTTTTTTTTTTTTTTAATTTTTAATTTTCTTTGATGTAAAAATTTTTTGTCAAAGTTTTTTTCTCTTTATATATATAAATAAAAAGTTGAATTTTAACATCCTTTTTTCTCATATTAATTCAATTTTTTTCACGTTAAGAACAAACCTCACGACAGACCTTTGGTAGAACACATAAATAATACCAAAGGTCGTTGCGATTATTTGAAGAAGATCCAGTCATTGGGATTGATTAAAATTGAAAATGAAGAATGGGAAAGAAATAAAAACGAGAGTTTATTAAGGGGTATTTTACAATCCGGATACACAAAGGAACAATTGTATAATACATTGAATTACGCAAACAAGACGTTATCTCAATTCTTGACTTTAGAAAATTTGATTTGATTCATGAAAGAAGCAGACAAGTTATCATGATCTTTTGAGAAGGAGTCGGGTGATATGAACACGTGTCTGCTTTGCGAAAACAAGTCTGCAAATGTTTTGTTTCTACCGTGTGCACATTTGTGTTATTGTAAGGAATGTTATTCTAGAGATGAAAAAACGTGTTCGTTTTGCGAACAAGAAATAAAAGCGATCGTAAATTGCTTTGAATAAAAAACATTAAAGAAAAAATTGAAATTAAAAAAAAAAATCTTTTTCACATTAAAGAAAAAAATTAAAATTAAAAAAACTTTTTTATATATATATAAAGAGTAAAAATAAAACTTTTTAACAAATTATTTTAATACAAAATTCGAAAAAAAATATTCTTACAAATGGAGCAAACAGATAAAAAAATGGAAAATTTAAATGAGAAAACCGTACCTCAGTTAAACAAGATTTGTAAACTACTAAAAATTTCACATTTCAGAAATCATAGAACTAAATCAAAAAAAATTGAAGTCATACAGAAATATTTGTGAAACGATGGAAAGGCAAACAAAATGTCGATAGCAACGATGTCAAAAAATGCATTGGTTGTGAAAAATGAGAAGAAGAAGAAAAAGATGGTAAAAGGAATCGAAATGCTGACATCGAAAAAAAACAAAAACGTTTCGATTGTGAAAAATAAGAAGACGACTAAACAAAAATCCTTTGAAGAACTTCAAGTTTCAAAAGAAAAGAAAAGAAAAACTAAAACGAAAACGAGTGATGCACTTCAGATTCTAGACAAACAAGATATATCGAGCAAAATTCGACAAGCAATGAACAAAGGGAAAGGAGAATATTTAGCACGACTCACCATGGAACTATTTCAATCGTAGCCTTAGAATGGGAGAGTGCGATCAAAGGCATTTTTAAAACTTTCGACGTGGTTCCCTCGTTGAAGAAAATTGATCCGAAATTGTTCATGGAACGGGTGAAGAAAAAAGTATTGGATTTGTTTCGCAAATACATGAACGTGGGACTAAAAATTAAGATGATACTCCATTGCATGATGAATAAAATCGATGTGAAGTCTGGCGAGAGCATCGTGAAAAATGCATATTTCAGATCTAACGTCGAACCTGTATTTCGAGGTTCAGATTTATCGGATGTTTTCGAAAAGATGAAAGACAAGATGTTGACGTCTTTCGTGAATTATCAACATGAAGGTAGTAATTGGACGTTCGATGAGGTGTTGAAACTCGAAATTCACATAACTGAAAACGATTCGTTGAAAGGGTCTTCCTATGTGGAATTATCGTATTTCTTGGCTAAAAAAAAATCTGTGGTCAACGTGAGAAATAAAGATGATCAGTGTTTTAAATGGGCAGTCACCTCCGCTTTATACCCTGTCAAAATGCACTCCTATAGAGTTTCTTGTTATGAGGAGACTTCTAAAAATCTCAATTGGACCGGAGTGACTTTTCCAACAGAGTTAAAACGCATCAAACGTTTCGAGGCTCAAAATCCCACCGTCTTGGGATACAACGATGAAAAACGATCAATCTATCCTCTCAGACAGACTTTGTATCTCGAAAGAGAAAAGATGATTATTTTATTATTGATTTCAAATGGTGACAATCGTCATTATTGTTGGGTTAAACATCCGAGCTAATTACTGTTGAGACAAAATAATAAACATGAACATAAGGTATGTTTATGTTGCAACTGCATGAACGCATTTCACAGCGAAAAATCGTTAGTGAAACATCAGAAATATTGCAACAAAAATCAAGGTGTCGCCGTCGAAATGCCAAAACCCAACACCACCGTGAAGTTTGAAAATCACAATACAAGGTTAAAAGTACCATTCGTCGTGTACGCCAATTTCGAATGTTTCACCGCGAAAATGAGTTCCTGTCAACCCAATGCTCTTCAAAGTTACGTCGAAAGATATCAAAAACACATACCTTCAGGCTATTGCATTTACGTGAAATGTGCTTTCGACTCGCAACACGACATGGGTCCCTTCACCTACAGGAAACAGTGTGAAGACCACGACGTGGATCAAAGGTTCGTGGAAGAGTTAGAATCGAAAATTCAAATGTTATACGACAAATTCAAAACTCCAGCGAAAATGATCATCACGCGAGAGCAGCAGGACGAAAATAACAGAGCCACCGAATGTCACATATGCAGACAATCGTTCGATGAGAAATCGGAGGAAAATAAGAAGGTCAGAGACCATGATCATTACACAGGTCTGTATCGCGGTCCGCCTCACAGCAAGTGTAATTTAAAATATTGAGACGCCGTTTTCTATCCGGTGATATTTCACAATCTCTCGGGTTACGACAGTCATCTGTTCGTGAAAAATCTCGGCACTTCCCACGAAGAATTAAATTGCATCGTGAACAGCGAAGAAAGATACATTTCCTTCACGAAATGGAAGTTCATGGAGAAGAAAAGAGTAATCGACGGAGAGACGTTGGAAGAAAAAACGAAATCCATTCGTAGAAGCATACGTTTCATCGACAGTTTTAAATTCATGTCGACCGCTCTGGAAAAATTAGTCGATAACATGAGTAAGGATAAATTTAAAATCACGAGTGAACATTTCAGAGAACGAGTAGACGTCATGTTGAGGAAAGGAGTCTATCCTTATGATTACATGAACGATCTAAAGAGCTTTGAAGACACCGCATTACCTTCGAAAGAAGATTTTTATTCGAAATTATACGAATCCGACATTTCCGATGAGAATTACGAACACGCCAAAAACGTGTGGAAATCATGCGATATGAAAACCATGAGAGATTATCACAATCTCTATCTGAAGACTGATGTTCTGCTCTTGGCAGATGTGTGTCGTCAAAATTACGATCTGGATCCTGCCTGGTATTTCACCGCACCCGGTCTGGCGTGGGAAGCTCTGTTGAAGACCACCAAAGTCCAATTGGAATTATTATCCAATGTTAACATGTTGCTCATGTATGAAAGGGCTGCAAGAGGTGGCGTCTCGATGATCTCCCACAGATATTCTGAAGCTAACAATCCCTACATGAAAGAAGGTTCCGATTCGAAACGATTGAATAAATACATACAGTATTGGGACGCTAATAATCTGTATGGTTGGGCTATGAGTCATCCTTTACCAATTGGAAATTTCGAATGGGTGACGGAACCAGAAGAGATGCAAAAATGGAGAGACTATCCTTGCATTTTAGAAGACGATTTGAACTATCCGGAAGAATTACACAATCTACACAGCGATTATCTGCTGGCTCCCGAATGAATGGAACCGAACGAAGGAGACGAGGAAAAACACATTCCCAATTTATTTAACAAACGTAACTACGTCATCTACAGTGAGAATTTGAAACAATACATCAAACAATACGTCAAACAATACGTCAATTACGGGATGAAATTAGTCGACATACATTGCATCATTCGATTCGAAGAAGAGCCTTGGATGAAAAAATACATCGATCTCAGCACACACGAATCTCAGAATTCGAGCCGAGAACGATTTCAAAAAAGATTTCTTCAAACTCATGAACAACTGCGTGTACGGTAAATCGATGGAAAACATCAGGAAGAGAACTGACGTTCGACTCGTCAGGTCTGAGAAAAGAGCTAAAAAATTAGAGGCGAAACCCAATTACAAACACCGCTCCATATTCGACGAAAATCTAGTGGCCGTTCACATGCAAAAGACGCACCTGAAGTTCGACAAACCGTATTATCTCGGACCGATCATCTTAGATATCAGCAAACGATTGATGTATGAGTTTCACTACGATTACGTCAAACGAAAATTTGGTGATAAAGCCAAACTACTGTTCACCGACATGGACAGTTTAGTTTATGAGATAGAGACGAAAGATGTCTACTGAGATATATCTCCGGACGTGACCGCGTGGTTCGACACGAGCAATTATCCCATCGATCACCCGTCCAACATTCAATCGAACGATAACAAGAAGGTGTTGGGTAAATTTAAGGACGAGAGTGACGGTAAACAAATCGTCGAATTCATAGGCTTGAGGCCCAAACTGTATGCTTATCATCTAGAAGATGAAGAGATCAAGAAGTGTAAAGGGGTTAAAGCGTGCGTGGTGAAGAAAAACATCTCTCTCCAAGAGTATAAAGATTGTCTGTTAGGAGGTGGTCCGGTGTATAAGACTATGAAATCGATTCGAAGCGAAAATCACGAATTGTATACCGAAATAGTCAACAAGATTTCGCTGATGGCCGACGATGATAAGAGATTTGTGTTAGATGATAAAATAAGCACTTTGGCACTCGGACATTGGACTTTGGATCTAATTAGAGACGATATGAATGTGGATGATAAGATTCCAGATATGCTTGTGGATGATAAGATTCCAGATATGATTGTGGATGATAGGATTCCAGATATGAGTAAGGATGATAGGAATCCAGAAAATCAAGAGGAATTAGACGGATTCGAAATTATAGACATTGATAGAGACATCGAGAGAGTTAGTTTAAAAAGAAAAAGAAAAAAATAATAAAAAACAATAACGTCATTTTAGTGAATTATAATAAAATAAATAAATAAAAAAAATATATATACGCATTTACGAATAAGAAAATAGAGATATCCGTAGAAGGTGTCATCTTACCTAACGAACACCTATCCAACATCGATCTGTCGAATGCGGCGAAGGATTTGAAAATCAAAGATTTTCTAGGTGTGTTTTCCAGAGATGCCTTGCCAAACAGAAGACCTCGACAATCGGAATGCGGAATTTTAAATCTAGACGATTTATCAGGTGAAGGCACTCACTGGGTGGCGTGGTTCAAGAACGGGAAGAAGAATTATTATTTCGACAGCTACGGAATCTCGCCACCAAAAGAAATAAAGAACTATTTCAACAAAAAGATGGTTCGTTACAACACGGAATGAGTGCTATCACCAGATCAAGTGTTTTGCAGTCACCTGTGTCTCTACGTTCTCAAGAGATGGTCTGCAGGAGATCGGTTTCAAGACATTCTCAATGATTTACATTAGAGAGAGAATTTTTTTTTATAGTATATATAAAGATAAAAAAATTATTTTAAAAAATTTTAATCGAATAAAAACGAAAAATGAAAAAAAAATAATAAATTTTTTAATAAACTGCGTTTTGAAATATACATTTTAAAAAAAACCCAAAAAATCCCAAAACAACATGCCAGTCGATAAATTTGGTAGAAGTGACGACGAAAAAGTCAACCTAAGAAGACATTCCAAGTCGACGATGGTTACGACATTGCCAACTTGGACGAACGTTACGTTCTGAGATGCAAACCTCGAGAGGAACCTTTGAACATGAACGATAAGAAGCTCTACAATCTTCCCGAGCCGATAGATCTCGCAGATGCTGCGACTAAAAAATACGTCGACAGGGGGAATGCCAATTTTGAACGAATCATGCTAGATAATTACTTGGATAAAACCATGACCGACGATCTCGATCTGAAATCCAAACGTTTGGTGAATGTCGCGAATCCCATAGATCCCACTGATGCTGCGACCAAGATATACGCAGACGACTCTCACGCGAGATTCAGCAAACACCTGAGAAATAGATACGTTCAGAAAACGATGCACTCGGAATTGAACGCCAATTCTAACAAGATAACGAACGTGGCCACTCCCACGAATCCCAAGGACGTGGCGACCAAACACTACGTAGATCTGGAACAGAGAAAGTCTGACAGACGAGAAATTAAATCGAATCTGAATGCGTGATTCAACAAGATATTGAATCTGTTGAAGGTCGACGACACGGATGCGGACTCAACCGCGATCAACAAGGGCTATGTAGATTATGCCGTGATATGATCACAAGAATACCTAGAATCGCAAGTGGACGATCTCTACCTGAACAAACAATCTGGCGGAACCTTGGAGGGTGGTATCGACATGAACAGTGAGAATTTATTCGGACTCAGTCACAATCCCGAATTCGATTCCAGCGCAGTCAGCAGGAAGTACGTGGACGACAACTCGGTCTGGAGGAAGGGCGACATCATGGAAGGTAAACTAGACATGGGTGGACACGTGCTCACGAATCTACCGGATCCCGTGAACATGACGGATGCTTGCACCCTGATTTCGGTGATGGAGAAAGTCAAATATGCTAGACAATTGATCACCATGTGGGCCGAGGAGGCTGGCACCTTAGATGAGGGAAAAGCTGAGTGGTCTTTCGGAAATGTCGGTAGCGGATCGAAACAAGACCAGGTGGGATATCCCATGCCGCTGGGAGGTGAAACCCTTCGAATGAGTCTGGCTTCCTCGGATTTGAATAACAGAGCGGTCGTCAATCTCATGGTGAATGGAGAAGAGAGTGATAAGAGATACAGCATCGAAAAGACTGAGAACCAACACGTGAATGTTAGCACGTTTGGCACGCCTCTCAAAGTGAACGCTGGAGACAGGATTAATTTCGTTACAAAAACCCATAATCCCAAAGCCGCCACTTCCGTGGTTAGTCTACTGATCGAACTAGTTCCTTTGAACAAACAGTGAATGCGTAGAAAATAATGAATTAAAAAAAAATAATGTGTGATTTATTAAAAACAAAAAAAAAGTAATGAGATTTAGAAAGATGTTCTTTCTCTCTAGATCGCATTACTTTATTTATTTTTTTTTTGTTTTTTTTGTTTTTAATAATTACTCATTACTTTTTTTATTTTTTTTTTGTTTTTATTTTTTTTCACACTCATCTCTCATCGAATGATCGACATATTATTTCCATCCGATTCAAATTGTAATTCTCTGTCCGACAGGACCAGGGCGAAGGCTTCGGTTTTTTTTTTTTGCACGTTCCTATCGAATTGCATCTTGATCTGAATGTCAAAGACGCTACTCTTGAGTCGTTCACTCTGTTTACTGACGTCGAATACGAACATGGGATACATCGACTTGTATTCGCCAGGAGATATGTTAGGATTGCTCATCAATTCATCTAGACCATGATAATTCTTTCTAAAATCAGCGGCGTCGCCGTACAGTCTGCAGAAATCGTTCTAGTCGAATGACGCGTTGTAATCGATTGCTGGATATCTTGTGGCGTTCAGAAACACTTGCATGTTTCTCAAATGGCAGTGATCGAACAGCGACGCATTCTTTTCCTGAGACCCATCCCTATCGGTCTGAAACGCAACCACGATGAAACGCGGTCTCCAATCGAAGTGATTCACGGAGAGAGGAATGCTAGCCCTGTCGCACTGTCTCATTCTAAATCCCACGGGTAATTTACTCTTGGATTCTATGATCTTGTAGAGACGTGCTTTTTCCACGATCGAAGGCTCCACGTGCGGAACGAACCACGATATCTTGTGTAGAGTTATCTTACCCGCATCGGTCACAGTGAGTCTCACTATTGCGTCGTCGTTTCCTTTTCAAATCAACGTCAGATTGTGTTTGAATCCGTACATGATCTTGTTGTAATCGTCCGCAAATCCAAAGATGTGTTTCAAAGGTATCCTGAACGAAAACGTTCCTTCAGGTCTGGACGTCTTGACGACGTAGTCAAATATCAAGGCGGCGCCGGCTCTAGCAGGGTCGACAGTGTCTTTCACCCACAACTGATTAAGTCCTCTGGATTTCGAAAAATCATCAGGATACGTCAAGAGTCCGAACATCATGGTGGCCTGGCCGGGATGAAACACAGATTCTATCTCTTGTCCGGATAGCATGTATTTTATATTACTGAATAGATGCATGATGCCATTATGGGCTAGAGTAACCGTGTCGTCGTCGGCGTAGTCGCTCCCATCTTCCTTGGTGAGACGTCCCTGCACCACTATGTAACTCTCACTAGGATGTATGAATAGATCTTGAGTTTCGACGTTGATTCTTATCTCTCCCGCATTGTTCAAACTTGTTCCGGTTACCGGTTCGTATTCGTGAACCTCATATTCTTGAATACTTTTATCTTTCACTATGCTTTGTGCTATATCTAGTATATTTGTCATTTTTAAAGGATTTTTTGTTTTTTTGTTTATTAATTAGCTTGCTTTTTTTATCTAAAAAATAGTCTTTAATTATTTTTTTTTATTATTATTTTTTTCTCTCCTATATATATATGTGTAAATAAAAAATGTTAAAGAGAGTAAATAAAAGAAATTTGTTTTCTTATCAAAACTTTGTCTTCTGTAATTGTTGTTCGTAAAACTTTCCGATGATCTCTTCTCCATCCAAAGCTTCGATTTCGTAAGTCACCGGATCAATGTGAAATATTTTGATTATCACGAAGATTTCCGAGGTCCATCGAGGAGTATAACCCTTTTCGAAGTGCTTCTTATAAGCGTAGATTCTCACTCGATCACCGACCGCAAATTTCGGCGTTCTAGACTTCTTCCTAATCTTAGATCTTTCAGGATATAGATTCGCGTAGACCCGTTTTTCATTTCGAGTATCGCTAGCTTCCACAGGAGTCATCTTGATCAATCTGTGTCGCGTGTTGTTGTAATCTTTGACCAGACCGTTCAGAGTGTATATGTATTTCTTGGTCGAATTCGCTGTGAAGTATCTGTGCATCTTTTCCTTCATAGTTCGATTCCAACGTTCCACCACGCTGGCTTTCTCTTGGTTTTCGATCGAGTAGAGGTCGACCAATCGATGAACGTGCTTGTTGTAGAATTCCTTTCCCTTATCCACCCACAATTTACTTGGTTTTCGAGAAGACGAGTCGAACACGCTCTTCAGAGCCTCGGCGACGCAAGGTCCCGATTTATTCTTCAAAGCTCTGATCCAACCGTATTTGAAAAACACGTCGATGACCGTCAATAGATATTTGACACCCTCCTTCCACCTCGAAAACGATCTCATGTCGACCAAGTAGGCAGACCAAATATCATCCAAACCCTTCACGAACACCCTTCTCTTTCAAAATTTACGCACGATGGGTTTGTGTAACTCCTCGGCCAATTCGCTCGTCAATAATCGTTTCTTCTTCTTTTCCGATGTGCTTTTTTTTTTTTGAACGCCCCATCCGAATCCACGTTTCGCACCGATCAGATTGCCGACCAGCGAACGTTCTATCATCTCTCTCCTGGTCGGATTCGATATGCCTCTCAATTTCCCCAAAATGTTTTTATCGCAGACGTCATTGTGAGTCTTGGTGTTGGGATGTCCGGCGTAGCACAGATCGTGATCATACGCGGCCGCGTCCACCCTATTCACAGGTTTGCTCCAAGATTTAGGAGTCAGATCAGCGGTGAGTCTCTTGTTCAATTTCGTTCCGGATCCCGTGAAACTGTGACCAGGCAGATGCATTTCGAAAGGTAGATTATTGATCATTTTATTCACGATGCCTTTACCTTTGCTCGCATTCTTTTTTTTTTGACAAATCGAGTCTTGATAGAACCACACACGTCGCAAATGCCGCGAAGCATCTGTCTATCGTTTTTAGTTTGTACTTCTCGAGAATTACTCGTCTCGGTAACTCTCTTACACTTTACGCAATACATTTTTAAGAGTTATTTAAATTAATTACGTTTTTATTTTATATATAAATTTAATAATTAATTAATTCTGTTCTTATTATATATATATTTGTTTTCAATCGCTGCTCTTGAGTTCTATCATCTTACTGAATTCCTCCCTGGCCTCTTTCCTCCCCTTTTCCACGAGAGAATCCTTCATCTCTTCCTTGATGATCTGACGAGTCTTGATTCTCACAGCTTCTTTCATGGCTTCGTATTTCGTTTTCTCGCTCAATATCGCGAAGTATTCTCCGTCCGATATCCTACCGTCTTTCAGCGCCATCGAGATCATTTCGGATTCGTGTCGATCTTGGAGTCGGCCAAGACGCGAATCTTGTCGTGTTTCCTTGCCTTCAGATATAATTTCCTACTCAAAAAGTTTCCAAGCGTGCTAAACAATCCGGCGGCGAGAGCCACTCCTTCTACGGTCAACACGATCGGAATGCCGACCGCAGTCGACAACAATCCGATGCCGGCCGCGTGTAAACCCATGGAAATCGTGATGAGTGTCGTGTCGATCGCATTGACGAATTTCACAAAACGCGAATACTTCTTCTTGAGAGAACGGCGAGAATCTCTCTCTCAAGTTAGATACTCCTGGATTCTACTGATTTGATCGATGCGATACCTCTCTCCTCTTTCTGTTTCTTCTAGCGACGGTGCCGTCGGCAAAACGCCATTCGGCTTCTCATCCTCGTCGTCATCTAACGTCGGATACAATTTATTTCTGGTTCTCATTTTTGTGTTTTTTTCATCCTCGTCGTCATCTAACGTCGGATACAATTTATTTCTGGTTCTCATTTTTGTGTTTTTTTCTTTCTAATATTAGATAAAAAATTTATGTGTGTATTTATTTTATTTTCTATTCTCCCTTATTTTATATCAACGAGAAAACTTCACGTATGCTTCATTGAACAATAATTTCATGACGCATCCCTTGTCTTCTAATTCAGGCTTTTACGCGCCAATTTCAGTTCTTCCGAAACTGTGGGCTTGCTTTGATCCTTACAGAAGAGTAATCTCTTCCAAAACGCGATCACTTCGTCGATTTGAACGCGTTCGAACGCCGGTTCGAAATACTTGACGACCATATCTTCCCTTTCCATCGTCAGACACGAATGATTCTCGTGATCGAAGTCTAGGTGATCCCGACATCCTACGCATCGTTCTAACAAGAGGCGACCTAGTTGTTCGTTCACACAGAATGCGTAGGCTCTCATCAGCATTTTAAAAAGAAACCTTGCTCTAATAGTCTGGGAAGCGCTCATGATTTACGTATTTATTTTTTTCATTATCCATTCGATTTGATATATTTATTTTTTAAATAACTATTTATTTATATATTTTTTTTTCTCTCCTATATATATCATCACTTTTTTTTATTTCCTCGGGAAACGTGGCAGTGGGTTTGCCGGTTCGGGGCCACCTCTTTTCCATGTACCGTACACGAGTCGATTTCTGATGTAAAATCCGCAAATGGATTTCCGTGCACGCCTCCATAGGGATTCGGTGTTAAAATCGTGTACAGACAGGGATGGCTCAGAATCGGCAAACCACTTTTTCGACGCTGGCTCAGAAACTGCAACACGCTTTTGCTCGCGATTTTTAACACTGAATCCTATGGGGGAAACTCATTTGTCGATTCTGGGCCAGACGATACACCTCTTTTTCCTTAAAATTTCATACATTTTTTCACTCTGTATATAGAATCCAATGGTATTGAATCGGCAAAGCCGATTCTAGGCCACCATAAAAAACGACAAATCGTGTACCTGTACACGATTTTAACACTAAATCCTATGGAGGTGTACATCGATGTACGTGTACATGTACGAAATCTTGTACATGTGGCCTAGAATCGGCATTTATTACCTACCGGTGTGTAACGATCGATATCAATCGGCTTCTCACTGTCTGACCTGAGATTGAACGCCAATGCTGTCTGTGAGTATTCAAATGTTCAAGTACTTAATACTTTACATAAATGTCAATAGCTAAATACCTAAAAGAGGAGCAGGTTGGGTAAAAATGCATACATGCATTGTCCGGATGACCGCTAGTAGTAGTAACATAAAATATAAGCTACAGTACAGTCGCCGTGGACTGGTCTCTTTCCACGCGTGGGCAATATTTTCACGGCGCAAAAAATTAGATTCCAAACACTAACTACAGGAATAATCATCAAAAGATTAATTAATGAAGCACCGGGTATAACCCGGTGCTTCATTAATTTAAATTTTGCTGATGATGATTTTTACTACTTGGTAAACACATGCGTGGACATAACTGCCCACGTGTGGATTACGACCAATCCACCGCGACAGTACTGTACTAGAACCAAAACATCAAAACACCATTTTGTAAAAGCCATCTCGAGAGTTTATAAGTTCTGTTTTATTGAGTGGAAACGACCTTGTAAAAGCTTTAAGCTTATTGTTGAATCCACGCCCGTTATATTTATGTATGCAATTATTTGAAATTTGAAATAAATATTGTTTAAACTAAACTAACTAAAACTCCATAAAAGCATAGGGCCCAATCACCAAAATTTCTGGCAACCGAAACATCACCTATGACGATGAGACATCCAAGAAATAACCATTTTGCGTCACTCTCTACCGAAGTATTTTCTTGACGACGAAATTAAACACTTAATTAACACATTTTTTCCAAATTCCACTTCTAAGGTTCCGCTCCACAGTTTTCCAGGCATTTCCAAATGTGACATGCCATACACTCTCTTCAAATGCAAATATCCTGTAACTTAGTTATCAAACCCATTACATGTATTACATTTCCCAAATCCACAAAATACATATAACACTATCTGACTAAGTAGAAATAAACAATCTTAATGTGGGTGGAATTATTTATTGTCAAAGGCAAGACTTCAACCTGAAAAATTGCCTGAAAAAATACCGAAACCAGTCATTTTCAGCCACCTAGCAGCCTCAAAAGCAGAATTTTCCCACCAACCCTGCCTACCCACCCCTGGAGCAGAGCATCCCTTGTTTCTAAAATGCAAAAAAAAAAATTATATGTTTCCGTCTCATTTTTTAGTTACCTGTCTGGTAACAAACCCGTGTAAAAATTACATTTAAAAAAATAGCCAATTTTTCGAAGCCACTGTTTCCCATAATTCATCTGGTAATTTACCCCTATGTATCAGACTCCAACTTTGGGACCAAAACTTCAAATTCTCTTGTCCAACAAAAAGCCTAATGTAGTCATATATCTGATACTAAAAATATTTCTCTATTTTACATGGCCTTAGTTTCAACATACGCCCTTTGTTTAGAATTTCACCCCTGTGCAATAGTGCGAAACTGTGGAGCGGAACCTTAAAGAGAAAACAAGAGTGATCTCCCCCTGGATTTCACTCAGGCAAAATAATCTGGAGTCTATCCTGAGTTGAATGAACAAAAACCACAAGTCTCTATTTTCAACCAGTAAAAAGATACAGCATGGCCTTCCTGATTGCCGAATAGCTTTTTCAGCCAGATTTTACCCGATTTTCACAACCACACCACACCACCCCCCCCCCCCCCCGATTTCTCTGAGCCACTTCAGATAGTATTTTTGTTATTACCACCAGCCACATTGACTACACAGGTCCTGCCAATAGCACTGTTAAATACAATCAAAATGTAAAACAATAAGAACTAATAACCATAGCTTTGGGGGAGGTGTGGGGTTGCTCTCTAGATATGAAAGCGTGAACAGCTTGACGGACGGATGACACACAGACATGACACCAATGACCAAAAAGAAAAAGTAGACACCATGACTGCAAATCTCTGGTCAACAGTAACAACCAGGCTGTCCATAACTGCATAAATT
This sequence comes from Pictodentalium vernedei, assembly GCA_031216915.1. Lineage (NCBI taxonomy): Eukaryota > Metazoa > Mollusca > Scaphopoda > Dentaliida > Dentaliidae > Pictodentalium > Pictodentalium vernedei. The sequence goes on along the minus strand of CM062296.1, from coordinate 840,391,742 downwards.
TGTCATAAATACAAGGCTCGGTGTTTAGGAAAGGCAGTGCTCTACCTTAATGTTTTTGAAATCTTGACGAAAATTCAAAACAAGTGCGAAATTAGGCTACATCAATAAATTTCTCAAAATTCCACTTATTTCCTTCCAGTTGTGCTGAGATATCACTTGATGAATGTCAACTACTACTAACAATAGCACACAAACCAGAAATAATGAAAAGTTTTTTGAAAAATGGTGTATTTATAACTCAAACACAAATAAGGAACTTCCTGGTTCAAGAATTGACACCGTCGGCAGAATGCTCTTTAAGATTCCGCCGCACAGTTTTCCAGGCATTTCCAAATGTGACATGCCATACACTCTCTTCAAATGCAAATATCCTGTAACTTAGTTATCAAACCCATTACATGTAATACATTTCCCAAATCCACAAAATACATATAACACTATCTGACTAAGTTGAAATAACAATCTTAATGTGGGTGGAATTATTTATTGTCAAAGGCAAGACTTCAACCTGAAACATTGCCTGAAAAAATACCGAAACCAGTCATTTTCAGCCACCTAGCAGCCTCAAAAGCAGAGTTTTCCCACCAACCCCGCCTACCCACCCCTGGAGCAGAGCATCCCTTGTTTCTAAAATGCAAAAAAAAATTTATATGTTTCCGTCTCATTTTTTAGTTACCTGTCTGGTAACAAACCCGTGTAAAAATTACATTTAAAAAAATAGCCAATTTTTCGAAGCCACTGTTTCCCATAATTCATCTGGTAATTTACCCCTATGTATCAGACTCCAACTTTGGGACCAAAACTTCAATTTCTCTTGTCCAACAAAAAGCCTAATGTAATCATATATCTGATACTAAAATATTTCTCTATTTTACATGGCCTTAGTTTCAACATACGCCCTTTGTTTAGAATTTCACTGTGCAATAGTGCGAAACTGTGGAGCGGAACCTAATCCACAAACATAACATAAACATCAAGAAACAAACAAATTTACATCAGTCGCTGGAAGAGAATACGAAAATCAACTACCGCCATACCGGTCACGTGATTTGTAATGTAATTAGACCTAGGAATTATCTAATTATAAATGATTGCCAATTATAAATGATTGTCAAAAATATATTGCGTCTGTACGGTCCCTTAAACGTTATTCAGCAAACACAAACGTTTCTAACAATTCCAGGTACATTATGGCCTAGTTCAGAACATCGTAACATGTAGAAATTGTGGATGTGACTTTGTTTTCAGATCTGCACGAATTTGGTAAATATGTTAGGTGAAATGTTAAAATATAAAGTTTATAATTAATGTCATTACGAATGGGTTCTTTGTGGCGGCATACACAACACACTTGGTTATGCCCATAAAAAGCAGGTGTGCGCAAATTGATAATTTAATATAACCCCACAAAGGTTATGAAAAGAAAAATGACCAAGGCAACCCGAATACTATTGCTCTGTCTTTTCCTGCGTTTTTATTTAACTGATAGAGTGCTAAATTATTGGTCGTCAAAATTTGCTCACGTGTCTTTGATTTGTTACAAATGATGTGAGAGTGCTAAGAGGCTCTCTCCCATAAATTGTGACAAGGCCTGTGCTCAAAATAACTTTTTTTCTTTGCGTAGCAAAATGCTACACATTTCCAAAAAATAAAAAAGCATTTTGTAAAAATTGCATAGCTATTTTTGTATACCAGAGTTATGTCATGCTGTTTTGTATTGAATTCTTCTAAGTAGATAGAATAGTTTCCGTCCATTTCTGGGCATTTGCAAATGATCTGCAACACATGAAACATTTACTATGTTTTTTTTAACTGAACTGCCTTTAAATGCTGCATGGACTTGGATATTTTCAATTGGCGTCTTGGTTGTTTAATAGATTTCTCAAAATGGAAGTTGGGATTTTTAATTTGATGGGCTTGAAGTTATTTTTAATGGACATTTTATGCAAAATGTTGTAAAAACTGGAAGAATTCAAACCAATAGAATTCATCTTACATATGAAGTTGCTAATGATGCTTGATGGAGAGTTAATCTGAGTTATGCATGGAATGTTCTACAATCAGAAGTTAAGCATCAGTGAACTAGTTTTCAAATTTGTTTGCAAATTTTCATTTACATTTTGCGATACAAGATAATCAACTGCAGCCTAATAGGCTGCAGTTGATTATCTTGTATCGCAAAATGATATACATAATTGAATATTGTATAGCTTTTTGCAAGTTTTGCATAGCAAAAAGCGACGCGACACGTGTCTTTGATTTGTTACAATATAATATTAGAAAATTATAATATCAGGTACTATCGACCGATAGAACATGAAAAGAAACGTTCTAATTATTTTATTATGCCGAACAAAAGTACGTTCATTGTTATAATGTTAAGCGTTAACTGCAGCATGCCATCAGTCTTGTAACAACAATGTAGTAGCAACCACTCAGTGCAGCGCCTGGTCGACCCTCGGCATAGAAAATCAAATTGACAGAGACAGACTCAAGGTGTAGAAAGGACATCAATCAATCAATCACTTTTTTCTCTCTCTCTCACTCTTTTTTATTGCGAAGTTAGATTTTCTAGTATATATATATATGTATTTTTTTTTTACATTTCTCTCATTTGTGTGTTTCGCCATTATATTGATTTTTTTGTATCATGTTAAGGGAGCGGAGGGTATACTAAGTGGAAAGCACTTGTCCTCCAATCCCAATTTGCAACTTATTTGTTTGGCAAATAAAAATATGTTTAACCTAACAATGTAGTCGAATCCAAAAACATTATGTCATTTCGAACGAATGACGTCTCTTCGGAAATGACTTGTCACAAGTGCCGTCGCTTTGGGAGTTTCTATATCAACAAATGCCAGTGTTTACAGCTGTTCATGTTATAATTCATTGTTAATGCTTGTGTGATAAGTGATATAAATTAATGGAATATAAATTCAAGTTTCTCGGACGACGGCAGTTGATAGAATTAAGCGGAGTGAAACAATTTATTTTGAACTTGAGGCGGAGGTTCAGTGAGGACGGGGATTACTACACTTGTGGAAATATAATTGATTGAGGTCATAACTCATATTCAGGATTCACTGAGGTGGTGAACAACACGTGAGTTTTTAATATTTGTGATTCTTTTGAATTCATTGTTTGCAGTTAAAATTGAAAACACACCCACTGAAGATGATATATTTGTTGGTAAGTTCAGGTGACGAAAAAAAGTTAAACGAACACGGAGCCAGCGTTTGATGTTGAGAAATTCCAATCGACGCTGATCGATGGAAGTGGAGCTTACATTTTCTTCGTTCTCTTGTCTCCAGGGAAAAACGTTCCGATACTACCTGTGTTTTGCCCCAAAACTCCAGTGCTATGACTTTTAGAAGGTGTCGAATTAACAAATCACGGCTGATGTTACAAACGTGAGGCATAATAAATGGTGTGAGAGTGCCAAGAGGCTCTCTCCCATAAATTGTGACAAGGCAAATCCACACAGTCTTTATGAATTGTACTTTAAAGATAATATATCCGCAAATAGGAGTTTGACCCCCCACCCATCTCACGGCTACAGAGTAAAGGCAGTGGCTTCCATCACTCTGTTTGTCAATGGTCACGAAATAAAATAATTTTAGCATTGTTTAGTCGAGCATCCTTCTGTGGGTACATTTTGGTGTCTCTACCACCGGCTCATTCAGCCTTCATTAGCCATGTATATAACAGCCCAGGTATGTAAGTTCGGTCTCAAAATACGCCACCCGTAAGGCAAGTCAAAGCAGAATCCCTTAAATTCAGAGCAATCCCCGACTACATACAAGCAATAAACATTTAATAGAAGAAAATAAATTGAAAGAAAACTAACAATCGACAGTTGGAAATAGTTATTATGTTTAATTTGTTTGAAAATAATCAAGTTTGCACCCGGTTATTTTAGAGAAGCGAGAAAGATTTGGCACTTCGTCGTGTGAGAACCATAAGGTTCTATCTTCCCCTGGAAGATAGAACCTTATGGTTCTCACACGACGACTTAACAGGAGATCAAACTAAAAATATCACCATACGTTGGCTAATATCCCCACAAGCACTTGATTCGGGAGGGGTGTTCATATTTGATTTTATATGTCATTTTTATATAGAAATCAGTAATGAATCTAACTTCCAGAGGAAATAATTTGTTTAGAAATGTCACAATCAGAAAAATGGGGAAGATTGCACAAAAGAAGTTTCATGAAGATCAGTTCATAAATATTGAAGTTGCGCACAGACATTTATACAGAAATAAAGAATAAATCTACGTTGAAAAGGAAATAATTACGTCATTTATTATTTATTTATTTTAGTTTAACGACACTTTTGACAGCCATGGTCACATTGTGTCTCACAGTTTTGCAGGTGTGGGGAAGCGAGAGTACCCATAGAGAACCACCGACAAACAGCGAGCAACTGCCAGACTCCACAACGTACTAACTCCACACAAGCAGGGTAGGCATTGGTTTAAGACAAGAACACCGTCGATGTAGAGTACGCCTTAGCACACAGTGCAACCATACCCCGACATAGGCAATCGAGATCATGTGCCTTTCCAAGGAAACAAAGCAGTAACCCCAGATGGGGATCGAAACGTGGAGCTTTCGGTTTGAAGTCCAAGCTGTAACCACTGAGCCACCGCGCTCCCAATATTTACGTTAAAAACTATCATAACTTAACAATTAAGTTCATGTATCTTTGCTTGCTCCGAGGCTGTGCGTTGAAAATATTAGTTGGTCTGCACCGAAATAATAAATATGGACACTTTGTTGCCATTGAAATGATACGGAAGATACCATGTTTAGGGCTGTCACGATTTTTTAATTTAGGAATCGATTAATCGTCGCAAATAATCGATGGTAATCGATTGATCGTACCAAGATGACCCCCATCTCCTTCTCTTTGGAGTCGATAAAAATGAAATTGAAGTCAGTTGACCTACCTCAAGTAAACAACGAAGACGATCCTCTTGTAGTTACATTCAAAGCCTTGATGTTCTGAACTTTTGAACTTCGCAACTGCCGACCGGTCTTGATTATTACACTGACGGTTCAAAAGATCAGAACATCAAAGCTTTGATGAATGTACCTGGACAACAAATGCTTCCAATAGCTTCTTGGGGTTTAACATCAATATTCTTAAGTCTTTACCTTTAGAAACAATAGTTTTTTCAACATATTTTCTTTTAATTATTAAACGTCTGAAACGGGATATAATTTTTCGATTATTCGACAACGAAAAATACTAATCGATTTCGCCGTGACCGATCAACAATCGATTAATCGATCAATCGTGACAGCCCTAACCATGTTGGTTAAAGAAAAATATCACGACAATAAGCGCGCACTGATAAAGATTCCTACCAAGTAAATGTCTCATAATCTGCAAAAAGAAAAAAGCACCATGCACAACCCACGTTTTAATGGAGGGACGTCCGTGATGAGCTCAGAGGGCCTCATTCTGCTTTTTTAAATTGCTTTGTAAGTTATTGGGTAAGTGGAACTATCATAAGGTGAATATTTTAGTAGAAATCTTTAACTGAAACTAGACGTTACGTGACTGTATTGTGCACTATTTTGAAGTACTAGTGCTCTGAGCACGTACATTGTTGTCCCTGTCAGACTGCACCATTAGCGTGACTCAATTCCTGTGGACAAACGGCGTGCAATACAATAGACTTCATTAAGATCGTTCTCAAACTGGGATGCTTGTACATGCAATGACGTAAATAAATAATGAAATTCGACTGCATATACAGGATGAAGATAGTGGATTACTACTTAATCGCAGCGCCATATGTTCTCCACTCTAACATTATTTATAAGTGTTCATAACAGCACAAGAAACACGTGCAAACTTTCACCACATGGACCGCCGGGAGCAAGTTTGCAAGTGTTTCTTGTGTTTTGCCCTCAGAAAATAATTACAAAGTGAAAAATCTATATCAAAGCGATTTAGTAGTTATCAACAATCCACATACTGTGGTCTCAATATTTTCTTTTTGTTTTGTCAGTTCATTCCATGATTTCACCACCGACCTCACTAATAACGCATTACAGATTGTACTGTACAACGCAAACCCTCTTGTGTATTTCAGACTACATCATTCTTCTGCAGTTAGCAGAGCATTTACTAAAGACCATTTGCTAAGCAAATTGTGACATGACTTCTAGTTTCAACTGTACTGAATAGTACTGTGAATACAAACAAGATAGATAACATCTACGGAACTGAGAGTTGCTCGACGCCGCTTGGTGGTTCTTCTATTCACCCTACAACTCGCTGATACAATGTGACCCTGGTTGGTAAAAGTGTCTTTGGAATCCCAATAAACACTGCATACAGCATGTCCGAAACTGCAAACAATATGTATTATTGGCACATGTTCCTTATTTTCACTCTTTGAAATGTTTCTGTTTTTATAGATTATTCATTGTTTGCTCGAAGTAGGGTTACTGGTTGTGTACTTACCGCCATATGGAAGAGCATGGGAACAAGCCACAGAAGCATATTTGTGACTCAAACACCTTACTATGTAATCGTCATACAGGCAGTCCAATAGTGTCAATTTTCTTTCTGTACATTTAACACCTGACATCAATATCGGTTGGTCGCTTGTTCCAAAGGCAGAACCTGAAAGACTCATTCCATAGGGAAAACCAACTTCTCGACATACAACATCAGCAGCAATGTTATTGAAACCATCAGCACAAACCAAAGCCCATTTGTTATCGATGTAGACTTCCACTGCTCCATGAGCAATTCTGGAGTGCAGCCGAACTGTCATAAAGTACACAAAGAATCGAAAAATTAACAAAATAATGTGTGCTAATCCACATCACTAGACCAACTCTATAAAGCTTCGACAAAATACAAAAATACATTTTTCTTTTGTAGTGAAAATAATTTCCCAAATCACTGAGTGAGGGAGACTGTAATTGTTTTTTTTCACTTAAACGTTTGAGAGCCGGGAACTGATATTTGTGCTACATTTTCAAGTGCAGGTACAACAACTTAAAGGTTTCATACACTCTGAACTTTGTAAACAAAGTTTAGAGTATATCCTTTAAATGTTGTTCAAATTACCCTTGAAGTGAATATATTTCAACTGTTTGGGTTTGTTTTGTTACAATTTATCTGAGAGTCCCTATCCCTATCTTATAGATAATGTAACAAGACAAAGCCATGTGAACAAATGTTGTCGATAAAAATAGAACCAGTTGGTAAATATATTTCCAGGCTGGGTACAGACAAAGACCTCTTTTAGCAAAGCATGTATTTCATTTCATTGTGTTCATGTTTTAGCAGTCTTTATCAAATAAAATACACTGAATTGTATATTAATGATGTTTACTCGTTTTGGGTTATTATTGAAAATACCTGATAATCTACACTGTCAGTGATGCTTCAAAAGGAGGGTGCCATGGATGTGACGTCACTTCCAATGCAGTACACCTATATTTCCCACAAATCGCAGACCATATATGATAAATACCAGGTTTGTGATGAGTGATCAATTTATTTTCGTCGTTTCAAAAGGCAAACACAGACGGCCTCGTGGTATTAGGAGAAGACATTTATTTACAGTGAAGCCCTAACTAAAGAACTAAAGAGTACATTTGGGCTGAAATACCACTGATCTTGATTTTAACAGTAACTGTTTTTTTTAATATCTAAAGTGTTATTATTTATATTTCCTATTATTTTTTAAAAAATGTACATTTTTAGCTATCGGTAACCAACTGGAAAATAGCCAAACATATATTCTCTTATTACAGTCTCTTCATCCTAAGCTTTTTCTCCCGTTAAACACTAAAAGAGCTTTATAAATATTTCAAGATTATATGCAGGAAATAAATTTTGCAAGCCAAATGCTCTTCACAACACCATTATATTTAACTTAAAACAAGAAAAAAACAAAATGTTGTGAAGTAAATCCCCCCCGTGCCCCTGATGAACTATTCCATAGTAAAGAAGTATTAACCCTTTAACTACAGTGGTATCTTCCACGCCAGTTCAATGGCATCAATTAGAAGAGACCATATTCATTATGTGGGGTAGACGATCAATATTATCATGAAAATATTGATTGGTCCACCCCACACATTTACTGAACAGCCATCCCATTTAATGACGTTATGATGTATCATGTTCCTGACCGGAAAAGCGGCCGCTAGGGTTCAAAGGGTCAAACTAAATATCATTGAGAGGTGATAATTACAATTCAAGTGATCATATAATCACTAATATTTGCAATAAACGAAAAGAAGGGTCATACCAATTAATAACTTAATTTTCTTGTATTAAATCCATGAAATGTTCTACAGTTAAAACTAGAAGTCCTGTCACGAATAGTGCGCTTATCTAGGCTTAATTGCGCGTTGGAATTGCGCGCAACTGCCATATCGAATGGCATCCAAAGCAGAACAGGTTCTCCTAGTTACTCATAGCAAATACATGCAATGTTTCTGCCAATGGACCTCCGGGTTACCCGGAGGTCCGTTGGCTGCAACATTGCTTGTGCACAGGCCATATGTAAAGAATTTGATAGCTTTACTTGGGTCATATCGCGTACATTTACGCGCATATCAGCGTGCTATTTGTGCGCATTTCATGACAGGACTTCTAGTTTTAACTTATCAAAAGGTACGTTTTAATACAAAACTTGAATGTTTCTAGATAATCTATTTCTTTTAGACGGGTTGGAAGAGAATTCCATTGTTTTGGATCGGCTACGAAAAATGCTCTATCGCCAGAAAAAAACTAACTCTATGAATCTGAGAGGCCGTTTTACGGGTCCAAGATTGTAAGAAAACCTGAAATAATAATGTAGATAATTGTTCAGTGAATTGTAGTGCTCCAACGATTAGTGAATTCCAAAGTCGACTAGTCAATACCCAAAAGTCAAGTCGACTTCGACAAGTCATCGGTGATAACCTGTCTCCTTATAACAGTGTTGGTGTTCCGGTAGAGTGCTGAAGGTCCAAATTTGGCTTCACTTGGGCATTCATACACAGCAACTTACTGGAACATTATTCTGTTAATGTGCTTCTAATTATGCTAAGAGTGAAATTATATTGTCTTATTTAATTTGCCTTGTTGCGATTTATGGGAGAGTGCCTATAGGTACTCTTCCATAAATTGCAACAAGGCAAATTAATAACATATCCTGATAGCCCAAAATAATTCAGCACTCTACTAGTACCAGTTAAAACAAACTACTGTCACTACTATTAGATGGCAATAGATGTATACACTGATTGCCCAATATTGCTTTTCAAACTCTCTGACAGTGGCACAGAAGGGATACTATTTACCTAAAAGCTTGAACTCCTCCGACTAGTCGACTGCACAATTGAGAGTCGACTACTGGTTTGCCCAGAGTCGACATCGACTAGTCGACTAATCGTTTGAGTACTAGTGAATTGTTCAAGGCTGCACGTTGAAGATATTATTGGTTGGTCTTCCCCAAGTAACGAATATAGACTCTACAAAATCAAGTCTTTGAACAGGCATGAAATATACTATCAGGGTTCAATGTGATAATTTAGATGAGAACCGAACCATATTAAATTTATATGATCACCAGCGGCATCTCTCTGACCTGTGTTTGACAAGCAAATTGGACAAGGAGTGTGGCGCAGATCTTTAGTTACATTTAAAATAAGAAAAACAATATTAAAATGAATTCTCGACTGCATCGGAAGCCTGTGTAAATAAAAATGACCGTGTAAGGTGGCAGTAATTTCGAAATGCCGCACAACTTTGGAAGTGCTGTAGCTTTCAAGAGCCGAGATTTTAAAACGTATCAAAAGATTGTTGCATGAGTCAAGACGACTAGTAACAAACGCGTGAACAAGCTGCTTATGATCAACGTGAGTAGTGTAAAAGAGAGAGTTTCCTCTCCGGGTTGAAATATTCTTGTCCCTGTATCAGTATGCATCGCGTCTTCTGATTGGTCAACGTGACCGAAACAAATAGCCACGGTATCGGCTATCTTCAAACATGCGGGTGATAAGAGCGCGCGCCGTTGTTCCCCGTTTGTCACTCGAGAAACATCCAGGTGATAAAAATAACCTTTGACCCCCGACTGGATCACATCGATTGCAGAAACTCCTATTAGAACTGTTAAGTTATATCCAACTTATTGTCGTATTGTAGTGAATACTAATACAAATTAAAAAAATATCTTGCAGCCCTATGAGTAAAGGCACTTGTTGGTTGTCTTATTCGATGAGAACTGAACAGATTGAGTCGGATTCGCAAATATACTTTTGCGCTTTGTGGGGTGAGAACATCAAGGGGAGCAACTCATCTGTTTATCTTCGACATCGCTTGAGCAGCGCACTTCATAATTTATTTTGCGGTTTCCGATGGTCAGCGTAGAAATGTATGCTATTAATTTCACCTACCTCTTACACAATTCAATGACTGCGGCTCAATTCAATATCTTCAAGTTTAAACCCAAGTGGAGTCTGAAATTGTGAGACATCATTCCCGAAATTCAAAATGTCACCATGTCCAGCTTCGTTTTATGTGAATATTTAAGCTCTTCTCCCAAAGACATGAATAAAACACACAACACAACACATCTAACATGCTGAAGCTTGTTCCATGGAAATACAATACACTCTGGAAGACTGAATTTACACGGTTTAAAAACTTTTTCAACGAATTCAAATTCACGAAAGTGAAAAACGTCTCCATGTGTGACCTGGTTTATAAACAACGATTCAGAAATAGACTCGGTCTATTTACAGTTTTGCTGTGACGTTTGTTTCGCTGTTTGGTTCAAATCCTGAGGCTCAGTGTGGGTTTAAACTTCGTCGCCTGAGTCTTAATGTGGGATCATATTTTACATCTCGGCATTATTTCTATGTTAAGAGGCGGGACAAAATCGTTATATCGGGCAACATCCAGGGTACATGGAGATTTAATACCTGGATATCTCCTTTTCAACCATGAGGCTTGCGCCCCATGGTTGAAAACCGACATCCAGATGTTAAATCTCCATGTACCCTGGATGTTATACTCTCTAGATGCCCTCAGGATTGTAAATATACTATCAAGGGAGATAATTTTTTCATACCCCGAACCAGAATGCCTAATCGTCGTGGGGTACGAACAACTACCTCTTTTGAAATCACCATTTGTGTCAGGGTATGAAATGTACCTTTGTTGATGTCTCGGGGTACCATCAAGGAGGTATGTTTTTCATTGTGGGATACCCTTAGAGGTTTAATGGTACTATCAACAGAGGTATGTTTCATACTCTCGTCGATAGAGATATCTTTCATACTCTCGTCGATAGAGATATCTTTCATACTCTCGTTGATAGAGATATCTTTCATACTCTCGTCGACAGAGATATCTTTCATACTCACGTCGATAGAGATATCTTTCATACTCTCGTCGATAGAGGTATCTTTCATACTCTCGTCGATAGAGATATCTTTCATACTCTCGTCGACAGAGATATCTTTCATACTCTCGTCGACAGAGATATCTTTCATACTCTCGTCGATAGAGATATCTTTCATACTCTCGTCGATAGAGATATCTTTCATACTCTCGTCGACAGAGATATCTTTCATACTCTCGTCGATAGAGATATCTTTCATACTCTCGTCGATAGAGGTATCTTTCATACTCTCGTCGATAGAGGTATCTTTCATACTCTCGTCGATAGAGATATCTTTCATACTCTCGTCGATAGAGGTATCTTTATATTGTGTTGGTATCTCTTGGTACACTTGAATGTGTGATGATATTATTGGCATAGGTATTTCCCGTCGAGTGGACAAGAAACGGTTCCGTCGCGGGAAGAGATTCGGCCAGGTATAAAACATCTTGCCGGCTGTTACGGCCGTAAAATGTCAAAGGAAATGCAAAGATCTCGCCCTGAGTTATTCCAAACACCCCCCCCCCCCCCATCTCTCTCTCTCTCTCTCTCCCTCTCTCTCTCTCTCTCTCTCTCTCTCTCTCTCTCACACACATTATTTTAGGGCGTGTTTAAAAACAATTTTACAAAACATATAACAAGGGGGAAAATTAACAAAAGAAAAATACAATAAAAAAAGGAAATACAAAATAAAAAAAAATACAACAACAATTAAACCAAGACGACTCCACTCGGGAGATTCTCGAAAATGTACTCTACAGGGCTGACACTCGTTGTGTTGACGAGAAGATTCCCTTGGTGGAAAATTGTCCAGGCTGCATGAACGACTGATCAGAGATCACTTGTCTCTGACCACGGAACACGAAGACACAATAGCCGTGTATTTCACGCAGGCGCAAGATAGAGTCTAAGACGGCCAAGTGCCAGTGGCCTTGAAAGAGATTACTTATTGCAAATGCTAGTCACAGATGAAGAGCGATGTCTCCGATATATTTCGAAAGCCTCTATCGACCGAATGTTCGAGATCGCACCAAGGACATATTGATTGATAAAACGTGCGGGATCAAAACCCATAAGAGGTGAAAACTAGGAAAATAGGTTATATATAGATACATAGTTATACTAAATAACATAAATACGAAAAAATATTACTGAACAAATATGGACTCCTAATGCCGCAATGAATGCAGAATAATAAGGCATGTATCATCCGCAACGGCATGATGACTTTCTTTATAAGGCTTTCGCTTGTTGTGTGGATAAAGAGATTCTCTTGGTCCTAGAAGAAAATGTACCGGCTGCGAGACCCATTCCATGACAAAGAGCAATCACGATGAGTTACAGCGCACGAAATTCGAAGTCATCACAGCCATGTAAAATCATAGTTCCTTTGAAGAGAGATGTCATACAGTTAAAACTAGAAGTCCTGTCATGGAATGCGCAGAAATAGCACGTTGATATGCGCGTTAATGTGCGCGTTATGGCCCAAGTAAAGCTATCAAATTCTGTAAATATGGCCTGTGGGCAAGCAATGTTTCAGCCAATGGACCTCCGGGTAACCCGGAGGTCCATTGGCAGAACCATTGCATGTGTTTGCTATGCGTAACCAGGAGAACCTCTCGTGCTTTGGATGCCATTCAATAACGCGAAATTAAGCCTAGATAAGCGCACAGTTCGTGACAGGACTTCTAGTTTTAACTGTAAGTTACTCAAATCGAAGACAAAGAATCGAGCAAGTGATTGGCCAGACGATTGGGTAGCATCTCCACCAGAGGCGAAATGGGGTGGATATTATGAACCTTGAGCGAAACAACGCAAGGGAAACCAGGGGTGAGGTCGTGGGAGACTTGAAACCCACCAGAGAAGGTTCTATGATGGGTACGCCAAATTGTTAGCGATGACTGAGTACGACGAGTTCACAGTATGATTTTGGAGCCCTGCCCTTGGACCAAATATCATCATTTAAGGAATCGCATTCACCTGCATCGATAACGATATCGGACTACAACATCATTACTCCAGCTCTCCGCAATTATTATTTGATGCGGTCTGAAACAGAACTCATCGGCATAGTAGCGATGGTGAGGGAACTCTTGGAATTGCAGAAGACGAATCTTTCGTGAACAGTCGCGAGCTATAAACGATTCTTCGAGATGACGAAGAAACACTTGAAATTACACAGGGCTAAACCTCGCAACGTTCTGCCCGCTCCTGACGATCCTTTGGTAACGTCCGAAACTTAGCCCGACGACATCGGAGAGATTGCGCGGGAAGGTCTTGAATTAACAGGACTTGGCTTTAGTGATTCATAGAGAAGGGGTGGAAATCGATGACAATGCGCAGTAAGGATCAGTTTTCGATCACAAAGTATACATAGGCATGCATGAACTCTAGCGTCTGATCGTGTCTACGAGGCAGCGCAAAGGTGCTTATAGCTTGAATGATCTATCGTATTCCGACATTCTCGTCAGCGCAATGAAGAGAAATAACGATCCCGGCGAGAAGAGTCCGAAGTCTGGTGGAACTAACAAGTGGAAACTGATAGAGAAAAAAATATGGTACATCAATAAACGCTTTGTTGGGGGAGGTGTGTCGTCATATCCTGCAACCCAAAAGCGTTTCACGTGAGATGGCCATGTTTGGCTGCTAGTGGAGCTGTCAGCAATGTGGAGGCGAGAAACAAGACAGCGAGCATCTGCGACGAATTGTTGCAGAAAAAAGATCTTCGACACGGACCAATCGTGAATCGAACACACCATCGGGGCACATTATCGTCCTATGGTAACCAAATGCCATACATGCCATACAAGACGTAAGCCATAGCAGGTCCGTGTCGGTACCTTTAGCGATTTTCATCTCGTTTTCAGTAATTTGCTTTTTTCTCCCAGTGTATATAGTACATCCTCCAAACAAATTATTTACCTTTGGAAGTCTTTCAGACGACTGTATAAACTAAAACCGCGTAGCCATAAACCAAAATGGACGACCGAAAGACATGTCACCCTATCAAAATACATTGTACATGCGCTCAAAAACCACACACCATTATGCTAATCAAGCCACAACATGGTCTACGGGTAACCATAACACCTCATATGACGCCACTCATAGCGGGAATTATGACGTAACCGTCCCGTAATGCCTATCTTCCGGAAATGAGGGTCGTTTATCTAATTTTCTTTGAGGGTGGGCCACTTTGTCGCTATTTTCTAAACAGCTGAACAGCGTTTTGGAATTTTGAAACATATTATTTTAGAAAAATAATCAGATAGTATTTTAAAATAAAATTCTTCTGTATTCTTTAACTAAGTGGAACGTTACGCAACACGTTTTTAAATAATTTTTGTGAAAAAAATTAGTTTTCCTTATTGGCGTATGAAGCGAGCATTTTGGATTTGAAGAGTCCGAGAATAACATCGTCACTCGCGTCATTATTTCGTCAAGCCAATTCTACCAAGAAAATACCATGTTCAGTGATTGAGGTTGGGATAATGTGGCGATATTAAATATAGGGGACAAAGGCCAAAGGCTATCTTGGATTTCACATAATATAGCTGATATTATTGCATGCAAATATTTGAAAATCTGCTCTATAAATGTCCAGGTACACGAATAAATAGGTATGGGTCGAGTTGGTGGCCGGGGATCAATTGGGGAACCTATCTCCCGGACCATGTGTTAAAGGTCATCTGGGTTTGTGTGTAAAGATATATTACGTCTGATGAATAACTGATGTCTCAGGTCATTTGTGCTTTCGTCGTTCCCTTCATATAAAGTGTGCACACACATTTTACGGTATCAAAAATGTATTGTTAAGTTTTCTATTCTATCCAATATTTGAGCCTCATTATGGCAACATCCCCATGACATTAGCACGATATTTTCGAAATGTTATGGCGTATATCCCAATACGAAGGCACATGTGACGCGACATCATTCGTAAAGTAAACATCGAAAATCACTGGTGTACGTTTTCCCAACATTTCAACTTTAAACGCCAGCTTGTAAGTTGTAATATGACAATACGCAAGGCGTGAGGAGGAACCTCAAAGCATGTTATCACAGGAACTTGGAACCTAATTGGTATTGAGCAATAGTCGGTATTAAATAACATAATACACACACACATCCTCCTAATATAGCGAGTCAAAAAGAAAGTATAATAAACATTGAGGATCAATTTATTTAGTATTATCGACTTTAGTCCCAAACAAATTATTGTAAATTCATATTTCGAGTCTAGCTGTATGAATTTGCATTTCTTTCACGTTCTTACCATTGCCAGGGTCAAGTCAGGATGTCGCAATTCAGACATGGGTTGAAATTAAAAGTTCACACATGCAGTCAATAGCGTGTATGCCCACCGTTTACCTTTTGGATGGCAAGACATGGACCTGATGAGTCTCTGGATTTCTCCCTGTGGTATAGCATTCCACTCCTGCGTTAGAACATTACGTAAATCGCCTAACGTCTGAAAATCATGAAGTCGTACCCGAAGGTCCAATTGATCACAGAGATGACCGATTGGTGACAAATCTGGCGAAAGTGGGGGCAATGGAAGAAGTTTGATGCTCTGCTCCTCACGGAAGTCACGACAGATACGCGCCACGTGACATCGGACATTGTCTTGCTGGAATAACTGTTATCCGACGTTAGCGTTAAACAACAACAGCGTTAAGAATTTCGTCCCTATATCGCTGTCCATTCAGATTACCATCGATGAAGATCAACTACGTTCGATGGTGCAAGAAAATTCCTGCTCAAACCATTACACTACCCCCGCCGATACGGTCGCTCCAACGATGCTCAGTACAGCGAACACGCTGACGTGCCCATTCCATTCTGACGGTACGATGGCGGGTAAAGATTGGTCCGCGGATTGGACACCTACTTTGGATGCCGTGTTCAGCGATTCTGATGCGGACAGTCTATGCACTGAATCTATTGTTAGTTCAGCCAGGGGTAATTGCTGCTGTCCTCGTCGCCGGAAGGGAGCCATCCCGCAAATGAGACGTCCTGATGTATCGGTCTTGTGCAGGGGTCGTAACTCTTGGTCAACCTGAATGCGGTCGGTCGTCATTAGATCCAGTGGTTCTATACCTTTCAATGAGATGGTAAATAGTGGCCACAGTGACTCCGAACTCAGCAGCGAACTCATCTGGAGGCACCCAAGCCTCAAAGGCACGGAACCTCTGATTTTCGGTTCACCTTGGCATTTTTAAAATGTTGGAAGACAAAAACTAGCGTGTTTCTCAATAACCCAGGCTCTCTAGCACAACATAACCCAAAGAAAATCGTCGGTCACCCATTCAATTCGACATTCTCGGGTAGCAAGTTCTATTTTGAAATCCGTTGCAAAATTGTATATGGTTGGGTGGACAACTACATGTCATTAAACTCTTTGCACGAATTCTTGTCCACAAACATGTAACATTAGAACTATTATATTTCATCCTTTATGCTATTT
This sequence comes from Pictodentalium vernedei, assembly GCA_031216915.1. Lineage (NCBI taxonomy): Eukaryota > Metazoa > Mollusca > Scaphopoda > Dentaliida > Dentaliidae > Pictodentalium > Pictodentalium vernedei. Next base: position 840,374,862 of record CM062296.1, on the reverse strand, counting down.
TTTCATATTTGTTTCTTTTATACTTTCTTTTTTGAATCAGTATATTTACTTATTTATTGGTGTTTAAGGTCACATATTTCTGCACAATGGCTAACCATGACTGTGACAGTTTTACCGGTGGAGGGAGCCGGAGTACCCGGAGAGAACCACCGAGCAACGGCGAGCAACTGTCAGCTCTCCAACATACCAACTCCACACAAGCAGGGTTAGCATTGGTTGAAGACAGGTGCACCATCGACGTGCAGTACGCCTTAGTACACAGCGTTACCGTGCCCCCACGTGGGCAATGGGGGTGAAGTGTCTTGTCCAAGGACACAACGCGGTTGCCGCAGGTGGGATTCGAACCGAGGACCTCTCGGCTGACTCAGTATATAATAACAACAGTGTTCCTGTGATGCAACATATTAAAATATTTCATTCAACAACCATTCCCTAGAAAGAAGAATTTCTGCAATCGAATTTCTGCAATGGTGTAATTTCATCCATACATTTAGATATGACAGTACTGAACTTGTTCCAATAGGCGACCATCGGGGGTAAAGCTAGGAGGTTTTTAGTGGAGTGTGGGGAGGGGGGTGTAGAACTATGAAAATTCAAACCAGGGATGGATACTTTAATGGGTGCCTCCCCTTCCCCAGAAGGAGGGGGTTATTTTAAAAAGTTTGACTCTGGGTGACTGCATCAGTAGGTTTTATCGCATTCTAGGAATATTGCCAAGCTGCTTAAAAGGCTGCAGCTAAATATCTATATAATTTGAGGTTTTGAGACAGCAGAAAATAACAATTTCTTGTGGTACTGTAGTCTATAAGTGAAAGCAGGCCTAATCTACCTACCTGCAGTGAAAGTGTCAATGGCACTGTAGCTTAATTGGCTGCGTGTAATGTTGGATGAAAAGGATAATGTTCAATGTTTATGGAAGGATTATGAAATAAGACAAGAATTGTGATAATTGAGAATATGTTAATTTCTGTTCCCCACGTGCTATGTTTTCAATAGGAATAATTCGGAATGTAGACTATATTCAAGAATTGAGGCCTGGATTGGTGTGACCCTCACAGATAACGTATGTCAAGCAAAGTTACAAAGTTACAGTAAAATCATTGCAAAACAAGTGATCCTACTAAGTTGCAATGAAATCGTTTCAAAAATATGACTCGTAGACATTGCTAAAGAAATCTGGGTCACGGGCCAGTCCGGTGGTCATGGTTGACCGATCGTGATCAAAATACGAGAGTCTCATCTTGACATCATACTGAGCTATCCTGCCAACCTACAATGAAATAGCTTTATAAATATGAACTATAGACTGTGCTAAACAAATGTAAGTCACGAGACTGCGGCTGTCACGGTTGACCGACCATGGCCAAAATAGGACATACTCATCTAGACATTATACCGAGTTTATTCTACCAACTTTCAATGAAATGCCTTCACCAATGTAACCTGTAGACTGTCCTAAAGGAATCTAGGTAACGTGCCCCTGTGACCATCATGGTTGACTGAACCCAACCAAAAAAGAACGTTCTCATCTAGACGTTTTACGGAGTCATCCTACCACGATACAGTGAAATATTTTCATAAATATTACCTGTTGACTCCGCTAAAGGTTTTTGGGTTTTGACCATATCACGTCACGGCTGACCGGTCACGACCAAAAGGAGGCGTTCTAATTTAGACATGACCTCGAACTTTCAGAAGAAATTTTGTGATGATCGGACAAAACCTTCGGGGTGTAACCGATGCTTACGCAAATGTGAACAGGCTGAGAGACTCCCGCAGGCGCGATGACAATTGCTTATCTTGACTTTGTCAAGTTGAGCTAAATAAAAGAGTCGGTGACACTGTAGCTTAACTTGACTGTGTAGTGTTTGATGAAAAGGATTATGTCCATTGTCTATGAAAGGATTATGAAATTTGACAAGATTTGTGATAATTAAGAAAAAGTTTATTTCTATTCCCTACATGCTAGGTTTTCAAATTAGAAAAATGTGAGGTGTGGGCTCTACTAAAAAGTGTAGGCCTGGCTTAATGTGGGCTTCACAGTTAATGTCAGTCAGCCAAAGTTACCAAGTTACAGTAAAAAGTAAAAAATATTCTAAACTAAGTAATCCTACCAAAACACAATGAAACTCGTAAACTTTGCTGAAGGAATCTAGGTCATGTGATGATCCGGCCCTCACGGTTGACCAACCATGACCAAAATAGGATAGTCTCATATAGATATGATACCAAGTTATCCTTCCAAGTTACAATGAAATCCCTTCATAAAAACAACCCGTAAACAGTGCTAAAGGAATCTAGGTCACGTTCCCAGACGGCGGTCACGGCTGACCAATTGTGACCAAAATAGGAGTCTCATCTAGACATCCTATCGAGTTATCACTCGAAATTACAATGAAATCGCTTCATAAATGTGAACTGTGGACTGTGCTAAACAACTGTAGGTCTTGTGCCTCTGCGGTCGTTACGCTTGACCGACCAAGGCCGAAATATGATGTTCTCATTTAGAAATTACACCGAGTCATCCTATCAATTTACAACAAAAATGTAAGCTGATGACTATGCTAAATGAATCTAGGAAACGTACCCTTGTGTCCGTCGCGGTTGACTGAACCCGACAAAAATAGGACATTCTAATCAAGATATTTTACAAAGTCGTCCTTTCAAGTTACAATGAAATCCCTTCATAATTACGACCTGTAGGTTTTCAGGCTTCAGACCCGCGCAGTCGTCATGGCTGACTGATCGCGACCAAAAGGGGATGTTCTCATCTTGACGTTATGCAGAGTCATCCTACCAAGTTACAATGAAGTCCCTTGCTGAATACGAATTGTAGTCTGTGTTAAGGTTTTCGGGTTTCCGGCTCGGTTAGCCGTCACGGTTGACCGATCGCGACAAAAAGTGGACGTTCTCATCTAGACACTATACAGAGTCAGCAAACTTTTTATGACAGGGGGTCAACAAATAAGAGGCCCTGTGGGGCCCAAGGTGCCCATGAGCTGACCATGTTTAAAGGATGATTTAATTTGCATCTAAGGCTAGTTAGTAGTAGTATAGAGGAATGAGGTTATTTAATTATTTAATTATTTATAATTCTGTTGTTCATGCCAGATGATGATTTTTTTCTGGTATTGGAATGCTACCACAGAAATAATGCCAAGATTTTCAGTAATGCAATAACTTGGAGGTCCAAATATCAACGTAGGGACTTAACTTGAAGGATGTTGTATACCAAATATCAAAAGATTCTGACTTGTGATTCTGGAGAGCAAATATCTCAAGAAGCAGATTTTCAAATATAAGTTAAGATTCAGACTCTACTAGGGTGCCCAAATATCAATCTAAAGGCTTGATTTGAACAAACTTAGATGTGGCACCCCTACGGATGCTATATACCAAATGTCAAAAGATTCAGACTGGGGGATCTGAATATTTTCAAAGATTTGTCCTCCTATTGTACTAAATTAAAATTCGAGCTCCCAAAGAGATCCCAATTATTAACCAATGTACTTGAGTTGAACAAACTGAATCCAACTCCTGCAAGATTCTGAACGCCATATATTAAATGATTCTGACTGCTGTTTTGGGAGAAGAGTTGTTTTCAAAATTATTCCTCATATTGGACCAAGTTAAAATCTTGGATCCAATAGGGAGCCCAAATATGAACTCAAAGACATGATTTCAACAAACAAAGATCTTACTTCCTTAAGGATGCTGTATACAAAATATTAAAAAATTCTGACTGGTTGAGCTAAAGAAGATTTTCAAAGATTATTCCTCATATTGCACTAAATTAAAATTTGGGGCCCATTAGAGAGCCCAGGGATGTGTGTTTAACAAAATGGATCCAACCCCTGTAACGATTCTGTATACCATGCATTAATTGATTTTAACGGGTGTTTCTGGACAACCGGCGGCCATGTCTTTTACCATTCCATTCTACTGGTCCTAAGGATGCTTCATACCAAATAAGTTCTCCCTTCTATGGGGTTTGGTTAGGGTAAATATGTGACCTTAAACACCAATAAAATAATAATAATAATAATAATGGGAAATATGGTCACTTGAAAATACATATATTTTTAGTTCCTTGGGGTTCCCAAGGGGAACATTATTTTTTTTTGGGTATGAATCAAGTACTTATGACTCAATAATACCATATGCATGTATCAAATTCGGTTCAAATCAGACGATCAGTTCAGAAAATAAAAATTTTGGGCAGGGCCAAAATATTTGCCCCTCCCATTTTCAAAGACAAACTTCATTCTACATCTCAGACGGAAGCTCCATACCAAATATCAAGTCATTGTACATGTACCCACTGCTTCATGAGAAGATGTTAAAAGATATTTGGGAACATTTTTCCCCACCTCATCACCAGATTATTGGTTTGAACAAAAACGCAATGCCCTTCAGGTAACTCACACAAACTTTCACTTGAATTGGCCCAGTGGTTTTGGAGAAGACTCAAACACAACTTAACATGTACAACGGACGACAGACAATAGACAAAAAGTGATGACAATACATGTACAGTTAAAACTAGAAGTCATGTCATGAAATGTGCACAAATAGCACGTTGATATGCGCGTTAATGTACGCGTTAAGGCCCAAGTAAAGCTATCAAATTCTGTACATATGGCCTATGCACAAGCAAGGTTTCAGCCAACGGACCTCCGGGTAACCTGGAGGTCCATTGGCAGAAACATTGCATGTGTTTGCTATGAGTAATCAAGAGAACCTGCCGTGCTTTGGATGCCATTCGATATGGCAATTGCGCGCAATTCCAACGCGCAATTAAGCCTAGATAAGCGCACTATTCGTGACAGGACTTCTAGTTTTAACTGTACCCTACCCAGAGGTGTTAAAAGGAAAGAACAACAGGTCTCAATCGCTCACCTGACAAAGTGTAATAAGAAAGTAATTTGGATCACAAGCAGTTAGTCATGGTTTATCAACACTACAGAGGAATGAGGTCATAAAATTATTCATAATTCTAGTCTTTATGTCAGATGATTATTATGATACATGTAGGACTTCCTGACTGCTTCCAATTCCATCAGCTGTAGACAAGCGTTTCAATTCATCCGAGCGTTGTTATGTCAAGGAATATTTATGGAAAAACACTAAGAAATGGCATTTAACAAACTTGACCTAACCTACCTCTCCACAAAGCCCAAATATAAAGCAAGGGACAAGAACTCAACAAACTTGAATTTGATCCACCTAGAGATGTTACATAACAAAGATGGAAGAATTCTGACTGGTGGATCTGAAGAAGATGATTTTTTCATCATATTGCGCTAAGTTAAAAATTTGGGCTTCGATAGAGAGCCCAAATATTCATCGACTGATACGATTTGAACAAATTTGAATCTGAACTCCAAAGAGATGTTCTGTACCAAATATGAAGGGATACTGCCTTGTGGTTGAAGATTTTTAAATAAATTTCCTAATACTGCACTAGACTTTCAACAAACTTGAATCTGGTCACCAAACCTCTCCCCCACCCCCTCCGAGATGTTCTATAACAAGTATCACACTGCATTTGTCTCAGTAGTTTATGAGTAGCCGATAATGTGGAGTTCACACCAGATGGAAGATAGACACCAGAAGATGGATGGCAGAAAGTGATCACTTAACCCCCTCCCACCCCCCACCCCCGGCTTTCAGTTATGTGAGCTATAAATTCACAGGAAGTATCGGTCACATGCACATATATCCCAACAAAACACACCAATAGTCAACTGCATTTACCAGGTCCAAAAAGTCATCAAATCATACTCTTCATTCATCTGGAATATTCCATATTAATGCAGGATGTTATCATGTCAATAGGAACAGGTGCACGGTGGCTCAGTGGTAGACTGTTGGACTTCTATGCTAGAGGTCCCGAGTTCGATCACGATCCGGAACGACCCACGTTGTGTCCTTGGGCAAGGCACTTTATCCTGGTTGCCAACATGGGGGCACGATAACGCCGTGTACTAAGGAAATATGTAAGCTGGGATTGGAATTGCTGCAGTTATAACATAAAAAAATGAAGCAAGGATCACTCATCGCAGATACGGGGGTCAGAAAATCAAGTCTATTGATATTTGTTCAAGTTAGTGCTGACAAGCAAAAAACAAGCAAAACAAGAGAGGGCCATGCCCCAGGGCATACTCCAACGGTGCATACTGCCAAACGATGACCGGAGAAGAAATAAACCATGATCCAACACCCCCCCCCCCCCCCCTTACAAAGATATAATGCCACAAGTGGAAAGGCGATTTGCAGGTAGTTTCTTTGTTTAACTGCAGGGACATGATTCATTTAAAAGCATTTCCCATAAACATTTTTTATTCCAAATTTCATTGAAATCTGAGAAGTAATTTTCAAGTAACAATGCAAACAGACATATGAGTGCAGATGGACAGATATAGGGACGGACATATGGATATGTTTCAATGCAATTGATTGTACCAGAGGTGCTGACATATCAGTGTCAAGGATAAGGCTGGGTCCGATAACAAACAAAATCTCTCACCCAATGGACCCAGCAACAAATCCCAAGGCAAAAAAAGTTGTTTGTGTAAAATCCTTGAAGTGTTCAGAAACGCATTTTTGAACTCAAAACACCACAGTGACTCTACAGAGTCATGCAATTTTATGAAGAGCATTCTAAGCATTGTATCATCCACCCCACCGCCTCCTCCCCTTCTCTGAAAATGCTAAGACAGACATATTTTCAACACTAGGCATACACACGAGGCGTTTATTCTCATTGTTTACAGGATAGAGAAATCCAACCCAGCAGAAATTGTGAGTTCAACGTACACCTGTTATTAATAGTTTGTGTCAATCAGATCATCGACATGTGAGATGTAAAATTATTGTCTTTGTTTTGCAGCAACATTAATCCCCCCCCCCCAACCCAGTAGTAACTGTAAAGGCCAGAAACACCTGTTACTGAAGTCTAGTGACAATTGGACGATCCACATAAGAGATAGATGTGACTCATTTAAAAACCTGCCCCATAAACAATCAGCATTCCAAATTTTATTGAAATATGATAACCCAAACCTGAAAGATGAGGCGAACAGACAAAACAATGGCTATTTTGAGAGACAAACGGCACATTTTCAATGTTAAAAAAACGGGATAAGTCTGAAAAGTGAAAAGTAATAAATATGATTAGAGACGTATTTGATAGCCTTTCCCATAAGCAATCTTTATTCCAAATTATATTGAGATCCGATAATCCAAACCTGAGATATGTATGTCTCATATCCCAAATATTGACCAAATCCTGTGATAATTGTGCAGGTCACAGAGCTAACGATCTGAAAATGGGAAAAAATTCACTAATTAAGGGCTATAAATCTGCTCAGTATGGCCAAACGGTACAAGTTTTCAAACCCATTCAAGACATTGTTAAGAAAGTCTCACATACCAAACACCGACAAAATCCAATGATATTTGCTGAAGTTATCACACCACCGAGCTGAAAATAGGCAAAAATCAACAAATTAAGGGCCATAATTCTGCTCAATATAGCCGAAACGTACCATTTTTTAAACCCATTGAAGACATTAAGAAAGTCTCACATACCAATACTGAATCAAATCTATTGATATTTGTTCCAAGTTATTGTGCAAACAATTTGAAAACAGGCAAATATTAACGAATTAAGGGTCATAACTCTGTATTGTGACATTTTCTCGACTTTTCTATATTTTTGCAAATTGATTTCTATTAAAAAAATGGGGAGTACCCCGAGTATCGCATGACAATAAACGAGTTGTAAAGGTCTCCACCTTTCAAGGAAAATGGGACAGCACTGGGAGTACCACCGTGCAGCACTGGGTCTGCATTTTGAATTCCCAGCTTTGTTCCTGGATACCTGAAACACATTTGGCCAAGTGTTCTTATGAAATATTATTTTATTATCATCAGTTCTGGTACAAATATGGTACCGATAGTACACTTTAAGGACCGCTGATGTAAGATATTGACTGTGTGTGAGGTGCACACATATCTTTGGTGTTCTATACACCACATCCTTCATTTCGCTGTATAATTTCTGTAAATTTATTTGGAATTTATAGAATTTCAGACTTGGGAATTTCATAGCACTGTTTGTTCCTTAATTATGGTTCTATATAAGTAAAGGGCAATTTAGTTTGAAAAAAGGGTGTTCATGAAGATTCAGCCTCAGGAACATTCAGCCCTCATACTTTTTCTGGGAATATTATTCGGTCTCAGTCATGGCCGCATCTACCTTATCACCTCAGAGGCCAAATTCTTCTTTAAATTTTCTATGCATTTTTTTATACTTTTTTAAAAGGATTTATGATTACTAATCATGACAAAATTGTGCAATATGAAACAAACCTAAATGAAACTGGCCCAAAAGGACATTCACTAACATCTAGTCAGCTGACACAAGAATTACTTTTAGCATGCATTTTGGTAGGTGTTTTCCGTGTTTTTTATTAAAGCTGAGTTTTGAACATTTGCTTATGTTGTCAAATGTTCTCAACCTACTCATTAAATTATCAAATTTGATGGTGGGGGGGGGGGACTCAGTAGGCAGAGGTGCAGACTTCAAGCCAAGCGGTTCTCGGTTCGAATCTCACATGCAGCAACTGTGTTGTAGCATTGGGTCGACACTCTTTACCCACGTGGGGGCATGGTGGTGTGGTGTACTAAGGCGTACTACCTGGTGCACTTGTCTTCAACCAATGCTAACCCCAGAGATGAAAGTGCCCAGAGACAAAAGTCCCTGAAAATCCTTTCCAGGAGCCACAAGGTTGTTGCGTAATGCCAAAGGCAGAACCTGAGTGGAACAACGAGTGCTTGCTCGTCATATGTGCAAAGATCATTGTGAGTTAAGACAAAAATTGAAACCTGCATTCATTGAAAATCATCCCTGAATAATGTATGGACAAAACCTGAAACAAACATCCCTGAATTTAGTCAAATCTCTGAAAACTTTCATCCCTGGCTAATCCTTCTTGTTTGGATTTAGTATGTTGAGGAGCCTGGCAGTTGCTTTCCATTGTTTAGTGGTTCTCTCTGGGTACTCTGGGTTTCTCCACCCGTAAAACTGTCTGACATGAAGTGACCCTGGCTGTAAAAAGGTGTTGTTAAACCGAATATATAAATAAATCAAATTTGATGAATGCAGGACTTTTGAATGATGGTTTTGATTTAGGGTGGGGGGTTGGTTATACAGCAAAAACAAATACAACAAGCTAATAATGAAACTATGTGCTTGAGAATTTTGTATTTCTGGTAATAAAATAATATTTGCAAACATCACCCCTGCGTTTTTTCAGTTATTACCTAACATAAAATTCTGTGTTTTTTTCATAGAAATTATGTTGTTACTACCAGTTAAAAAATCCATTTCAACACGCGATAAAAAAATATTTGCTATTACTTCAATTTTTTAATGTTACTTCTCAGACTCCGATAATTTTTTTCCCCAACATGTTTTTTTTAATATTTAATTATTTATTTAAAATAACCTGAAGTTGAAAATTAAAACAATTTGTATTCTGTTACTTCTTTACTATTTTATCAATAAAAATTGGGCTTAGTAGTTAGAGGTGCAGACTGCAAGCTGAAAGGTCCTCGACCAAATCCCACCTGCGTCAACCGCTTTGTGTCCTTGGGCAAGACACTTCATCTCCATTGTACACGTGGTTGCATTGTGTTATTTGCGCAGTGTACTCGGGCGTACTGCAGGTCAATGGTGCACTTGTCTTCAACCAATGCTAACCCAACTTGAGTGGAGTTTGTATGTTAGGGAGCCCGACATTTGCTTGTCATTGCTTGGTGGTTCTCTCTGGCTTCTTCCACCTGTAAAACTGTCAGACACGAGGTGACCCTGGCTGTTGAAAGTGACGTTAAATCCCAATAAATAAATCAATAAGAATCACTCCTATTCTGGAGGACGGTTTGGGGCAAATTGGGTTAGATTAGCATTCGGTTTGGGTCAAATTGTTGGAGGACAGTTTGGATGCAATTCTCACAGTCACGGATGAGAAACGTGAATTACTATAGAACACATCAAATGTGGATTACTGCAGAGACCATTGCTTGATATATATTATTTTTAGGAGTACAAACGGATATCGTAGCATATCTAAAATATCCTAACGGATATGTATTGCTTTTCTTTCGGACGAATCTTCCCTGCGCCTAGTTTTCCCTAGGCCAAATCTTCCTCCTGTTCCAGAATAAAGATGACATGTCATTTTCGATGGCGTTAAATATCTAAAAAGATTATTACTTTCCATTTTTCAGTATTCGAAACTACGAAGCATTGTTCACAAATACAGATGACACCAAAAAGTAACAAATTATTACTTTGTTTTGATTTCTGATAGGACCGAAAGTAACCCGTGTTGTTTCACTTTTTTCAAGCAAATTTGTCATTACTTTTACAACACTGTTACATTTTGATAATTCAAAATGAGAGTTTCTATTCGTTTTGATACTTCCCGAGCTATGTGTACATGCATATCTGTATACCAAGAAACAACAATTATCAGTTATATCTGCGGTTTTCCGATTAAGGTCATGCTGGTTATCATTCGCCGACAAGTTGCAACGAAATCAGGAGAGTTCGATCTGAAATAACGAGATTATCAGCTGAGCGTATTGACAAACCTCCAGAAGGACAGAATTCGAGTGGTGTGAAGCTATGTAAACATCACGCAAAGCTTAGATGCGAATGGGGTTACAACAGAAAGCAAACGTATTTGACATTTGTGTTTGTTTGTTGATTATCAGTCCAAAAATTCCCAGAGTGAGGTAGGCCAACTGAAATTGAATGGGCTTTTCGATACCGGAAGGCACGTGATTTTTTCACTGAAATTTACTATAGAATTAAAAAAAATCACATTGACGGCTGTAGAGAATTCTGTTGTGGAACACATTTATATGACTGGGTATGTGGAACCCGCTGCAGGCCTAAGGACCGCTTGGGGTTCCTATAACTATTGTATCAAAGTCATGCGGGAGCATGGTGGCTCAGTAATGTCGACTGCATACTGAATGGCCCACGGTTCGATCTCCACCAGTGGTAACTGCGTTGTTTCTCTGGGTAAGGCACTTAACCCTTTGAACACCAGTGGTATCTTCCATGTCAGTTCAATGGCAGCAATTGGAAGAGTCCATATTTAATATTTGGGGTTAGACCAATTAATATTTTCAGCGTGCAGCCTTAGAGTTGCACGTTGAAAATATTGATTGGTCTACACCACACATTTAACTTGTAGCCATCCCACTTAATTACATCATGGCGTAGCTTGTAACCGGGCGGAACAACGGCCTCTGGGGTTCAAAGGGTTAATCCCGATTGTCTACGTGGGAACACGGTAGTGCTGTGCAATAAGGCGTGCTGTACATTGGTGGTGCACTTGCCTTCAGCCAATGCTAACCCTGATGGTGCGGAGTTAGTACGTTGGGGAGTCTGACAGTTGCTCGTCGCTGCTCGGTGATATTCTCCCAGGGGTACTTCGGCTTCCACCACCCGTGAAACTGTACGGCACGAGGAGCGACTCTCCCTGTTAAAAGTGTTATTAGAACCCCCATGGGCAATACATATAGCATGTCCGAAACTAAACAATGTGTATTATTGGCACAGTTTTTTAAATTTTTACTCTGTGATTTGTGGACGACTATTCTCAGCGCCGAAAATGCTCAACTCGAAAAGTATTTATAATTGTTCATAACAGCACGAGAAACACTTGTAGACTTTCTTCACATGGACTCTCGAGTTCACCTCGGTGGTCCAAGTGATGGAAATTTGCAAATGCTTCTTGTGTTTTGTCCTCAGAAATTGTAAAAAAACTTAGTGAAAAATCTATACCACAGCGATTCAGTTGTAACCCACACTCAACTTTCGGAAGCATCAATATTTTCTTTCTGTTTCATCAGTTCAGTTCGAGATTTCACTACCGAACTCGCTAATAGGGCACTATATATAGCATTGCTCAGAGCAAACGCTCTTGTGTATTTCATACTACTTAATTCTTCTGCAGTGAGGAGCGGATTAACTAACGAACATTTTATGCGCTAACTGTTGTTACGGTGTGGAAATATTATTGATATTGGTAACAGAAAGAAATCTGAGAATCAGCAACAATAACTATGAATTTAACTATTCTGAAATTTAATTTAAAAAAAAATAATAAAAAAAACAATACAAAGATCTTTTATACTAATTGGTTAACAGAAAATAAAACCATTGGTACTTATCAATTATTGAATTAGTCCGAAATACAGTTTGACAGAATCCAGTAATCCAGTGGTGAAGAAAGTTACCAGCTGGTAGTATTAAATCCAAGAATGTCTCTTCAGAAACAGTATCCCGTAGATTTGTAATAAAATGTTCACTTAGAAATTTCAGCAGTCTGCAATAAAATATAATAAAATGCACCGCAAAATTCAAATGGAGTAAAAATCCAAGAAGTATTGGCGCCACAGGTAATTCCCAAATAATCCAGTAGAATCCTGGCTTTTCTCAAAATAATATTCTGTTTCACAAAAAGTATAAATTCTCTTTTCCAAGGCGAATAGATTCTCTTCGAAATTCTCTTTTGGAATCAATCTTCCAAAATCACAAAGAAGCACTGCTTCTATAATAAATGCACTGTTCTGAAACAATAATAATCTCCAATGGAAACAACTGAGGTGAGTCTTTCTGAAATGGCTTTCTAAAAATGAGTTTTTGAATTCTGTTGAAAAACCTTTATATAGTTAACAGATAGAATGTTCCAGAAGATGAAAATTCTACAAGGTTCTAACAGTTTCTAGGTGATTCTGTCATAGTTCAAGTAAATAAGGTCCTTGACTTACTTAAACTATCAACAGCTATATGTACAATATATTAGTGTAACAAAGATGTAAACAAAGGTCACTCAGTGCAAATGAGTCAGACCAGTCAGAAAATGCAGAAAAAAATATCAATCTCATAGTATTATCAATTAAGGATATATATATCAATCTCAATATAATATAGGGGCGATATAACACTGTGACAGGACGTCTTGTTTCATCTGTGCTTAACTAATGTAACAAGCTGCAGTATGCTACAAAGTGAAAAGTAGAGGGGATACGATTCGGCATTCGTTTCGATTCGAAATTCTCATCCTGTTTCTTTCGATATTTGATTCGACTAGAAACTTTAGATTCGTGAAACTGATTAAAATGTATTTACCCAACAGTATGCAGTATTACAATGTTATACAGTTAGGGCTGCACGATATTCAAAACTGAGAACAGTTCAAATATATGGACATACGTACCACAATCGAGACTTGAGGAATCACAGTCGGAACGAATTAGCATGCCTTGATGGTGCGGTTCGAGAAACCTTTGCCCAACGCAGAAAATATCAACAAATTTATTATTTTAACAATTAGTTTATCAGATTTTCCCCCAAATTGTCTACAAAACAATATCATGTGACCCCTCATTGGAACGAGCTCAATGGGGTCACACATGATATAATTTTGTTGAAATTTTTGAAAATTACTTCTACAAATGCTAAAATTGTATATAAACATTTGAGTCGGTATTTCCCATAAAACGTATCAGTAGTAACAATAAATTTATTAAACAAAATCCTTGGATGACGAAGGGCTTGGTTATTTCCTCTAATAATAAAAGCAGATTCTATCATTAAAAGTTAAAAAGTCCTACGGAAATAAACATAAAGAAATATAAAAACTGCTGCAAAATATTCAATAAAGTTAAAAACAATGCAAGGCAATCTACTATAAAAAATATTCTCAACAAGAATAAGTTCAACATTAAAAAAACCTGGCAAATATTGAATGAAGCCATTCTAAAATCTAAGCGGGAAGCCTCTTTACCGACTTTTCTCAAAGACAATAACCAAATCAGTCATCCGGCGGACATAGCGGGAGAATTGAACGCGTACTTCCTAATATTGGCAAATGTACAAGTGAAAAAATATCCAAGCCAAATAAAACATTTTATGAGTACATGGGTAGAAGTTCAACAATTTTTATATCAATCCAGTCTGTGCCACTGAGGTTAAAAACACTGTGAAATCCCTAAACGCCAAACGTAGTCAAGATTGTGATAATGTTAGCTCAGAAATTGTCAAGGACACTATTGGTCCTATACTTATCCCATTAACGCACATCTTTAATTGCTCATTTGCACAAGGTGTTGTACCAGACAGAATGAAAATCGCTAACGTCATCCCGAAATTCAAATCCGGTGATAAGCACAGTTTTAGTAATTACAGGCCTATTAGTCTCTTGCCAACTTTTTCTAAAATTTTAGAACAACATTATGTCTTCACGATTGTTAAACTTCTTGGACCGTTTTGAAATCCTACATCCCCATCAGTATGGATTTAGGAAGAACCACAGTACAATGCATCCCGTCATGCAGTTATTCAAAAAGGCGGCTGAGGAAAATGATAAAAAAAAGTAAAAACTGCACTCTAGCCTTGTTTCTTGACCTATCTAAAGAATTCGATACAATAGATCATTCAATTCTAATAAATAAATTAGAAAGATACGGTATACGAGGCTTGGAGAAAGATTGGTTCACAAGTTATTTAACCAGAAGAAAACAATATGTCGTTTATGACAACCATAAATCCGATGTAGCCCCTATAACACATGGAGTTCCCCAAGGTTCCATACTCGGACCCACGCTATTTCTGCTGCACGTGAATGATATCTGCCAAGCAACATCCCTAAATCTGTTATCGTTTGCGGACGATACAACTGTATATTCATCTGGGCCAAACCCAAACAAAATAGGTCCATGTTTAAATAAAGAACTCGAAAATCCCTTCGAGAGGTGCTGTGCCAACCAGTTAGTTTTAAATGCCACGAAAACAAATTACGTTTTAATTAACCCCTCATATAAGACGAAATTTGCCACACTTTCACACAATGTTCTTATAAATGGACAGGAGATAAAAAGAGTGGGTTCTGAAAATGCAGAAAAATCTCTCAAATTTCTAGGGATTTATATCGATGATAACCTATCCTATAAATATCATGTATCCCAACTTTGCACCAAAATAGCCCGTGCCAATTTTGCCCTCAACAAAGTAAAGACCATTCTCCCACATGATGCGATGAAAACCCTGTATTTCTCTTTAATCCATACCCATCTAACATATGGAATAAACATATGGGGAAACGCCAGAACCGTAAAGAATCTAATGATATTCCAGAAACGATCTGTGCGTATTATAAATAACAAAAGGTATAACACACATACAGACCCCCTTTTTCTTAAAAATAAAATACTAAAAGTAACTGACCTTTTTAAACTTAACGCTTGCTTATTTGTATTTGATTGGTATCATGAAAACCGGCCCGTTTCATTTAAAAATTACTTTAAGCTAACTGATGATAATTCTGGGAGGTCGAACAGAAGAAATGGCCTCCTTCATATAAAAAAAACCCGAACCAAATCATTGGATTATTTACCGACAAATATGTACCCTAAAATCTGGAACGAGTTGGATAGGAATATCAGAAATATAACCCAGAGAAATATGTTCAATAAACAGTTAAAGTTAAAATTACTGTCTTCATACTCAGACAATGTTCGCTGTAATAACCCATATTGTTCCGATTGTGGTCCCTGAATTTATTGGTGTACAGTGTACTCTTTACGCCGTAAAAATACAAAATCAGTCCAGCTAATTCACGTCTGACTAAAATGCATTCACCGCCTATGAAACCTCGAAAGGAATCCCCTAAACTGATATTGATGTTGATGGTGGTATTGATATTGATATGTATATCAATATTAGTATTATTATTGCACCATCAACGTACTCCATGCAGTGGTCTGATCGCCTCGTGAACTCCACCTGGCTCCGGGGAACCACAGTAATGTAACTCCGTTAAAGAGAAAATGGGCTGTCGGTGTCAGGATGGGAGATGTTTCGTAACGCACAACCAGGTGAATCAAGTCACAACTTCAATGAATAAAGTCACAATGTCCATGTTATGTCATGTTCACCCCCCCCCCACCCCCCCCCCCCACCCATCATACTAGCCTAGACTATATTGAACGAAATACTATCTGACAGTCTGGTTTAAAACGCTGCATAAAGTAATCGTGGGAGACAACAGGAAGACAGCCAATCTGGCTATGTTGTATCCCTGCGGTATACTACTAACACGCTATGTTGAACATGAAGGTAGTATTGAAGCCAAATATCTTTCTTTCGTGCCAAAATTATTTTGATTAACATTACTGTACTACTATTTGCATTTGTACTTGTATACTGCTAAATAAAATCAATCAAAATCAATATTACGTGAACACATGTAGACGAGTCCTTGGGTAAAGGGATAATATTATTCATTCGGGGCTACAGTTAAAAAAACTCAAGACATCTTGAAAATTAAATTGTGGATAAATACATAATGACGATAAACCGGCATGTTTTGTAATTACAACAGTATTCAATCGATATTGGTTTGAATGCCGGTATATATCGGTTTATCGATATACCGTGCAGCCCTATATACAGTTATATAATTCATCTTTGTGATCTGAATCAAGCCACATGTGAAAAGACAAGAATTAGTTCAAGAAACTCTTTCATGTCCATTGACAAAAATTAATGTAAATTAAACACGCTAACACATCAATGTAAGCTTATATTTATTTAAAATGTGTCTGAAATTCTTTGTTGAAAGAACGAAAACCAAATAGATTCCACTTCCTTGAAAATTATGTTAAAATTACAATCAGGTGTACTCAGAAAGATCAGCTATTGTGAAAATAGCACGCTCGAGGCAAGGCGTACGTGCCAGAAAACACACGTGTATTTAAGTAAACAACTTCAGACAAGACTGAAAACATCGTGCATTCAGTATTATGTTGGAAAGAGGGTGAAAACTACATATATGTGAATTTCTTCAAGTTTTCTTTAGCGTTTATGTGGTACTGTTATAATGTAACTGTGTTTCCATTATTATAATGATGTATCAAGTTATCAAGTGTCAATTTTAACGTTATGTCATACTAATATTAAAACACCGACCAGCCCCTGATTAGTCGAACGTAAATGTCACATTCGCACCTCTGACTTCAGAGTGTGAGCACCTGATTAACAATCATGGAAACACTGGAATTCCCAGAAAGACTCGTCAGAATCATCTCAGCTCTGGGCATCTCTTGCCCTGTCACCTGGACTGTTCAGGAGACAGGTAAGAGAGTCCACCTGAGCCTGGAATCTGAAGTAGAGACATCCAAGACATCACCCTCTGCGGGGAGAGGTGGTACCTTTGGTGAGAGGATCCCCTCTCCCACTGGTCCTCACCCGAAAGGGCACGGATGGTCTGAAGAGAGAAAGAGAAAGAACAGAAGAAGAATCCGTCGACCAAGCGCAGGGACGCCCGGCGCTTGGAGGCCTTCCGAAATAGGAAGAAAGAGTTGAGTGAGGGGGTGGAGGTTCTGGAGGCAGCCGTCTTTCCCTCCTAGTCCCACTGGATGTGGGACGTCCAGTGGAGACTGAGGAGGACCTGGAAGTTACATTTTCACCACCTCCAACCCCTCACTCCCCTCTTCCTTCACTACCGGAAAGCCCGGGAGCGGAAGTCACAACTGAACAGCCACCCCAATCTGCAGACGCCATCCTCCTGGAAAAAGTAAAAAGAGCAATAGTGATGGCAAAAGAATCCAAGGCCAAAACCGATAAGTTCCTAAAAGAATCCAATGAAATAACCAGAAGAGCAAAAGAAGAAATCCAAGCACGAAACTCAACACCATCGCCATCCATATCGCCATGCCAACCGCCACCTAAGAAAAAAAGCCGCAAGAAGACCAAGTGGGGGTAAGCCTCCTCCCTCCTTCCTTTCCTCCTCTATCACGCCTTGACATTCAACAAAAGCAAACAGTCAATGAGGGTCGAAAGGGGTTTTCCCCAACCGGTCTCCGCGCGCCTTCGGCGCGCGAAACCATTCCGTCTCTTCGATTAGTCGAAATTTTCAGATGAGAAGGCCATGCGTAACTCTTTGTTATCAAATTCCACCCCTCTCTGCGCCTATGTTCCCCTCCTAACCACCTGACTTGAGTCCTTTGCTGATATTCCGTACCTCATTCTTCCCAATTTCCGTATGAGCTTATTACACCCCCCCCCCTCCTCCCCCATCCTTTTGTCACCCAATATTCACATATCATTTAGTCTCCCAACTCACTTCCCCAGTCTAGTCACAGTGAATTTTATTTTGTCCGACTGATATTTTTGACATTCTAAAAGAAAGTGTTTCAGCGTCCCCCTTACATGTTCTGCCAAATTACACGTTTGTCACTCTTTTCTACCGTCATTCCTCATCTTTCCTTGAGTTCCAGAAAGCTCGTGCTCAACAGAAGTGATCCCTCTAGGGTTCCATCAATGTACTCCTCAAAACCTGGCTTATCTTTATCCCGTTAGACCCCCAGATACTTCTTTGCTCCGACTCTCCCCGACCAATTCCGGTTACAATACACCAAGACTCTCTTTCCGACGATTGTTTTGTCACGTGTTGTCTCCGTTCAAATCCGAGATCTCTACTGAATAGTTCTCTATTGACTCCCTCACTTACCCATCCACCCTGCTTGGTATTGGTATTCTAAATATTGTGGGACATTAGTTTACACCATCGACTGTCGGGGAGATTTATCAGAGAGTTACGCAGACAGACTTTCATTAATTCTAACCGTCGTCCGCCCAAGTTCACCCCTGATTGTTCTATCATTGCGGCATTTCTCGACAATATTCCCCATCATTATTGCATCGTTGTATGAGTCACTATACTACAGTACAGTCGTCGTGGATTGGTCGTAACCCACACGTGGGCAGTTATGTCCACGCATGTGTTTACCAGGTAGTAAAAATCATCATAAGCAAAATTTTAATTAATGAAGCACCGGGTGTACCCGGTGCTTCATTAATTAAATTTTTGATGATTATTCCCATAATTAGTGTTTGGAATCTAATATTATTGCGTTCACGCGTGGAAAGTGACCAGTCTACTGGCAACTGTACTGTATGTATGCACTCTTTCTGTTTTTGTATATTGCAAATAAAACCAGTCAATCAATCAGTCGTTCTGTAGAGTTTGGTTTAGGGATAGTAATTCCGTACCATATAGTACGTCCCCGTGGACTGGTCACCTTCCACGGGTGGGCAATGTTTCCACGGACACAATAATATAACATTCCAACCACTAATTACAGGAATAATTATAAAAAAAAAATAATTAATAAAACACCGAGTACAACCCAGCGCTTCGTTAATTAAATTTTTGCAGATGCTGATTTTTATTACCTGGTAAACGCATGAGTGGACACAACTGTCCACGCGTGGATGACGACCAGTCCACGGCGACTGTACTGTACTTTCTGCATCTATTTATTTATTTATTGGTGTTTTAAGGTCACATATTTCTGCACTATGGCTAATCATGACCGCGACAGATTTACGGGTGGAGGAAGCCGGAGTACCCGGAGAGAATCACTGAGCAACGGCGAGCAACTGTCAGCTCCCCAACATGCGAACTCCACACAACCATTTCCCAAATGGGTTTCCCCACGAAAGCCTTATTCAAGCTGTTATTCCCTAAATGTTCAGAGGATCATTTATACCATTATCATAGTATTATTAGTTTTACGTTTTATTTATTATTGGTGTTTAACGACTCTTTCGGCAGCCAGAGTCATATCGTATCGGAATATTAGCTGATCTACGAATATTCCTTAAAACGTGGCACAAACAACAAGTACCCTATTCAGAAGGGCTGCAACGGTTGGCTCATTTCACAACCGCTTAACCGAGAGCTATAACCGGATAATATCCGGTTAACCGTTGCAATTATTTGACCGAATCTGGGATCAAAACTATAGGAATTGGAAAGCAGTATTCTCAGAAACTATTCCGTAGTATGTATACAAACGAACGTTGTCGAGTACTCGACAACGTTCGTTTGTATACAAACTACGAATAGTTTCTGCGGTAACTCAGAACTCACGGAAATTGACGATCATTAACGAAGTCTTGAACGCAAAGGTCGATTATTTCTCAATATATACAGCTCTGCTTCGAGGTGTAGTCTATCCTAAAGGTGAAGCGACAGATTTACTACGTTTTAACCGTGGAATGGCGATCACTATCGATATTTCGGACAACCGGTTGGCGTTTTTTAATCGGTTGGGCAGGTAACCGGTTTCAAACTAGTTACCCGTTTAAGCATTTCAGTACTACTATTCAGTATGTGTGTACCCGTGGGCTTGTCTTCCCGTCAGAGCCACGACAACCGTATTTGCTTCTTCACAAGGATTGCCGTTGTTTTCTCTGTGTCATCACAAAGAAAACAATGGTTTTGGGTTTGTTTTCCCGATATCGAGTGGACTTGTCATTGTTTGTCAAAGAGCACAAAGAAAAAAAAACAACAAGTCCTCACAACGTTGGTTGAAAAGACCTATGGTGTGTATATGTGTGTAGGTAGGGACGCTGTTCTTGCTGACCATATAACTTGGGGTGGGAGTTGTCCTGGTCTACAACTGACCTGGAGCAATTGGCATGTCTGCCAATTATCCTGGCTTCAGTTGTTCCCGTTACCAAGACGAGTTGGAAGCGGGTTTGGGTTTTCACACTTCTCTTTGGAAAATAACTTTTCCATGTGGAAATGGCAGATTTATTCCACAGGGGAAAGTTATTATCCAAAAGAGATGTGTGAAAACCCAAACCCGCTTCCAACTACTCTTCATTTTTAGAATCGATAGTTTTATCACCACTACCTCCTGGCTTCAACTCCTTATAAGCAGAGGAAACTGGTCGGGGCAGTGAAGAAGGAGTTGATGTTGATGGAGGTAGTAGATGGTGAGTGATACTAGCCATTCTGAAATGAAGATGAGATTGAACTTCGAAGCGAGTGAACAACTTACTGTTCAAGATGGGTCCTCCGGAAATGGTTGAGAGCTACAGTGATTTGGTGAAAAGGGTGCTTTAGGAAGCGTGATTGTAAAAGATTGAGGCGTGGAAGGGCTGGCGAAGTCTCACAAAGTTTCGTTGGGGCAGTTTCTCAATTTAGAAACCTTAAGTTCAACACACAAACAGTGCCATGCGTGATTCCCGGTTTGTGCTATAGATTTCCCGGGTTTCGTGACTGGCTTTCGGAACCGGGAACTCGTGAATACCCGTTCCCGGCATTAAACCCTAATATAAATGCACGAAACAAATATTTACTTTATGAATGTACAGTTAAAACTAGAAGTCCTGTCATGAAATGCGCACAAATAGCACGTTGATCTGCGCGTTAATCTACGCGTTATGACCATAATAAGGCTACCAAATTATGTATATATGGCCTATGCACAAACAATGTTTCAGCCAATGGACCTCAGGGTAACCCGGAGGTCCATTGGCAGAAACATTGCCTGTGTTTGCTATGAGTAACTTGGAGAACCTGCCTTGCTTTGGATGCTATTCGATATGATAATTGCGCGCAATTCCTACGCGCAATTAAGCCTCGATAAGCGCACAGCTCGTGACAGGACTTCTAGTTTTAACTGTACACTGCAAAATATATAGGTTCTCTTTAGAACCAAAACTGGTTCTAATCTTGTCCCTGAGATGGAACCAGTTCTGTTTAAACAGTATTTATTTCAAATCAAATAAATTTACCAAGATTAGCATTCAATATTAACAGAATGTGACATGCACTGAAGTAGATTCAGCAGTAAACTTGCAGCTTATTCAACGCAGTCGCCAAACATTTTGAAACAAAGGAGATATGAACAGTTGGCATATCGAGCCAGTTTTGGTTCTGTATAGAACCAAAACTTGTTCGATATGCCAACTGTTCATATCTCCTTTGCTTAATAATTATTTGAGACAACCTCGTATAAGCTCTAAACTTACGACTGACCCCCCCCCCCCCCCCCCCTCACAATTCATGTTTAATTCTGTTAATATTTAATGTTAATCTTTATAAATTTATTTGATTTGAAATAAATACTGTTTTAACAGAACTGGTTCCATCTCATGGACAACATTAGAATCAGTTTTGGTTCTAGAGAGAACCTATATTTTTTGCAGTGTAGGTCGCGGACAGCGAAGATTCATGGGTAAACATTTTCTATCTGATTCTTCCTGTTCTGCCCGAGCGGTACTTGTTATTTGTAATGGTAAACATATTTGTCAGTCATGTTCAGTGTGGCCAAGTTCGATTCGATTTGATTCGATATTCGAATAAAAAATGAGTGATTGGTAGAGCCCTACCATGGAATGTCTCAACACGTAATGGTAACAAATGTCCGATGGACTCCCTCATTTCTAAGATATTCCTGAACAGAAGGAATTATCCAGCTTTCTAGTCTTGGGCTGGTGTGTGTTTGATTTTTGAGGCAAACTGGAAAACCGAACCGCAATACCCAGCAAAAACCGACCGAACGATTTTAGTGTGTTAATGCATAAACTGATTCAACCATGTTACTGTGAGGCAACTGGACTAGCGACCACTATGGATTCTCTCCAGTTAGTAGATTCGGCAAAATGGGCGAATACATCGTGCCCGCACTGTTACATTTACCCCCTTATTGACTCGTCCATATACCGGACTATACCGGACTCCACCGGACGAGTCAATACGAGAGAAAATGTGACGACGAGAACACAACAAAGATGAAATGAAATTTATTTCTTACCCCGATTTATGGGTTTTCTGACTAAATAGACTTAGCATCTCAACCCCTAGAACCCAAAGGAATGTAAGGCTGAACCCAATACAGACCAGGATTTGTGGCGAAGGCTGCAGTACAGACTATTGTGGATTTTGTTCCAAGTAACCGAGCAGGAAGTGTTAATTAGTATCTGTTCTTAACAGATGTAAACACCGAACCGACACCGAAGGGTTTTTGTTTTAGACCGAACCGAAAAGGAATATGAAAAATAACCCCCCCCCCTCCCCCCATTGCTCTATTTTCTAGCCACGTAATGTTTATCAATGTTTACTTATTATGCGATTTCGATATTTTATCAAAATTCCGGCAAATAATTTCTAATCTTACCTGACCTTTTATACTGATTTTAACCCTTTACCCAACGTAACGGCCAAAACCGGCCAGCGCTATTCTCAAAAATCGCCAATTAATTTTCAAAATATTTTCATTTTTTGTCTCAAAAACATAGGTTATGACCCCTCGTTGGAACGAGCTCGTCGAGCTCGTTCCAACGAGGGGTCATAACCTATGTTTTTGAGACAAAAAATGAAAAAAATTAGTTATTCAAGAATTTTTTTTGCAAGTGTCGTCTGCTTTTCATGTTAGGTAAAGGGTTAAGAGATGTCCATGTGATGGCGTCGCGGTAACCGGTTCTCGTCAGATCATCGAAGTTAAGCAACTTCGAGCCCGGTTTGTCCTCGGATGGGTGACCTTCTGAGCGATCGATTCGGACTCCCACGTTGTGTCCTTGGGCAAGGCACTTAACCCCGATTGCCCACATGGGGGCACGATGACGCCGTGTACTAAGGCGTACTGCACGTCGATGGTGCGCATGTCTTCAACCGATCTAACCCTGCCTGTGCTGCAGTGCGGAATTACGATGTTGGGGAGCTGGCAGCTGCTCGACGTTGCTCGGTGGTTCTCTCCGGGTACTCCGGCTTCCTCCACCCGTAAAACTGTCACGGTCATGATTAGTCATTGTGCATAAGTATGTGACCTTAAACACCAATAAATAAATAATAAATGTCCATGCGAACTATTTTTCTTCCACATTTGAACCTTTCGTATCCCATACCGCCGGCCTCTTGTCAAATGCGGAAAAAAATAACTGTATTTTGTATATTTATACAATCATCGCTTTTACGTGAGTTTGACAAGTCTAAATTAATATAAAAATCAGTTTTGAGAACCAACAGCCAAATTTGATCCTTTTTTGTTCATCTTGATCCTATTTTTTCAAACACCTTTACATTAGAACAGTGAGCTCTTTTTCAAAAATTGTCGAAATATGTCAACTTGAAAAAATGTAAGTCAAAGATTCATTTAGAATCATAACAATTCTTCTAAGTTTGGGAACTCAACAGGTTCTACAGTTGAAGCTAGAAGTCTTGTCACAATCAGCGCAGAAAATGATCGTTGGTTAATGCGCTCTTTAATGCAGAAGAATGGAGTTGTGTGAAATACACAAGAGGGTTTGCGCTGTGCAATGCAGGATATAATGCTGCTTCAGATAAACAAGAACAAGGCAAGGAATTCAAAACACTGAAGATGTTGCGAAGGGGATGCGCTATTGGAAATGCCAACACTTTCGTTTCGGAAGAATGACATGCCCGTTGTTTACCTTAGTTTAGGTCCAGTTCAGCGGGGGGAAAAAAACACTTTCAAACACTGCCTTCCACAATGACATTACGAGACCCATCTCCTCCATACAGCAGCTTGTCATAATCCGAAAATGGCGTCATTGCCGTATTATCATGACTCTTGTTTGAATTTTCTGGTCCTCCGAAATAAGTTTCCGCTCAAAATTGAAGGATATCACGTGATAAATTCAAAACATTTTGGCGTTTACCTCCACGCAGTCATGTCGCTGCATCTTCAGGTGTTTTGAATTCCTAGCTTTGCGGTCGGATTTTACGTATTTTTAACTGGTTGAGTGTTACTGTTAAAACTACAAGTCCTGTCAAGAACTGTGCGCTATTCTAGGCTTAATTGTGCGTAGGAAATGCGCGCAATTGCCATATCGAATGGCACCCAAAGCATGGCAGGTTCTCCTAGTTACCCATAGCAAACACAAGCAATGTTCCTGCCAATGGACCTCCGGGTTACCCGGAGGTCCATTGGCTGAAACTGTGCTTATGCACAGGCCGTATTAATAGCCTTACCATCGTCATAACGCGTAGATTAACGCGCAAATCGACGTGCTATTTGTGTGCATTTCAGGACAGGACTTCTAGTTTTAACTGTAGAAGCCACTATCAGGGCTTTCAAAAAAATGAGGGCGCACAGCAAAAGCCAATATGTTCCTTGCTTATGTTTCATGGTCAGTCAAACGCAAATAATATTTGTTTGTATAGATTTGTTTTATCTCAAATTATCGAAGAGCGCCTGTGGGCACTCTTCGATAATTTGTAATAAAGCAAATTTGGATGAATATATTAAGACCACCAAAAA
The DNA here is from genome assembly GCA_031216915.1 of Pictodentalium vernedei. Taxonomy (NCBI): domain Eukaryota; kingdom Metazoa; phylum Mollusca; class Scaphopoda; order Dentaliida; family Dentaliidae; genus Pictodentalium; species Pictodentalium vernedei. The sequence goes on along the minus strand of CM062296.1, from coordinate 840,349,695 downwards.
TAATGTAGCCATCAACCAGTTAAGGATAAAGTGTTATCATTCAATTTCATAAAACAATCCCTATGCACAGGTTTTCACGAACAGGCAAACACACATCTGGGCGTACATATGTCTTTCACTTTCACTAAAATATGGTTTAAAAAATTAGAAATAAAATTAAATCATTTGTCAAGAAACTCCTTTGACGGGTTTGTCAAATTGTAGGTTGCTCACAAACACTTCTTATCATCGCGCCCCAATAGCCCAACAATCAAAAGAGTTTAGAGTAATTTTTTGTTGCTGTAAGTGATCGGTTGATACATACAGCAAGATATCTATCGAACATTTATATTCCGAACTGTTATACATTTTCCAACAGGAGCGTAGTCACGAGATGGGACGGGTGTGTGTGTGTGTGGGGGGGGGGGGGGGGGGTACACACTCTATAACTGCCTCAGATTCGCTCTTAGGACACTGAAGTTTGCCAAATTGTCTTGGGTGAAGGAGGCTTAGTCCTAACTAGAACCTTCTGGACGATACCCTCTACTCCCACTTCCCACCAGGAGGAAAGGAGTGGTAGCGACCCGCGGGTGCTAGTGAAGACTATGGGAGGCTCCAGAATCTCCCAGAACGGCCTTCCGAATGTCATGTTGTGCCCCGCAAACCTGGCTAGGACGCCACCTATTACAGAATCCTGGGTACGCGTCTGTTTTACAATAGAACAGTTGGTTATTAATCATGCAATAAATGCTTTTTGTAGCCAAAAAAATCAACTGTCACACTGCGTTCGAGCTTCAGTCGCGTACCAGTAAATCTAAGTCGTTTTCATTTTGCTTTTCTGTTTGTCTGAGTAGGAACTATTGTTCTCTTTCTTCTCACGTTTATAAATTTACCACCCAGCTTTGAGAAAAGGTTTTCCCGATGCGTTCTGAGGGTATCCAGTTAAAACTAGAATTCCTCTCATTGCACTTATTGTGACACACTTTCGCGAAGGGATTCCCTGTCGCATCTCATCCAAAGCACGGAAGATTTTCCTAGTTATCAATAGAAAGCAGAAACTATGATTCAACTAATGAATCTCGGGGTTAAACCCGGAGGTCTATTGGCTGAAACCTGCTTGTGGACGTGGCATATGTACAGAAGCCTTACTATCATGATAGCACGCAGATCAACGCACAGAGTGACGTGTTATTTGCGTGCAATTCATGACAGGACTTCTAATTTAACTGTAAGGACATACTACAGGAAGTCATATAGAGCTGTTCCGTTATTTGTGTACTTATACCTTTGTCTCTATAGGGTCAGCTTCAACTTCTTACGTATTCCGGTGCATGTAAGTATAAAAAAAATATAAAAAAAACACCAAACAAACAGTGATTTCCAAAACGTAGATTCCAAGACATCCAACTAATAGAACATTAATTCAAAACGCTATGCCAAAGGCAACTTACCTTGTGCAAAAACGTTTCTTGACAAAAAGTAAACCACTATTGGTATTATACAAACATTCATGACTGCCCTGTTTCTTCACCATTTACAAAAACCATAAGTCCTTCAACAATTAGTGATACAAAAGTCTGAATTTATGAAGAAAATAACTGTTATGTAAAACACTTTCGTATGAGTTAGCGCATACACCGCATGCTCCAATAATACACCTCTTGATTTTCTGGGGTAAAAACATTCACTGTTTGTTCAGACCAATTTCACAATACGGGGTGCTGCATATTGCAATGTGCATCTTTATTTGTTCATATTAGATCCGAATCACTAGCGTTTGACTATCTACGAACCGAGATCTATTTGGACGGCCGGGAATTCGAGAAACAATTTCATGTACCTCATGATGTTCTTTCGAACACCTTTACGCACTTGACGTGATGCTACCGTTGTGTATAATGTGACGAAAAATTTTGAAACGATTTTTTTCTTCTTCTTCAATTTGAATGAAATTTGCTGCCCTTTGAATCGTGGTAGAATTTTCTATTTCAGTTCAATTCGAAGAACATTTAAACGATTTTTGTTCTTCTCTTTCAATTGTATTGAAATATGTGGCCTTTAACACTTCAACTATGGAAGTATTCCATTTCAGTCGAATTCGAAGAGAGTCCACACTTGTAATTTGTGAATAAGCCAATCAATATTTTCACCATGAAACCGGTCTACCACGCAAATTCAATAGGCAACAATTGTGTTATGTGATTGTGCAACATAATGTTACGAAATTATGTTGTACAGTTAAAACTAGAAGTCCTGTCACGAATAGTGCGCTTATCTAGGCTTAATTGCGCGTTGGAATTGCGCGCAGTTGCCATATCGAATGACATCCAAAGAACGGCAGGTTCTCATGGTTACTCATAGCAAACACATGCAATGTTTCTGCCAATGGACCTCCGGGTAACCCGGAGGTCCATTGTCTGAAACATTGCTTGTGCACAGGCGATATGTACAGAATTTGATAGCTTTACTTGGGACATAACGCGAACATTGACGCGCATACCAACGTGCTATTTGTGCGCATTTTATGACAGGACTTCTAGTTTTAACTGTAATATGATTGCGGACCTGATAAGCTGGGGATAGGCATTCGAGGACAACGTGTTAATTCAAGACACCAAGTTTTTATACACTAAGTCGAACAAATATACCAATTTTAGACACCAAGTCGTATAAAGACATCAAGTTCAAGTTATTAACCCAGAACCAAAGTGAAGCATAAAATCAATGAATATTCGTTTGCCACTTCAACCAAGCATTGATGTTATTCAGAGTGTGTTTTCCCAGATATCCCGAGAAAACCATTCCAGATACATTACAATTTCATGGATCACGAGGGTCTGTATGTAATGGTTACCAATCGAGCTGGGTGTATTTCATGAATTTGAACAACTTGTTCTGTGTATTGAGTAGCACCGAGCCGCGTAGCGACAAAAAAAGCTGTTAAAAATCGTGAAATGCCGACAGTGAGGTTCGTAACTTACATACAACCTTCCTTCGTTCAACAGAGCGACCGTACTCAATTAACCAGGGGTATCAACGTATCGACATCACTTGAGCGTTAAAATCACCCGACATGGCGGGGGGGGGGGGGGGGACGAATAAGCAGCTTTATGTCGAAGGCATGCCCGGTGTGCGTAGCCCCGAAGTTGAGGAGAGATAGGCGACCCCCTCCCATACTCTCCCCCACATAGGTGCGTAGCACCCTTCCATTGTGGTTGTGGCGCATGGGATTACAGCTTTGTATTTTATTAGCACGTATAGGACTTAAAATTGGTCATGCTGGGACCCCTAACATTCAGTCACAAACTCTCACTTACATGAGACAGACTGTGTGTGTGATTTAAGTCCCAGCAGCAAATATAGTCCCGTAGAAACGAACTTGATTACCAGCAAGAGGGAATGATTATCTATTGACTGTTCCTACAATTACATCTCCTGCAAAGTAGGGCATCAGAAAGACAGCCAAACTCGTTATGTCCCCTTGCAACGATTTGCCTCAGGTACAATTACATTTTGTCTACATAATTGTTTAAACGGCAGTACATTGTTCACTAAAGACTGGTTGATTGATTGATTGATTGATTGATTGATTGATTGATTGATTGATTGATTGATTGATTGATTGATTGATTGATTGATTGATTGGATTGATTGATTGATTGACTGAAAATGCCCCAACTGGTATAGTATTGGGGAGGAGGGGGTCACACCCCCTACATGCCTCATAGTAACGTCCTTTAAGGAGGCATGTGGTGTCCGTGTACTCGAAATCGACACAAATAGCGTTATACAACACAATTCGACCGTTTCAATCTTTTAATATGACAATACGTAAGGCCTAAGAAGGAACCCCAAAGTATCCGACGTATTGAAATATTTCATTCCGCAACCATTACTCCAAAAACATTTTGGTTTATTCAGTCGAATTCCTGCAATTGTTTAATTTCAGCCAAACAAGAATACGTTTCACAGTACTAAATATTTTCCCATAGGCGACCATTATAACGTTCAGGCGAAAAAAAAATATGGTCGCATCATTTTAAATTTAGCATTCAAATATTTTTTGTCAACTATAGCCCTTCAGACAACCTTTTAATGATTTTTAAACAGGGGTCATGCAACAAATGAAAGAAAAACTAACAGAAAGGGAAGTGCTGGTCACATGTTCATATTTCTCAGGGAATTCCCAAACAAAACACACCAATAGTCAAACAAATTTTTAGGTTCTAAAAGTCCTCAAATCATCCTCTTTATTCATCTGGAACATTCAAAAGTAATGCAAAATGTCAGTAGACTTCTTCAAATGTTTATTGAAACAATATATTTCCCCAAGACTGCTTAGTTTTGGGAATTAGATAATTTCCGAGCGCAACTTTTCGAGGCATGTAAATCTAATTAAAATATTTACAACAGTTACACCTATGAGCAAACCCAACCCTACCAAAGGTACAGTTACCTCTTTCTTGTGATGAAAGAGTCACTTCTGCAATAGAATTCAACTTTTGGCTTCTGTCTAGTCCAAAGCATGGGAAATTTGTTCTTTTGAAGAGAACTGTCCAATCTGTGTCAAATAGGCTTAAAAACTGTTATTGCCTCCGACAGAATTTCTACTCTGTTACCCAATAAGTTGGGAGGGATAAGAATTCACAGCTTTCTTTGAAACTACCCAAATCCCAAAGTAAAACTAAAATCTGCATCAGCACACAAAACCTTTTCACAAAATCTGTTTTAATTAATCATACAGCAAGATAAATAGGGCCCCACCTCCATGCAACAATATGTCAATTTTGTTTCAAAATTGGGGTTGTGCAGGGCTTATAGTTCCTCTAAATTTGGGAGAATCCATTTGGATTCTTGCGGAAATCGTTCCGAGAATTCAGACCTGCTATGGGCCAGGATCCTATTAGGTCAGTATGATTGAACCCCTGTTGCATACTGATAATACATGTTAACCCTTTACCCAATACAGCTTTTTTAATTTTTACAACACCAACTACTGATTTTTACCCCCCCCCCCCTCGGCCCGTAATCGCTCACCTGACGAGGTGGTTCAGAAAAGTATTTTGGGTCAGATTCAGTTAGTCAAGATTCATGGACACTACATAGGAATAATGTTATGAAATTATCCATAATTCTATTGTCCATGTTAGATGATTATTAGCATAGGTCTTCCTGATTGCTTCCAATTCTGACAGCTGTAGACAAGTACTGTCAAACTTCCAAGGGTTGTTGTGTCACTGCACTTTGAAAGGCAAATTTTATGGAAAAGCTCTAAGGAATGGATTTGAACATTTATGAACAACCTCGAACCTAACCCACCCCTGCCCAAATATTAAGCCACAGACCTGAAATGAACAAACTCAAATCTGCGATACCAAATATGAAAGGGTTCTGACTGGAAGGAACCAAACTGGAACAAATTTACATCTGACCTCCCCAGCGATGTTGTACACCAAATATTAAACTAGTGGGTCTGAAGAAAAAGATTTTTAAAGAAATTTTCTCATGTTGCTTTGAGTTAATTTGCACTCCCATAATGAGCCCATATATTAACCCATAGATTTGGCTTGAACAAACATGAATCTGACGCCCTTAGAGATGCTGTAAGCCAAATACGAAAGGATTCTGACTGATGGATCTGAAAAAAAAACGAGTTTTAAAGAAATTTTCTCATACTGCACTGAGTTAAACTTTGGGCTTCAATAGATAGACCAAATATTAACCCAGAGACCCGATTCAAACAAACTTCAATCTACCCTCCCCACTGCCCCCCCCCCCCCCCACCCCAACCCCACTAGAAATGTTGCATTCCAAATATGAAAGCATTCTGACTGGTGGATCTGAAGGAGGTTTTCAAAGAAATTTCCTCATGTTGCACTGTTGATATTTGGGTGCCCATAGGGAGCCCAAATATCAACTCAGGGACTTGATTTGAACAAACCTGAACCTATCCCTCCCACCCCTAGAGATGCTGTATACCAAGTATCAAAAGATTCTTATACATGGTTCTGGAGAAGATTTTTTTTCAATTTTGGAAAACAATTTATGCATGCTATCCGAGAAATGCTTGGGAACCCCTGTGGGTGTGGCAACGTTATTTGAACAAACTGGAATTCATATATGATAAGGAACATGAATATCAAATTTGGTTCAATTCGGCTCAGTTGTTTATGAGGAGAGGTTAGTAATGTAAAGTTCACGCCGGACAGGATGGACTGATGGTGGACAGACAGAAAGTCATCATTTAAGCGCCCCCTGACTTACAGTCAGGTGAGCTAAAAATAAACAATATTCATCAAGCGTAATAATTATGGATGTTACTAGAACCGGCTGATGAGAGCCGGTTCCAATGATAGCCATATTTGTACAAATTTTATTGCCAGTGTCACAATATTTCAGGTCATGTTAGTGTTGTATTGGGTAATTTGCTGCCTTTGTGTTAGGTAAAGGGTTAAACTGACTCAGTTCTTTTCATGTGAATCCTAGCAGCAATGTTACGAGAAGCTACATGGTTTCTCACTGGTTTTGTTGCACGGATCTCTACGGGAATTGATTCTCAGATTCTTATAAGCCCTGGCTGAGGCTATATAATCCACCAATATCAATAGAAAGTGCCATTTTATCTCAATAAATGATGTCAAATATTCTTTTACCTAGTGATGAGGTCAATTATAGCCCTGGTTGTACCCCCACCCCCCCCACCCAAGCTCTCAGTATGCATTTTTTCCTAAAACAAGAGACCCCAGGGGGCCTGAGGGCGCCCACCTGTACATGGTAACCTAAATATCAACCCAGAGAATTGATTTCAACAAGTTGCATCTACTCCTCCTAAGAAAAGCTTATACCAAATATCCAAAGATTCTGACAAGTGGATCTAAAAAAATGATTTTTAAAGAATATTCCTCATATTGAACCGAGTTATAATTTGGGCTCCCACAGGGAGCCCATATATGAACCCAGGGACTTGGCTTTAATAAACTTGAATCTCACCCCCCCCCCCCCCCCCCCCCTCCCCTCAAGGATGCCGCACACCAAATATCAAAACATTTCAACTGCTGGATCTGAAGAAGACGATTTTTAAAGAAAATTCCTCATTTTGAACTAAGTTACAATTTGAGCTCCCACAGTGAGCCCAAACATGGACCTAGGGACATGGCTTGAACAAACTTGAATCTAGCCCCCTAAGGATGCTGCATAAAAAAATATCAAACGCATTCATCTGCTGGACTTGAAGAAGATTTTTTTTAAAAATTCCTCATGTCGAACTAAGTTACAATTCAAGCTCCCACAGTGAGCCCAAATATGGACCTATGGACATGGCTTTAACAAACTTGAATCTCACCCCCCTAAGGATGCCGAACACCAAATATCGAAACATTCCAATTGCTGGATCTGAAGAAGAAGATTTTTAAAGAAAATTCCTCATTTTGAACTACATGTAAGTTATCATTCGGGCTCCCACAGTGAGCCCAAATATGGACCTAGGGACATAGCTTGAACAAACTTGAATCTCCCCCCCCCCCCCCCCCCCCCCCCCCCAAGGATGCTGCATACCAAATATCGAAACTTTCCGACTGCTGGATCTGAAGAAGATTTTTAAAGAAAATTCCTCATTTTGAACTAAGTTATAATTCGGGTTACCACAGTGAGCCCAAATATGAACCCAGGGACTTGGCTTGAACAACTTGAATCTCACCCCCTAAGCATGCTGCATACCCAATATCAAAAGATTCTGCTGCTGGATCTTGAGAAGAAGATTTTCAAAGAAATTTGCCTGAAATGCACTAAGTTCAAATTTGGGCTCCTATACTGAGACCAAATATGAACCCAGGGGGCTGATTTGAACACACTTGAATCAGATACACCCCACAATGTTGCATATCAAATATCAAAAGATTCTGCCTGCTGGATCTGGAGAAGAAGATTTTTTAAGAAATTTGCCTGAAATGCACTAAGTTCGAATTCAGGGTTCTATAGTGAGCCCAAATATGAATCCAGGGGGCTGATTTGAACAAACTTGAATCAGATCCACCCCACAATGTCGCATACCAAATATCAAAAGATTCTGCCTGCTGGATCTGGAGAAGAATATTTTTAAAGAAATTTGCCTGAAATGCTTCTATAGTGAGCCCAAATATGAATCCAGGGGGCCGATTTGAACAAACTTGAATCAGATCCACCCCACAATATTGCATACCAAATATCAGAAGATTCTGCCAGCTGAATCTGGTGAAGAAGATTTTTTAAGAAATTTGCCTGAAATGCACTAAGTTTGAATTCGGGCTCCTATACTGAGCCCAAATATAAACCCAGGGAGGGGGGGGGGGGGCGGATTTGAACAAACTCGAATCAGATCCACCCTACAATGTTGCATACCATAAATCAAAAGATTCTGCCTCCTGGATCTAGAGAAGAAGATTTTTTAATGTTTTTCCCATTGCTTACAGTGTTAAAAAGTGTTTTCAAAGTCCCGAAACTGTACCCTATGATAAAACCGATGGCAATTTTTTGGACCAATCCTTTCTGTTGGTCATAAGGAAGCTTCACACCAAATAAAAATTCTCAGTGCCGTGGAGTTTTGGAGATATGGCGTTTTACTTTTTTCGATTTTTAGCTCCTGTGGTTTCCATGGGGCTACAGAAAAAGAAAATTTGGCATAAATTAGGAACTTATGACCCAATAAGCCTTCAAATAAAATTTGATTCAAATCAGCCTCTCGGTTCGGAAAATAGAAATTTTGGGCAGGGCCAAAAACTTTGCCCCTCCCATAACGACGCCAAATATAGCCCATCAAACTTCGCTTAAAGAAATCCAAGTGTACACCTTAAAAGGAAGCTGCATACCATATATCAAGTCTCTGCTACTGCTGGTTGATGAGAAGATTTTGGTGCCCCTTGGGGGCATGGCACCACCCAGGAGAAGGGGGCAACTTCATTTGAACAAATCTGAATTGGCATTAGGTAATAAACATTTACCCAACATTTGAATAATGTAAAGTTAACGCCGGACGGACGGCGGACAGAATGTGATCAGTAAAGCTCCCACTGAGCTTTGCTCAGGTGAGCTAAAAAAACTTTATTAATTTATAAATAAATTGATGGTGACATGAATTTCCCATTATTTTTTAATCACATTCTTGCTTCTGAACACATTTCACATTGTGTTTGATATTCTGCAATCTTTGTAAGAAAAAGCCCAAGTTTTCTCAGTTAAGGCACCTCGAGTCATAAAACAATGATTTTTTCCTACAGAATGACCAGTACCTGCTATTGTGGTGTCTCATGACACTGTTAAAATTCCTAAAATCATCAAATATTGATTCATTAGTGCTGTGCTTGTGCTGCAAATATCCACAAGTGCACTTTCACTATTTTGGTTTTAATCCCCACAGGCATGCATTCTGTCAAAAGGAGTGAAATTGTAGAAAATATGTTCACAAAGAGGACAAGTTACAGGACAGTCGCCGTGGACGGGTTGTAATACACGCGTGGGCAGTGATGTCCACTCATGCATTTACCAGTCAATAAAAATCATCATCAACAATATTTTAATTGATGAAGCATCGGTTTGTACCTGGTGCTTCATTATTTAAATTTTTGATGATTATACCTATAGTTAGTGTTTGGCATCAAATATTATTGTATGAATTTGTATCCGTGGAAATATTGCCCATCCATGGAAAGTGAGCAGTACACTGCCACTGTACTGTATTTGTTTCAAGTATATAATATACTCTTTGATGTTTAATATACTTGTGATAGGCTGGGTCCAAAGTACTCAGTACTCGTAGTACTTGAGTACCACTTTTTTGATAAAATACTCAATACTTGCCAGCCCAGATTTTTGTATGTGTGTGTGTGTGTTTGTGTGTGTGTTTGTGTGTGGGGGGTGGGGGGGGGGTTGGAGGGTGAAAGATAGCTGCAAATTATTTAAAATGTTGACCCAGGCAAATGAAAAGCAAAGAAACATTTCATCCAAAGGACAGACAGACAGACATGCAGTAACAAATTTGGGAAGCCTAAATAAAAGTAGTGACTAACTTAAAATGAAAAATATAGATAGAAGAGCCAGGGCAATGTTGTCAAACAGAAAACAAACAAGAGCCCCCAGAGGGCCTGATGGCATTCACCTGTCATGGTAGCCTAAATATCAACACAGGGAATTTATTTGAACATTTAGTTGCATCTGCCCCTCATAAGAAAAGCTTATACAAAATATCCAAAGATTCTGACCGGTGGATCTCAAAAAAAAGGATTTTTAAAGAATATTCCTCATATTGAACTAAGTTATAATTCAGGCTCCCACAGAGAGCCCAAATATGATCCCAAAGACTTGGCTTGAACAAATTTGAATCTCACATCCCTAAAGATGCTTCTATATACTAATATCTAAAGATTCTGACCACTGGATTTTAAAGAATATTCCTCTTATTGAACTAAGTTGTAATTTGGACTCCCACAGGGAGCCCAAATATGAACCCGTGGACTTGGCTCAAACAAACTTGAATCTCACCCCTCTAAGGATGCAGCATCCCAAATATCAAAATATTCTGAAGAGTGGATCAGAAGAAGATTTTTAAAAAATATTCCTCATATTGCACTAATCTAATCATAGAGAGCCCAAATATGGACCCAGGGATTTGATTTCAACAAACATGTGAATAAATATTCCAAAGATGTTATATGCAAAATATGAAAGCCTTCGGAGCAGTGGTATGGGAGAAGAAGATTCTTTAATGTTTTTCCCATTACTAAAATGATGACTCCGCATAAGTCCTGGAAAACTTCCCTATGATAAAACTGATGGCAATTTTCTTTTCGGCTGTTTGTAAGGAAGCGTCACACAAAATAAAAATTCTCAGTGCCATGTAGTTTTGAAGATATGGGCGTTTTAAATTTTTTCTATATTTAGATCCTGCAGTTCCCACAGGGCCACAGGAAAATGTTTTGACATAAATTAGGTACTTACGACCCAATAAGCCCATCATATCAAATTTCCTTCAAATCAGCCTCTCAATTTGGAAAATAGAAATTTTGGTACAATTCGGGCTCCTACAGGAAGACCAAATATGAACCCAGGGACTTGGCTTTAACAAACTTATACATGTATCTCACCTCCCTAAGGATACTGTATATATAAAAACATTCTGACTGCTGAATGTGAAGAATACTTTTGAAGAATATTCCTCATTTTGAACTAAGTTATAATTCAGGCTCCCACAGTGAGCCCAAATATGAACCCAGGGACTTGGCGTAAACAAACTTGAATCTCCCACAGTGAGCCCAAATATGAACCCAGGGACTTGGCGTAAACAAACTTGAATCTCACATTGGTTCACACCGATTAATCGACTAACCAATGATCAATATCTTGATTGATAAAAAAAAGTAATTGATCGGTTAACCGTTACTTTTGAAGTACGGTACTACATGGCAGGGTATTTGATGGCTGGGTTCACATCGCAAAATACTATACAAAAATGTCCAATTGCTAACCATTTTTCTTTTATATTGGGTAAGCTTATATTCACTATTTATCATCACTTTTTGAAACCAAGATGGAAACTGTTAATCAAATTTTTAAAAACAAAAAATACCCTGTATGGGTTAACTATGGAACAAACTTGCTCCAAAACAGGCAAACATTGTCACACTGGCTCAAATCAATTGCATGAGACAGAGAAATGCATGCCAGTTACGTGCCAAAATACTTGTTCACTTGCATGATCATTATACTGTATCAGTAGCTGAAAACGGTCATTCTCAACCCTTCACCAAATGCAGGTAGCAGACGATACTTGCACAAGAAATTCTAAAGATTTTCAATGTTTGTCTCAAAAACATAGCTTATGCCCCCCCCCCCCCCCCTATTGGAATAAGCTCAATGAGCTTGTTCCAATGAGGGGTCATAAGCTATGTTTTGAGACAAAAATTGAAAATATAATAAAATTTGCATGGACATGTTTGTATATGGCGCTGCTCGGTTTTGTCCATTATGGTGAGTAAAGTTTTAATTATATAAATGGTCAACGGTACAGCAATTATTCAGCTACCTATTGGGGCAAGTGATTAATCGGTTAACCAAGGTTAACCCATGCGATTAATCAATCACGAAAACCCTTTAATTGTTTCAGCTCTAAAATTAATTTAATTTTTACTAAATTTTATCTGATGAAAAAATGCTTTAATTTTGGGGGAATGGTAAATATGGATCTTCTTAACAAGCATTTGCAAGAACATCAGAGGAATGAAATCACCGTTCTCGCAATTTGCAAAACCCTGGTGAGCCAAAATATAGGCTTGGCTTGAAGAAACTTAAATCTCACCCGCCTAATGATGGTGCGTGCATAGCAAATATCAAAAGATTCTGATTGGTGGGTCTGAAGAAAAAGATTTTTAAAGAATATTCCTCATACTGCACTAATTTCAACATTTGGACTCCCATAGAGGCCAAATATGGACCCAGGGATTTGATTTCAATAAACGTGTAAAAAAATCTTGCAAAGATGGTATATGTGAAATCTGAAAGGTTTTGGAGGAGTGAATTGGGTGAAGAAGAGTCTTAAATGCTTTCTTCATTACCCACAGTGTTACAGAACGCTGACTAAGCATTTTTTCAAAGTCACGAAAACGTACCCCATGATTGACCTGACAGAAATTTGCTTAGACCATTCCATTCTGTTGGTCCCAAGGAAGCTTCACACCAAATAAGAATTCTCAGTGCCATGCAGTTTTGGAGGTATGTGCGTTTTGAATTTTGTTCTATTTTTAGCTACTGCGGTTCCCATGGGGGGGGGGGGGGGGGGGTGGGAAAATATTTTGGGGCATAAATTAATTACTTATGATCGAATAAAACCAAAAATTAAATTTGGTTCAAATCAGCCTCTTGGTTCGAAAAACAGAAATTTTGGGCGGGGCAAAAATACATGCCCTCCAACAATGAAGGCAAATAAAGACCCACAAACTTCTCTTGAACAAAACTGAGTCTACACCTCAAAAGGAAGCAGCACACCACATATCGAATCTCGGCTACTCCTGGTTCACGAGAAGATTTTTTTTAAGATTTAGGCAAAATTTTGGGGCATGGCCCTACTGGGGGCAGGGCAACTTGATTTAAGCAAAATCAAAATGCAATGTCATAACAAACAAGCATCTCACATTTCACTTAAATGATTAATCAGTTCAGCAGTTTTGGAGGAGAAGACGCAAACACCATGTTCACGGACGACGGACGACAGACGGCAAGTGATCACTACACCTCACCCTGAATGAATGTCAGGTGAGCTAAAAACTCAGTGGACCATGAGTGCTGCAGTTGGGCGAGATGCTTGGTTCAAGGAGAGAAGAAACTTGTAGCTGCTGGCTTTCGAAAGTGTTGTTAAAACCCAATAAATAAATAAACAAGAGGCCCCACAGGGCCTGAAGCGCTCACCTTGAACAGAACACGATATAAACAGAGAACAGAACACGATATAAGAGTCCAAGAATGAATCTATATTAAGCAATCCATCTCCATAGGATACACTGCAAATCTTTGAGGCCCTCAGGAGTGACAAAAACAGTCCAAGCATCATGCCTTTCCTTTAGTTGATTATGATGTAAAATGTGGAGCTCCCCTCTCAAGCACCTTGCTACAACCTAGTAGATTACTCTTCACCTCTTGAGGGTACTGAATAAAAAATGTCTAATTCTTCAGCTACTTGGCCAATTCCGGCTCCCATAGGGAGCTCAAATATCAACCCAGGCACTCGATTTGAACAAAGTTGAATCTGATCTCCTTAGAGATGCTGTATACCAAATATGAAAGCATTCTGACTGGTGGATCTGAAGAACAAAATTTTAAAGAAATTTCCTCATATTGCACAAAGTTAAAATTTGGGCTACCATAGTGAGCCCAAACTTTAACCTACAGACCCGATTTGAACAAACTTGAATCTCACCACCACTCCCACCCCTCCCCCTTAGAGATGTTGTATAACAAATACGAAAGCATTGACTGGTGGATCTGAAGAAGAAGATTTTTAAAAAAAACTTCCCCATACAGCCCTAAGTTAAATTTGGGCTACCAAAGGAAGCCCAAATATTAACATAGGGACTTGGTTTGAACAATCTTGAATCTGACCATCATAACAATGAGGGTACCAAACATTAAAAAATTCTGACTCGTGGTTCTGAAGAAGATTTTTAAAGAAAATTCCCCATAAAATTTGGGCTCCTGCATTGAGTCCAAATATGAACGAATGGGCTTCATTTTAACAAACTTGTATCTGACCCCTCTATGGATGCTGTATACCAAATATCAAAAGATTCTGAACATTGGTTCTTGAGAAAAGATTTTCTAAAATGTTTGCAAAAATGCTCCACCAACATTATTCTGATGCCCTCTGCAGAACTCTCTAACAACAACAGAGGGCATTTTTTTTTACCATTCAAGGATGCTTCATACCACATAACAGTTCCCTGTTCCAAGTGGTTTGGGAAACATGGGAGTTTGAAAACATTTCTATTTTTTGCTCCTGGGGTTCCCATGGGGATGCAGGGTTTCTTTTGCATGAGGTAAGTACTTATGACCCAATATTACCACGTTACTGAATTTCATTCAAATTGGACCATCGGTTCGGAAAATAGAAATTTTGGGTGGTACCAAAAATCTAACCACTGCCATTACAAAGCCAAATATTGCTTCACAAAGTACGTTTGAACAAGCGTGATTCTACACCTCAAAAAGTAGTTCCATAGCGAATATAAAGTCATTGTACCCACTGGTTCATAAGATTTTAAAAATATTTTGGGAGCATTTTACCCCACCCCCTCCCTATGGGGCTGGGCATGTTGAGTAAAACAAAAATGTAATACCCATTTGGTACCATTACTCACACAAACTTTAACTTGAATTGACCAAAACACGGTGTTGATGGATGACAGATGGATGGACAATGGATGGAGAGTGATTAGATAAGCCCTGCTTGACTTTGTCGAAGTGAGCTAAATAAAAAAAAAATTAAACGGTTCATGTCCGATATTTTACCCATGTTATTAAAATTGATAAATTTGTCCCTGGAGTGCAACAAGGTTTATGCTATACATGTAGCATTGCAAAGCCTTCTTGCACTCAAGTGATGGAATACACCTCCATCCAAGCTATTCTGTAGATTATGAGGCCTAAAACAAACCGAGAACATGAACTTGTGCATGAATATTATTACAATGAATACACTGTCTTACACAAAGGAATACCACACAATCCAGTGTAGACTGATTTCAAAAAGTCCTCCGTAGTGGAAGGGCAATTTTAACAAACATACAGGCCCAAATAAGCTTCATGCACAGTGTAAAAAATCCACAAAATTAATAAACATTCATATATGTTTAATAGGAATTAGGAGTATTGTAATTAAAAGTCAATTGTGTGGTTGTTTATAAACTTATATTACTTTGTTATCAGGTGTTAAAAAATATGAATATTTGTAAACACACCCACCCATTTAGATTAGTCCCTGCTCATAGCAGTGACACAGACATACAGTACAGTTGCTGGTCATAATCCTTGCATGGGCAGTGCATGATGTCCATGCATGTTTTTTCCAGGTAATAGAAAATCATCATCAATAAAATTTTAATTAATGAAGCACCGAATTGTATCCTGTGGTTCATTAATTAAATTTTTGACGATTATTGCTGTAAACAATGTTTGAAAACTAATATCATTGCATCCGCAGAAATATTGCCCACCCACAGAAAGTGACCAGTACACAGCAGCACAGAGTCAAGGTAATTGTGTTTTACTGTCTTGAATTTCAAATTTTGTTGTTTTTTTTTTTTTTGTTTTTTTTTTGGGGGGGGGGGGGGTGTGCACCAGACCCCTCCACTGATGAGAGGGTCACACACCCTCTTGTCCTCACCTCTATCTCACTGCTATGTGGCTCAGGTGATTCTGTGCATCATATTCTTTATGACTCCCACTAGATACATGTATTACTCTTGCCCCTACATGTAACTTAGATATCCTGGCTTAGCACAAGTATAATCGTAAACTAACATCAAATTGTGTGCTTATGTACAGTAGCTAACATATTGGAATAGTATAATGAGCTTTGTCAGAAACTTGATCACGTATTGATGACAAACAACAATTTTCATTACCAGTACCTGGTGCCAGTAATAAAATAAGATTTGCAAATATCACCCTGCATTTTTTTTCAGCTATTAACTAACATAAAATTGTGCGCTTCATGAAAATTATTTCGTAACTATCTGTTAAAAATTACCGTTTCTTGTTTTGCTCTTTTAGAAGAAGAAATCACTCCTTTTCTGGCGGGCATACTAAACACCGAGGCAACCGAGGGATACCAAGGTGAAGGAAAACAGGAGAGAAACGGGTATGAGGTGGTGTGTTCTTTTTATTATTTATTTACTGGTGTTTAAGGTCACATTTATCTGCACAACAGCTTATTGTGACCATGGCAGTTTTATGGATGGAGGAAACTAGAGTACCCCAGGAGAACCACTGAGCAATGGCAAGCAACTGTGAGCTCCCCAACATACTACACAAGCTGGGTTAGCCTTGTTCGAAGACAGGTGCACCAAGAACATGCAGTATGCCTTAGTACACAGCATACCTTGCCCCCACATGGGTAGTGGGGTGTGAAGTGTCTTGCCCAAGGACACAAAGCTGTTGCCGCAGGTGGATTCGAACCGAGGATCTCTCGGCTTGCAGTCTGCACCTCTACCTACTGCGCTAATGCACCCCTGATGGTGTATTCTGATTATGTGAATAGATTTAAGCAGTATAAGTATGTGATTGGTTTTAATGCCATATTTGAGAATTATGGGTGCTGCACAGTACCTGGTGCCAGTAATAAAATAAGATTTGCAAATATCACCCTGCGTTTTTTCAGCTATTAACTAAGATAAAATTGTGCGCTTCCTGAAAATTATTTCGTTACTACCTGTTAGAAATTACTGTTTCCTGTTTTGCTCTTTTAGAAAAAGAAATCACTCCTTTTCTGGCGGGCATACTAAACACCAAGGCAAACCGAGGAATACCAAGGTGAATGAAAACTGGAGAGTCTAAACGGGTATGAGGTGGTGTGTTCTTTTTATTATTTATTTATTGGTGTTTAAGGTCACATTTATCTGCACAACAGCTTATTGTGACCATGGCAGTTTTATGGAGGATTCGAACCGAGGATCTCTCAGCTTGCAGTCTGCACCTCTACCTACTGAGCTAATGCACCCCTGATGGTGTATTCTGATTATGTAAATAAATTTAAGCAGTACTAGTATGTGATTGGTTTTAATGCCATATTTGAGAATTATGGGTGCTGAAGTAATAAGTGCTATTTGTGCGCATTTCAGGACAGGACTTTTAGTTTTAACTGTATTCCATGTTACTAAACATTCATACAAAAATTAATTCAAATCAGAACTTTCATACAGAAGTTCTGTACAAAAAAACTGATCGCACTAATTTTAGTACAAATTGGCTGCTAGTGGCCATCTTGAATTTCGAACTGCACCCAAAAACACTCGCTCTCATCCCACGGTGATAACAAAAGTACCCAAGACGTTTCGTAAAGATCGGTTCATAAATACGGCCACTAGCCTGAGCCATATAGAAGTTGTGTACAAAAACTGATTGGACCTAATTTTGGTACAAAATGGCCACTGGCAGCCATCTTGAATTTTGGATCGCACCCCAAAACACTCGTTCTCGCCCCTAGGTGATAACAAAGGTATGCAAGAAGCTTGGTGAAGATCCGTTCATAAATACAGCCCCTAGCCCAATCCGTATTGACATGTGTACTTACTGTGTATAAGTAGCACTGAATAAATCAAAGTTCATCTAATTTGCATAATTTCTGTACAAGAAAAAAACCTGTATTTTATGTGATGCATTCCATGTTACTAAACAATCATACAAAAATTTATTCAAATCAGAACTTTCATACAGAAGTTCCGTACAAAAAAACTGATTGCAGTAATTTCAGTACAAAATAGCTGCCGGCGGCCATCTAGAATTTTGGACTCCCCCCAAAAACACTCATTCTAACATCATGGTGATAACAAAGGTACCCAAGAAATTTCGTAAAGATCGGTTCATAAATATGGCCTCTAGCCCAAGTTGTATAGAAGTTCTGTACAAAAAACTGATTGTACCTAATTTCAGTACAAAATGGCCACTGGTAGCCGTCTTGAATTTTGGACTGCACCCAAAAACACTCATTCTCATCCCAAGGTGATAACAAAGGTACCCAAGAAGCTTCATGAAGATCAGTTCATAAATACTGTACAGCCTAGCCTGAGCCGTATTGACATGTGCACTTACTGGGTGTACATGTAAGTAGCAGTGAATAAATTAAAGTTCATCTAATTTGCATAATTTCACAACGAGAAAAAAACCTGTATTATATGTGATGTACTCCATGTTACTAAACATTCATACAAAAATTTATTCAAATCAGACCTTTCATACAGAAGTTCTGTACAAAAACGCTGATTGCACTAATTTCTGTACAAAATGGCTGCTGGAGGCCATCTTGAATTTTGGACCGCACCCAAAAACACTCGTTCTCGTCCCACGTGATAACAAAGGTACTCACGAAGTTTCGTAAAGATCGGTTCATAAATACAGCCTCTAGCCCGAGCCATATTGAATTGCTGTTCCCGAACAGACGAACAATGGGCCATGACATAACCTTAAATTTGACTTTGTCAAAGTTGAGCTAAAAATGGAGAGTATCCAGAGTATCACAAAACAAAAACCTATTTGTAAAGGACTCCTCCTTTCAAGGACAATGGGGCAGTGTTGGCATTCACCACCATGCTGCCTTGAGGCTGCATTTTGAATTCCTGTGTTTGTTGTTCTAATGAAATATTATTTTATTATTATCAATTATGGTACAAATATGGTACCGATAGCACACTTTCAGGAACCGCTGATGTCTGATGTCGACTGTGTGTCAGTGCGTGGGGTGCACACATACTTTTGGGGTTCTATACACCACATCCTTCATTTTGCTATATAATTTTTGTAAATTTATTTGGAATTTATAGAATTTCAGACTTATAAATTTCATAGTATTGTTTTTGCCTTAGTTATGGTGCTTTATAAGTAATGGGCAATTTAGTTTGAAAAAAAGGGGTTCATGAATATTCAGTCACAGGAAGATTCAGCCCTCATACTTTTTCTGAGAATATTCGGTCCCCAATTGCATTCATGCCCCCACCCCTCTCTCCTGTTAACCCATATAATGAACATCCCAAAAGACATTTTAATATCTAGATATTTATGCTTGTTCGCAACTTATTATGGACACAGAGTCAAGGTAATTGTGTTTTACTGTCTTGAATTTCAAATTTTTTGGGGGGGTGGGGGGAGAGGTGCACCCGACCCCTCCACTGATGAGAGGGTCACACACCCTCTTGTCCTCATCCCTATCTCACTGCTATGTGGCTCAGGTGATTCTGCGCATCATATTCTTTATTACCCGGCCCCACTCCCTCTAGATATTACTCTTGCCCCTACATGTAACTTAGATTTCCTGGCTAAGCACCAGTATATAGTGGTAAACCAACATCAAATTGTGTGCTTATGTCCAGTCGCTAACATACTGGAATAGTATAATGTGCTTAGTCAGAAACTTGATCAAGTATTGATGACAAACAGCAATTTTCATTACCAGTACCTGGTGCCAGTAATAAAATAAGATTTGCAAATATCACCCTGCGTTTTTTCAGCTATTAACTAAGATAAAATTGTGCGCTTCATGAAAATTATTTCGTTACTACCTGTTAGAAATTACTGTTTCCTGTTTTGCTCTTTTAGAAAAAGAAATCACTCCTTTTCTGGCGGGCATACTAAACACCGAGGCAACCGAGGGATACCAAGGTGAAGGAAAACAGGAGAGAAACGGGTATGAGGTGGTGTGTTCTTTTTATTATTTATTTACTGGTGTTTAAGGTCACATTTATCTGCACAACAGCTTATTGTGACCATGGCAGTTTTATGGATGGAGGAAACTAGAGTACCCCAGGAGAACCACTGAGCAATGGCAAGCAACTGTGAGCTCCCCAACATACTACACAAGCTGGGTTAGCCTTGTTCGAAGACAGGTGCACCAAGAACATGCAGTATGCCTTAGTACACAGCATACCTTGCCCCCACATGGGTAGTGGGGTGTGAAGTGTCTTGCCCAAGGACACAAAGCTGTTGCCGCAGGTGGATTCGAACCGAGGATCTCTCGGCTTGCAGTCTGCACCTCTACCTACTGCGCTAATGCACCCCTGATGGTGTATTCTGATTATGTGAATAGATTTAAGCAGTATAAGTATGTGATTGGTTTTAATGCCATATTTGAGAATTATGGGCACTGAAGTAATAAGAGTGCACTGAAAAATCTTCCCTTTGGTATTTAGTAGGTAGCTTGGTAATGGTAAAGTGACTTCACCTCAGTAAGCAACAGTGTGAAAGCTGGCAGCCATCTTTAATTTCGGGCCGCACCCAAAAACACTTGTTCTCATCCCAAGGTGATAACAAAGGTACCCAAGAAGTTTCATGAAGATCGGTTTGTAAATACAGCCTCCAGCCTTAGCGTATTGACATGTGCACTTACAGTGTATAAGAAGCACTGAATAAATCAAAGGTCATCTAATTTGCATAATTTCTGCAAGAGAAAAAAACCTGTATTATACAGTATTTTTTGTGATGTATTCCATGTTACTGAACATTCATACAAATATGTATTCAAATCAGAACTTTCGTACAGAA
The DNA here is from genome assembly GCA_031216915.1 of Pictodentalium vernedei. Taxonomy (NCBI): domain Eukaryota; kingdom Metazoa; phylum Mollusca; class Scaphopoda; order Dentaliida; family Dentaliidae; genus Pictodentalium; species Pictodentalium vernedei. Next base: position 840,328,947 of record CM062296.1, on the reverse strand, counting down.
GTTCTGTACAAAAAACTGATTGCACTAATTTTGGTACAAAATGGCTGCTAGTGGCCATCTTGAATTTCGAACTGCACCCAAAACCAATCGCTCTCATCCCACGGTGATAACAAAGGTACCCAAGACATTTCGTAAAGATTGGTTCATAAATACGGGCTCTAGCCTCTAGCCTAAGCCGTAAAGAAGTTGTGTACAAAAAACTGATAGTATCTAATTTTGGTACAAAATGGCCTCTTGCAGCCATCTTGAATTTTGGATCGCACCCCAAAACACTCATTCTCGTCCCTAGGTGATAACAAAGGTACCCAAGAAGCTTGGTGAAGATCGGCTCATAAATACAGCCCCTAGCCCGAACCGTATTGACATGTGTACTTACTGTGTATAAGTAGTACCGAATAAATCAAAGTTTGTCTAATTTGCATAATTTCTGTACAAGAAAAAAACCTGTATTTTATGTGATGTATTCCATGTTACTAAACAATCATACACAAATTTATTCAAATCAGAACTTTCATACAGAAGTTCTGTACAAAAAACTGATTGCAGTAATTTCATTTTCAGTACAAAATAGCTGCCGGCGGCCATCTAGAATTTTGGACTCCCCCACAGCACTCATTCTAACCCCATGGTGATAACAAAGGTACCCCAAGAAATTTTGTAAAGATCGATTCATAATTACGGCCTCTAGCCCAAGTTGTATAGAAGTTCTGTACAAAAAACTGATTGTACTTAATTTCGGTACAAAATGGCCACGGGTAGCCATATTGAATTTTGGACCGCACCCAAAAACACTCATTCTCATCCCAAGGTGATAGCAAAGGTACCCAAGAAGTTTCATGAAGATCAGTTCATAAATACAGCCTAGCCCGAGCCGCATTGGCATGTGCACTTACTGGGTATACATGTAAGTAGCACTGAATAAATTAAAGTTCATCTAATTTGCCTAATTTCAGCACGAGAAAAAAACCTGTATTATATGTGATGTACTCCATGTTACTAAACATTCATACAAAAATTTGTTCAAATCAGAACTTTCATACAGAAGTTCTGTACAAAACACTGATTGCACTAATTTCTGTACAAAATGGCTGCTGGAGGCCATCTTGCATTTTGGACCGCACCCAAAAACACTCGTTCTCGTCCCACGGTGATAACAAAGGTACCCAAGAAGTTTCGTAAAGATCGGTTCATAAATACAACCTCTAGCCCGAGTCGTATTGAATTGTTGTTCCCAAACAGACGGAAGCCCGAGTCGTATTGAATTGTTGTTCCCAAACAGACGGACAATGGGCTATGACACAACCTTAAATATGACTTTGTCAAAGCTGAGCTAAAAATAGGGAGTATCCAGAGTATCACAAAACAAAAACCTATTTTGTAAAGGACTCCCCCTTTCAAGGTCAATGGGACAGCATTGGCATTCACCACCATGCTGCCTTGAGGCTGCATTTTGAATTCCTGTGTTTGTTGTTCTTATGAAATATTATTTTATTATTATCAATTATGGTACAAATATGGTACCGATAGCACACTTTCAGGATCCGCTGATGTCTGATGGCGACTGTGTGTCAGTGTGTGAGATGCACACATACTATACACCACATCCTTCATTTTGCTATATAATTTGTGTAAATTTATTTGGAATTTATAGAATTTCAGACTTGGAAATTTCCTAGTATTGTTTTTGCCTTAGTTATGGTGCTTTATAAGTAATGGGCAATTTAGTTTGAAAAAAGGGGTTCATGAATATTCAGTCACAGGAAGATTCAGCCCTCATACTTTTTCTTAGAATATTCGGTCTCAGTCGTGGCCGAATGTCATCACCTCTTGAGGTCAAATCCTCACAGAATTTTTTTTTTTTAAATATTCTATGCATTTTTTCTATTGTTTTATGTTAAGGATTTATGATTACTAATTATGACAAAATTACAAGTGCGATATGAAACAAACCTTAATAAAGCTGGAACAAAAAAAACCTTCCCAAAACAAGCTGTGAGAGGTTCTCAGCTCGAATCTCAATTGCGGCAACTGAAATAAGGCGTACTGCACATCGATGGTGCACTTGTCTTCAACCAATGCTAACCCTGCTTGCTTGGAGTTACAATGTTGAGAAGCTGACAGTTGCTTGTCATTGTTGCTCGGTAGTTCTCTCTGGGTGTTCTGGCTGGGTTCCTCCCCCAGTAAAACTGTTGGGTGGCCCTGGCTGTAAAAATTGTTGTTAAACCCAATAAATAAAGAAATCAAATTTGCTGAATCCAAGACCTTTGAATGATGGTTTTGATTGAGGAGTGTGTGTGTGGGGGGGGGGGGGGGGGGGGAGAGGGGGGGGGGTTATACAGTTGTGCCCACTTAATTGGATATATCTTAATTGTATACAGTTGAAACTAGAAGTCCTGTCCCGAATTGTGCGCTTATCTAGGCTTAATTGCGCGTAGGAATTGCGCGCAATTGCCATATCGAATGACATCCAAAGCATGGCAGGTTCTCCTGATTACTCATAGTAAACACAGGCAATGTTTCTGCCAATGGACCTCCGGGTTACCCGGAGGTCCATTGGCTGAAACATTGCTTGTGCACAGGCCATATGTACAGAATATGATAGCCTTACTATGGTCATAACGCATAGATTAACGTGCAAATCGACATGCTATTTGTGCGCATTTCATGTTAGGACTTCTAGTTTTAACTGTATCCCTGTTAATAGAATATAATTTCCCAACACAAAACCATTTACCTCCAGTACAAATTTGACCTGGTAATTGAATATAGGTTATAGAGTAATCTCCTGTTAATTGAATAAAAAATCTTGTAACATGTTGAGAAATTGCCCTGACTCTTCCCAGTTTTCCTTTGGTTATAGACCAATTTGGCCTCAGTACATTCAATACAGGCATTTAATCTATTATATCTTTGTTTGTACATCACACTCTTAACACAAATACAACATCAGGAGGCTTTATATGTGAGAATATTGGGCTTAATCTGGGGAAATGTCACACGTTAGTAGGGGGTGGGTGTCTTGTTCGAAATGTAGAAAATGTGCAGACAATATTTTCCTTGACAAGCTGACGACTCTGCTTGCGGACGAAACGTCCGGAAACCCTTTTTTCAAGCAAACTTTTCCTTACTTTTTCAACACCTTAACATTCGGATAATTCAACAACTGAGTTTCTGTTCATCTTGATATTTCACGAGGTACGTGTCAATGCATATCTGTATACAATCGCACCAATATAACAACAATTATCAGTTATATTATCGGTTATATGTACGTTTTTTTCGATTGAGGTTATCACTGGCAGACAAGCTGCAACGAAATCAGGACTGAGAGTTCGATCTGAAATGACGAGATCATCAGCTGAGCATATTGACAAACCTCCAGAAGGACAGAACTCGAGTAATAATAGTAACACTTTGGCCGGCCGCTGATTTGTCGCGGTTCTCGGTTGAGAAGGTCTGGTTACCCCTGAAGTGCAGATATGTAGACCAATGTATCACGCAAAGCTTTGAGGCGAAACAAAAAACATTTGATTCCCAGAGGGGGCCAGGCCAATTGCAATTGCATGGGCAATTCGACACCGGAAGTTACGTGGCTTTTTCACTGAAATTTACTGTCCACTTCAAAAATCACATTGACGGCTATAGAGAATTCTGTTCTGGAACACATTTATCTGACTGGGTATGTGGAACCCTTTGCGGGCCTACGGCCCGCTTGGGGTTCCTATCAAATAATTGATATGCAATTTCAAAAGCCGTTAAAATTCTTGGAGCAGGTTGTCTGATATCCCACTGATACCCACCTCTGCTTGACGCGCGAACTTAAGAAAACATTGACCGACGTTGCATGAAATCATTTTCTGCCGCCAAAATGAAAACCCAACTTCATAAACACAAAAGAGGAACGTACCGGAAGGGGTGAGGGTGGGAGTGTGCGGACACGGTGCTCGCTCAGAAATCCCCACTGCCATTAATTGAAAAAGGCCCCAACCCCGAATCTTCTATCCAGTACTGAGAATATTGTAAGAGATAATGACATTAGCAGTCAGTAAATGGGCGTACACCTGAGAATGTCGTAGCGTACCGCAGTCTTTGTGGATTTCCCATTATTTCACCACACAGAATTTTGAATTGATGTTGACTTGTCGATAAGTATTGAATGTTCTTAACATTTAAACAGCCCATGAGCAGATCTGACAAATAAAGAGTTTCACATTTGTATTAATCAACATGCAAAATTAACATGCTCGCGGTTGGGATGTCTGATAACGCATCGGTCCCCACCAACCCAACCCAACCCATGTTGATACATACGAAGTTTACAACGCCACAGTGACCGATCTATTTATTTATTGATGTTTAAGGTCACATATTTATGCACAGTGGCTAATCATGACCGTGACAGTTTTACGGGTGGAGGAAGCCGGAGTACCCGGAGAGAGCCACCGAGCAACGACGAGCAGCTGTCAGCTCCCCAACATCGTAACTCCGCACTGCAGCACAGGCAGGGTTAGATTGGTTGAAGACATGCGTACCATCGACGTGCAGGACGCCTTAGTACACGGCGTCATCGTGCCCCCACGCGGGCAATGGAGATGAAGTGTCTTGCCCAAGGACACAACGCGGTTGCCGCAGGTGGGATTCGAACCGAGGACCTCTCGGCTTGCAGCCTGCACCTCTACCTACTGAGCCACCGCGCTCCCCAGTGACCGATCATGTATGAGGTTTCCTTTTCCTCCGACGAAAAAAAAAACACGCTGTGGAAATAAAAAGCAGGTGAACTACGATCATGAAAACAACAGACAAAAATTGGGTCAACTGCACACATTTTTATATAATAGTTTGCATCCATCCATATTGGTTTCTTAATTTCTTCACGCAGATTAAAAAAAAGTCAGTTTTGTTGAATGTTCGCTAAGAATTGTAAACAGGTACTTTAGACTCATTCAGCAGGTTTGAATAGAAAATGTCGATTAAAGAGATTTTTCCGGTGGTTCTTTCAATGCTTCATTTTTTATTATTCTTTAACGTTATACAACTGTTTGTATTTTATTACTTTACAAAGTGTGGTTTACTGGGATTTCCGGGTTTGATTATAAACGATAACTTCACAAGTGAATTATGCAATCAACAATTGTGTCATGTATCCGTGTGTCCAAACGAAGACGCTTTGCCGTGGTTTTAATGGAGCCTTCATTGTTTTTTGTTTTTTTTTAACCCTTTACCTAACATGAAACGCAGACGACACTTGCAAAAAAAGTATTAAATAAATAGAAGAAGGATTTTTTTCAAATTAACCCTCTTGATTTCAAATTAAAAAAAAATTCGAGAAGTCAATTTTTTCCCATAATGCCAATAGGAAATTTAACCAACTCAATTTTGTTTGACATGGAGCTCAGTCAAACAAGACTGAATTGGTTACGTTTTAGTTACATTTTGGATAAACACAAGAGGTTGAAATTTTAATATTTTCACATCGGTGTGCGAAAGGTTAATATAAATATGGATTTACTGTATTAACCATTTACCTAACCTGAAAAGCAAACGACACTTTCAAAAATAATTCTTGAATAACTATTTTTTTCATTTTTGTCTCAAAAACATAGGTTATGACCCTTCGTTGGAACGAGCTCGACGAGCTCGTTCCAATGAGGGGTCATAACCTATGTTTTAGAGACAAAAAATGAAAAAATAATGAAAATTAATTGGCGAGATTTGAGAATAGCGCTGGCCGGTTTTTACCGTTACGTTGGGTAAAGGGTTAAATAATATAATCATCGTTGATAATGAAAAGTAATATACAGAGTAATCGCTTGACTGGACAGGTTACGTGAAATAATTCATTCGAGACGAGGGACTATATTGTAAAACATTCGTGCGCATTCGCGCACTCGTATTTGTACAGCGTCCCTCACCTCTCATGAATTATTTCACGTTACCAGTCCAGTCAAGCTATTACTCTCTATAGAATAGAGAGAATATTTGTTTACGATTAACACATTCAGTAACGCAGACTGCAACAACATTTATAAAATATAAAGTAAAAGAAATAACAGAAATATTAATAGTGATTTATTATTTATTTATTGGTGTTTTAGGTCACATATTTATGCACAATGGCTAATCATGACCGTGACAGTTTTACGGGTGGAGGAAGCCGGAGTACCCGGAGAGAACCAACGAGCAAATGCGAGCAACTGTCAGCTCCCCACCGTACTAATTCCACACATGCAGGGGTAGCATTGGTTGAAGACAAGTGCACCATCGACGTGCAGTACGCCTTAGTACACAACGGCACCGTGCCCCCACGCGGGCAGTGGAGATGAAGTGTCTTGCCCAAGGACACAACGCGGTTGCCGCAGGTGGGATTCGAACCGAGGACCTCTCGCTCGGCTTGCAGCCTGCACCTCTACCTACTGAGCCACCGCGCTCCCATTTAATAACGATAACGATACAAAAATAGACACAAGATTCTTAAAGAATCCAAAAATCCGTTCTGGTATTATTTCAGATGAAACCATCCCGTGATGATGTTAATTTACGAAGTTTATGCTGTCGTTGCGGAAAACAGATAAAGAAGGATTCTTTTCAAATTAACCCTCTTGATGTCAAATTAAAAAAAAAAATCAAGAAGTCAATTTTTTCCCATAATGCCATTAGGAATTTAACCAACTCAATTTTGTTTGACATGGAGCTCAGTCAAACAAGACTAAATTGGTTACGTTTTAGTTGCATTTTGGGAAAACACAACGGGTTAAAATTTTAATACTTTGACATCGGTGTGCGAAAGGTTAATATAAATATGGATTTACTTCTTAAACAACTATTTTTTTTCATTTTTTGTCTCAAAAACACAGGTTATGACCCCTCGTTGGAACGAGCTCGACGAGCTCGTTCCATCGAGGGGTCATAACCTATGTTTTTGAGACAAAAAATGAAAAAAATAATGAAAATTAATTGGCGATTTTTGAGAATAGCTCTGGCCGGTTTTGGCCGTTACGATAGGTAAAGGGTTAACCATTTACCTAAATCCACCCAGAGTCGACAGTGAAGAATGTTGTGCTGGCCAACTTATCATTTCTTGTCCCCAAAACACGACCTACGACAGGAATAAGCTCACTCAAATGAAGGTGCACAAGCTATATTTCGGAGATCATCCCTTTTAGATTCTAGGCCAAAATTACACTGGACTAAAACACCCACACCGACATAAACTTTTTTTGTAGGGAAACATTTTTAATTCGAGTTGGATACAAATTTTCAATATCTTCTTGCTTTGCCCGAATTGTCCCTAGTGGCTCGTACGCCTTTGTCTGACGGACAAATTTGAAACATCGCCTTTGGGAAAGTGGGAGTTTTGTGTTTCTAGAGCATTTCACAGGCACTTGACATGACAACAAGTACTTTTTTATTAACCCTTTGAACCCGTAATACCGCTTTTCCTGTCCAGGATCATGACACACAGTACATTTAAAAAGTAGAATGGCTGCTCAGTGAATTTGTAGGGTAGACTAATCGATATTTTTCAACGTGAAGCCCAAAGGCTGCACGTTGAGAATATGGATTGGTCTACTCCAAAAGATGATTATGGACTCTTCTAAATGATGTCATTCAACTGACATGGAAGGAACCATCACTGCAGGCAGCGTGGAGTCGGAATTCTTTGACCCGATTTTTACCCGAACGTCTCGGTAGTCGGAATATTTCCTTATTATGGTCCTCCAGTCGGAAAAAATAGGTTTGTTAGTGAATCATACCGTATATTCAGTAGTTTTTAAATTTCTAACTGTGGATATTTTTGCCCTCCGAATTTCCAACTATTGAGGTTTTGACAAATATTGGGGGGGGGCTGAGATACCCCCACACCCCCCTGTCGAGACGACCCTGACCGATAGACTTGCATTATGAAAAAACAACTACCAAAACTAGACGAGTGAATCCTGGCGTTAAAAAACATTTAGCTATTTGAAGGAATTATGGGAATAATAGTCTACCGCTTTGAAACTCTTCATCGTAAAATTTGCCTTGTTTGTGTATGACAGGGTGGTGATAGGTCGCCTTGTTTGTGTATGACAGGGTGGTGATAGGTCGCTTTTTATTTCTTTCTAATAATTTCAGAGAGGTTTGTGACAAGGCTCAGAGTAACTTTGTTTGTCTGGAAAATTCGTCAGTAATGGACTGTACTCTCGTATCTGCGCTTGATCTGTTGGAAACTACCATGGACGAAATGACAGGGGAATGTTTGTATGGACGAATCACTGACGTGTGTGCTCTGTTGTACCTCTGATGAAGGTTTCCTTGGCAATAGCCATACAGCAGCAAAGGGATGACAAAACAAACTCACAATTTGGAGGTTGTCTTTCAGCTGAGTATAATCCAATTTCAGCTGCTCCCGGGGCCCTACAAAAAGTACATCCCCCCCCCCCCCGCCCCCACCCCTGCTGCTCGCATGGAAAGTTCTCACTGAAGTGTTAGCGGGAAAAGGATGTTGAGGATGAAAATATTGTTTCTTTTTATTCAACGATGGATGATCGACACAGTTGGAAATTCAGAATTTGGGTGCGTGTGTGTGTGTGTGGTGGGGGGGGGGGGGGGTAAAGGTAGATGGGAGCACACTGCCCGAATCAAGGCCCACTGGCTGCATTCATTTTTCTCAAAACGTTTTTTAAAAGTGAATGATTTACACACGCAAAAAAAACATATTAAGGGACACAACTCTCTGTGTACAATCACTTTAGTTCTGTCGGAATGTGCACAGTTCATGTAATAAATTGTTTGGAATCGTTTTATGTGAAAGGCGAATCACTATTTATACATCAGTTATACAGCACATTTGCTGTGGACTGATCACTTTCCACGGGCGGGAAATTCTTCCACGGATTCAATAATATTAGCTTCCAAACAATAATTATAGGAATAATCATCAAACATATAATTACTGGAGCACCCTGTGAGTAGTAGGAGGTGTGGAGATCGGCGCTCATTGTGGGAGGGAACGGGGGAGGCTGAAGTGACGTCATAGTCACGTGACCCCTTGGCGCCATGTTTGGTTGTCATGGTTAGGGCTGTCACGATTTTTTAATTTAGGAATTGATTAATCGTCGCAAATAATCGATGGTAATCGATTGATCGTACCTAGATGACCCTCATCTCCTTCTCTTTGAAGTCGATAAAAATGAAGTTGAAGTCAGTTGGCCTACCTCAAGTAAACAACGAAGACGATCCTCTTTTAGTTACATTCAAAGCTTTGATGTTCTGAACTTTTGAACCATCAGTGTAATAATCAAGACCGGTCGGCAGTTGCGAATTATTACACTGACGGTTCAAAAGTTCTGAACATCAAAGCTTTGATGAATGTACCTGAAAGACAAATGCTTCCAATAGCTTCTACGGGGTTTAACATCGATGTTCTTAACTCTTTACCTTTAGAAACAATAGTTTTTTCAACATATTTTCTTTTAATTATTAAACGTCTAAAACGGGATATAATTTTCCGATTGTTCGACAATGAAAAATACTAATCGATTTCGCCGTGACCGTTCAACAATCGATTAATCGATCAATCGCGACAGCCCTAGTCATGGTAACCCTCTTGTGATGTCATCCCCATAGTGATACGTGGTGTTTGTGCGCATACGCAGCCCGTGTTGTTAGGGTGATACGTTTTTCCGTGTGCCATTTTGTATACTGGAGCCCGCCATCTTGGTTTATATTGTAGTACGTGGTTGCTATGTGACCCAAAGGCTTACAACAAGACGGGGGTATGTTCGGATGGTGTGTTCCTTTGAGTAGGAGTAATTCCCGATTCGTGGAATTTCCACAAACAACCCGACAATCCCAAAATGTTAAAACGCGGAATCCATCTTTACGGAATGGGCTAGGAATCCCAATTACGGAATTCCTTATATAGCCTGTCTATATGTATACGTGTTATACAGGGGAAATGAAGCAATCAGACTGAACTTTTTGAAGGCCTGAGCGAAGTTATAGCTTGGAAGTAGTGTTACAAGTCAATAGTAATGGTTGAGACATCGGGCAGAATAACAGTAGCCGATAGTACCGGTGCAATTCCGCAATGGCACAAGACTTCTGTAGAAGCTAATGATAGGACAGATAGACCATAGACATGTAGTTGTCTTGGAGCTTTGGAGATAAAATGTAAGCCGTTGGTAAGACTACCTGAACAGGAGCTGTATAGGAGCTGGGTCATAGGTATCCTTAAATACCGAGATGAGGCTAAGAGGGACAGTAAATTAGACCTCATTGGGGGATTTTTTCATGTCCCTCGTGGCCTCAAATGAAATGAGGCTAAGAGGGATAGAAAATTAAGCCTCATTGAGGGTTTTTCTCAGAGTCCTCATACGACTAAAAAGGGGTGCTGAAGGCCAGGCGTTTTCCAAAATGAGGTGCTGAAATTGGGATGCCACGGAATATGGTTGTTAAATACCGAGATGAGGCTAAGAGGGATAGTAAATTAGATCTTATTGAGGGAGTTTTTCATGGTCCTCATGGCCTCAAACAAAATTAGGCCAAGAGGTATAGTAAATTAGACCTCATTGAGGGATTTTCTCATAGCCCTCATGGCCTCATACGACTAAAAAGGGGTGCCGAAGGCCAGACGTTTTCAAAAAGGGGTGTTAAAATTGGGTGCCACGGAATATGGCTGTTAAATACCGAGATGAGGCTAAGAGGGACAGTAAATTAGACCTCATTGAGGGATTTTTTTTTCCTGAAATAATACAATACCAGGTCATAGGTATCCTCAAATACCGAATTGAAGTTAAGAGTCGTATTTGCGAGTCACTCAAACGAGCAATGGCTCGACAGCTTATTTGCGCGATGGGGTTCGAGTCGTTCAAGCAATGACTTATCAGTAACTGCTCGATAGATTCTTGGCTTTGGGAATCACATAGGCTTTCAGTATACACAAGGGAGATAACTATGCTTACAGGTTACGGAACATCAAGCACTGATGACTATAAGACTTGGACGAGGGAACCAGAGATAGCGTGGATTATATGAACGTCAAGGGTTAGAGTAGCATTTGTAAAAGGCAGAAAACATGGGATTCTGGGGAAATCTGAGTAAGAAAGACTACTCATAGTTCAATCGAACTTACCCCTGGGGGCCTTCCCAGTACCTAGGGGCTTCTCGGTACCATGGTATGGCGGTCCTAAATAGGATTCTGGGGGAAATCCGTACTAAATAAAGTCAATTTCGGTAGTTTGGGTGGAGTTTGGTGATTTGGAGGGATTGTCGGGTTGTTTGTGTTAATTCTACGAATCGGAAATTACTCTTGTTCAAAGGAACACACCCTCCGAAGATACCCCCGTCTTGTTGTAAGGCTTTGGGTCACATAGCAATCACGTGCTACCATAGAAACCAAGATGGTGGCCTCCTGTATACAAAATGGCCGGCGGAAACACGTATCACCCTAACGACACGCGCCGCGCATGCGCACTGACACTATGTATCACTATGGGGATGACCTCAAAAATGGCCACTCACACGGGCTACTATGACAAAGAAACATGGCGCCATTGGGTCACGTGACTATGACGTCATTTCCGCCTACCCCGTTCCCTCCCCCCCCCCCCCCCCCAATGAGCCCGGATCTCCACATCTCCTACTACTCCGGTGGTTCATTAATTAAAATTTTAATGATGATGATATTTATTACCCGGTGAACGCATGCGTGGACATTGTTGCGAAGTGAACCCATCGGGGTTAATTAAGCTCGCAAGCTCGGGTATGAGCTCCAGTTCTTGGGGTTTTATTTGGTAACTCAGTAGACTCGAGTTTATGTAAGTTATTGAACAGAATATAAACAGTATAGAACATGACAAATAAATTACATGGAATTGTATTAAACTTGCGACCAGAGTACAGGCGTGCTCTGTGGGTACACGCCAGATGTTCTGCTCACAATATCAGGCATACCTTTGCAAGCCAATATTGTCAACAAGCAGTAACATTTTAGGATTTGTTGATAGATGGAACAATAACATTTAGCAGTATTACTGGGATGTTGGTGTTCGAAATGTCTAACAAATCATAACATGTACCTGGTGAAACTCCCCGTTGAACTGGGGATGCTGAGTTGCATAATAGCACCAGTCACCAGAACATTCTGCAAGCTAACTGACGCCCGGCGGAATACTATTTGTTGACCAGGATTCCATGGGCTGCATGCAGACTGACCGAAAGTCTGCATGGCAGTAAAAGAGTCTACAAAATGGCGGCCGCCACGTCAATGGACTTCCCCTAAGTTTCCCTGAGGTCAAGGAGAAAATGCTGACGGTCGTCGCGTACCCCAAGTATTGCATCAGACATTTGGTGTATATGATGAATACAGACCGAACTCTACAAGAAGAAACCTGGATGCCGCCACTGTGTTTGAGGTATGAACTTTGTTAATTTTGTACTATAATTTCTGCCAGAAACAACGACGGTTAGTTTAGTTGTATATACTACAATTTATTAAATTAGTAGATGATTTGAAAGTGGTCTTCGTTGTGCTGTACACGACAAGTTCGTGAAGTTACTGAACCCAGAATCTGGAGCCTGTGTCTGGTATCGTCCGAAGGAATCACAACCGGTCACGGGCTGGTGGAACCCCATAGAACTGCCAGTAATCACAACGTGGAAATCAAACGATCACAGATCGATAAACATTTTCCTTCTATTCCGCAACAGACGTATATTTATATTGGTGCCGTGTCTGCAGATTTTGCAAAAATCAGTGACCATAACAAGTACCCGTAGGCAACGACGTACCAGCAGCCAGCGACTCAACTGAGCTCCCCCCCCCCCCCCCCCCAAGAGCTAAAGGACCAACAACCGTACAGGTAACAAACCATGCGCAGTGGTGGAGACAAATACAGTGTTGAAACAAAAACATGTAGTTGTGGAACAAAACAAAAACGCGTCATAGTAGTAATGCGCGATAGTACGAATTGTGTAGTACTCGTAAAAAGTGCAAATTCCAGGAAGGAGGTCCGTGGTGGAACAACTTTCAACAAACAGCCAATACAGCCAGCAAAAACTGAGCAAGATGTTATTGATTTGGCTCATGGGAAGTTTATTGACATTGACATTAACAGTTAGCGGAAGTACCATAATCCGAAATATTGTCATGTTTACAAACGTAAAAGAAATTTATATGGTTAACAGTGAATGGACAACCATGTTTGTGGCGTAAGTGGCGCCATTTATCCACTACATGCAGAGATTGGACATTAACACACGCTTTGTGAACCAATTTTATCAGGAACTCGATGACAATTTCAGACAAAATTTATGCCCAAAATAGAAACATGACTGGAAATAGTATTTTTAATCTTGCGTTACATTCGATATTCGTGGATATGTACCAAGAGGTCAGGTTTATAAATAATCGTTTCGAACGAGTAAAAGAGGACCTAGACGACTATCGCAAGTTAAAAGGGCATACACCCTCATCTTGAAATAAGCAAGGTTTAGCAAATTTCATAGGTGAAGGGATGAGTTTCCTTAAGACGTTTGTCTGTAAATCAGGCAATGATACAACATGTACAGAAACTAAGTCTAAGTGTAATCAGATTAACGTATCACGCCGTACAAGAAAATAGAGACTTTATGGTAAATTTATCGCGAGGAGTATCACTTTTGCGTGAACAAGGGGAATTTGTATTACAGGGACTTGAAAATCTGTTAACTCTTCTAGAGCATTTTGTACAGTCCTTTCATCAACTGGAAACAGTATTAACTCAAATTGAATTGATGTTAATAATAACAGCAGAAAATTATATGGATGATCTGCATGAGCAAATGGATGTGCTTGCAGATGAAAAACTATCGCCAAGGGTCGTCAATCCTACCTTATTGACTTCGGTATTAACGAGCATCCAGGATAGACTTGACGAACACACCCAACTTCCTTTGAAACTTCAGAAGGAGTTATAGCAATATTATCATTTGTTAACAACGGCGACAGTTTTTGTCAATGATGGACTAGTAATTCTAGTGAAAGTTCCATTGATTGACACAAATTTTCAATTTGAAATTTTCAAAGTACAAGCCTTGCCCATCCCATTCATGAATGTAAGTCAAAAGGCATGCCATAGTGCAAATAAAATGGTGGCTATTTATCGACTTGAAGCAGATACATTACTTGTTGACAAACAAAGAACTTGTTATATTAGGAATTAGGTCATGATGATTGTATAGATGATAAGAAATTATTCTGCCCTTCAAGAGGAGCAGTAGCAACGATACATACAACTTCTAGTTGCGTATTGGCCTTTATTTCTAAATATGAAATCGGAAATAAAGAAAATATGTACAGTACGCGGAGAGTGGATTGTAACTAAATCACCTGCGGAGTGGAGTTATCACCCAAGCTATAACTTTCAAATTTTGTACATATCGATAAAACACACAAGCAATGTTCCAGCCAATGGACCTCCGGGTTTAACCCGGAGGTCCATTGGTTGAAACTTTGCTGGTGTTGGTTGTGCTTTGCAACAAATTTGCAATTCTTGCTCGGGTGGTATCTCCACTCTGCGGGTGATTTAGTGATAATACACTCTCCGCGTACTGTAACACTGATGTCAACCTAAATATGGATTTACCTTTTTCGACACGTATTGAGGAGGGTCTTTGGTACATCACTACTGACGTGCCATTGCGATTCTCAATTACGTGTCCAAGACTTAAGAATCCAAAACCACGTCGAATCATGCTGCCAATTGATATCTTAGACTTGAATCCTTTATGTATTGCCACGAGTGGACAAATATATTACTAAAGAGTTATTTTCATCGCCGAGACAACATCACATATCGTTTAGTATCGAAGTCAGTCTTGCCCAAGTTCTCGTTGACTCAACGACAAGTTTGGCAACCTGTGCTCAACAAAGTAAACATGATGAATTTTGCGATCCCAGAATCTATTAAACACTTAGATGAATTAAAATGGATGACCTTTTAAACGAATTAGATAAACTACAGTTAACCCCGATAGAACCATTTGAAGTACCAAAGTGGGCTTATTTTGTTGGATGCATGTTTCTTATCTTGGGAATATACTTATTGATAAGATGTATTAGGGCACAAAGCCATATTAAGTTGCGTAACATAATCTTACGATATAAGAATAAACGGAAGCGAAATCCTAATTTTTCTGCTGATGTGTTTGAAATGTCTAATGTTGTATTTAATGATGATGATGATCCTTTATATATACGACTATGAGATAGCCAACAACTACTCCACGACGAACGTCATCACCTCCAGATGAAATAGTGACATTCATGAAACAATTGGTGAAAGATCGAGAGTCAAAGACAAAAGTGAGACGAGACCAACCTCAAACGCCCTCGTCTCCGTCTCAGTTATATCCAACAGTGAACTGTGACGTAAATACTGGAGAAGCACGTACGAACTTAAGAACGCGAGACAATACCCTGACAACTATTAATTTAACTTAAATAACGATTTAACGTTGAACAATATTATTTGTGTTTTCAGTGTCAGTGATTACAATGAGTCACTCAAGCAGTAGTGAAACAGTAGATACTGACAAAAGTGAAGCAATTGGTACAGAGCATCATTGTAGGGGTCAAACGGATGAGGAGGCAGAAAGCCAACTGAGTGATAGGGAAGAAATTTCTATCACCCATTTTGTAGACACTATATACCCATTACCCTGGGAATATGTTGCTAGGGACTATTCCGAGCAATTAGTCTCTAGATGTCGACGCATTCTGTATGGCGAACATATTCCAGAGATGGTCAAATGCCCCGTGGAACACCGGGTGTTCCAAATGCATTATCCACAGGTGAATAAGAGATATATTTTGGAAGAAATCAAATTTCTGGAGCTGTTTTGTAATAAGTATTACAGTGAGAGGTTCTTCTCACCTACAGTGAGTTCGTCGATAGTACATCGACGGGAAGAAGAATCTTCTTCCTGGGGTGTACCGACGTTCACACTGTTGTATAAGTGCAACATCCTTGCTGGACGGGACGAGAATACGTTTAATCCTCGTCTCCAGATGACTCTGATTCCCGGAGTGGATAATTGGTGGGTCCGAAGACACTTTCGCGAATTCGGGAGTGCCCTCAGTGAGGAGGAGTAATTAAGAATAATAATAATAGCCATTGTGAATATTTTTCTTGGAATTCTTCCATAATCTGTTTAAAAACTCCCAGCAGACTGTGGAGAAAATTCATTAGGAATTGCGGTCTTGTGCGGTTGTCTTATTGGCTATAATTAATGTACTGAACTAATTTCAGTGTAATGTTTTTCATTGAGTAAAAGTTTAGAACAAAAAGTGGGGGAATCCGTCAGGGTTTAGATAAGTACTCACCGGAAACCTCACAGAAGACCATCTCAAAACTAGTACGTGTGTGACTTGACTGTCAAGGATGGTACTAGAAGCACATATACCCACGGGAGTGAGTGCATTGGATTGAGTGAAGATTTAGTTTATTCAAATAGTTCTATATATATCTTATATAGAGGATATGGAATGAGTGTTTTTCTCATATAAAATTTATGAAACGAGTCTAAGAACTTTCCGTTTGGGCGAGCCTCTGGCGAAAATTCGTACGAGTTTCATAAATATTATATGAGAAAAACACTCATTTCATATTCTATTTATCATATGAAATACACACACACGCACAAATTAGCCACTTAGCTTGACTTTTTAACACTTCACCTACCTTGAGGTGCAGACGGCACTTGGAAAAAAACATCCCCGTATAAGTAAAAATTTTCATTTTTTGCTTCCAAAACATAGGTTATGACCCTTCGACGAGCTCGTTCCAATGAGGGGTCATAACCTACGTTTTGGAAGCAATAAGCGAAAATATACAAAAAATGAATGGCGTTTTTCTTGAAGGTAAAAGATTAATAGAATACAACCCACCATAAATAGGACAGATAACGTAAATTCTCCCTACTGAAATTATGCAAATGTGACCCAGTTGTATTTTGTTTAGCCAATCAAATTGTCCAGTTTTGAAATTGACGAATGAAAGCTCCCAACTCTAGTTATGCAAATTATGAAAATGTGGCCCAGTTGTATTTTGTTCAGCCAATCAAATTGTCTAGTTTTGAAATTGACCAATGAAATTGACGGAAGGCTTTATTTATCACTGATTAATATGAAAACAAAATATCAAATGTTTTGAAGGGAATAAAACGGACGAGTTATATGATAAAAGTTGATATTGAGTGACTAAATGTGCTCTATAAGTAAAGGAAATCAGTTTACTTTGAAATTCATAAGTTTATAATTATAATCATTTGGTATTTCCTTTTATATTTAGTGTCTTAGTATTCCTTTTATATTTACTATCTTCGTATCTTATTAGGTTTAAGGGTTCAGAAAATTTATAAATGACTTCGGTACCCTCTATAACTGTCAATGGAAATGATAATTTTGATGAGGAACAGGAATTTTATTTCGACCAACTGCTTCATGTTCCTAAGGGTCCACATGAAACAAAATTGTTATGGAGGATGGGTCACATGGAACAGCGTTTGCTCCGTTTTTGGGATGAGATGTAGCGTTCGACGCCATGAAGTAATCTCCGTTATTTGATAACCGAAGACGATTATGTCTTCCCCCATTTGCATGTGCGACAAAACCAATGACCGCTATGCAGAACAGGCCGAGTATCTGTGGATGACCGGTGACAGATGTGTAGATCAGCCAACCGGTTTCCCAGAAAAGGTGATCAGGTACTGGAATAACCAGTCCTGGACTGGCCGCTACTATATGGATGGAAATGCCCGTATACGGCCATTCCGAAGCATTGAACTAAACCAAGTCACGAAGGTCACTGCTGATTACCCAACGTATGTGGAGTTGAGCTCTGGACATTGGAATGTTTTTAAAACAGTGGAGTGGGAGAGAACGTAACCCAGATACAAACTATTACAAAAAGCACTTGAGGACCACAAAATTCGTGTAAACACAGTACACTACGAACAGTGTATTAGTGGTGATACCGGGCATTGTTGTGTTTGTCTGGAGGACATTCATGGGGAAGCATATGCTTATGACTGTCCTCGCTGTAAAGCAAAAGTTCACCTCGTCTGTGGACAGACGTGGGTTGACATGGCCTCGCCGTCGAAAACATGTCCAACATGTCGCATGATCGTGAAGTGGGGAGAACGTTTGAAACCCCACGAATTTAACGTTGTGCCATTGTGGTAAATCTACTCTTTGGTCATGTGTGAGTAGTCTATGTTCCTCGGTACCGATGCACAGGCAAACAGTAATTAATGGAATTGTATTAAACTGGCGACCAAAGTACAGACGTGCGTACTCTGTGGGTACACGCCAGATGTTCTGTTGACAATATCAGGCATACCTTTGTAAGCCAATATTGTCAGCAAACATTAACATTTTGGGATATGCTGATAGACGGAACAATAACATTCGACAGTATTACTGGGATGTTGGTGTTCGAACTGTCTAACAAATCATAACATGCACCTGGTGAAACTCCCCGTTGAATTGGGGATGCTGAGTTGCATAATAGCACCAGTCACCAGAACATTCCGCAGGTTAACTGACGCCCGGTGGAATACTATTTGATGACCAAGACTTCATGGGCTGCATGCAGACTGATCGAAAGTCGGCATGGCAGTAAAAGAGTCTACAAAATGGCGACCGCCACGTCAGGGGATTTACTTCACGGAAGTTTCCCTGATGTCAGGGAGAAAATGCTGACGGTCATCACGTACCCCCAAGTATTGTATCAGAAATTTGGCGTATATAAGCACCAATTTCTGACTGCCCAGACAAGTTGTCTCAGGGCTCCTGGTGAATACAGACCGAACTCTACAAGAAGAAACCTGGATGCCGCCCCTGTGTTTGAGGTATGAACTTTGTTAATTTTATACTATAATTTCTGCCAGAGACAACGATGGTTAGTCGAGTTGTAAATGATATAGTTTATTAAATTAGTAGATGATTTGAAACTGGTCTTCGTTGTGCTGTACACGACAATTTCGTGAAGTTACTGAACCCAGAATCTGGAGCCTGTGTCTGATATTGTCTGAAGGAATCACAAACTGTCACGGGCTGGAGGAAACCCATAGGACTGCCAGTAATCACAACGTGGAAATCAAACGATCACAGATCGATAAACATTAATTTTTCCTTCTATTTCGCAACATACATCACTACCCACGTGTGGGTTATGACCAGTCAATGGTGACTGTAGTGTAGATCTTCAAGTGCAACTAGAGAGTAACGAAATATAGAACGATATATAGAAGTTGTAGAAAATTATATACAAGAACTAAACGACATTAACAAGGCATCAATAGAAGTCAGGAATCGGGGACAACTGAAGAGTGTCGCAGTTTTGTCCGATGAGACTAAATACTAGAATGTTACATGAAAGCAATTCTAACCTGGAGACAAGAACAAATGATTTCATTAATTTATCACGGAATGCCAGTCTGTACTCTCGAATAAATTCCAGCAAGACACATCATTATTATTTTTTTATGTTTTCTTTAACCCTTTTAAGAACGTAGCGATCAAAACCGGCCAGCGCTATTCTCAAAAATCGCCAATTAATTTTCAGTATTTTTTTCATTTTTTGTCTCAAAAACATAGGTTATGATCCCTCGTTGGAACGAGCACGTTGTGCTCGTTCCAACCGGGGGTCATAACCTATGTTTTTGAGACAAAACATGAAAAAAAATAGTTATTCAAGATTTTTTTTTTTGCAAGTGTCGTTGGCTTTTAATGTTAGGTAAAAGCCAAGGGTTAAACAATTCGACTCACATTCCCTTTGCAGGGGGACTTTAAATAACCAATGGATCATCATCCTTCGTAGAGATAATGCATTGTTGAACTCTAAACGTTTTTGCTCTAAGAGGTTGATCACCATAAGACTTGCATCCCCTTGCTCAATGATGGTGGCAGGGGGAATTATACTACCCAACTGCACAACAGGGCGGATCTTCAAAATATTTGACTTCTGTAAAATTGTTCCATAAACCAGTTTATATAGCTTGTCATTGTCCGAATGTTCCATAAAATGTGGTCGCTAAGATCGCACGTGCGCGCGGGCGGATTAGGACCGCAAAAAAAATACAAAACGATTGTGTGCAGTTGTAAACCACAAGACTTTTGCGGAACTATTCGGTCCAAACACCTCCGCCACTTAGAAAATAAGGCTACATGAAAGATGGCTGTCTCTTCTATTTTCATGCAAATATTTTTTTTTCTGTCCGCTTTTATTTATTTAAGATGACAGAAAGATAACCTATTTTACCAGGGTTAGTGCCGAACAATCATGTCACTGCATCGAAACAACGTAAATCCTATGTATATCTGTGATGTAATATGTTGTTCCACGCTATCATGCCACCAGCCAAACTTTGTTCGGAATTTGACATTGTTATGGCCTGAAACCAGTCTAAAAGTCCATCAACTATGATTTAGATTCACACAACTTGAGTATTCCAGTTTTCTGACGATTGAATCTACAAAGTACCTGAAGCATTCATGTATTGAATCAACGCAAAAAAGTTCCTCAATTGATTGTATTACACGCCTGTTCTATGCAATCACCACCAACAACCACACAAAACCATGCGGAAAATGGAAATGTGTTCCGCACATATGTGTGGAACGAAAATCGTTGACGGACTATTTTTATAAAGAAGCGACATTTCACTGAAATGTTCCACACATCATGCACCGCAATTACAATTTGAATCGCCGGCGATAGCTAAAAATCGTCCCCTGAGTAGGCACATATAACACAATGGAACTCGGGGGATGAAATGGTAAAACGGCTTCACCTCGCAAATTTGGTTGGCGATAAAATGTGGTCATCGTTATACCTTCAACACATAACACCAAACAAAATTATCAATTTTGCCGACAAGCCGACTCGAGCCTTGAACACACAAAGAAAGTAGTACGTGGAGATAAACTATTTACTAATTGTTTAGAGATTTAAATTCCGAGTGACTTCTAAACGTTTGGACACCGTATCTACGATATAACCGTCTTTGCTGGTATCAGTTTTCCATCGGCCGTGCCTTTTTAGGCAACGGTAATTAACGTCAAAATTTGCTGCTGCAGTTACACCCCCGGGTCTGAGCGAATGCAATCCTATATTAAGGTCTCCAGTTACTAGTTTCAAACGTTTAACAATGCACTCTCTAGCGGTTGTGTAATTCAGCTTTTTATTTTTATGAATCAGTTGACAAACCCCCTTTGATCTAAACATTGGCCGGAACACAAACATATCTGAACTATGATCCAACCCTGCTAACTCTGAATATCTCAAAAACATCCTGTACGGACACGCGCCTGAATGGTCCTTAGATATCAATACTTCATTTCCAGCCCTGTACTGGTCCGACTTGCTGCTTGAAATATTCAAAGTTAGATAATTTTCAAAAATCTTAATATCTGAACAACATAACGAGCTAAGCTCGTCGAATCGTAAAAACCCAGCAAATCCGATTAAAATCATGCATAAATCCCGTACAACAGCCAATTCTTTTGAATCAGAGAAAATAGCACACAGTTGCTTTAACATTTCAACGTTTAAAGGCTCCTGTTTAACAACCCTGCGAGAAGCAAGCCTATTGGCGGCTTCCAGAATGTTTTTAACACAAATGTTGTCTGTTGGATCAGATAAGTCATGTAACTGATGTGCCCATCTTATCGCGTAATACACGGACGAAACGATGTGGTTCGATGAACCAGCATCTAATAAGTTTGTCAGGAAAATAGCAACGTGAATTGGTTGTGCTGGTAAAATGTCAAAACTCATTCTCCTGGCAAAACCTACCCACTTCTGAAAACTATAAAAGTATTTAGTCACTGTGTTGTCACTCTTTGATGAAATTAAATAGTGCACTAGCCTGTCCGAATATTGAGCTGCAAGTTCTGATGTAAGTCCACCAGTCAATAATTTGCCGGTAAATCGCTCTTTCAACCCTAATCCTGAAACAATAAAGACAAATACCTATGACAAACTATCACAACATGTAATGAAGCAATTAATATGTATTCACAGTCGGAACTCATTACTCTCTGAAGTCTAACCTTAAGGCCACCAAACGAAACTTCAGGTAATATTTTCCAAAAATCCCATTATTACCCCTACCCGGTACCGTACACCACGCCCTTCTAAATATCCAATTCCTTTTACACTACCTTTGTTAATCTGACTTTCACTGAAAAGTAATGGCCAAAAAGGGGCTGATTTCCACTCAGGTATTATTATTGCGCCCAAAGATCCGGAATGTCGAAGTTTATTTAACACAAAAGTGAGACAAGACCAACCTCAAACGCCCTCGTCTCCGTCTCAGTTATATCCAACAGTGAACTGTGACGTAAATACTGGAGAAGCACGTGCGAACTTAAGAACGCGAGACAATACCCTGACAACTATTAATTTAACTTAAATAACGATTTAACGTTGAACAATATTATTTGTGTTTTCAGTGTCAGTGATTACAATGAGTCACTCAAGCAGTAGTGAAACAGTATATACTGACAAAAGTGAAGCAATTGGTACAGAGCATCATTGTAGGGGTCAAACCGATGAGAAGGCAGAAAGCCAACTGAGTGATAGGGAAGAAATTTCTATCACCCCTTTTGTAGACACTATATACCCATTACCCTGGGAATATGTTGCTAGGGACTATTCCGAGCAATTAGTCTCTAGATGTCGACGCATTCTGTATGGCGAACATATTCCAGAGAGGGTCAAATGCCCCACGGAACACCGGGTGTTCCAAATGCATTATCCACAGGTGAATAAGAGATATATTTTGGAAGAAATCAAATTTCTGGAGCTGTTTTGTAATAAGTATTACAGTGAGAGGTTCTTCTCACCTACAGTGAGTACGTCGATAGTACATCGACGGGAAGAAGAATCTTCTTCCTGGGGTGTACCGACGTTCACACTGCTGTATAAGTGCAACATCCTTGCTGGACGGGACGAGAATACGTTTAATCCTCGTCTCCAGCACATGTATTAATATGCACATCGCCCTTTATTTTGAAATCTATTCCCGAAAGGCGTATAATAAACACAGAATTACACACGAGTGTGAATGGGTTAATCGACATGGCCTCTCGTTCTGTCCTTCCGCGCTGGCACTCGTGCCATATCGATTAACCCATGCGTGTCGTTCTGTGAACAGACCAAAACTTGAATGACGTTGCGATACTGTTAGTCAAGTGTGTAAACTAAATAATGATGAATTAAGACTCACAGCGAATGTAGTTTTATGATTACGCCGCGTAGGGCCTCCAATTATGTTAATATATTGATGTTGTAAAGGCAAAATAAATATTTATTGATTAGAATTTCTCTTACCAGAGCACGAAAGAATAGTTACATATCTACAGTACAGTTGCCGTGAATTAGTCGTAATCCACACGTGGGCAGTCATGTCCACGCATGTGTTTACCAGGTAGTAAAAATCATCATTAGCAAAATTTTAATTAATGAAGCACTGGGATTTTGTTAGGTCAGAGTTAATATGTTACTAAACTATCAGTTGACATCACTGAAATCCAATAGCCTTTTTAGAAGCATTCCAGTCCGTTCATAAACCATCTTGTAGCACCAAGACAGCACTTTTGAAAGTTCACAATGATTTACTCTTGGCTATTGGCAAACAGATGCTATCAAGTCTCATGCTCCCGGATCTCAGTGCTGCCTTTGACAACATTGATCACCCTACCCTCATCAGGCGTGTAAAAAATACATTTTGCATAAAGGCAAGTACGCTTCAATGGTTCCGTTCGTAATTACACGGTCGTTCCGTGTGTCTTGTTATCTATGGCGAGCGATCTAAAAAAAACCTTCCCCTTTTATAAGGCGTCCCTCAAGGGACTGTGCTATGGCCAATGTAGCATACATCTCCGGCCTCTGGGTGACATAATAAGAAAGCATGGATGGCACACAGCTGTATATACCTTTTTATAAAGCAGGTGCTGAGTGTTCAGTACAACAGCTTGAACAGTGCATTCTAGAAATCAGATCTTGGATGACAGCCGACCTACTGACATTGAACCATGAAAAAACAGAAATCAACTATTTCGGAACTCCTCCAAAAATTGAGTAAATTATCAAAACTTGATTTAAAAAGACAAGGTGTAAGTATTTCTCCCTATCAGCTTTTCCCTGAATGATAACCTATGGCTTGACAGTCATGTTTAGCATATCTGTGAGGTGGCATATCTCCATCTCAGGAATATAAGCAGGATTAGAATCTTAAAAGATAAAAACGTTGCAGAATATCTTATTCATTGTTTGTAACGACTCGGCTTGATTAGTGTAATTCCTTGTGCTTTGTCTCAACAAACAGTAACATTGAAAACCTACAGCACACAGAGAATTGAGCAGCTAGAGAGGTTATGAAGAACACAAAAAAAAAAACCATGTCGCATATCGCCAATCCTTCTTGAACTGCAATGGCTGCCGGCGTATCATAAAATTCACTACAAATTATTTCTTAAGTTTCAAATGTCTACATAGCCTTTCACCATCTTTCATTACCGAATTGTTAAATTGGTATGCGCCGCCGAGAGAAGAGTAATGAATGTTGCTGGTACAACAGAAGGCAAAATTGAAGACTGCAGGGGACAGATCATTCTCTGTGGCTGCTCGCACTTTGTGGAACTTTTTTCGAAAGAATATAAGAACCGACCAGGCCCTGAATTCCTCTAAACAAAATATGAAAACATATTTCCTTCAAAAGGCATTCCATTAGCAACACTCCTGAAACCTAGAGCTAATAGACTCGAGTTATCGCATTCCATTTGCAGCACTCCTGAAACCTATAGCTAATAGACACCCGAGCTAACAAAAATACACTATCTCAGTTTCCTGTCAACAAAACCTAAATCAAAAATATCTAAAAATGATATTTAGCTACTTATTTGGATATTTACAGAATGTGTACCAACATTGATACTCACAACTTTGTAAAATCTTTAAAAAATGCCTTCAAAAAACGTCTTATGAACATTTTTTTTACTTTTAAGACCTGAGCTAAAAAAATTAATGACTTTCAGTTCAATGGAGAAGATAATGGGTGGCCCTGTGGGCAATAGATTTATGTAACAAAATAGGAGGAAAACGCCTTAACCCTTTACCTAACATGAAAAGCAGACGACACTTGCAAAAAAAATTCTTGAATAACTAATTTTTTGTCTCAAAAACATAGGTTATGACCCCTCGTTGGAACGAGCTCGACGAGCTCGTTCCAACGAGGGGTCATAACCTATGTTTTTGAGACAAAAAATAAAAATATTTAAAAAATTAATTGGCGATTTTTGAGAATAGCGCTGGCCAGTTTTGGCCGTTACGTTGGGTAAAGGGTTAAGCATATATACAAAGCATCCTCTCGTATATCTGAGATATGTGGATGCCATTTTTGTCATTTGGGAACATTCAAAAGAAGACTTTGGTGCATTGTTAGAATTGTTTGAAGCTCGGGTATCATCATGGTTCATTCGTTTTCACCACAATTCGAGTGATAAGGTTTATTTCAACGAGGCTTGTTCTACCCTATTTGGCGCCCTTAGATCGAGGGGTTATTCACTACTGCTACCCGACACAAATAGGATATAAAACAATTGCACAGCATTTCAACATTCCTGGTAATGCTTTGAACGAGTTTGAAATTAACCATTTGAATAACAACCAAATAAAGATAGATTAGAAGAAACCGATTTAGTTAGAGAAAAACGTGAAGCTTTTTGGATCAACACGCTTCACCCATTCGGCCATTTAGTATCAGAGGGACAATGCTAAAGGAGGCCCATCATGTCTTTCACTTTAACATACAACAGACTGAATATCGAAATAGCAAAAATAGTAAAAGCTGACTCTAATTTAACCCTTAAGACTTTAACTATCCTGACGTTCAAACGTCACTGGGAATTCAGTTTCTCCGACGGTTTTCTTAAAATGCGACGTCAAAAGTCGGAAAGTACAAATAACAGAGATATTTTTCACATTAATGATTATCTGGTTGAGGGCTAGATTATTTTTGGTGGTCTGAATTTGTTATATAAAACTTGTTTTATTACAAATTATTGGAGAGTGCCTACAGGCGCTCTCCAATAATTTGTAATAAAACAAATTTATATAAATAAAATATTATTTGTGTTTGACTGAATATGAAATACAAGCACGGAAAGTGTTGGCTTTCGCTCTGGTTTCCTCATTTTTAGAAAGCCCTGATAGTGGCTTCTTTCACTCAACCAGTTAAGAAGTCTTGACAGCAGGATTATATCAGTTTCTTAAGCCGCGATAACATTTGGGTGAACGGTTCTCATTGAGCACTATTCGGGAGAAAATAGGAATTGAGATTAAAACTTTAAATAATCGAAAAATAATAAAAAAAAACCCCAGAAATAACCAAAAAGAACCAAGGCGCTGTTTGATTTCGAACGTCATAAGACGTACACAAGTATCAAAGGGTTAACCAATTCTAAATTAGAAGAACTTTTAAATATGCCATCTCTCATCGCTTATAAGAAAAACAAAAGTTTGCGTAACATCCCTGTAAGGTCGAAATTGGAGCCCGTCAACCAATAACATCAATAATTGCCAGTCAATTTAACCAGCTCCGATGATCAACGCTACGTTTAAAGCAAATGTATACAATTTTTTTCTTAGAGATGCAGGCTACAAGCAGAGAGGTCCTCTCGATTCGAATCCCACCTGTGGCAACCGCGTTGTGGCCTTGGACAAGACACTAAACACCAATTGCACACGTGGGGACACGGTGGCATTGTGTACTAAGACGTACCGCACGTCGATGGTGCTCTTGTCTTCAACCTATGCTAACCCTGCTTGTGTGGAGTTGGTACGTTGGGGAGTCTGACAGCTGATAATAATTTAACAATAATTTTAAAGCCTAGAATCCACACATGGTGCTCAATGGCTGTACAATAATAGCATACATACACATGCACGCACGCACGCACGCACGCACGCACGCACGCACGCACGCACGCACGCACACACGCACGCACGCACGCACTCACGCACACATACATACATATATATATATATATATATATATGTATTTACATGTTTCGAAACCCATCAAGGTTAAATAAATATATAATTTTAAGAAAACATTCTTTCGGCGGACGGAAAAAAAACGCTTCAGTAGGAAAAGTCTGTTTCAGCGATTTTCGTACTTTAAATACACTCATACACACACGACTACAGTAACAGCCAAAACGGTCAGCGCTATTCACAAATATCGCCAATTTATTTTCATTATTTTTTTTTTTTTTGTCTCAGATACATAGGCTATGACCCCCTCGTTGGAACGAGCTCGTCGAGCACGTTCCAATGAGGGGTTATAATCTATGTTTTTGAGACAAAAAATGAAAAAAAAATTGAGTTATTCAACAATTTTGTTTGCAAGTGTCGTCTGCTTTTCATGTTAGGTAAAGCCTTTGTGGTGAACTTTTTTTTATTTTGTTCTCTGAGAAAAACAAGTCCCTATAAAATCGAGAAGACAAACCTTTACCCATTATTTTCTTTATGAATGACAAGGGGAATACGGATACGTATTTGCGGGAACCCAAACACTGCAGTTAAAATTAGAAGTCCTCTCACGAACTGTGCGCTTATCTAGGCTTAATTGCGCGTAGGAATTGCGCGCAATTGCCATATCGAATGGCATCCAAAGCATGACAAGTTCTCCTGGTTACTCATAACAAACACTTGCAATATTTCTGCCAATGGACCTCCGGGTTACCCGGAGGTCCATTGGCTGAAACATTGCTTGTGCACAGGCCATATGTACAGAATCTGATAGCCTTACTCTGGTCATAACGCGTAGATTAACGCGCAGATCGACATGCTATTTGTGCGCATGTCATGGCAGGACGTCTAATTTTAACTGTATATTATCTGGGTTCTCACAGAATCGGACCACACACCTCCACCCCCCCCCCCCCTCTCCCCCCACACTCGCGCGCTCACATTCACACATATACCGCTCATCCCACCTCACAGTCGACCAAGGCACCGTAACAAGCAGACACAATCAAACTTTGCCAAACTGGCCACAGAGAAACAAGCAATCCTTAGACACATTTCCCTCTACACAATATCTTTTTGAAATGTTTTCGAAACGTGGATTCGAAATATTTAGTTTTCGAATGGAGCTCTTAGTCTGCTGGCCTCAATAATTCGTTTTCTGCCGAATTGTGTGACCCCAGTGATCGAGTTCGTGAAGCTAACCAACGAGGTTTGTCTTTTATCTCAAGAAATGATCTTGGTAGAAGGCTATTATGTGGGAAATGGTCCTTACGATCACACGAGGATTTTTTTGTATATATGCATCTGTGGGGAAGGGTGTTAACAACATCTTCGTATATCAAACACTTGTTCCTGGAATATGTTAAGCTTTTTTGGTTTTCTAATACGTCGTGTTGTTTATGTTTTAAAGGATTTTCCCCGCACAGTTCTTCTCTATACAGGAATCAATGGAATGCATTAGTTGTCACACCATCAGATGTATATAAGTCGATGAAATATATTTTATAATCCTAAACATTGTTTCCAGACTAAAAGAGAGACCTTATTCTATTTGGAAAGTATGCCCTTAGTCCACGCTTTCTAATTGATCCTCTTACGAATATTCTTAATGTGTATAAATAATAAATTGCTTAAACTGACGTCATTTTGTTTTAGCTAACCGTAGTTTGTTCAAAGTTTTGTCAATACTATAAAGATGTCCTTGTTGAAATATTTCGAAAGTTGTTTCTCAAATGTAGGTCTGCATTGTCCTTTACCCATTACCTAACATGAAAAGCAGACGACACTTGCAAAACCAATTCTTGAATAACTAATTTTTCTCATTTTTTGTCTCAAAAACATAGGTTATGACCCCTCATTGGAACGAGCTCGACGAGCTCGTTCCAAAGAGGGGTCATAAGCTATGTTTTGGAGACAAAAAATGAACAAATAATGAAAATTAATTAGCGATTTTTGAGAATAGCGCTCGCCGGTTTTGGCCGTTACGTTGCGTAAAGGGTTAATAATCACTTCAGACAACTTATGAACATCTACGTTTTAACACGTACCCTTATATTCCGAGACACTAGCGATTGTACAAATACACTTGCTGCACGTGGGTGAAAACAACACGCTCTTGTGATGGACGGTGAGGTACCAAAAAATATCCTTATTTCGAGCCCAACCTTGAAATAATGTTTTATTACTTTTTTTTCTTTGGATTGTGATAGTTCATGGTAAATACATTAAGAAGCTATCTGATTCATCGTTGGTTCTGTTTCTATGCCACAAGGCTTACCTCAGATTAAACAATGTTCAAGACACTTAACATGTTTCTGGTGGAGTAGAACTTCTCCTTGTCTTGCATGCATATCTAAGCGTGAATCCTATAGTTTATGTCTTTGAACCTAAGAGGTTGGGGTAGACTCACAGGTTTTGGCATAAAATCGTTAGGTCAGGATTCCTTTGCCTTTTGACCTCGAGTTTGTCCCGAAGATTATCGCCATATGTCTTGCTATGCTAGAAAATGTTCTGAATCCTTGCATGACCCGATTTTATCAACTGCCCCGTCTTTTCTCCCAACTGTATTGTTGCTGTATAACGAACTGTGCAACTTCCATTTCTGATCAAAAGTGTTTTACTTGTATACTTCGCATCTGTCAAAGAAAACCCAAATAAAAGACAGAAGAATGCAATACAAGGGTTGAGAGTTTAAGTTCTGAAGGCGAATTTGAATATTTGATGAAAATTTATATAACAGCATAATGTGTTAAAATATGAAAATGTCCAACGATGACGTGGTGTCACCCGACAATTCCTTAACATATTGATCCCGACTATCAGAATCCCAGAAAGGGAACCTAAGATCCGAAGACTATCATCTTCTTCAAATCGTGGCATTATATTTTAATGTATATATTCTTGAGAGTAATGTCATGTGCTCTAAAACCCTTACATAACTCAAAAAGGTAACTTACCATCACTTGTCCTGATAACTGACCTAGAACTTGCCTTCCCTCACCCCCCCCCCCCCCCCTCCTTACAAATGATCATGGCTAACACTATCGCTCTTGATGAGACACGGACCAACGATTCTTTTGATTATATCAGTACGTTTCACTACTACAGTTAAAACTAGAAATCCTGTCACGAACAGTGCGCTTATCTAGGCTTAACTGCGCGTAGGAATTGCGCGCAATTTCCATAACAAATGGCATACAAAGCACGGCAGATTCTTGTGGTTACGCATAGCAAGCACAAGAAATGTTTCTGTCAATGGACCTCCGGGTTACACGGAGATCCATTGGCTGAAAAATTACTTGTGCGCAGGCCATATGATAGCCTTACTATGGTTATAACTCGCATATTAATGGGCAGATCGACGCGCTATTTGCACGCATTTCATGACAGGACTTCTAGTTTTAACCGTACACCTAAGCCTACTGATAAGAAAAATCCAGTATTCGAGATCATCAGTTGCAGCGTCAGGTATTACAGACCACACGAGTTTGCTAACTCCATAGTAAATAAAACCCAAACCGTCTCCTTGCTAAACATCAATTGTCGAAGCCTAAACGGCAACAGGTACAACTTACACAACAGAATATGCGATCTACAGCAAACATTCAATTTCCTTGATGGAATAACAGAATCCTTAACGTGAATGGTGCGATTGCAGGGTCGATTGTTACCAACCGTTGGAAACACGCATACACCTTGACCAGGATGACGGTCGAGGGAGGGGGAGGGGGGGGGGGGAGATTGCAATGTTCATGAAAGTAAATATACGGTATGAAATCTCTCAGTTTTCATCTCGCATGTTTTTTGTGTTCCAGTTTAAAGAAACCAATTCTCCCCAAAAAGTGTACTGTAGGTATAATTTACAGACCCAACACAGTCCCGAAAGCTAAATGTGATTTGTTTTTGAAAACGCTGACCCAGTTGGTCAGTAAGATAAACTAAGAAAATAATTTAAAAAAAACAAATTTTATCGGAGACTTCAATATAGATTTAATTTTTTGGTAACAAAAAATCTTTTTATCGAATTAATGTTCAGTGGAGGTTTCGCACCAGCCATCACACGCCCAACAATACCGATTATTCTGTGACTAATCGCCATATCTTCTGTGATAAAACCGAAGACAACAAGTCAGGAAAAGTAATCACAAACGAGAGTGACCAGTGTCCAGCATTTTACGTCGACGACACATCATGTAATGGTAGATTTAAAAGTCCAAAAATCCTATAAAGGTAACTCGCGGAAAAGAACACAACCAGCTTTAAAACCATTCTGTATTATTGTGACTTCACATGTGTATATAATTCCATCTCTCCCAGGGAAGGGTAAGGCGATCTTATCGACAAACGTAGCATTCCCCTTAAAAGATAGTGGGTTCGTCCAAACGCATCACACTCTAAAAGCCAAAGTGTTAAAACTGACACTTTCAAGGTGTTAAGCCCATTCTAACTCTTAGGGTTTGATTTTAACACTCAAAGTGCAATGCTCTAAGCACTTAGACATTACAATCGTCAGGCATCTGAAACTTGAATGGATGGCACTTCACATGTGTCTAGCATTGGTGGTTCTTGCAGAATCGTCCATAATTTGATTTGCGCTTGGTGGGTACATAATTAAAAGGACACAACGCAGATGACGCGGATCAGGCTCGAGAGTTCGAGCTTGATCCGCGTCATCTGCGTTGTTTCCTTTTAAGTGTCGCGACATTACACTTGTCAAGTGGTATTATTGTAACACCTGTCAAGTTCTGGGATATCTACACTTGAACAAAGTGCTAGTTCAGCACTTAGTAAGTGTTAAATACAGCACTTCAAGTGTAGTTTTTAACACTTTAGTTTTTAGAGTGCAGACGTGAACCGTGGATGGCCACCGGCCTGCTGAAATCCTCACAAAATATGCAGATGCTATTCGGAAAAAAAAAACTGAAACATCCCTCAAGCCGTAATATTGAACAATATAAAAACCACTGTTGGATTTTCAACTGCCTGAATCATACTTTGGATGTAGAATATTATATCATATTGACTATGGAGAATAAACATGATGCCAAAAAGTATTGGGAAATTCTACTTCACGCTATTAACTCTTTACCCAATGTAACGGCCAAAACCGGCCAGCGTTATTCTCAAAAATCGCCAATTAATTTTCATTTAATTTTTTTCCTCAAAAACATAGGTCACCCCTCATTGGAACGAGCTCGACAGGGGGGGGAGGGGGAGGGGGGGCTGGGGGTAGTCACATGGTCTACCATTTCATTCTTTTCACATTTTTTACGAAGTCCGAAGTTTTCTCTTCGTTTTATGCGGCTACCGGAATGTCTCGCCTTCCCGAGGTGGGGAAGCCACGGTTCTGATAGCTGAGCCATCTCTTCTCCTACTTTGACGAATCTGCACCTACGACTCTGAAAGTGTGTGTTGAATTTTCTGTGCAATTCTCTCCCTTCACTTCGTGCACCAATTTCTTACTTATTACCGTCATTAATTTCCTATCATACAAAATCTTGGCTTCAACCACTCCGATAGACCACTCCGATAGACCTGGTCACACCACTTATCATGGTTGCGTTAGAAGAAAACGGTGCAACATTTCCAAGTAAACATGCGTAGTACGCCAAGTAACCCATTAAGGAAACAACTCAGGCTTGGTTCATATCACCCGAGATCAACGGTATATCTGGACCCATATCAGTCGCGTTTGATATTGGGCAATTCTAGGAAATAAAATCCAATCTAATAAATAATATCATATATCTAACGTGAGAATAGATATCAAAATGTATTTGTAAGTCAATTTCCGTTATCTTATACAGTTAAAACTAGAAGTCCTGTCATGAACTTCGCAATTATCTAGGCTTAATTGCGCGTAGGAATTGCACGCAATTGTCATATCGAATGGCACCCAAAGCACGGCAGGTTCTCCTCGTTACTCATAGCAAACACAGGCAATGTTTCTGCCAATGGACCTCCGGGTTACCCGGAGGTCCATTGGCTAAAACATTGCATAAGCACAGGCCATATGTACGAAATTTGATAGCCTTGCTATGGTCATAACGCGTAGATTGAAGCGCAGATCGACATGCTATGTGTGCGCATTTCATGACAGGACTCATAGTTTTAACTGTAAGGTACCATATAATAAATTTGATTTTCTTTTAGGAATATCGTTTGTCCCAAAAAGACAGATAACAGCGCTATGCCTTTAAACTATATCAAAACCCATTGTTTCGGAGAAGGGTCGTGACTCGGTTGTCGTCATCTTGTAGACATGATATCTCTTCTCTCCGAAAGGAAAACGTCGGGCTCCTGGTCACATAGTTACTCAATTTACGAAAAAATAACAAAATACTCGATTCACTTGGAAAATGAGGATAAGTTTTGAGGGAATGTGCGCCGTATTAGCTTCCGTCTGAATTTTCCTCTAATTATGTATAGATAATTGTCTCAGACGTAGGACTCTATATGGGAAACACATCCGTAAATACAACTCTCAAATGTCTGTTAAATTTTTGAAAATAAGAGAAGAGAACTAGTGCGAACTTACGCAGACGACACTTGACTAGAAACTTCCGGTTATGTTAAACAATTGTCCCTGCTCCCTATTATCGAAAACATCAGTGTCAGGTCTCTTGTTGCAAAAACGTCGGAGGCGAGGACACTCAACTTAATTCCTGTAAATGTTAACCATTTGAACTCTAGTGGTATCTTCCATGAAAGTTCATTGGCCGCAATTAGAAGAGTCCATATTCATTATTTGGGGTAGACAAATCAATATGTTCAACGTACAGCCCGGAGGCTGTACGTTGAAAATATTGATTGGTCTACCCAACACATTTACTGAACAGTCATCATATTAAATAACGTTATGACGTATCGTGTTCCTGGTCGGAAAAAGGGTCGCTCGGGTTCAAAAGGTTAAGCAACGAATACTGATTTCCAATAACATGTTTGTTAACATAACAATGGGAGAAAAGTATTCATTCCGGATATAACATGTAGAATAACTGACCAAAAGGCAGATAGTAATTATAGTCCGGATATATCAGCAGTGATAAACAGATTAAATATAACCGGGAAATGGTATGTCACTACTGTTAGTAATAGATGTCAATATGTGTTGAAAGCTGCTGCGGACTGGCCGGCACTAGGGAAAAACGGTTAATTTATTTATTTATTTATTTATTCATTTATTAGGGTTTAACAACACTTTAACAGCCAGGGTCATACTATGTCGGTGACAGTTTTACGGGTGGAGGAAGCCGGAATACCCGGAGAGAACCACCGAGCAACGATGGGCAGCTGTCAGCTCTCCAACATTGTAACTCTGAACTCTGCACTGCGGCACAGGCATCGATTGGTTGAAGACATGCGCACCATCGACGTGCACTACGCCTTAGTACACAGCGTCATCGTGCCCCCACGTAGGCAATCGGGGTTAAGTGCCTTGCCCAAGGACACAACGCGGGAGAGCGCAACAGTCGCTGAAATGGTCACCCATCCAGCTACTAACCGCGCTCCACGTTGCTTAACTTCGGTGATCTGACGACAATCGGTTACCCCAACGTCACCGCGCCCCCAAAAGGGTAAATTAAATTACCTTGTCGATCCACCTAATGATAATAACAACGGCGATGGTGTGCTTTTTCTTTTTGTAACCAGGCCTCGAAGTCCATAACGCAAACTGAGCAGAGAGAAAAGAGAGGGAATATAAGAATAAGCATTTTAAAAAGGCCATCATCATAGAGGCGAGCAAAATATTCCCAACTGAAACAGTTACATTACATATAAGGAACTGAGCGAGGCAATAAATTGTCAAGTGCATGTAAGTATAAATGTTTATATAGAGGTTTGGTCAACTTGTAAGCTATCGTTGGTAAAATCATTGCCTTCACTTGAACAGCTGATGACAGAAAGCAACATCAACAGTCACAGCACGTAAACAGGTCATCATTGTGGGTCAGAGTCTCTTTGTCACAGTCAAAACTGTTCTCTACTCCAGTACTTTTAATAAAATGTGAAAAATGTCATTCGTTTATGAGTTTATTGTGATTGTAATGACGAAACTTTCAACAGCCAACGGCCAGACTCTCCAACTATCAGTTTCTGCACACGTTGATTTAGCATCAGTTGAAGGCAAGTTCACACACACCATCGTCGTGTCGTATGCCTTAACACACAACGCTGCCGTGCCGAACGCTGATCAGGATCGAACCGTCCATCTTTTTGTTTAACTCTTTACCTAACCTGAAAAGCAGACGACACTTGCAAAAATAATTCTTGAATAACTAATTTTTTTCATTTTTTGTCTCAAAAACATAGGTTATGACCCCTCGTTGGAACGAGCTCGTTCCAACGAGGGGTCATAACCTCTGTTTTTGAGACAGAAAACGAAAAAAATAATGGAAATTAATTGGCGATTTTTGAGAATAGCGCTGGCCGGTTTGGCCGTTACGTTAGGTAAAGGGTTAAAGTCAACGTTCTAACCTCTGAGCCAATGCGCTCTGGAAAACTAGTCAATTTGACAGCTACGGCAAGGGAAGAATGTTGTCTAGTCTCTTAGAAATCGTCATTCTTCTTCGTTATTCCCTCAACTGCGCGTAACTTACATGTTTTGACTAATTTATCTTCAATACTTCATTTCCTCACACTTTAATACATTCTCATTTGTGGATGATTCTCACAACCCCGTTGATTACAATTCTGGGGACCCACTCCTGATATGTGTGTATAGCATGGAACGGCTTTGAGGTTAAGAAGGCGACAGTTCTCTCTTTGAAGCTTAATGCGGAGGTACCCAACACTTGGAATCAGTTGGGAGAAGAAAATATTATACACCAATCAATCATTCTGGGCAAAAATGTGTAATAACGCCGCTGTGCATTTCATTCGTCATAATCCCACGAGGTTTTCCCCCGCGCGCAAAGAGCAATTTGCATTGTTCGGGTTGAATGACATTTTTAATGATATATCGATGGTGTGTTTCACATTCGGAATTCCGCTACCATTATTCCGAGATTAAAACACTGCACTGCGAAACACATGTAACATTTAAGACTCTGTTTACTGAAATTGAAAGTCTTATTGCAGGACGAACGGAACAGCTACTGTTAATTGAAAACAAACTTCACAAACAAGAAGGAAAACAGACTTGAATACACCACATATGCTTCAATCCATTCATTTTGTTCTCATTTTTACCAGTAGAATGCTTTCTTTGAGAATTTGGAAGGGCATCTCGAGGCTACAAGTTTGTCTAACCTTGCTCAGCTGGCTCTGCACTGCTGAATTAGATGGTTGGAACAGCATATCAAAAGTTCATACGTTCTATTTTAAAATAGAAACCACTAATGTTCTCCGCTGTGGAAAACAATGTGAAAGACAAGGCAGATGTATCGCCACAACATTTGATAATTTTGAAAGGCAGTGCTACATGCATGAGATCGATATTGTTACTCCTGAAGCTATCACTGAAAGACGGTATTTGTTTAAGGTAAGTAAGTATTTAAGGAAGGCGTGGAATATCTGTACCTTGAGAAGCTTCGAAATTTCATTCGATTCAAAATCTTTCTGAAGATTCGATTTGATTCGCATCGGAGTGAATCGGAAATTTTCGAATCGTGGAGATGTTTCAATTTCCTACCACGTATCTCTTCTAAAAGTTTTCTTCTATCATCAGGTCTCCTCTATATGATAGAAGTAGAGTTCCAGATGGCTCCTTTCCCGGCTGGCCGAATACACCTAACTCAGCTGAAAAACAGTGAGAGAGTAAAAATATAAGGATTTTTAAAACAGATATTATATATATCTCATCATATTAAAAATACTTTCAATATAACATTTAGTAAACAATGGAATCCTTATCATGCACTGCAAAAAATATAGGTTCTCTTTAGAACCCAAACTGGTCCTAATCTTGTCCCTGAGATGGAACCAGTTCTGTTTAAACAGTACTTATTTCAAATCAAATAAATTTACCAAGATTAGCATTCAATTTTAACAGAATATTACATGAACTGAAGTAGATTCAGCAGTAAACTTGGAGCTTATTCAACGCAGTCGCCAAACATTTTGAAACAAAGGAGATATGAACAGTTGGAATATCGAACCAGTTTTGGTTCTGCATAAAACCAAAACTGGTTCGATATGCCAACTGTTCATATCTCCTTTGCTTAATAATGATTTGAGACAACCTCGTATAAGCTCTAAACTTACGAATGAAACCCCCTCAATTTATGTTTAACTATGTTAATATTTAATGTTAATGTTTATAAATTTATTTGATTTGAAATAAATACTGTTTAAACAGAACTGGTTCCATCTCAGGGGCAAGATTGGTTCTAAAGAGAACCTATATTTTTTTCAGTGTACTGTAGTCCCAATATTGTAGTTCTGTTTGATCGTTTCACTGCGTTATTTCACTACTGACCACGCTAATACTGCATCATATTTTGCATTGAGCAGCGTAAACACTCTTTTGTATTTTTGACTACTTCATTCTTCTTAAGTAAGGAGCACATTAACTGACGAGCATTATCTGCGCTAATTGTGACTGGAGTTCTTGGTTGCACTCTACACAACAGAGAAAAGATTAAGACAGGAATGTCTCATTAAGTATATGTGTGTACAAATGATTATTTAAATGTTTGACCAATTTCTAGGTTCTCGTAAAATCACCTCAACAACCCCAATACGACAACATGTCGTCACTATCGGTCCTTGTCACCCTCTATCCAGGTCACAGATGTTCACTTTTCTCCTCTGTTTCATTAAACAATCAAAATTGTTTGTTATTTTCTTGGAGTTACAGTGACACTTTCACACAGCCGTGTCAGGTGGCGGAAGCCGGACTACACAGTAAGAACCACCGGGCAACGGCGAGCAGCCGTCATACTTTCTAACTGCACACGAAGAGTTAGAACCGATTGAAACAAGTGTACCATCGACGCAATGCAGAAAATAATGTCATTTTGGCAGCTATGAAAATCGAAGAATGTCATTTGGTTTGCTTTTCATTAAACTTGCAAAATGTTATTTGTTTATCAATTTCTTGTGGTTGTAGAGACACTTTCAACAGCCATGTCTGGTGGTGGAAGCCGGAGAACACGGTGCGGTCCACTGAGGAGTGGCGAGCAACTGTCTGTACTCGGTACACGAAGAGATAGTATCGACTGAAGCACGTGTACCATCGACGTGGAGAAGGTCTTTGTACATGCCGCCACCGTGTCACTACGTAGGTAATCGACATTAACACTTACGCTGCCGAAATCGACCATTGTCACCTATTTTATGGTGATTATCTGAATGTTCTGGTATGTGCAGATGAAACCTACTATCTGATTAATTGTTGGGAAGGGCTCAGAGATAGAGGTTCCAAGTATGTCATAAATTTTAGTAAACCTCCTCGCATACAGGCGCACATAGAGGTTCTTCATATATGGCAAAAGTGGGCGTGGCAGTAAAAAACGTCTAATTCTTTACACGGAGCGTATTTTCAAATCATTTTTTACCAAAGTTTGTCATAGCTGCTAAGACGAGATTTTGGGACTTGGGTGGGAATATCCGCCCGCGGTATGTAGGCAGTTAAATGTCTTAAGCAGTTTCACTGTCAGGATCGAACTGTCAACCTTTCAGTTTAAAATCCAATGCTCTAACTAAAAATGTCACTTTGATAGCTATGAAAACGGATGAACGTCATTTGGTTTGTCAGATATAGTCATTTTTATTACATTCCCAAGTGTGATTTACTGGTATTTCCGGTTTTGATTATAAACGATAACTTCACAAGTGAATTATGCAATCAACAATTGTGTCATGTATCCGTGCGCGCAAACGAAGACGCTTTGTCGTGGATGTCATGGGTACTTAATTGTTTTTGTTTTTTGTTTATTTTAACCCTTTACCTAATATGAAAAGCAGACGACGAGCTCGTTCCAATGAGGGGTCATAACCTATGTTTTAGAGACAAAAAAATGAAAAAATAATGAAAATTAATTGGGGATTTTTGAGAATAGCGCTGGCCGTTACGTTAGGTAAAGGGTTAAATAATAAAATTATCGTTAATAATGAAAAGTAACAAAAATCGCTTGACTGGACTGGTTACCTGAAATAATTCTTTCGAGGCGAGGGACTATATTGTAAAACACTTGTGCGCATTCGCGCACTCATGTTTGTACAACGTCCCTCACCTCTCATGAATTGTTTCACGTAACCAGTCCAGTAAAGCGATTACTCTCTATTTATTCATTGTTTCCTTATATATCTGAGTGTTTTATCTTTACCATTTTCTTTCGTCGAACTTTAATACATTCGCATTTGTGAATGATTCTCGTAAGTCCGTTGATTACAATGCTGGGACCTGCCCCTGGTATTTGTGTATAGTACGGAGCAGTTTACGCGGAAGCGTTAGGAAAAGCGAAAATTCGGTATTTGAAGAAAAGTGATATTACTTAACAAATGAAGTCAATTGGTAGACGGGAAGGTTATACACCAATCAATTTATATTTGCAAAAAATTGTTGTTATGCAGTCGGTATTTTATTGTTATAATCCCACAGGGTTCTCAACTGCACGCAAATGTATTTAGCATTGTTTGGCCTAGGTGGTATGATTATGTTATTTACGATTTAGTTGTAGAAACATTGTAATCCATTCACGTCGCTCCCTCCTTTGACAGAATGGTGAACTGTGGAGCTAATTTTAATGCATGTCGACAAAACACATCCATGTTTTACATCCATATTTATAGCGCATTGTTCTGCCGAAGTGTAAAATTTTGAATGCATTATTTTCGCGTTTTGCCTTCTAATACAACAGATAGAAACATACATCAGTTGGCATCGATCCTGTAAGGACTGTGTTTCACAATGGGAATTCCACTACATTACCCCTAGAGTTGAAACATTGCTCTTCAGAAGAACTGCAGCCTTTATTACTCTGTTTACTGAAATTGAAAGACTGATCGCAGGCCCTCTAATTTTGTTCTCACTTTTAACAGTAAAATGCTTTCTTTGGGAACTTGGAAATTCATCTCATGGCTACAAGTTTATCTTTTATTAATTAACTGGTTCTGCACTGCTGAATTAGATGACTGGAATAGAATAACAAAAGTTCATACATTCTATTTTAAAACAGAAACCACTAATGTTCTCCGTTGTAGAAAACTTTGTGAAAGTCAGGGCAGATGTGTCGCCACAACATTTGATTATTTGGAAAGACAGTGCTACATGCACGAGGTTGATGTAGTTGCGCCTAAAGGTATCACAGAGGGGCGGTATTTGTTTAAGGTAAGTATGGATTTAAGGGGGTTACTACGGGCATATATCGAGGGTCAGCGCTCTCCTATGTTTCAAAATTCGATTTGATTTGATATTGTAACGGTGATTCGATTTGATTCGCGTCAAGGTAATTCGGGACTTTTCGAATCATGGAAATATTCCATATATAAAGTCCTATCAACTGTCTCTTTTTGAACTCTCCTTCGATCATCAGATCTCCTGTTCAGGAGACCTGGTGATAGAAAAAGTCTTTAATCCTTTACCTAACATGAAAAGCAGACGATACTTGCAAAAAAGATTCTTGAACAACTAATTTTTTTCATTTTTTTGTCTCAAAAACATAGGTTATGACCCCTCATTGGAACGAGCCCCACGAGCTCGTTCCAATGAGGGGTCATAACCTATGTTTTTGAGACAAAAAATGAAAAAAAATAATGAAAATTAACTGACGATTGTTGAGCATAGCGCTGCCCGGTTTTGGCAGTTACGTTGGGTAAAGGGTTACAGTGGTTCCGATTCCGAGAGTACTTCTTTGATTCCGTTCTAGAATATGCGGCGTTTTGATTTTTTGATTTGAGATTCGATTCGATTCAGAATTCTCTGACTGAGTCCATGCTCGATTCGATTCGGCCCAAGATTCGAG